>OX454332.1:34772120-35977325 GCA_949716465.1 Chalcosyrphus nemorum
AGTTCGACTGAATTTATGATTTAAAATTTGTAGATCCTCTTTGGTCCCGGCCAAAAGATCGTGTACTAATTCTAATGTGTGTTTTGATTATGAGCCCCTACTACATTTCAACCCACGCATCATGCGAGCAGGATTTATGAATAGATTGTGCAATGCAATGCATCATATTGTAGCTTCTCGAGCTCAAAAGAAAAGGAAGAAGTGGAACATGCAATGTAACCTTGTAGCCATCGTGGAAACAAGGTGTTTTGGCATACCATTAACATATGATACGTTTGGAAGATTCAAACCCAAAAGTGGTACCTGTTAAACGAGCCTCAATGTAGAAGATGTCATTTTATCGAACCAATGGCTAAAAATTGAAAAATCTTATGATGTACGGATAATCTGAAGTGAAATGCTCAAGAAAAATGATTCAGTGTCAGCTAGAAAATGAGTAACTAATTTAGTCGCTACAGATGTACTACTAATCAATTTTTAGTCTCAGAATTCATCACAATATACATATGTTTGTATTTGGGAAGAAAAAATACGAGTCCAAACTAACATTTAGAATTAGTAAATTGGTGAAATATGCCCCTGATTGCTGCACATTTTTGAAATTCCCCAAGAAACAAAACCTCCGGAACCGCTTCGAAATTCACCACAACGAAAATGACTTCTCACAACCCAAACGCCACCGTAGACATCATGTCGCTTTGCAGAACTAGCAAACTCTCCAAATCTCCCCCACACGAATAAAACATAACCCCATCCGCATCCGTCTCTATCGCGTTCGCTCTGTTTTTGTATCTATCACACGCCATGTTATTACACTTTCCATGCAACCAAACAGGCCAGCTATCCGCCCAGCGAAAACAAAACGAAACGATCAATACCCACCAGCCAGCGACTACTTTCCCTTTCTAACCACCGCAAAAGTATCTATGTCTGGCAAAAAAAAAGAAATCTTCTTCAGTCGCCCAACTCGGTTGTTAGCCTGAATGTCTGTGCGGTTTATCGAATACGACGGCAGTCTAAACTCTACACAAATTTGTTCGTCTAAATTTTATTCCAAAAGAAAAAACACTCAAAAGTTACCCAAGCTTATTATCTGTTAATTTGGAATTTAATTGAATTAAACTAAAAAAAGTGAACATATTATTTTCCTTCTGTTTGTGGTTCGCTTTTTCCTTCATCTCCGGTTTGAAGAGTTCATCTTAATTCTTTTTTTTTTTTTATTTTTCTTTGCTTTCCTTCCGCCACTTGTATATTCCCATCTCCCTTACTCGTTGTGGTTTTCGGCTCTTGTCGTTCGTTCGTTCGTTGGTTTTTTTTTCTCCATTCGGTTGATTGCGAAAACGCCTGCTAAATGGTGTGACGGTGTAGTGGTGGTGTGGCTCAAAAAAAAGAAAAAAATTGAGACCAAAAATCAAGTGAAGAAAAAAAAAACTTCTTTATAAAGTGTGTTACCAAATATACTGAATCGTTCGAGGATATCCATGGGAAAATGTTAGTAAAACTGAAATTTTTGAAATTCCTTAATTTTTCTGTGTAGATATCTGCTTTTCGCTACTCTCTTCCTTTTCATTTTTTTCCCATCTTTTTTTTTGTTGGTCTCGTCGTTCTTCCGAATTGCATCGTTTTGTTGTGTGTGTCTCTTTCTGGCGCAGGTCGTGTGTAAGTGCAGTTTTTGTCTCTTATTGTTTCACCTCCACCCCAATTGAATGTGTGTGCGAATGAGTGAGACAAGGATATGGGATTGGGGAAAAAAAATTTAAGAATTTTGATGGCAGTAGCAACGGCAGCCTAGCAGCAGCAGACAAAAATTTCTCATGGAAATTTTCAAAAATCCAACTAAAAAGTGTAATTTCTTTAATTGAAAAGTTCGGTTTGGCATCACCTGTTTTGTGGTAATTGTGATATTAATTGAAATCCATTGAATTTCGCCTCGGAAACTTGGTATTCATTCAAGTTTTGATCGAAATTGAATAAAATTTTTCCTTCTTTTCGCGTGTGAAATGCGGTCGATCCGTGGTCGACGTCGGTCTTGTGTGGTGGCGGTGTTGTTGTTCTTTTCGATTTAGCTTGCAGTGGTGCGTGTATGGTGTGAGTTTAGAGGAATTATTTCTAAAGAATTGAAAATGTAGAAAATGTCCCCATATCAAGCAAAAAAAAGAATTAAACGAAAAACATTTTTTTTTGTTCTGCCGGGACGAAGTGATTGAGTATTGGATGCACTGGTCGAAGAAAAAGAAAAGGATGCAAGCATTTGACAGATGTGTGTAAATGGATGATGGTTGGATTTTCTTTTCGGCGACACACCAGTGCAGTCAGACTCAAATTTGATTTCGAAAAAAAGGAGTGAACCCAAGACAAAACTAGTATATCTCTGAAAAGGGGGAAAAAAATGATGTCCTATTTTTTTTTTCGCAGAGGAGACTGCTGCACTTGCTGCGCAGATTCTTTTGATTTTCATTTAACATGGGATACATTTTCATTAATAAAAATTCTTTTAGTTAGTTTTTTTTTTTTTTGTTGAAGAAGAAAATTCACCTTGCTTCTTATAAGCGTCTTGCATCTCGTTTCAATGCACTGGATGGAGTGCATTTTCCATCTCTTTTTGGCTTTTGACTTTTCACAGTTGTGTGTCGTCGTCGTTGTCGTTGTCGGTTCGGTCTGCTACCGAAATGAAATACCAAAGAAGAGAGGTGAATGTTCGCTTTGGTTAGGGGATACATAAACTCACATGTATGAATGTGTGTTTTATTTTTTTTTTGTTCGTTTTGTTCTGTCTCTTCTCCTGTTATTCTATTATAATTTCTCTCATTGTTGCTGGATTCAGTTATTTAGATGTTTTTTTTTTTATTTTGTTTTTTTGAGGGGGTGCTTTGCAGAGGGGAAATTAGTTTAAATTTTTTTTTTCGGTTGTCTTTTATCCATGCGTGATTTATTAGATTTTGTCTAGGTTATTTGTTAAATAAAAGAGATTAATTTTTGTTGTGTCGAAATTGATCAATCTTTGAGTTGGATTTTTCGAATATACTTATGAGGATTTTTTTTTTGTTTTTATTTTTTAATATTTTATGAAAGGAAGATAAATTCTTATTGGACTTGATCGATTTAAGAGTAGTATAAACGGTTAATATATATATTAACATAAATTTATAACCAGAGTAGCAAGAGGCCAGCAAGAATGTAGTAAAAGTGTAGGTAGGTATTTGATAAGTGAATGAAGGGTTCGCTGCTCAAGTCCCCACTATATCCTATTTTGACAGTAACGAAATTAAATATTTCATTCAGATACTAACTAGTAGTATATACATCAAAACGAATGCAAGATAAAAGAATAATGTGAATCAAGAACGAATGCAAAAATCACATAGTACATCTCTCCCTACTTAATTTGGCCAAAAGCCATAGGGAAGAAATATTCAAATCTAACATCGCCTGTGTTTTAAATATCTCTATACTCACTAACTCTTTCCTATCCCTTCTTTCTTCCAATTTTACAATATTAATAAATAGAAGGGTTTACATATTTAGCACGCGTGGATTGTAAAAAATATTGAAGTTTAAAACTCTTCTAACAAAAGTTGCAATAAATTTTGACAGCAAAAAAAGCCAATAAAGGGTTTTTTGATTAGTGGATGTGACAACAGGAATTAAACCCGTGCCGTCATTTTTGACAGTTCTTTTACAATTGTGTGTCATTTTTCTTTATAAATGTAGAGCAGATCATGATTTGTCAAAAACAAAAATGTTTTTTTTTTTTTTTTTGCTCTGGCATGAGTTTTGATAACTGTCTGTTCGCGTAACCTCCTAAAACACTGATTTCTTTCGAAAATTCACGAATTTTTACGAAAACCTGTTCGCGTACGGAGAATATTCGTAGTTTTTCACGGAAGAGAGGAAGAAATTTCCCCATGCAACGAATTTTAGTGCAAGAAATTTCTGTGGGCTGGTTTTTGAAAACTGTCAAAGCTGTCAATATTCAATTTCGTAGTTTAAGCTCTCTCTGAAAGAATTTTACCCCCACTCTTCGAAATTTGATAATCTACGAATTTTAGTGCAAAAAGTACACGATCGGACCTTGTATTTTTTTTTTTTTTTTTTGCGTTCAGAGGATGTAAAGAGCGTTCTGAGCATGCTCCATCGAGAGCCTTCTGTTCAATACTCCGCTCTGAAACTATCCGTTGCTTCACGGATGGCGCATTGTGCATGGTAGTCGATGTTCAAATCACAGAAAATATTGAAAAATGTATTGCGCCAACACTTTTAAGTGGCTTTCGTCAAAAATGCAATATTTTTACTCTTAATCTCTCATTCAAAATATACTCTCAACGTCTTGCACATTCGTATATTGCAAACAACCTTAGGCCCTATGTATATACGTGAAACAAAATGTATACCCTACACAATAATGGTGTCAAAAGGTAGGCCTTGGTGAGTAACCAGTAACTCGTCAATGAAATGTGAGGATTTGGCTTATTGCTCTTGTAATCGAGCATTCACTATAAAAAATTTAAATGACAGCGTACGTTATAGTTATTTTATTCCTGAGTTCATCATTTATGTATGTATGTTTATGGAGACAACAAGTCTTGGATCATTGTAAGCTTGCAATGGTAACACTTATAACAGAACGATGAATGTGCAAATTCAAAAATGTTGAAATAAGATTTTTGAAAGTTAATTATAATTACTGTCCTATAATCCGTGAATATTATTTCTTCAACAATGTTGCCTCAAGTACCACTTTCTCATTAATTATCTGGCAGACTTTATTTCTTATTGTAAATGTATTATTTTTTTTTTTATATACTGCCTTATCGAGCCCAACTGTCATATGTATAAACATTAAAGGCACATTTAAAAAACCTAAGAAGCCTGCAGATTATAAATCTGAGCTAAACACAATTTACCCAAAATTAATTAAACTCTTCCCTTCTTGTGCCGAAACCTGTAAAGATAATCTGTCACTCAGCGTTAAATGTGGACAAACAAAAGCGTGGACAATCAAGATTGGTATCATCAAAACAAAATTTCGCCCACAAATGTTTCCGAAATTAAGTCACTTGATTTTGGTATAGTCGACTGTACTGTAGTAAGAAAGATATGAAAATGCTACAATTCGTCTGGAGAGGATCGTGTTATACCCTATCCTTTTTCTTACCTCCTTTTTCCACCAATATACTGTACTCGCTTGGAATATTTTTTTTAATTTCTTTTAAAATTACTCCAAAACTTGAATTTTCTGTAAGAAGGCGTGGTAGTGGGCGGATTTTGAATTTTTTCAACATACTATTGTAATTAAATCGCAGAAAAACAGTTTTAAAAAATAAACGCCCCTAAAATTTAGGCGTGGGTGCACACAATGTATGGGAGATATGTAGATTAAAGGAATATCTATATACTTGCCTTGGTAAATTTTGTCAAGTTTCATGTAAAATTACGGAAAAAAAGTATTTTTCGAAAAGTGGGCAAATTAGGAAACCTTTAAACACTTGTTCTCACTTGTCTCGATATCCAAAGACCTTGTACACAAAGTTTCATTGTCCTAGCTCAAAATTTAAGGCCTAAAAACTAGTGACAGACATTTGGGGTGGTGGGCACACATTCAGGACATTCACATCAACAAATAATGTGTGTTGTTTTCTCTGTTGGATCGGAACGAGAGAGAAGTATGCCCACCTGTGTTGGTGTAAATACAAATTGAGTGAAAATGTTTCCTCCGGTTTTTTTGGAAGAAACTCCACTTAGTGCGAAGGATTTTATTTTTTGAGAACTATGAAATCTGAAAAATCAACAAAATTTATTGTTTTATTTGGTGTTACTTCACTCGGTCTGTTATTACATAGTTAAATGCATGAATAGCTTTTAGGGGGCAAACACTGTGAATCGCAATCCACGAAAAGGCTTAGCCTTGTTGAGTGATTGGCTATTAGACAATATCCGGTAATGACACCTATCTAGCTTGGCCACCTATCCAGTGCCCTGGAATGTGCCTATGCCCCGGCACCCAACACAGGTGAATGTTTAACTGCTCGACCAATTTTTTAGAGATGATCGACAGTCCAGGGCTACTAAAGAAGATATAAAGATCGATTCCAGAGATTTAATGGCAGCTTGTCTGTCTGAAAAGACACGGATATCTATAGCGGATATCACGCTTTTCTCGAGCCATGTTAAGACTTCTCTGATCGCCTTACATAATTTCCGCCTGGAACACGCTACAATAGTTTGGAAGACGCAATGCCTGTTTATTTCTTTGACCGCGCATCACGTTAAAACTACTAGCTCAATTCGTATACAGTTTACAGGAAAATATTGGGCTGAACAAGGAGAAGGACCTTTATCTTTTTCATAACGTTTTGATATTTTATACAAACATAGTTGCATCCACTTATGAGTACCGACTATATGACTAACGATTAAAAGACTGCCATTTCTAAAAGTTAAGCCGCCTGCTAGAACTAAATACCTAACTTCTAACAAACCATGCGGTATTGCTCAATGTCAGTAATAATTAGCATGTGACCGTCACGAGTAAACTTTTTAAATATCTCTATCAATAGATATTTTTTTTTTATCAAAGTCTACTTTTTTAATCACGTCAACCAAAACAAACAAGCCATAAAAAATTCCCAGAGCTTATGCCATTTATTTCATTTATAATTACATATCTGTAATTCACCTGCGATCCATGTAAAAATAAAAAAATATACATATGTATATTTATATTCTTTAGGAATATCAATTCCAGAGAAAAAAAATCGCAAGAAAAAAAAAAAACAAAAACAAACTGCCTACCCCTCTAAACAATGCAATAGTGTCAATGCCACCAAAATTATTTGCGACATTTCTCTGATAACGTGTCCGCGTGCTTTATTTGTGTGAAACGAAACTGATTCCATACATACCTACACCTATATTTTCATTTATTTTCTTATTTCTGTTTCGATGTGGCTTTTATTACGTTTCATTTTGTCGTCGTATAGGTTGATGTTGGTACAGTTATTGACTTGGAAAGCCAAAGGAGGTTAATACGCAGTTTAGGCGGGAACACCACTGCTCAAAGTGTCATTGTTCATTTATTTATTTATTTTTCCTTTCTATCGCGCAAAAATACTAATTTTGAAGTATGTTTTTGCACTTGACGCCATTCGAAAGACTTGCTAATACAATTTGTTCGTATCGAAGAACTGACAAGTGCTACGACGTAGCTGCAGTTTTTCTGATACGTCAGAGGGTTAAACACGACAGAAATGTCAATTGGCCGCCTCGATGACATTTCATTTGCAACCATTTTGTTTCTATAAAGTATTATGACAAAAAAAAAAAACTGTAGACAGCTGGTATGTATGGTGGTGGCGCGGCGAATCTATTGATTATAATGTATCTAACTGACGTCAGGTTTATTATTGATATGACGGTAAGTGATGTTTGTTTTATAAATAAAGGCAGACAGGAACTTGTTTGAAGGTTTTTTTTTTCTTTTCTATTTTATTGTCGTATGTATTGTTTACCTATTTGACGTTTCTTAAATGATTTGTTTTCCCACCATCACCACCAACACCACCACCACCACCACCACCAATAGTGACATTGTAGTTTAGATGCAATTACCGTTGTGCTAGGTTACACAGTGATTGTAATCAATACTGAAATGCATCGAATGAACGTGTGTTTATTAATTGATTTTGTTTGTTTATTTTCAGATTGAAATCATTTATCTACGTTTCAACCAATCACAAAGCTGTCATCGGTGAAATTAAATCAGCCACTGTATTGTTTCTGGCAAAATTTGGTGAAACTTACTAGCATAAAAGTGTTTAATTAAATGAAATAAAGAAAAATTAAGAGAAAATATTTTTCAACAAAAAAAAGATCGTGTTCAAATTACGTAAAATGTATCGGCATCGTAGTTTCGTTTGTCTATTTCTTAACGTGAAAGATCTCAAAAGAACTTTGGCTCAATCCGAGTTGTTAAGTCATCTATTGTGAATTATTGTCTTACTTAAAGCCGCAACAGATTTTTTCCTTTGCAAATTTGTTCTTCCTGTTAAACACAAACACACAGTTTTGTATTGATCGTCTCATCACAATAATTGTTTCTTCATTGTTGTGCATTGCTGTTGTCACTTAGAAAAGAACCAAATTTCGTTGCAGTTTTTTTCCCTCGGTTTTTTTTTCTCTGTATTTGTTTCAATATTCGAGTTGCGTTATATGATTTCGAATTAATTCACAAGATTTAATACAAGAAAAGTGGAAAAATAATAAATAAAATTAAAGTGATAAATAAAACGTTTGTAAACAACAAATAATAATACGTTACTTTAGGAGAAAAGTATTTTGTTATATAAAAAAAAGTTAACACCAGTGCTAAATTACAAAGTAATATTCAAGTGAAAATACTCAACATACCCTAATAAAAAAAAAAAAAGATTGTATAAATCTTTTTATTTAAATAAAAATTTTCTTGTCTAAGGGGTAATATAAAACGGATTTTATATGTATAGACTGGATGATACTAGCGGCGCCGCTATGGATAAAACAAAGCAAAAATGTAAGTTTTTTTTTTTTCTTAAATCTTCAAATTGTGATTTCAAAATTTAAAAAAAAAGGAACAAACTTTCTTTTTGTTTTAAATCTTAAACTGCCTCACTTTCTAGCTTCCTTCTTGATGTTATCTTAAATTTCATTAGGTTATTATAAAAGACGGGTCTTCACTCAACCAACCCATTCTCGTGATGCTTAAGCTTGGAATTTATGCGAAGGGCCCTTCAAATTATAGAAAACCAAGATTAGAAAAGATCTGTAATGCATTTGATCTATTTAAAAATATCACTTAGTGCGAAAAGTTAGTCTGCGCTCTCGTTTTCCAGTATGTCACTGAATCTATGGTAGCTCTCAGTTGCAATACCTCTAACACTGTTTTACCGACGACCATTATCACTACTTGGATCCACAGTTAAGCTAACTTTTTGCCAGTCTTCTGCCTATTGATGATATCTGAGGTTATGTGCTCTCCCTGTCTGTGTACAAGGAGGGTACGATCTTTAAAAAATTGTGGACAATAGAACACGATCTGTTCCGTTTTGTCGACTGCTTTCGTTCACTTAGTGTATTTCAACACTAACGCGAAAAAAATACTGCGAACTACTTATGAATAAAAAAAAAAACAAACAACTCCTCCAATTAATTTGGACACAAACCGTGGAGAATCTTACTTATTTCGTCTTTATTCCAATTTACATATCATCTGCGGTCCATATATCCCTATTAATCTAGGTTATGTTGAAGTCAACTAAATCCCGTTCTCACAGTAGGTTAAGATTAATACTGACTTTTTCTGACGTGTATTGTCCATTTGCACATTGAATTTTATATTTGGTTCTTACATTTGTTATAAACCCAATAAAGTACGACTATTTATGAACGAAATATTAATTTTCTACAGATTTTGAAAGCTGTCCAGAAAAGTTGATAAGCTCTGGGACATTTCGATCAACATTTCCGAGCATCTACTGTAGTTCCGTATCATCGTTAACACCGTTGACAGTGGGACCACTTAGTCACAAAAAGAGGTGTCAAAAAGCAAGCACATAAAAAAAAGGGGCCTAAGGCACAAATCTTAAGTTTACTGTTAAAACGCACTCCAGGCATAGGTTATTTAGGTACTTTATGTCCTGCATCCCCTTGTGAATCCTAGGACCACTAAAACGCCTGCTCGTTATTCGAAATTGTTCGGGTAGGAATTGTTCATGAGGAGTTAAAATAAGAACTGTACATTATACGTTTTATTATAACATAACTGGCTTAATTCATGTTTTGTACAATCAATCGCCAAGTAGTTCCCCAAAACATAGTTTTCTTTCTCTCGAAAAGTGATTTCAAACTTATAGCTACTGCGTGTTCAAATTTATACAATTTCCCCCAAAAAGCCTTGTACAAGTGAAAATTCAGAAATGATGTGAATCAGCGGAATCACATTTGTTTGCAATTTGTTATTAATTAAAATTTTCGAGACACCCCTTAAAGCACTGACCCCGAATTATATTCAAATCTGAGAAGCGCAAATACGAATGTGTTTATTCCTGGAGGTGAATTATGAAGTGTTAGGGTGTGTGACATTCCGATTTTGTATCCCGTGATGCGATGGCTTGCGGTAGCAAGAACAAGCTAATGTGTTGCAGCATACCACCTATTTGTTTTGATCTTTATTACGCGTTGCGTTTGACTTGTGCGTGGCTTTTATTATCTGCCGACAAAATACCCCACAGCGTCGTCACCCAATCTTCATGATTAAATACTTTGGCCGTGTGTGTCTGTGCGATGGATAGATGGATGGATGGATGGATGCATTGGCCCATGCTAAACAGTCTGGGCTGTGATTAAGTAGGCAATGACGTGCGTCTTCCACTGCCACCCATCACCCTATCTGGAATTATAAATAGCATCACTGTCTCACTCTCTCTCTCTCTTTTTGTCGCTCTCGTTTAAATATCAAGGAGAGGAGCAACGCGGAGGCGTTTTGAAAAAGTGCCGTCACCTCCAACGACGACGACGACGACGCACCGCTGCCGGTGACTACATTTACGAGATGTGGGAGATAGAGTCTACGGTCTTAATATTCAGTGCAACCGCCAGCGTGTATATAAATAAACCGGTCTCTGCTTTAATTACATCACCGATGACATGAATATGAAGTTGTACCTGGGGAAGTTTGTATCTGTATATTGTTTGGGAAAAAAAAGTGGAACAAACGATTAAGCACTTTGCTGTTTGGCGAATTGACTCTTGTTGTCGCCGCCAAAGTCACAAAACCTACACGCAATTTTGCGAAGCAATACAGTCGCCCATCTAAAAAAAAACAAAAGACTAAACGTGTGAACTGGAAGCGCATCGATGTGAAAATATAATGTAGAAACAAAGGGTTTATTTCTATTTTTATAAACAACCCAACTTATCTGGGATATTCCCCAAATTCGGTCACAAGATAGACAACACAGACGTAGACGTAGCGCAAGACAGAAGATAAGACGTCGACAGCACGCGGCAACCGAAAACGGCTTGGTTACCTATTTTGTTAGATTATTATTATTTTCTTTTTTTTGTGTTGAGGTTGATCGAGTGATGATTTGGACTCGCAGTCGGTGGCGGTTGGCGGTGGTCGGTTTGGCGTTTTTAAATAACACACAGCAACACACGATTGGCGAATATAGAACAAAATGACGACACACGACGACTGGGGGAGCGAAGAATTTAGCAAAATAAAAAATAATATTTTTAATATTTCTGGAGTATCTATGTACTTTTTTTTACTGTATAGGATACATTCTGCAAAGTCATCACAGTGTGTGCACAGGGGAATAGGAAAAGTCTATTTTTGCGTTTCCGTGCGAATGGTTGGGGAGCTTTAGAGTTTTTTTTAAATTTAAGGAGAGAGGAATTTAGATACATTTATCTTGTCTGCTGGTGGTTGTGGATTTAAAAATGTTCTTTATTATTATTATACGTACGACTGTGAGGAATTTGTGTTTTATGGGTCTTTGTTATTCGGAATATATTTGCTTGGAATAGATATTTTATTCTTCGGTTGGCAGGGAGAATGCTGCTGTTTTAAAAGCGTTAACACATAAAGTATGTTGTCAATCCAACAAAATTTTGTTTATGGCATAGAAGTTGTATTTAACTAAGTAAGTATGTATTGTGGAGTTAATCCGGTATCGGCAAGCTTAAGCAAAATGCTCAGGGATGTGTCATTTTTAACTCGCTGGGTCAGGCTATACTATAGTAATTAAAAGGTACTTCTTCAGTATTGTCCTGGCTCTCCTGTGATTGTCCAATGTACAGTTGTACATACATCTATAAAATTATTAGGTCCTGATATCTACTAAAGTCGTTTTTTCCAAAAGTCAATGTTTTGATTGCTTGTGTATTTTAAAACACATAGTTTGACGAAAGTAAGCAGCTATTGAAGCGGCCTTTGGTCTTCGAAACGAGTAATTTAACGCGCATGGAGTTGTTCGTGCATTTCACGGTATACGCGTACTTTGTAGCACTATTCTGATGAAAATAGCTGCATTTTAGTGAAACACATTGCAAAATTTCACTCATCTAATAACTAAACGAATTATTGACTGAATTTGTTGGTGTAAAACACTTATTTCTAATTATCTTGCTACCACTGTACACTTCTTAATTTAGATTGCTTTAATTAAATTCATTTTCCGTAACTACTTTAGAATTACAGAGGAAAAAGAGGATGAGTAATCGATTTATTCTACTTGAAAGATTTTTCTATAGATTCATTGAACATTACTTTGATTGAGTACTGTCTTCACAACTCGTATGATAGACATCCTTTTTTGTCCATATATTAACTGCTATGTTCTATTTTGGTCTGTTCTATGACAATTCAATTTTAATAAGTAGAATATCCCCTAAGGGTTCATCCCTTCATCTTTGTGTATGTAGCCCCAATTAAGAGCGCAACATGGAAATGCATCAATAACAATCGTAATGACATTTAAGTACTAAATCCCATAGGAAATAACTTTCTTCAAAACACTAGCGATTTATTGGAATACTTATATAGAACTCCTACAGATATATGCTTCACCCTGTATCGGCCATATAAAGTTGACAAGTTACATTGAAGTTCATTTAAAACACAGGAAATGTCAAAGAAAATGACGCAAATGTCATGTAGGCTGGGGTGAATTGAAACACACTCAGCGACACAGAAATGAGACAAAACGCATCTTCTATTTGATATTTAATTTTGTTCTGCTCCCAAATGGCAAATTGTGCGGGTACATGAGTATGAGAGGCTTATTGCAAATGGTCCGTTCTGAAATGATGAAACTAGAACAGAATCGATGATACGAGTTGCTGAATGGTGTAGAGTATATTCAAAATAAGGGCTTAATTTTACCGTGCAGAGTGATATTATTAGTGATCTCTTTTTACTTAAGGATTTCGAATCTCCAAGGCGATAAGCAGAGTTTTAAGACCTAGCTATTGGATTCTAACAGCTATTTACATGTATGAGATCCACTGTCTAAATTTAATATTTGACAAGGAAAAGCAGTTTCTCTTCGGTGGAAATATTTCGAAACGGATTCGAAATCTTTTCTCGAGAGTGCTGAAGTTTTTTTTATCTCGATTGGAGCAACGCAAATTTTAGTAGACCCGCACACCCATATTTACCCTAGGCATTAGGTCTAGTACAACGCATTTTAAATTTTGTTCACCTCTTTCCGAAGGGCTAACTATTCTTTGTAATTGTATTCAAACTGCGCATTTCTACTAATATAAATAATAACACATGGTTGTATTGATTATAGTCGTACATATGAAAAATATGACTGTCTACTCTTAAACCTAAGAGAAAATGCAAAGGAGAGGAGTAAAAAACAACTAGAATTGCATTTTAGGTCTTCTTTCGTCACTTGATTGGAATTATTTCACAAAATTGAGTAAAACTAATTACGTAAGGTAATTATACTGCGTACACAGGTTTAAGTATTTTGAAATGGAATAAATAGATGTATAATTGGGTTACCTGGGTATTGCAGTTTAGTTTCACAATTTTGGAATCGCTAAATAAAAAAGAAAAAGTGAAATAAACATATGAAAATGCTACAATCCGTTTTGAGCGGATCGTGTGATACTCTATCCTTTTTCTAAGTGTTTTTTTTTTTTTTTTCAAATTATTACTAAACATGAGTTTTCTCAAAAACTGGGCATGGTAGTTGGCGGATTTTGAAATTTGTTCGACATATATTAAATATTGTTCCTAAGAATTGATATTTTTCCAACGAAACTGTCGAAAAATTGTTATTAAGAAAACCGCCTCTAAAAAGTAGGCGTGGTCATATACAATGTATAGAAGATTGATGTAAAAAAATCTCTATATATTGGCTTAAGTAAGTTTTTCCGAGTTTCATACAAAAATACTGAAGAAAATGAATTTTTCGAAAAGTGGGCGGATTTTGATTTTGAAAATTTTTACACTTGTTCTGTCCCGATATCCGAAGACTTCGTATACAAAATTTCATTGTCCTAGCTCAAATTTAAGGCCCAAAAACTGGTGACAGACGGACGGACATGGCTCAATTGAATCGGCTATTGATACTGATCATTTATATACATACATATATACTTTAATGGGGACTGTTTGCAATATTTCTCTATGTTACAAACTATGTATCAAATTTAGGAAGGTAAATAGGAGTCTATCGCATCATAATGGGTCCAAAGTTTGGAACGGTTAACATATTTCATTGATTTATCGGAGTGTGAAATTGTAAGACACAAAATGAGCAAAGCTATTCATACATGTGAATAATATAATTGTTACAGGAATATGGGCACAGAAAAAAGTCAATATTTATAGACCGAGTTACTGTCTAGCCAGAAGACATTATAGTTAATTTCACCTTCAGTTACAAGTCATATGTTTTTACGTATCTAATTGTTCAATCACAGATAACAATTCTGTCAATTTAACGGTATTCTAATTGGGACGAAATACGGTAATTAGATCCAACCAATCTGGCATGTTGTGAACTCATCAAATCATTTCTCTTCTTTTTTTCTTGATTACTATTTACCCTTAAATTTACGAAGCCTTTAATAGTTCTTAATTCACTTTTAGTGAGAAGTATATTTTATCTTTCACTGAGGTGCAGTTAGAATGTAAGATCCCATGTGAAATACATTCACGCGAAATAAATTTCCTGCGCTCAAAACTTATGCCTAAAAATGTTTATGGGCTTTGTGGCGACTTTACGACAAAGCGCGACATCAAAATTTCTAAAACGATATATCGCTTTAAGTGATCGAGTGTTTCACATATAAAATACCATTGAGCCTGAATAATGAACAAAAAATCAGTCATAAAACAGCTGTCAAAACTGTCAAAAACAGTGCTACAGTTTAGGCGTGGGAAATTAGAACTTATGTTCAATAGGGTCATCTAGTGTTACAATCCTCATATCATCTCTCGTATGAAGTGATGTATACTATAAGCTACACAGCCTTATAAATCAGAAACATTATTAATTTGGCGCCTGAATTATTCAACTTTGATTATTTATGGTTTTACAAATGCTAAATCCTACACGTTTCGTTAGTATAGTACCAGCTCCGCTGTTCCTTGACTTTTCTACAAACATATCTTTAAGGGCACATGATTTATTGAAAATGTAAACAATAACATTGCAACGCGGTTCAAAACAACTAACTTTTCGCAAATTATCGCGCCCTGACCGAGACTAATGGTTGATAGCGTGCGCTCGCTCGCTCACTCACTAACTGATGGGTGGGATTCGAAAGGTGGCAATGGCATGGGTCGGGTGCGGACGTTATACGATGGGCAACAAAAAAAAAAAAAACTTTTTTTTTCTATATTTAATCGCAAAAATCGCATTGGCGTGTGATAACAATTTCACATACAATTTGCCGCGTACCTACATGGCGTTTCTTCTTTATGTACTTTTTTCATTTGTTGTAGTTATTGAGTGCGGTAGCGTCATAAATTATTTGCTTTGGGTATTTGATGTATTGGAGGGTGTTGAGGAGTTATTTCCTCTAAACCGGGGATTCCTAGTAAATTTTTAATGCGGAGAAATTTCACTTGACTGTGGAAGTGCATGTAAATACTGGCGATTGACTGATTACATTGTTTTTCTTGGAACAAAATGACCGGTTGCAGTTTAGTTTTCAACAACAATTTGCGTTTTAGTTGCTAATAATGTTGTTGACATTACTGGTTATAGGAAAAAAGTACATAAATGCTTCATAGAGAACTCGGGAAAGAAAACATGAATATCTTAATGAAATGGAATGTAGTTCATACAGACTATTGAATATATTGTATGATCATGCTTCGAAGTCCTCGAGATACTATGTTTGAAGACGTCATCATTAGGTTCCACAGTTAAGGACTTAGTACGAAGCCTCATTCCATGCAATATTTTATTTCTAAAATAGTTCGTCTTAATATTCTGCAAGAAGCCTGGTACTCTCTTGGGGGTAAATGCTCGCAGCAAGTCCACAGTGGTCAAATCACAATGGTTAATTATTCAAAAATTAAAAAATAGACCCCACTTCTTTCAGGAAATACGGCGGCAGGGGAAATACAAGACAACGCTCAGTGGGGCAGAATACCCTTGGCATTAAATCAACCAATAAACCTGAACTTTCACCTAGTTATTGTTGGGCTGTAGAAGTGTACATATTCTTAAAATCCACCCACTGACACGCCCATTCATTTAAAAAAAAAATGTTTTTTTACTGATTTCACAAACAATACAAAAAAAAATTCTTTAGCAAATATGTAGATCTTCACTTACTCTACAAATCTTCAATACATTGTGTATTGCCACGCCTACTTATTAAGGCCGATTTAGTTAAAAAACAGTTTTTTGACGATTTTCTTAGAATAAAATCAATTCTTCGGAACAAAACATACTATCTGTTGAAAAGTATACAAAATTCATACTGGCACGGTATGACAGGGTATTCATTTATGTCATGTCTTCGATATTTTTGGTATCTTAAAAAAAAAAAAAAAAAATTATAAACGGAAGGCACCATACAAAAATCCAAATATCACGAAAAGTGCAGAAAAGTAGCAGGATTTTTTTTACGGAAATACAAAATACATATCATGGAGATTTAAATGACACAAAAATAAAAACTCGGACGAGCCCGGAACCCAACTAAAAGTTTGCGCGATTTAGGAAATCCTTAAAAATACACTTTTTAAAAACTGACCAAAGGAAATCACCTCTATTTTACATATTTTTTTTTTTTTTTTTTTTTTGTCGTCTTACAACTTGCTACATACCCACAGTCTAAGACCCCATACCAAGATTTCAAAATTATTTACAGATTAAGAAAAATTCGGGTTTCATACATAGAAGACAAAACACCAAGCTTCAACTAAGCTGTGCTGTGATGAATCAGATATTTCCAAAAAAAAAAGTCACTTGCATTTGTTAATAGTGTGGATACTACGTGATCGAAAAATAAGCAAAAAACATAGATATTCTCAATTTAGTAATTGGAATTATTGCGAGCTTTTGGGTCAATTTGCCCCACTGTGCGACGTTCTCATCCAGATTCGTTGCTTTCAATTATGTAAATTAATTTTCGCACAGAACTGTCAAAACCATAGATTGGTTACATTCCTTACGTCACTAATTCAATAAGTTACATAAGTTACGCGTAACTTTTTAAAATCTCTAAAATGCACGTAACTTACTAGCTTAACTTACTCTTACTAGCATTCTTAATACATATCTAGCGTGATGATTGCCCAGCATTGGCAAAAATACTGAATGCACTAAAATAAGCGAATGGGTATAGTGTCTTAAAAAAGCGAAAATCAAAAATATTAAAATTAGTGCTGCCAAGTACTTGGCATTTGACTCCTGAGTTGGGTAACAATTCAATAGGAAATGTGCAGCACTAGACAGGAGGCTTTTATTTAGTATTTCCTTGAATAAAAATTAATTTTCTATTTTACCTGTTTGGCATTTTATTTTCCTTATCATTAGGTTGATTAATTTCGTAGCCCCATACATATACCTACACATAAAGAAAGTGGAATTGTGGAGTGGTTAAGTGGGCGGCCGATTGTGGTGGACAGTGGTTGGGCAAATAATTTGATGTCCTATGCAAATGTACTTCAAAGTCTTCCTACTTTGAGCAGCCCAGTGCTGGAGGTGTTACTCTTCAGCATTACACACAATGTTTGTATAAAATTGTAACCCCTTTCTTTCCTTTTTTTAGTTTGTTTTATTGCTTTCTTCTTGGTAAAGGTAATGTTACAATTTCGTGACGTTGGTTGTTTTATTTATCCTTGTTTTTTATGTTTTTTTTTGTTTTGCGTGTCTGTTGACAAATAAAAGCGCAATGGATAGTTCTAGTATTTAGATGAGGAAAAAACCGTCTGGAAATTAGCTTATGAATGGAATTGAGGCAATTAAGTACGTTTATATGTGTGTCTACTAGTTTTTTTTATCCAATTAAATGTGACTTAAAAAAAAATCCTCTCTAAGTTTGAAAAACAAAAAATGTCGTTTTCATTAAATTAATGTATTGTTTTATTCTTTTCTTTTCAGGTACGTATGATCTATTGAAAAAACTGACGAATTTAGATGGTAAGCAGGTTATGTCTAGACGTTTCAGTAATGAAGAAAAGTTTTAAGTAGTTACACGTTACCATGATGTCCTCTTGAGTTTCCTTCCAAATTAAACTTGAACTTATGTTAGCTACGAGTTATGGATTTGACATGTCCCATTGATGGGTACATTGCGTAAAACTTTTAAAGCATACAATTAACTCGAGCATTTAATTCAACTCCTCGGCAACATGGACTATGTTAGGGAAAAAAATCGCCATTTTACGAGACCGTGAATGTTTAAATAAAACACCTAATATTCGGCAGGAAAACATTAAAATAATTAAAAATTAAACCATTAGGCACCGACCCACCTGATGTCTAGTATTAACCATCATAAAATTGGCTCTCTAATGACTGATAATGTGGAGCTTTGGGGTCTGATGATCTAATATTTAACGAAACCAATGCTAAATTTTTGTTTACCTGCAAACTTGCACGGAACTTGAAATCTGTCTTAAAACGTAGTCAAAGACAAAGCCATTCCTATTTATTCTCCTCGATTTCCCTTTTTATTTCCAGCAATTAGCCACACTCGCTAATTTGTCACTAACCAGCTTCTAGAAACAAGAAAAAGAAAAAAGTGCTGCATAAATCACGTGACACATTAACCATAACAAAATGCCTTCAAATCTAAAAATAAACACAAGTATCTATTTTAAATATTTCTGTTGCCGTCCTTTCACTTTCTATTTGTTCAATGGAACGAACAAAAATCGTACAGTAAAGGAAAAAAAAAAAGGTTTTTATTTAACCACCTTCTTCGAACGATTTGCGATAATTGGCTACTTAGTCTAAGTTTTGTTTATGTCTGGGTGTTGGCGCTGCAATTCGTTCTCTGTGGTGATTATTTGGCGGCGCGACATAGTGATGAATCAGAGTACGAATAGTACTTTCCAACGTTTGTCTCAAATATCTGTTGTCATGTTAGTTAGTAAAATTTTGCTTAATCATCGTTGTGCATTCGTCATCAATTGTACAAAGAAGTTGAAGTTGGTGTTCGTATAGAGCGTACAAGTACACATATATCCTTAAAGAGTATCTGCAAGTCATTGTCATTTGTCAAGCATTAGGTAGTGATTGTTATATACTCGTATATCCCAGCAATAATACTGTCCGCCATGCATTCCCTTTTATTGCCTCGAACTCATACCGGACAAGCTGGACAATCCGCAGTTTCGCACTGCAACTATGTGATTAAGTATCCCGCTTATGGTGACTCTCATTATGTAAACAAGAACATTGGACTGATGAAGTCAAAGTCCCAACAGAACGACAGCTTGTCACGTTTCGCACACAGTTTTTGGCCACAAGAACACTTAAGGAAATTGTGTTGAACTTACCAAAAATGGCACAACTCTGTCGATTCTACCATTGAAGGATCTTCTTGCTACCAACCTTCCTGCCGCCAACCTCAGGTGGTCGGATTGTATCTCCAAACAGATGTGGTCTAGCTCTAAGCTCCAACTTTCAAACCAGACAAAAGAGTCCTTATAACAGCTATCATCACGTGAAAGATTTGTATTTTCTTCCCTTAATCCGATCTGGTACTGCTTAATAGCTGCTTTTTGCGCTATAGCACATTCTGTTAGCTTCTTACGTTGAACGAGACCGCCATGACACTAAGAGCTCCTTTGGATGATTGCGACCGCGTTCTTGATGTTGTAGTATTCGGGTACGGTAAAGTGGTTTCGGTCATTCAATAAAAGGTTTGGGGTTTTGGAAAAGTTCTACTTATTGCATTCTACAAACGAATGCAAAAAAACATAAAATCCTCCCAAGGTATTTGGACCACCAGAGTTCGAAAATACACTACGATTGGTGAATGAAACAGTGTCACAGTTAGGTGCTCTTTACAGGCTCTAGTTACTTCTGTCCTGCTAAGGGGTCTTACTGTCTACTGGCTGTCAGACAGCTTCTTTGCATTGGATAGTAGGGCTCTGGAATAAGAAAATAGACAAAGTCGGCGCAGGGAAGTGGGTACATCGAAGGCAATAGATACGTGCTCTGCTCCTCTTTAGCCCGTGGTTTAATTACTTGTTTGCTACCTTTAGGGTGTTTAGTGTTCATTCTACGTCAAGAGTTGCTAAAAAGTCAGTTAGTTGTGAACCGTGTTTACCGGCTGACCAATGCTTCGAAGTTCTTGAGACTATTTATTTATAAGTTAATCAAGCATACTATATTAGGTACTTATCTCTAACCCCAAATGCCCAATAAGAACCTACTTCTTTGTAAGATTTTGAGGTGTAAAAAATTGTTTGCCTAAAAAAAATCTCCTACAATCCATTGCTAGCTAGTTAAAAGTGTACTTTGGTTGGAAATAATAGATTATCTTGCAATCAATACTCCTCGTTGTCGATGATTGAGTGAACTCAATCATATTGCGGGAGCTTAGTGGTTTATTATTCCTTCCTGCTTACATAACTGTCCGCAATTTCTCTTTACTCACAATATAAGCTGTCCTAGTAGAGATACCCATTCTAGTCTTCTTTGCCGCGAAATCAGTTCGCATTTCCTTGATAATTGTAAAGATTATATTTTTTCAAGCATCATCTCCCGCTCCAATTAGTAAGGATAATCTTCTCTCAATGCCTGACTTCAGTCGGCTGAATAAGAAAAAAAGGTATTTCATTTTCTTCGAATTCATAGAATCCTCAGCCTCAACAATTTGTTCAAAGTAATTCAGTATTTTACGGTAGATTTGTAAGTCCATTACGGCTAACATTTTACAACCCCAATCCAATTGGGTAAATAAATCTGAAAAAAGAAAAAAAAAATCTCAAACTATTATCCACGAGTATAGAAGCCGAGACGACGACGACGACGCCTTTCGTGTTCGACTTTTTACTTTTAAAGTGGTCGTACAGCAATAGCATTGGTAGCATGACATTGCTTCGGCGCCTATTTGTATGATTTTTTTTTGAAAATAATCAACAACAAAAAGAAAAAATTGGAAAAAAAACGCTACAATCATCTGGAAGTAGCCATAAAATCTCAGTCAGGTACGTGAGAAATGTTTCAGATAATCATGTTGCAAATGAATCATAAAAAAAGTTTCTGCTGCCCCGGGTAATTACGTTACATAAAACTATTTTACTGGGGGTTGGGTGCATTTTGCATATTTGAGTAGGGAAATTTTCTTTAAATTGTTGCAAAGAAAACATTGAAATATTGGCGGTGGTTACAGAGAAATGAGATGGAAGCTAAGGCTCAGTGTTTACATTGGTTTTTAGATATTTTTTACTTACTTATTTATGTCCTTTGTCTCCTTATAGGCCCAAGAGCCTCTATAAAGCTCATGTTATATTATAAGAGGATTCTACCAATATGCTCTAACTCTCCTTCAATAACCGTGGTCCCTTTTTGACTGTTCTGCGCCATGTGCTTCCTGAAGGTTACATTACAACACATAGCCATGGACCCTCTGCATGGCAGCAGTCCATAGTTGGACAGTCGATGTCAATATCAATGTCCACTTCTCTTTTTCAGACGATCAGAAGACTAATCTAAAACTAATGACGTAATTTCATTACGGAAGGCATAGTGCGAACATGGTGCCACCTAGAGGTGGAAAATTTCACAATTTTCAAGTACAAATATCAGTAACAGTATCGGGACTCATTCTTGTACTTCAATACTCTGATTCTGGTGCTTGAAAAGTCAAAAATTCTTCGTTTTCAACTTAATTTATGGAAATGCCCATAATGGGAACATGTGTTCAGAAACATCTTTCAAGTAGTTACGCCGATAAAGTTAATAGTTCATTCATTTAAAACTGTTTAAATTTAAATGTCATGCATTTTGTACGTCATAAAATAGTTTTGGAATTTTCACCAGCTGACCAAATCCTGTATCCCCTTGTGGGTCCTAGGACCTCTACAACGCGTACGCGCCATTGTGTGCGATTTCTGGAAATACACCTCAGCTCCCCCAACTCTTTTCCAGTTGCCGTGCATCCTTCTCCACTGTTCTGCTCCACGTACTCCTAGGACCGCCGTGTATCCTGCCATCCGGGTTCCATTGCATCGCTTGGTTAGCTATGGATCTATCACGCTTTCGGAGAGTGTGACCAATTCACTGTAACTTTCGTCGTCGTATGGTTGTGCCTATAGGTTCATGGCCAGTTCTCTGATAAAGCTGTTCGGTAGAGATACGGTTTGGCCAGAATATCCTTAAGATGTAGCGCAGGCACCTATTGACAAACGTTTGCATGGATTCAACGTTGGAACGGAACAGTCGTAGCTGGGTGTTTAGGCTAATTGCATTACTTCACCAAACTGTGGATAGCATTCCAAACGCAGATTTTACTTTACCTATTCGGCTGGCTATATCCAGTTCGGTTCCGCCATCGGTTGAGACAATACTACCAAGGTATTGGAAACTCTTTACTCTCTCAACTATTTGTCCAGGAATGCATACATGAGTTGATGAGTTCGGTCCTAGGCTGATCATTTTTGTTTTTGCCGAGTTGATTTTCAGCCCGTCTACGACGTCTGCTTCCCTCTCCACATTGGCTGTCATTTGGTGAAGGTCCATTATTCTGTGAGACAGAAGGCATTTGGTGAAAGTATGCAGCCTTGTCGAACCCCACTTTGGACTTCGAATTCCTCAGACAGCCTTCCTCTGTGCAAGACGTGACATGTGGACCCATCATATGTAGCCTTAATAATTGCTATTTATGAATTGATGATACATATTTAAAAAAGAAGTGCAGTGCAGCATTGCTTGTGGTCGAAGTACATATAGGCATATGTAGGACTCTGGTAACATCTGATTTGTAAATTTTGCCTTTAAATTATATTCTTCGGCTTCGACTTGAGTGAGTTCTGATCTTCGAATAAAGGGTCTTACTCTCTTAGTCTCTGTTATTGGACAAGGATCATCTTGAGACTTCTTACTCTCATTACAAAGGTTAAGAACTAATGTATTTTTATGTACTCAACAAAATATTTCAACACCTCGTGAATTATAATCCACAAAAATACAAAAAAGACAAAAGGAATGCATATCCTATTGTTTTCGATTCTAGTACTAGTGTTGCGGTCAAACATCGTGTCGCCGCTGCTTCATATTGCAAATTTAACTTCCTTATTGTTGTGCACACGTGATGAAGCACCATTTTTTGCCGCCTTGTCTTCTTGGTGTGTCGTTCATCTTATATATGTTCGTGAAATTAAATTAACCGACAAGAGACAAAAAAAAAAAAAAAAAAAGAAACGAGATGGTGAGTGTGTCACCACCACCATCCATCCGTCCATGGAACTCATGAATGGGTGGCGTCTGTGAGTGTTCAGTTCAGTTGAGCTTTCTTTGTTTTCTTTTCAGTCATGTGTTGTGTTTTATTTTGCTTTATGTTCAATTGTTTTTCGCTTTTAATTTCCTTTTGCCAACAAATCCGCAACTGGAGTAGAACGAAAAATTCGAAAATAAAAAAACATAAACGCATTTTTGTATAAGGTAACATGATTTCTGCCCACAATTTATATAAATGCCTCCGTAGGTTGGGACATTGGCTTTCACTTAAATTAAGTTTTGAAATAATTTATAAATGAGTAAATATACATGAAAAAAAAATTCCTATTTGTTCATTTCAATCACAAGGGAGATCTCACACCGTTGACAATTTAGTCTCTGCCACATTTAGCCCAGTGTCGAAATGGAAATTTAGAAATTTTAAACGAATTTTGGCTTATGTTTCAGAAGAAGGAAGCTGCAAACGTTTGTCAATAGGTGCCTGCGCTACATCTTAAGGAGATTCTGGCCAAACCGTATCTCTAACGAACAGCTTTACCAGAGAACGGGCCATGAACCTATAGGCACAACCATACGACGACGAAAGTGGCAGTGGATTGGTCACACTCTCCAAAAGGGTGACAGGTCCATAGCTTACCCAGGATGGCAGGATACGCGGCGGTCCTAGTAGTACGTGGCGCAGAACAGTGGAGAAGGAAGCACGGCAACTGGGAAAGAGTTGGGGGGAGCAGAGGCATATTTCCAGAAATCGCACACAATGGCGCGTAGGCCTTGTAGAGGCCCTAGGACCCACAAGTGGATACAGGATTTAAGTTATGTTTCAGATTCTAAATCTCCACTGGTCTAATTGAGACCATCTTTTATCGCCAGACAGTTGGCCGCTTGTTTCTTTCCATTTCATGAGATTCATGTTATGGTAACATGGTTGGCTGCCATCAGACTCTAGGTTGATACCTATACTTTAAGCTTATGGGAAATTAAGGGACCCTTGCTGCTTGACATTAGTATTTTTTCGAAGGCTTTCTCGGATTCACAGCTCTATCGCAAGATCGTAAGTGATTATGTGCCCATGTGCGGAAAGCTGCGATCGTAAACCCTAGCTCTGACTTACTTATTTATAGGTATATACAGTAGGGCTTAACTTGAATGTAGGATGTAGGGCACTCATCGCTACTTGTTCCTTGATATGTGGGTCTAGTTGAGTCAGTGCGAGATCAAGTTTCTCCATGGATGGTATCCAATTTGGCTGGGGAGAGAGTTGTGTGTGATTTTTGAATTCGTTCGTAATTCACAGTATTTTTTCTTGTTCATGTAAAAATACACTAAGTGGTTACTGTGAAAATTGAATGAACACGGTCGGGAATTGATCACCAAACCTCTCATTCAATGACCGAATACACCACCACTACACCGTGGCTTTAAGTTTAGTTTGAAAAGTTATTTTGCGACTTAAATCCTTCCTTTGAGCACTGTACTTGGCTGATACTCAGTTCAGAGGGGATGTGAATGGACTCTCTCGAGTCCGAGAGCATAGGGTCTATGTTTAACTTGGCTCTTACATTTCTGAAGGGGTCTAGGGAACCGGCTATTCTTTCCATCGTCTACGTGAACGGTTGAACTAAAAATTATAGCAAATATTTTTGAATGAAATTTCTTATATTTTATGGTTTTGGAAATTTGATTTTACTTGACAGTAATCATTTGTGCGATCATCGCTTATTTTATCGTCAAGTGAGGGAATATTGCAAAAAAAAAATTCACTTTAATCTGGAATCTTTGTACTTTGATACTGTGCGTGTGTGTGAATGTAAAAGACACACGTTTCTCTTTTTGTTATTATTACTGCCATTGATATCTCGGTCGGGGCGCGCACTGGATGTTCCTTCGGCTGTGGTTATCAATGAAATGAAAGTATGTCGACGTCGTTGTCGTCGTCGTAGTTGCTGTTGCTGGAGCACATAGTCAATTAGTAAGCAAATGTTTTTTTTTTTGCGCATCACATTTACTTTAGCTTTAACAACTCTTATCGGTGGACTCACATGTGTCCAGTACATGTACAGATGACGAGCAGCATTTTTAGTTGCGATTGAATTACGCAGTTTATTTATGTACTTTTAGTATGACTAATCGAAATTAATATCGATAAATGAAAATAAATAAAAAATTGGGGAATGCACCTTGGGAGTTGTTGGTGCAAAACGCTTATTCCAGAGCGTAAGTGGGTAAATATAACTCAGTATTGTTAATTTACTGAGTCACTAAGATACAAAAACAGTCGTGTGTATGATTTTTAGTGTCTAAAAATGTCTATACCAGCGGTAAAATGGCGGCACACAGGAAGTTAAATGTTAAAAGCTTTGCGAGAAATGAACAGGCAAGTGAGAGAAGAATTTCTTCTAAGTACCACCAATGCAATAGTAACCCAAAGGACTACAAAATGAAAAATCTCACAAGTCCTAGCTAAAATTAAGCAAACAAACTATTTGACAAACCTTTACCTTGATCCGGTTCCGGGTGTAGCTACTGTTCATTCTATTTGTATCTGCTTTAGCTTTGCATCGCTTGCATGACTGCAGGTTCAGCAAGTAAACACTTGACACTTGATGAGCCCCAGTGTATTCAATATTCATGTTTAGGGTTTTAACTGAGCATTGTTTTTTAAGGCGACTCTTTCTTGACTGACAAACAAAGAACATTGCCAAACGTCTTCAGTACAGTCCTCCCATTAGGGGTTAGTGCGTCCGTTCGCGTACCCTCCCAAAACAGCGAATTTATACGAAATTTTACGAAAAGCTGGAGAATTTTCGTAGTTTTTTGCAGAAGAGAGAGCTCACGAGAGAGTAAGAAATTTCCTCACGCTACGAATTTTAGTGCAAGAAATTTCTGTGGGCTGGTTTTTGAAAACTGTCAAAGCTGTCAAATCAGTGAATTTTCAACTTTTTCTTGTTCAATCCTTTCGTTTACTTTTTCGTAGTTTTAGCTCTCTCTGAGAGAATTTTACCCCCACTCTTCGATATTTGATAATCTACGAATTTAAGTGCAAAAAGTACTCGAACGGACCTAGTATTCAGTGTTTATTTTATTTACTATTTTGCGATAAATAATGATCGTCAAAGAGGCACTATCTGTTGCCAAAATAAGTCCGTTATAATTGTACTAGATTTAGCTTCTGTTGCTTGAGCCTCGTCACCTTAACGGTTTCAAAAGAGAGTTTTCCAACTTTTTTCTACACTTACCTTCGAATTCTTGAGAAACATCATCCCAATTTTTAGGCGCATCATTTATAAACTGAGTCATAAGCTGACTTACATGGACTTAACAAGAATTCGGTTAGACCGTTTGTAATAAATATTTCTGTGAAACAATTTCGAAATAATTTACGTAGGTATAAATTTGCAAATGGTTATACATACCCTATCGACTCACAGTCTACAATTACATGCACCAAAAACAATTCATCAACTATTTTAATTAAGTGACTTTGCATCACAAAATTACCAAATTTAGAAAAGATGCATTTTATGTGCTGTCGTCACAAGGCACTTTCACTGAATTCCGATCTAAAAATATAGGTTTCACCAGTTGTACTGTCCAATTTCTAATGAACAATGGAAAGGAAAGAGGAATCCTTGACAGTTTGACATTTAATTTCCTCTTTTTTTTTTTTTTTTTTTGATTTTTTAAATCGTGTAACTAATTAAACATTTTATTTTCTGGAAATATCTCACTTCTGTCGCATGATACCATATAAATGAATTAATTTTTGTTTTGCATTTTTTTTTTATTGAGTGACGGGTATCTCTGGGAACGAAAATAGACATTTTTTTTTTATTTTTTTTCCTAATCGATAGCGGATTTATTTTTGAATTCGGCCATTTCGTCACATCGAACTTTTGGCTTACATACAAAATGTGTGAGAAACTATTTAAAAGAAAAAAAATCGTCTTTGTCTTCGGGACGCGATATATGGCTTTTGAAAAAGAACAGCACGGTTCGAAAGTTGTAGGAAAAATTTAATTACGAGTATGTCGATGGATTTTCAAGTCGTAGTCTGTCAGTTTTGGGTCATAATTGTTTTCTGAAAGCGGAACTTAAATCATCAGACGTGTAATTTGAATGGTGATCTTGAATTTATATGTAAAATTGGTTATATTCATTCTTTGAAATCAATGAATTATCTGAAATAATTGAAATACACTTGTCCCTTAAATCTTTTGTGTAACAGAACTCAGCTTCCATTTTCTATTTCTCCTACTTCCTTGGTTTATTCAACTTGACTTCGACTTCCTTGTAAAGCTTATTCTCATTTTTTTAACTGTCAAAATGATTAAAGACTTATGTCAGAAACAATTGTCACCTCGAAAATTATTATGGTTTTGTCATTTAACAAGAAAACGCTCTATAGACTTGAGTTTAACAACCTGTTACCGTGACGCTGTGCGCTGAGTTTTTGGTTTCGAATTTTAAAAATATTTTTTGACGTGTAAAATTTATTAAGCAAATAAACTTAAGCATTTCCCTTAAGCAATGAGGAAAACAAATGCCAAAGAGAACTAAATTTTGTGTGTATCTAAAAATAAAGATACAAAATGTATCCTTACTTTTCATGTATCTGTTCATGCGCACTATAGCAATGGGACATAAATATTTTTATGTAAATTTTTTTTTTTCGGTCTTTTAACGCAGCAACAATTTATTTTTGTTTTGGTTTCTTCGCTGTTTTTTTTTTTTTTAGTTCAATTGGTTGTTTTTATGTTTTTCTCTTCTCATTTTTGCACTCGCTTTTGTTGTGTGCATTGGTACGGAAGGTTTCATTTCGGCAGATATTCTTGAAATATTCGGAATTGCAGTCCTTGTTGGGACTGTGCATTGGAACGATAAGCACGATTTTTGTGTTTTTTTTTTTTTATATCGTTAGCTTGCTTGCAGTGATCAGGAAGTTCTATTTTACCAAAAAAAAAAAAAAAAAAATAAATAAATAAAACAAAAAATTGTATAGATGAGTTGTGATTTTCGCAGTAAATATTGTAGGTGGAGAAAAGTTGTTACAGTGCTTAACGAGAGTGTTGTTATAAGAGGGAAATTTCCGGGGAAAATATAAAACTTTAAAAAAAAAAATCAAAAATGAAGATGTCTACGGCTGCCCTTTGTTATCTACAATCGATTTCGGCTTCGAATGATTGGGATATGTCCAATGGGAATTATTCAATTGGATGTGGAAAAGGTATGTAAAGAAGGAACTTGTCTTAAAATAGTTGCTAAGTTGTTTCTGTTGAAAGTTTTTCATGACAAACCGTTGTGGTATATGTACATGATCGTGTAAAAATTTTACCCGAATAGATAGCAGAAGTGCTGAGATCTTACTTTGACTTCGTGAAAATGCAGTTTTTATACCCTATTCTTACGGTATATTAAGTTTGACACATAGTTTGCAACATAAAGAAATATTGAAGATAGACCACATGAAGCATCAGTAGTCGAGTCGATTCAGCAATGTCCGTCCGTCCGTCCATGTGTCACCAGTTTTTAGGGCTTAAATTTTGAGCTAAGTTGATGAAATTTTTATACGAGGTCCTTGGAAAAGTAAGCAATACAAGTGTAAACACTGCTACGCCCACTTTTTGAAAAAATCCCTTTTTTCAGTAATTTTACATGCAACTTGATACAACTTACTTAAGGTAATATGTAGATATTCTGTTACCCTACATATCTTCAGTACATTGTGTATGGCCACGCCCAGTTTTTAGGGGCGTTTTTATCAAAAAAATGTTTTTTGAAGGTTTGATCGAAGAAATAGCACTTCTTGGGAGCAAAATACGTTGAAAAATTTACAAAATCCGCCCACTTATTAAGAAAATTTGTGTTTTGGAGTAGTTTTATAAAATATTTGAAAAAAAAAGTTGCTTAAGGAAGTATATTGGTGGAAGACATACTAGCTGTATGTGCATAGGAAAGGGATAGGGTATCATATCATCCGCTCCAAACGGATTATAGCCTTTTCATATGTTTAAAATATGCATTGACGTAAAGATTGTTGTTCAGCTCAAAACTGGTGAACAGTTTGGTAAACGAACAGTGTGTTTGCTTTTCCAGGTGAAGGTGACTGCTTCGTCCAAAGATTTTGGTGGAGTAAGAGTTGTTCTTCAGACTCAGTTTTATACGACAATGTTCTTTTATTAAAGTTAATAAAATAAAACATACATATCCTATACATCGTCAATATTTGCTCTAAACAGTTTTTTTTATTCTTAAAAAAAAAAATACGCCAACGGTTAGAGTTAAACAATTTTCGTCTTTGCCATTGCCTATAAAGTCAACTAATGTCTCATTTATTTTGACATGCATACTAGTCCTGTTCGTTGTCTATGAGTTAAGACACTCTTCTGATAGGATGTGTTGATAAATAAAGTCATTGCTGAGCAAAGACCAAAGTAATAAGTATAAAGCTTCTACATACATACATTATGTCTATTTCCCTTCGCTTATTAAGGTCATAAACCCATTAAAAAATAAGCCTTCACTAATGTGTTGTGATGTATTTTTGCCTCAAGATAAAGTGTAACCACAAAACTGGAATTACCATCAAAACTTCTTACCCCATTAAGTGTCCTTTCCCCCAAAGCTGTAATTATGTACTGCACATACGAGTCTAAACTTAGTACCTACCCCAACGCAGAAAACAACTTACCTTATACAAAAAATAAAGCAAAACAAAAGAAAAAAAATAACTGAACATCAGGTGTGAAAATCGATATCACAAGACTGACAGATTGAAAAACAGAAAAGAAGGAAAAAAAAAAACGATGGTGTCCTTCACTTTTTAAATAATCTTATGCCGTTCTCTGTTTTTGTGGTTTCCATCATTCAAGTTTCCCTCATGCACATACACATCCATATGTATACACATGTGTGCTTAATACCTTTTTCGAAGGACAATAGGAACTTGAGTTCAAAAAGTACTTTTTTTATTTAAATTTTTGTTTTTTTCTTTCATTCATTTTGCTGCTGCTGAACATCTACTTTACCGTCATGTCAAGTGAAAAGCGAAATTAACATGTCAAAAAACGCTTTCGGCTTAACTTTCACCTTTTGTTATCATCAAGAGAAGAGAAAATTAAATATGTATTCTCGCATAGAGAATCATGTTAAAAATAAAAAATGATATCTTTTAATATAGAAACCATTCACCAGCGGCGTTCGTTCGGTCACCCGAAAATGATCCTAATTAGCCAGCCATCCAGCAACGACGCGCTAATGGCTAATTAAGGGTCCAGTATGAAAAAAATATATATACATATATCTGTCGTTGAAAAATTCAACTTTTGCCTTTGGGCGGGATTATTTCGCCGCAAAAAAGGGTTTAATCAAGGCTCTATACTTGGGTGCTCTCGCTTCCTGAAAGGTTAATTTTTCGAAACAACTCAAATCACAAATTAAGAGTTGCGGAAAGATCATACAAAAGTACATGGGTATTTTTTGAAAATAATGCTCTCAATGTGTCTTACAAAATTATGTTTAATAATACGAAACAACAGGTTCAATATGTAGAACACAAAAGACTGTGTTTACCAAGCTAAAAACCATAGGGAAATGCATCAAACGAACGATTTGTGGCCCAATTTTTGCAAATGAAATTCAAAAAGCAAATCCGTTTACCGGCTTAGTGCCAAAATAGTTCCCATCCACCTAGTAAGTGGCCACTTGTTTTATTTTATTTTTTTCAAAATTAAAACTCTTTTGCAATAAAAAAAAGAACAGGGCACCCGTCCCCTGTAGTTCTAGTTTGTGGCCACAAAACTATTTCCTGGATCAACTCACAAGTAAAAAAACTCACCTGTTAGCAATTCCTTTTGTCAGAAAAAGTAAAAGAGCTTTTTTTTTTTACATCACAAACGAACAGTACCCAACACCATGTAACATTTTCTAGAGGGGAATTGTTTGAGTATCTAAAACTGTTGCAAACAAAAAAAAAATCCGCCAAGTTTGTTTCGCATTGCATAATTCTTGACGGCGAATTCGGATAGTTTTACAGAAATAAATATCATTCAGTTGGTATAAGTATTTTTAGTTGAAACACGTACGATGATCAGCTGAAATTTATTTTACTCAAAGGATCAAAGTGGTTGGCTTGGTTAGGTGACTGATGCTGTTGTCATCCCACTATTGCCGCATCTTTGTATTTATGTAATCAGAACTAAAAGCATTATTTGCGGTAAAGCAATATAGAGCGTTATTTTCAAGAGGAATATACAAAAAAGACACATTTAGAATTTGAAAGAAATATTTTGGTTTTAAAAAATAAAATCTCGCTACTTGTTGTACATATGTATGTATATGTTAAACGATACAATTGGTGCTTGATTTTTTATTGACAAGGTTATAACCGGACTGTTTAGTAAAGGATGCAAAAATATTTTCTAGCCTTTATTGGACAAGAGAAGCCATCGGATGGGAATACCTAGGTTTCGAAAATAAATCAGACTTGAGGATTAGAACAGACATGAAGCTTATCCTAACAAAAGGTCACTTGGATCTATACGTATATGAAAAAAAAAAAACTATTTGTTAGGTCATGCTTGCGATCAGATTCTGACTTCGTCCACCTTCCTTCCTCCAATTTGTCCAGATGTTGTTACCATATCACAATATTGTGGTTTCTTTTGGCAGAAATTGCATGAGTGTCCAAGTGACAATTTTGTGTCTTTGACGAAAATGTCGCTGGGTAGCAATCGAGATGGAAGGAGCATCTTTCCACTGTTTTGAACCGTGTATTCGCCAGGGAAATGCTCCCAAATCAGATAGAGCTGCCTGAGGCACAAAATTCGTGAATACGTATCACGACCCCCCAGTAAGGATGAGATCACTTCCGCGACCAAGGCACTAAAAAACAACAAGGCGGTAGGGCTTGACGGTATTCCCGCCGAGCTGAGCTACTGCAAGAGCTTGGGTAACTGAGAACTTTCCTAACGAGTGGAAGAAGGGAATGATCGTCAAGCTTCCTAAATAAGTAAATTTAACGGACTGCGAAAATTGGAGAGGTATCTGCGTGCTCACTGCTGTATCTAAGACAATACCTAAAATAATCGTAGAGCGAATTAAACAATACCTACAAGGCACACTGGATGCGGAACAAGCAGGCTTCTGCTCTGGATCCTCCTGTGTCGACCACATCAACACCCTGTGGATAATTTTAGAGCAGGGCGATGAATATCGATCGCCACTTCACCTGCTGTCCATTGATTTTGAGAAGGCATTCGATAGTTTCAAAAAGGACTTTATTTGGCGTGCCTTATGCAGGAAAGGGATAAATTAATTGCTCTTATCAAGGCAATATATGCTGGCTCAAAATGTCACGTGCTACACAGAGGAAGGTTGTTCGCTTCATAGAGGAAGGTTCGAGATCCAAAGTGGGGTAAGACAAGGTTGCATTCTTTCACCAATTTTATTCCTTTTGGTGATGGGCGATGTGCTTCGGGCAGTTTTGTCGACAGGAAACGGAGGAATTCGATGAACTCTTGCATCTAACCTAAAGCATATTGACTAAGCTGACGATGAATGCTTACTTTCTCATAGAATTATGGAGTTCCACCAAATGACAGCTGATGTGGAGAGAGAGAGAGACAGTCGTCGTCGGGTTGAAAATGAATACGGAAATTGAGCTCTAGTTGTTACTAAAAAAGTACCGACAGACCAACCACTGCTTCGATGACAGACTCTATTACCCATTCGATTATTTCGTTTCCATCGTGTCTAGCTTGCACAGTCTTTGACTCCCTCTAAATACACACAAGTTTTTACAAATATTTATGGTACGCATAAACACTTAACACATAAAGTCCGTTTAAGGCAGTTCTTAGACTGAAGATAATCTCATCAAAGAGCTAGATGCTGTTCTTCATAGAGTCCAACGAAATGAGTTAGATTTTGCGAACCTGAATGGGGAAGAAGGAATTTTCTAAAATAAATTTCTAAAAATAAACCATAAGTGGATACGTTACGTACGTTAACACTTAGATTCATTAAACTTTATGTCGAACTTAAGTCTACCTTAACATTTTAATGTTGTCGGTAGCTACTACTATTTTCGCCTAACACCTCTGAGTTATTAAAGTTATAGCTTAATTAGAAGTACGTGTATGTGTATCTATTTTTACTTTTTCAATGAAATTTTCACGAGTCTGTTGAACCTAATGAGCCTAAATTTCGCCCCAACAAAGACGGCATACAACATGCAGGGTTCAAGAATTTATTCTTTCTTTCATATCATATCATGGGAATGAGACATAAAGCAAAATGAGAGAAACCGACACTTTATTTCATTATACATACTTACATATGGTTTTCTTTATTTAGGCACTTAGTTCTGTTACCTTTTTTTTTTTTTTTGGGAGGGGGAAAATGTGTCTATGTCAAAAGAACTTAAGGTCGTGGGAATGTCAATGTGTGTCACTTTTAGTTTAAAGTAATGAGAAAAGAAAATTATACTGACGTTTCTGTACTCTCCCTCTCGCTCTGTGGTCGGGGTGATGTAAATTACTTATTTTTTTTAGCCCAGGCTAAAGGCTAAGGGTATACTTAAAAGTTACACACTGTTACAAATAGTAATTTTCTTCCTCTGTGGTTTACTCTGAATGTTACGACGGAGTATGAATGCTAGGAAAAGTCCTAGTCCAATGAATGTTTCGTTTTCGTTTTTTGAATGTTTGATGTGACACGTGAACACATGATGTTTTAGAATCCTTTAGATGCAAGAGCAACTCCACCAGTAGGGATGCGGTGAAATGGGAGAGTTATGATCCTATGATACTTATCATCCTGATCAACCTCGTCTAACAGAGGAAAAGGAAGACAAGTCCAAAAAAACGTCCCCTATCCCCACCTCGACCTTAGGGTTTCTACTACCCCTACCCGCCTCAGAAGGGATATTCGCGGGCTCTATTAAATGTTGATTGCTTGTAAACGAGAGCAAAATCTTTCAAGTTCCAAAATGCTTCCTCAAATTCGTCTATAACGTCAATGAACGATGGCGAACCAAATCCACAACAGCAACAGCTCCTTCAGTGCACATTCTACGATATTCGGACCTAAGTACGAGTATGTGTACAATCAATTAGAGTCCATATGCGTGGTGCGAAAACAAGCCATGGTTATTCGAATAACTTGCTCGTATGGATTGATTATGTCGTTCGTAAAATAGACATATCCCTCGGTTATGAAATGGTTAACTAACTACTTACTTACTTAAAGTAGCAGGGACTGCCTGAGACATCGTTGCCTTCCATCCTCTGCGGTCCCGAGGACGCTGCTTCCAGTTATGAAGACCAAGTTTTTTCGCATCCGCGACAGCTTGGTCTTTATACCGGAGGTTCGGTCTTCTTCGCCGCCTTGAACCTGGGGGCTGGGATTCGAAGATCCTCTTGGCTGGAGCATTGTTGTCCATTCGCTCGATGTGGCCGAGCCAATGTAGTCTGCGTATCTTGGCTTTTTGGACTACATCCACATCCTGGTACAGCTCATAGAGTTCGCGGTTGTGCCTTCTCCTCCATTCGCCCTCCTCGCATAAGGGACCTAATATCCGACGGAGTATTTTACACTCGAAGGTGCCCAATATTTGCTCAGCTTTCTTACTTATCGTCCAGCACTCGGCTCCATACAGCAGGACTGTATGTCCGTCGAGTTAGGAGTTTTGAACCCAGTTGTTTCGCCAAACCGAAGTAGCAGCGGTTTACTAGGGTTATTCTTCGTTGGATTTCTACAAAGGTGTCATTTGTAGGATTAATATTTGTTCCGAGGTAGGTGAACTCCTTAACTGCCTCGAAATTGTTTTGGACAGATACATTTTTGTTTGTTGATAACATATACTTCGTCTTGTCACTTCAAGACCAACTCGTTTCGCCTGCTCATCAATAGCCGTAAACGCCTCTACGACGGCTTCCGATAATGTCAATATCGTCTGTGTATCCCAGCAGTTGGACGGATTCGTAAAAGATAGTGCCTTCCGTGTTGACACCTGCCCTGCGCACTATCTGCTCCAACACATGCCAGCGCATCTCCTTGCCTAAATCCGGTGCACGTTTGGAAGAGCTCCGAAGAGTTATTTCCAAATTGCACAGAGCATCGTGTGTTTTCCAGCGTTACGCGACACATCTGGATAAGTTTTGTCGGTATCCCGAATTGGGCCATCGCCTGGTAGAGCTCAAGACGATGGTGGTGGGTTTCGACTTGAAATTCGTTGGTCGGTTAACTAAACTGAGAACAAATAACTTCTTAACTGTCAAATTGTTTGTCGCTGGAAAAGTGATGTTGATTAAAAAAATTCCCTCCGTTTTTGAATCCTTCTTTGCAAGATCAGCGTTCAGTAGTAAAGCGAAAACATTTGGAAATGATTAAGTTCAGCAAGTAAATAACGCTTGGACATTTTCTAATTCGAAATAATTTAAATATATACCTATCAACTTGTAAGGGTGTTCTAGCTCCCAGGAAAAAAATGCTCGACACTAATCTAATTATAAGGACATTTAATATTTAACCGTATGTTATCTTTCCACAAATTTAATTGTCGTTATACGATTTTATATTTATTGATTATCGATTTGTCATTCCATATTTTGTCAACCCACTTTCAAGCAACAGTTTAGTTTCAAGGAAGCTTAACATCCGATTCCAAGTACAGAACATGTCATAAATACATTCTCTGAATATTGTGTAACTCGATTGAACTTTTTGGAACAACGCTTATAAATGTTTGACAGTGCTGCGATACTTGGAACTTATTTTTTTTTCATCTACGATTCGGTTGAATTCTATAATTTATCTCAATGGTCCATTCAATATTTTGTATTTTTATTTTCCCTCTTTTTTGCTTGACAACTTCTCATCGGGGTTGGGGGATGGGGATGAATCGTACAAAGATTCTGTCACATGATTCAACTGAGTGCGACGATAGATGTCGCCGCAATTAAATTACTAATCTGCGAAAAAAAAAAAAAAAATAAAAATGTATCTCATAGGTTTTTATTAATTGGCTGTTGAGATAAAATTATGCTTTCTATTTTTTGCTCTTCATTACGTGACACCTGCAATTTTGGCAAGTGGTTGGTGGGTGTCCTACGATTCGATATGCGGGGGGTGGAGGTGGGGAGGTGGGTTTGATTTTTTTTGGAATGATTCGTGAACGTATGTATGCTAAGTGTTAGTCATCTGGGTTTCTTCTCAGTATATCAGAGGGAATGAGTCATTATTTGGAGAACAATAATGAAATCAGTGTGTCGTACGTCATGGGAAATTGCTTCACACTCGTTTTATTTATTCATTTGGTTGCTTTTGTCAGTTCTGTAGCGAGTGTAGGTGAGCATATTAATTCTGTTGAGAGAAACATAATTAATGTAACTATAAGCTGGTTGATTTATTCGACAATATTCTCCAACTTATGTATGAGCTGCAATTCTGAGCACGATGCTTGCCTGATAATGCATCTTGGAATCAGGTTGAACGAAACACGCCAAACCGCCGAAAAATGGTACTTCTCCCAATTTATTTTTTTTTATTATTTGCGCGCACCAAAGGGAATATGAATACCCTTATACTGATGGGTGCGGGCGTTTAGGAAAAGGGAGAAGAGGAACAGAGGAGGTACCTGTGCACGTTGGCTTTAAATGCTTAAAGGCCATAACGGTGAGGAGACACAGAGCCTGGAAGTTCGTTCCACATACGTGTTGTTCGGCTAATGAATGAATCTCTGTACTTGACAGTACGTCCGAAGTTGGGCTTGAGGGTAAACTGATGTGCATTCAAAGCGTGACGCGTATTGCGGGTGAAATTTTGAAGGGGGGGAATGCAGTTCGCTGGAGCATTTTTTATGGAAAAAACGATAAAATAGAGAAAGACATGAGACATTTCTTCGATGTTCAAGTGAAACTATGGAGCTCACAATGTTACTATCACCTATAAGTTTTAACACACGCTTCTGGATCCTATCCAGTAAGTGCAAAACAGTCTTGGGTACACCTGACCAGATGTGGGCGAATGTATGCCTTACAGATTGAGGCCATATCATCAGATTTGATGCCAGCCAATACAATATGTATTTAACGCCCCTAGAGGTAATTTCTAATCCATTGAAGAAGAAACTCGTCGATACCATATGCACGCATTTTCGACAAAAGAGCCTGATGTCAAACTCTGTCAAATGCTTTTGAAATATCAAGCGCAACTATCTTTGTTTTGCCAAAGTGGTGGAGAGATTGGTTCCACTTTTCGGTGAGTTATGCCATCAAGTCACCAGTGGACCTGTTGCTACGAAAACCATACTGTCGGTCATTGAGGAGTTTTCGTGAATCAAGATATTTCATAAGCTGACGATTTATCAGCGTTTCCATGACCTTAGAAAGAAGGGACTTAAGTGCAATACGTCGGTAATTGGATGGAGAGGAAGATTCGCCTTTTTTAAGAAGCTTTCCGCAAATACATGCACGCTTCCAGGGGGAACACAAGATCCGAGTTTCTTTCTTTTTGGCGTGTTTAGGTAGAAAGATGAGAGTTGGTCACCTCCAATTAAAAGGGCTGATAGGAATAATGACCTACCGATAAGAGCTCTTCATACACACATATATTGACCAGATCTGATCAAGAGGAAGCCTAGGTAGCACTATTAACCCTGTTCTGCTCCGATTATGCTAACGCATGCTGATTTTTGTACCTTCGTAAAGTTGTTAAGCTTTTATTATGTACTCCTGTACCTAGAAAAACCTTAAACACACAACATGAAAAGCTCAAGAAACAATTTTCATCCATTCGCTAGCACACGAGCAAATCATTTCTTTTTTTGCCTTCACACAATTAAACGGAAACCAAAACTATAAAATAGGTAATCATTCTGTTTATGCTGAAAACGAAAAGATATGTACCTACTCATAGATACACAACATGTTGGGCACAAAACAGAAACGAATGCGTGCGGTATACATATTTCTAACCAAAAATGGCATCGAACTTTAGGTAAAGTTTACTGAACCATTTGTTGGACTGTTACGTACCAAAACAATAAAAAAAAATACTCGTTTTTTTTTTTCTGAAATAATAACAATAAGATACTTTACCAACGCCTAAAGCGCGCGCATTTTGACGTCTCGATGAGGCTTTATTTATTATTATTATTATTATTTTTTTTTTTTTTTTAAATTTCGGTCACGCCGGTTTGGTTTGTCTTTGAGTTTTGGTTTTTGCGGTTCATATATGTTTGTACTTTTTGATGAGACAAAAAAAAAAAGCAAAGATTGAAACTGAAATTGACAACAATAAACTACATATGTACATAACAAGCGGCGAAGAAAAAGATATACTTTGGCACGTTTTAGAATGAAATCAAATTCTATCCGCGCTCTGCTTTGCATTTTCTGTTTACACTGTAAAATTGTTTTCTTTCTTTTTTTCTCGGCCTTTTCTCTTTGGCAGCAGTTCATCCGCTTTTGAGGAAGGGGGTTCTTTTCTTAAATATTTTTTTTACATGCGTGTTTACAGATTTTTTTTTTATTACTTTTTGCCATCCATGACAAAATAAAACAACACAAATGCATAGGTCAGAAACCTAATAAAAGAAAAACAGAAATTCGTGCGAAGAGATACTGCATTGAATGGGAATTAGTGGAATACCAAAATTCGAAGAATTAATTAGGCATTAATTTGCACGTCAATGTCAGGAATTTGGATAGATATAAAATGTGTTTATAAAATTTTGGCCAAGAATTTGGTGGAGGGAGTGATTTTTGTTCAGAGTGTGACAGATCCAAGTCGAAAGTTGGATATAATTCTGACAGCTTAATGGATAGAAACATGAATTTTCACTTAGATTAGAACTAATACAAAAAATTTAAATTGTTTGCATTGGAATTTATACTAATTTTGGTTTTTCTTTTACTTTTCAGGTATGTACTTCAACTTTGATGGGTAACTATATCTATTAAGTGCATTGGTATATGTATCTTCAGAGGAAACTAATGAAAGTTTGTTAGGTTTTTACTAAACACTAAATTGAATTTAAAGTTATGCTAACTTACGTAATTTCCCTGGACTTCACATCAGCATTTCTCCAACATCATTATTCTGTGAGAGTCTGGAAGGCCGTGAAAATATTCCTATACGACCGTCTTAACTTCTTCATTGAATGCGAAGCACATCCCAGAAACGATTTTTTCTTAAGTTTGGAAATAAATGACAGTCTAAGGGTGCCAAATGAATCTATTCGTCACCTGCTGTGTGACTGTCCTGCCCTATCTGTTAGAAGAAAGATAACTCTTGGCAGTCATTTCTTCCCAGAGCTGGAGGACTTAGGCAATGTTGAGCTGGTGGACCTCCTGAGATTTATATTACTATCTGGGTGGTTCTAACAGCGGACCTTATTACAGCGTTCCCAGGGTTAAATGATTGGGCAGAATGGACCCGAATTGTGGTCTAAGTGAGCAGTGACCTTCTGGTCAAAAGGCATCCATCTCCCTAACCTAACCTAAGGGTGCCAAATCAGGAGAATAGAGCGGATGGCTGAGCAAATCGTACCCCGTATCCCTCGTTTGCGCCTTTGCTTTTGGTCGGCTTTCAACAAATGCGGTAGAGCTTTCGAATTCCTAAGCTTTAGTGCAAGATATTTCGCACCCTTTCTTCCAATATCCCCACAGCCTCAACTATCTCACCAACTTCACTCGCCTATCGTCCAACACATATCGTGGACATTTTTTTATAGTTTCGGGTGTTGTTGCAGTTTTGTCACCCTTCACGTGGGTCATCTTCGAGGGACGTGCGACTTCGTTTAAATTCAGCATCGAAGGAGCAGAGTTCCCGTAAACTTTTGTCAATTTTGGGTGAATTTCCTTAGGTGTTAACTCATGCGAAACGAAGATTTTTATCACCACACGATACTCAAGTTAATCCATTGCAACAAAAAGTAAGACTTCTGCAAAAAATCGTGTTAAGAAACTATTTGAGAGAACAAATTGAAACTTGTGATGGGAACTAATGATGTTACACCCAGCCAGGAAAATTAAATTTGTGCTGATTGGAGCGCCATCTTCGAGAACTTTTCACCTTGCCCTCATAGAAGCTCCCTGGCTAGAGTTCGGATTTATAGGAACCCTCAAAAAGGCTTTGGAAGTTTATAAATAATTTAAATAAAGTAGGCTCTTTGGAGGCCAAAGGGTTAAGAGGAAATAAGGAGGTTAGAAACTGTCCAGAGCTTGTCGTCTTCCTCCTTACAGCTCTTGCAAAAATTTTGATTGGTTTCTAAATCGCAGAGTTTGTGTCCTATGAACGATTAAGCTCAATTTCACATTTATGGTCAAATTTTGGACACAACTCTCGGCAGATTGTGGACAAAGTACTATTCTTCCAAAGAATAATGGGTTTCCTAGTGGCAGTCTGAGGAAGAACTTACACGTCGTAGCAAGAGGACGTGTTGCATTTAAGAGGTGGTGCCTAATTTAGCGAATTCGTCAAATATTCAGTTAACTGGTGTGTCCCTGTTGGAGCAGCTATTTCGAGATCTTAGCGCTTGCCGCTGAGTTATTAGTGAAAATGCTCTAATTGCTGTGTATGATGGCGAATCGACTTATTTGGGCAGTCAACCCTCTACATCCTTTAAAGCTTTTCCGGTGCATACAGCATACTGCACGATCTCTCTGTGGAAAGGTATTATCAATTTAAATGTGCTTGGTGCGAAAATTATCCTTTTCGAAACAATTTGCATGCAACACAGCCATGTTGCAGCAACTGTTGCTTCGTGTGTAGCTGTGTTGCCCATTGATTTTCGTGTTGCCGCAACCGTTGCCAGAAATATCAAAAAAATGTTGATATTTTTGGTCGGTTGCCGCAACAGTTGCTTTGTAAGTACTGAGGTTGCGGCGACAGTTGCCACGTGTGTAGTCAACAAACAAAACAGGTTGCTGCAACACGCTGCTACAACGGTTGCCTCGTGTGTATCTAGCTTAACACAGATTAGTTGTCAATTTGTTTGTACTTGGAAAAAGTGTTGCCAATTCGACAAATAAACCTGACTTCTAGATGACTTGTTACTTAATATCCTGTCCACACAAGAGCATTCGTTCCTGGTAAATTTTGCCTGGAACGATTCTAAGGCAATGTCAAATGAGATTATTTAGTCAAATTAAGGGAATCCATGTTCCAGGCTGCAAAAACCCTCAGGACCATTATATTCTTTCACCTTGATATAAACTATACCATTATGTAAATATACAATTCGGGCACTAATATGTCCTCGAAGACTTGTTGCTTGATTCTCGTCCTTATCACATTTTGCATCGCACTGTGTCAACCTGTGTATTCAAAGCGAGACGACGTTAATTGCTGAGGTTATTGAACCCAACAGAGAAGTTGCTTCAAAGGCGTTCTCGTGGCTCCTCTTTTTCTTAATTTTTGCCTCCCCCATATTCGTCTTATTCCTCATAACACCAATCGTAGGCTAAGCATATACCTACACAGATAGTGTCCCACGAAATGAAGAAAAAAAAAAAATGGCAACCCATCTAATTTGTCTTTCTTTCGTAAAGAATGGCGGCTTTGCGTGAGGAATTGGGTTGGCATGGTTTAGTGATTTCACTTTGAGGTTGTATTCATATGTTTTTTTTATTTGTTGTTGTTGTTGTTAGTTTGCTCTCTAAAAAAAGATTATATTATATGACATGACTGTGGGAGTCTATCGGAAAGTGTGTGTTTAGCTTGATATACAAAACAAAATTATGTTAAAGTAGGTCATAGTTTTGTTTTTGAATTTTGCTTTTATTATGTATGATTATGCAACATTTGTAAAAAAAAATGTTATTGACTTGTTTTGCAACACTTTCTAGGGAAGGTAAAGCAAAAAAGTTATAGTTTGCCCACTGTAAGGTCCTGGGGACGATACTAATCGAACTGCTGACTTCCTTAGCAGAGAAGAACGAAAACATACTCTATGATTTTGATGAAGGTTGGTGCTTGAAGTTGGGCTATGGCTTTATGTAGGCATTAACCGATCATACAAAAGATTTTCCATCTTCTTTACTCGAATGGTGTTTTACAGGCTAAGGCCTTAATTCGGAAAGTTTCCCCCCATGTTAAATTACTTCTTAAGATCTACCTTCAATACCGTAATATGATAGCAACTGGCGATTAAGGCTGATTCGAAAACAATGACAAAGCTTCTATTCAAGAATCACTGCCATGGTAGTTGAAGATGAAGAGAATTTTACATATAGATGTACGTTTTTTTCCAGCTAGCCAATCTCGGATGAACCAACCTTAACAGCTGTATCATAACATGGCTGCAACAAACCTAATCCAAAATAATTATTGGACAAACTGAGTCCATAAGGATGTCTTATTTTGTTTTTACTGACAGGTCTTATAATAGGCTTTCAAACCCACATATTGATCAATATTGTTTGACAAATCATTCTAAAATTCTATGAAATTCTTCTTCCGCCAGACGTATGTACTTTCTTCTTAACTCTTACGAGCATAGAAAACCATCTTCTGTCTTTCCGTATGAGTCTGCCAGCCTTTGCTTGATCAAAGGATTGCCGATTTTGAAGTGAGAAGATTAGGTGTTTTCCTTTCTTTATTCCCTACTATAACCTTGAATATACTAGGCTGGATTCACATGAAAGCGATGGGTTAGTGTATTAGAGTAGTAGAGCTTACGAAACTTACCTGGCTAATTACTTAGCTATTCGTTGCTTGGAATACCCTCATGTCCAGGGGCGCAGCAGAATGATACTCATATGTTGTGCTACATTTTAAGACCCCTAACCTCTTCTAACTTTGATTTAATTTTTATAACTAGCCTAGCTTACGACAAAGGTACTATCTTCTGGTGGCTCCGAAAAGATATACTTACTTAAAGAGCTCCCGACGCTTGTAGAGTCCCTGCCTGAGACATCGTTGCCTTCCATCCTCTGCGGTCCCGAGCACGCTGCTTCCAGTTGTGAAGACCAAGTTTTCTGGCATCCGCGACAGCTTGGTCTTCGCCGCCTCGAACCTGGGGGCTGAGATTCGAACATCCTCTTGGCTGGAGCATTGTTGTCCATTCGCTCGATGTGGCCGAGCCAACGTAGTCAGCGTATCTTGGCTTTTTGGACTACATTCACATCCTGGTACACCTCATAGAGTTCGCGGTTGTATCTTCTCCTCCATTCGCCCTCCTCCCATAAGGGACGTAATATCCGACGGATTATTTTTCGCTCGAAGGTGCCCAATATTTGCTCAGCTTTCTTACTTATCGTCCAAAGATATACCTCCCTCGAATATTGTTTCTGTGGATTCCATGTCCCCTTCGTCCCTACAACTTCTAAAGAAATCGCTAAGAGGTATTTCTACCCGGCGGCAATGAACAGAAATTTGTTGATTGGCTGTGAATTTTGACCAATACTATTCTCTAAGTCACACTTTACAACTGGTATTCCCCAAATAGCCGCTGAAGCTCACATCGTGTGTCTCGAAATAACAGTATTAGGAACCTATCGTTCTTTTCTATTGTTTACAAGATATTTACTTTCTACTGCCAAACCACTACTGTACTGTACTGTTGACTTAAATCTATCATGTTATTTGAAAATTAATTCTATTATACCTTTTCCAGTGTCGGCGGCATATGTGTCGGGTGCGGCTGGTGCTGAATCGGGGCGCCAGCGACACGCACCTCTCTATGGACGATTTGTTGTTGAAGAAGAACTACCCGCCACACATCGAGATGTTATGCATCACGTAAGCTAAATTTTTACAAATATTTTTTTTTTCTATATAATTTTAACATATATTTTTGTTGTTGTTTATTTAGCGATCAAGTCCGACATCATCGTCGGAAGTTCGAGCGATGCAAGCTCGAATACCAACACATTTTCGAGATCCAGCAACGGCGCCCTTACGAAAACTTAGTGTGGATCTGATAAAGACATATAAACATATAAATGAGGTAAGTAAATGAATAAAGCTTGACCTAAACAAGTCGTGTTAATAGATGCCTTTTCATGAATCTAGTTTTTAAAAAAATTACAAGGCTCGCGCAGTAGTATTCCGAATGATGTTTTTTTTTTTTAAACCCGGAACTCTAAAATACTGTCTTGATTTGAATGATGTTCTTTTTTAAATGCATATGTATCCAGTCCGGTAAAATTAGGAACTATATAGATTGTAGCTAAGGTTTTGGTAGTTTTTTTTTTTAAATTAAAAGTGTCAAATCGAGTATCCTTTTAGCAAACATGGGTAGCTTAGTAAACTTTAAGCTCATAACTGTGAAAATTTATGGCAATTAACTATTGTGAACAGTCCTTTGATAAATCGGTTGGTACTGGTCGAATAGAAACGGGTAAAAAAGTACTAGATTCCGATGTTCGGTTTGATCAATACTAGATTTTTTTTAATGCTTCCTTTTTTTTACGCCAAAAATATTTTTATGGCTTCTGAATGTTAGTAGTAATGTTTTATATTTCATTATAAAATAAAATAATACATTGATACATATTGACGAAAATCAACATAAGTATTGCCCGTAATTATTTTCTATGAATAATGGCAGGCGTTGGATAAGATATAAGATATTTCATCTTCTCCACTAAATCCTGAAAAACGTGATAAATTGTAATCCATTAGTGATCAGAAGAGAAGAGAAAAAAAGAAAAAAGACTTATGGAATAACCCTGCTTGATTTGAAACAGAGTCTAGGACCAATGTCAATCTATTTTCACAGAAAATTCTCGGAATAGGCATGGGCATTTCATTTCCAAGTAGGGATGCCAGACGTCCGCCAGCCGCAGGACTGTCCCGCGAAACGTGTTTCGTCCCGCAAGTGTCCCGCTGAAAAAATAGCCCCGCAAAATGTCCCGCCATTCACTTTTTATGTTCTGCATGTCGCGCCAGATGCCATGTCGATCCTTCTGTCCATCCCTGTGTCACCAGTTTTGGGCCTTTAATTTTGAGCAAGAACGATGAAATTTTGTATACCTGGTCCTTGGAAAAGTAAGCAAAACAAATGTAAAAATTTTCAAAATCAACCTATTGACACGCCCACATTTAAATCTATGTCAAAAATGATGGCTCAAAAACTGATGACAGACAGACGGATAGACGGACGGACTCGGCGAGTGATGCTGATATACAAATATGTATATACTTCATTGGGTTTTGATCAAAAGAGGGCTTCAAAGGCATAGAAACTTGATGTTTTAATGTGAGTATGGACAATGTCCCGCAGGCATTTTTTTCAAATCTGGCATCCCTATTTCCAAGCCATTTCAATTTGGACAGAAATATAGCAATAAAGCTTCTGGCATACGAAAATATGAATGGGGTTTCCTAGAGAAATTGCTTTCATTCCAATGACGCATTTAATTTGTGTGATCACGACATTCATGGGAAAGAAATTCACTTTTATGTTTAGTTAGTCTTTCAAAAATTTTTTTTTAAATATTTACGTCATTGAGTTCAGCCATTATAAATTAATTTTCTCGATTTTTGTTACATAAACTCCTTATTGCATTGGATTCTGTAGGTACTAAGAAATTACGATATTGTAATTAAATTTTGTCAAATTTTGCTTTAGACTGATTTTAATGAAGAAGTGTGAATTCATTTCAAGATTTGTTATAAAATAAGTCATACTGAATTTGCTTATTGTGAATCATGTTTTAACGTTCTAATTTTATTTCTCAGTACAAAGTTTTATCTATAAAATTCAGATTCATTCCACTATTGTGACCTTTGCCACCATCTTATATTTAACGAATCGAAACCTCTACTTTTGGTTTCACATTAAAGTTAATATACATATAACAAAATAAATCCCTATGCCGGGCGCAACTGTTCTCACTTATCCACTCCTGTGTTTGTATGGATTCAATAATGTTAACCACGTTATAAATGAGTTCTAATGAAAATTAACTAGAACCATCCATCGTAGTAACTATAAAAATGGTACCTTCAAGATGAGAACAGAAAAAAAAACAAAGTGGAAGAAATTCCCTATTAACTACAGTTCATACCAAGTATAGCCTTGAATTTGTCAAACGCAAGAGCCCATTATTGTCCCGGACCTTGTCACACAAAATAACAAAACGATAGGGGGCGCGCGCGAGAACACAATATAGGTACCGTGTACCGCACTGCACCCGCCGCTACCAAAAGATGGTGGCGCGGCGCAAGGACGACACACCACACGAGCATGCCTCTGATTACATTCATTCACCGGCACAGACAGTAGGATCCCTTTCCGCAAAATTACTTGTTGGCAGCTTATAAAATGAATACTGGGTGTGTATCTGCTGTTGGATTTTCTACAAAGAGGGTTGGTAACTCTGTGCATATGTATGGGTTTATGTGGTGAATACACCGACTTGGTTCTTCGGTTAGGCTCCCTTGTCTTGTTAGAACTGCCGCCCCTCAGTTTAATGTCGATCCGAAAGTTTATTTTTGTACTTTTTTTTTCTTCAACTTTTGTGTTTCTCTTCAAATCGTTCATCTGATTTTGCTTTGGCTGCAACGACGATGAAGGATCCTTCCCCTGGACTTTAGCAATCTCCACACACAAAACTACCCTTTGAAAGGACGAAGGGCGCACATACAAGATGAAAAATAAAAGTAGAAAGAAGGAATAATGAATTTTCATCCCTTCGCCGACATTACCGGCTGTCGCACTTATCAGTGGAGCAAAGGAAAAAAAAAAAAAAAAAAAGTAGCAGCAGCAGTAGCTATAGTAGTCCCAGTCGAAGGGAGGAAGAAATTCATGAGGGAGAGCACAGTTTGGAGAGCGAGAGAGAGTGAGAAATGAGAACGCGACGACCGAACCGAACCGATTCCTTGCTATTCAGTTCGTCCAGGATATTCGAAAACATTTTCAGCTTGTTGCTATGAAACGTTTCAATTTAATTGCAGCTGCTACTCCTGTAGCAGCAGCAGGAGAGTAATGCACTCAAGTTGGTTATGGCTGATAAGTACTGATGGGTACTCCTTTTTTTCTACGTTGCTTATTGTTGTAGCCGGATTTTTAAAGTAGGTACTATGTTTAATTAGTTGTTTCTTATTGAATTGGAAAGACAAGACTTGGTTTTCTGTTTAAAAGGAGGAGTTTTCGGACGAGCAAAGAAATTATTCATAGGTTAGAGTTCAGAATCTGCTTCTCTTTGAATTCCATGCTCAAATTTGCAACCAAATTCTTTGAAAAATATAAAAATATCAAAACCTTTCATAGCTAATTGTTTCCAGAGTAAGAACAGGGTTTGGTTGTTGTTGAGAAGCATTGAGTTGTATCTGATTCAGTAACAGGCAGGTCTTAGTTCGTTCAAGCGACATCGCAATGCTATCAACCGCCGCTATCTGGTATAGAGTGTCTATAGATCTGATTGAATTTCAAATTCGATTGGAAGCGGTTGGGGGACACTAAAAAGACTACGTTGCGTCATTTAATGCTGGCACATTCTGTTTCTAACTCTTGGCACTGTTTGAAATCTTCCAGTCATAAGGATTAGACCGAACCGAACATATCTGCAAAGCTTTTCATACGTGCGCGTCCTTGTTAAAAATTGTATTTTAATTGTTAATATGAGATTATGTTTTCCAAAAGTCCATAGTCACAAACAGACAAAGAGATAATCTTTCGTCATGTTATACTCGTATTTCTCCCCAAAAAAAATACATTTCTTAGGGATACACCCAACTAACCAAAAGTATTCCTCACACAAATGCATCGCAACAAGGAAATAAAGCAACAGCAAAGAAATTCCAAGATCATGTTGAAGAACAAATAGCAAATATGTAAGAATAGACATTCACAACAAAATGTAATGCCGGGGTAGGAAATACACAAACAAAAAAAAAAAAAGTCCTAGATTCTTTTCTTTATCTTCTTATTCTATAACATACCTCTTAATGGAGAATAATTGCAATATTGCGGCCGCCAGACAGCCAGAGAGGATGCAAGCACCAGAAAAGTGAGGTGGCAAGAGACTGAAGCTCTAGTACTGAAACTGGCAGACACTTATATGCGCACTCACCACCCCATAAAAACAAGGAAAATGAGCAGAAAAAAAAAAAAATATGAAAGAAATGGGAACAGACTGTCGGTGTCGACGAAACTGTTTTCTGTCTATTCATACCAGAGCACATCGCCATCACCATCCTCAATTACCCGTCAGGTCGGCCAAATTCAATCGAGGACAAAATAATAAGATTCTCTCGCACAAAAAACGAGCATGTCATTTACAGAACCTAGATACGGGTATGGTTTAGCAGCGAAAATAATGCCGAAGGAGTTCCTTTTACTCCAAGGTGAGTGACATGTAATTGAAATTATTCCAAATTGCATATTTAAACAGAACATCAAAGGATTGATGGAGTTTTAAAATATCAATCACATTGATCTGATGTTGCGTTTAAATCCTAGAGCTGAATAGAGACATAAGGGAAATTAAATCCAAAATGCTGCTCAGTAAGACCACGAAACTTGTAAGCATCGACCACCTAGAACATGAAGATAAAGGTCATGTCTTTGGTATCACGGGCAACGAACTTTTCTGAAATTAGTCATACAAATTTGTGTCGCCTGTGTCCTTCGTGACAGACCCTTTCCCCAGGCCAAACATACCATTCAATTGAGTTATGAAGGGAAAGCTTTAGCAGTTTTAAAGGGACTCCGTTTACAATTTTTTCTGAAAAGCTGTTCGCGTACGGAGAGTTTTCGTAGTTTTCCGCAGAAGAGAGCGCTCACGAGAGCGTAAGAAATTTCCCCATGCTACGAATTTTTGTGCAAGACATTTCTGTGGGATGGTTTATGAAAACTGTCAAACCAGTGTATTTGCAAATCTTTCTTGTTCAACCCGTTCGTTCACTCTTTCGTAATTTAAGCTCTCTCTGAGAGAATTTTACCCCAACTCTTCGAAATTTGATAATCTACGAATTTTAGTGCAAAAAGTACGCGAACGGACCTAATTTGAGCGACATTCGTATGGCGAACAAACTATGACAGCTGTCAAATCTTTATTCCAGTGTAAGTTTACGATCGAACAACTCATATTCTGACCAAGGCATTTCGATTTGACAGTAATAAGTCCCTTTTTCACAGTAAATATAGATCTGCACATCATCATGAATTTAAATCGTTTTCATAAGAAACAGCGGTTGCGTTACTGCAATCGATAGCGAGTGAATGAGCAAGACTCGTGTACTCATATCTTTGTCGTTTCGCTCGGCGACTTGACAGTGAAACATTGAGTTAGCCACTCGATTTAAAGCTGAGCTAAAAAGTAAGTTTGAGAGGTGCAGTGATTCGCGGTCACTCGTTACCTAATGTAGAGATGAGCTATCTCGTGAATTTTCATTCGCAGTTGTTATTGTGAATGCTATTTATTATTCACTGTGAATGTAAACTGCTAATGTGAATAGGAGGAGTCATATTATAGGTATGAGTTGCGTAGTGAATATGTTTGAAGTCAGACTCTGATGAAAGGAACTACATACATTAGAACCATAGGCAAACTAAACTAGACAGTGAACTCGAACTTCCCCTGCTCGCTTAGTGCTATAAATGGGACGAGCCTAATTACCATGTTTGTGAATAAATGTGAAGTAGCGTGTGACCAAGACCTAACTATAATTTTGTCGGGTTATCTCTTTCTCTCTTTTCTGGTTGCATTAACAACAACAAATTGTATGTACAAAATGGATGCGGCCATAGATGTAAAAAAAATCGCCGGATTTTGTAATTGTATGTGTGAAATTAGTGAGCTCCCATTTGATTTTGCTTGAACGTCAGAACACAATGACAAAATCTAGCGGATTTTAGCTGGGGGGAGCGAATGCGTCAAACGTCTGTCTAATTTAGATTTGTCTATGATTAGAACATATGTATTTGCGTAAAGTAAAAACAGACTGTTGAAAGTTATGATGATAACTGTGAGTATATAATATAACTAAGTCCAACTCCAACTCACTTAAAGTCATTTTGATAAAAAAAAAGAGGACATAACTACTCTTGCTTGTCAAACATCGTATAATTGTTACAAATATGTATTTCTAACTGGACAAACAAGTAGCATTATGTTTTTTTTGTTTCACAAAAGCCAGACAAAACGCACAACTAAACATCAAACATCCTATGAATATCCTTGTCCCCATAAAGAATTCATGGCACATCTTTTTTCGACATTTATTACATTCCAAACACTTTGTGAGATCTCGTCGTCGTTTCACTGACATTCCTTGTCTCCTCCTGCAGCACCCAATTTTAAAGGTTCCCTCGTCCTCCTGCCTACCCAAACCCAAACCCAACCCCAATCCCATCCGTTTCTTATTATTATTCCATTTAAAAAGAGACAACAAAAATAAGAAGAAAAATGATAAAAATAGAACCAAGCGCGAAGTAAACGACATTCTCTTCGTCCTTAGGAACAAAGCGAACAAAAGTCACAAGACAAGCACTAGCACCAACAAAAAAAAAAAAATAGGAAACCCCCATCACACAAACGATAATTGTTGACTAAAAATTGAATTACTAAAATAAAGGAAAAGAACATATACGTTAGCCAAGGCCAAGTCATCGACGCCTTATTTCTTCGTCCTATACACACACAGGGGAAGAGAGAGTAGAGAGTGAGAGCAAAAGAGATAAAATAAAAATAAAATAGTTTTTCATAAAAGTTCCTCCAGAAGACAGGACACAATGGAAAGAAAGGCAGATCCTTTTTCTCTTCTCGGTTGTTGCTATGCGCCAACGAGTTTGTTAGCCTGAAGTTTTTTTTTTTTTTTTTTTGGGGAATGCCCAAGGAAATTCTTTGTACTTTGTTCCTCATTTACTTTTCGTTGCACCCCATACCAACTTATAAGATGGGCGATTTTTTTTTCTTTTCTTTTCTCGAATAATGGAATGGGATGGTTAAAAAAAGAGGTACACTCTGCATTGGTAGATACAAAAAAATAAGTTCACCCACATTAAAGCGGGATGTTGTTGCATTTAAGATGAAGAAGTTCACATAGGTGGAACCACTTGGGTGGTTTTGATGTCTACCTAATGTATTTGAATGGCTAACTTTAAGTTGACTTATTATGAAACAAAGCAACAAGTTTAAAAATTGCTTGATCCTGATCTTATTCATATACTAGCCAAAGGAAAGGCAAATCCAAATCCTAGAGCAATATGACTCAACCGGGCCGTATTGCTGTTTCCTGCTGAGGCTCGAACTTGCACACATTGCGTAACAAACGAACACTCAAAGGAAATACACCATCAATAGGATGTTTAAAATATTTCCCGGAAAGGGAAAGGATACCTTCCAAACCGCGCTATTAACGAGTTCTATTTTTGACAGCTCACAAAAGTGCTCTTAACGCTGATGGCATCACCGGTCCTAATTTTGACAGGCCGGAGCTTGAGTTACAGTCAATGGTTAACGTTACCAGACAATGAGCAGTGTTCATTTCTCGTATAACCGCTATATCAGCCTTTCTTCTCAATGTCAAAAAAAAAGCTCACAGCGTGCAAGACAGCTTTGAGTTTCATTGCAGTAGAGGCATCTCCGAAATGTCACTACTCTCTTCTCTTCTTCTTCTTTGAACTCCTCCTAACCAGTTTGTATTAAACTTAAATAAATGGCCAGGTGCACCTGTGGACGAATTCGAATTCATTTCAAGTAACTTTCAATCATTTCGAGTCACTTGCATTTTTTATGTGTAGTCTCTCGTATTCATTTCAAGGCACTTCTATTCATTTGAAATAACTTTCATTCATTTGAAGTCACTTGCATTTACCTTCACTCACATTTATAAGAGATCATTTGGGATGAATTCGATTCATTAGAAGTCATTTACGGCCTTTGCATATACACATAACGAAATCAAATGAATCACTCAATGTGAAAGAATGCGAATGGGTTCAATTGAATACAAAAGCCTTTGTATCCTAACTTCCACTTACTGGTAAAATGAACTAAATTAAATAAAAATATATTCTTCTTCTTCTCTCAGCTCTATAAGGACACTATCGGCGAACCATATATGTACATATGTACCTTTCGTGTCTTTATTTCTACTCGCACTTTAACCACATCTTTTAACTATTCTTTTCAATCCATCTTCAAAAATCAAAAAAAGAAGGAATCGACCTCTAGATTGTCTCCAAAGTCTCCTGCATTCAAGTCCTTGTAACGGGGAAAATTAAAAAAAAAAAAATGCATTAATCTTAAGAACAAAAATATTAATTGTATGTCCAACATTTAGATAGAATTGAATTTGTTCATATAAAACAACTGATGAAAGAGACCATATATACCAGGAAGGGCAATGTTCGGCGCGGCCCCTTGTTGGCTCCTTGGTGGGAAAATATCAATGGGAATGGGAAAAATCGATGAACGTGCACAAATACACGTGAACGCGAATGAAATTTTTGTTTCGTTAATATATATATATATATCTATATGTATTTATATGCTGATGGTGTATATGTGTGCGAGAGTACTTGGGATAGTATGCCACCGAAGAATCAACAGTAAAAAGGACGAAAAGGATACACCATCGCTGCTGCTGCTGCTGCCACCGCGTTATAAGCATCCGACGACTGACAGCCCAAGCAAACCATACTATAGAATTCGAAATAATAATAATAATGAAGGGTGTGTATGTGGAGAAGAAAACGTATAGAAGATGATGAAAATGAGAAAAGCGAAAGTACAGGGATGTTGGCTGGAAAAATTTGTGAATGAAAACGCAAAACTTGATGAACTTACAAAGAAAAGAGGTTTTTTTTTTCCACAATGTATAGCTTTCTGTGATTGAAAATCTACAAATTTATAAGAATTTTAAAGATTTAGCAGAATAAAATTGTCAAAAGGCATATCTGCATTATTTCTATTTCTAGTCCGTATTTCCTGACACAGGGAACAAGCATGCTGATGTCTCCTTGGCTTAAATATCAAACTTTACTCTCGTCGAATAGAACCAGCAGAAAATATGATCTGATGATGCGCAATTTCAGTTCGATCCCGAGGTCACTTGTGGTGCTAGATCGGATTAAGTTCCGACCGAATTTCACAGCAATAAAATTAAATAATTCGTTTAAAAAGCAATTGGTGTATTTCCACATAAACTCGAAAAATAAACTGTGAATTAAGAACGAATGCAAGAATCACATAAGTCTCTCCCCAGTCAAATTAGATAGCACCCATGGAGAATAAATATTGAGCTTCAAATACCACTACACCAACTCTTTTAATCCCTTCTTTTTTCTTCCAAATTAACTATCGCCCGTGCCCTGTTAATGAGTAAAAGGGTATTCATATCTGCTTTGGCATGCGCAGGTTATAAAAAAAAGTATACAGAGGACCTGTTATGATCCGTGAGATATTTCCGAGAGAATCCAGCGTCCGGTTGTCATCAATATCCACAGCTTCGTTCTATTGATTACTTCTTCTTTTATATAAGGCAGAATGGTCTCAGAATTTTTGGCGTACTTGAGCCTGTTGGTATAGGGTAAATTTGGGTTGTTTCTGTTGACAGATGCAGTACTAAGATGTATACGAGCTAAGATGGAGTTGGCTCCATATCTGGGTTAAATTTATAGAGATAATTTTTTCAGTGCCACTGCTGTTGGCAATGTACCTAATCCATTTCATTTGAACGGATCTTACGGCAGGTCATATGCTTGAAAAGTAACTAGGCAGAAGGGCCCAACTCGCTCACCGTTGTTATTCTGGTTAGACAGGCCATGAGTTTCCATCGCGTATTTAAGACTATTCTTGTCGCATTGTATACGACTACACAGCCTAAATGTCCCTATTATCATCATTCAAGTTTTTAATCGGATCGTGGTTATTTGTTATGATACTTGAGGTCTGTCGCCACAAGGTGGCGGTATAATATCGTATAAATTAATACTTCAGTTCGTTGAATCTGACGTTTTGAGGCTCTTCCTGCAGTGAGTCAATGGATCCAAGGTCTTCAGGTTCCAGAAACTAATCAGTGATCGTTTCCCGATAGTAAAAGTCCTCAACAAATTACCCCTTTGTATCGCACGCTTTTTGTCCCTCTTCGGAGTCATGTTTGTTACGGTTGTGATTCGCTGGACGATAGACAAAGCGATAGTTATACATATTATTTTTGAAGAAATACCCAAATGGCATATCGTGGAGCTTTCTAAGAGAAATTCTTTCGCGGTGTATCGAAGATAGTACAGACGCATTACAACAGAGAAGAATAATCTGTTTCCTTTCAACACAATGTTAATACCCCACAAAAGTCTTTGTTGTTCCTTTTTCTTTTGTATTTTTTTTCTTCCTACAAAGAGAGTTGCGTAATAGATCTATGTAAGGTAGAATAGCATATCATAGAATCACCTCAATAGCCTCACCTGACTTAGCCGGCCATAAGCACTAAATGTTCAATCAATTGACAGGCTTACTCGTATCAATGAAACCCTGCGTAAAGGTGGATGGATGTTGCAACTTCTTGCACTGAATTCATATACTTTTTCTTTAGGCTAACTTCTATTGGTTCACATGTAGGTACCATCTCCTTCCGTATTTTAACTCATCGCATTGTACCTTTTAAAAGTTTATTGTGCGCCTGCATGTTTATCACTTTTTGGTTTCCAGATGTATGAATTATTTTAAATTGTATTTACGATCCTGACATTTGAAAGGATATTGGGGGGCGCTTAAATCAGTAGGTATACAAAATTTCTTTGCTTCAATTATTCTACTCGTGACTGATTCCGGGGATGGGATATTTCAGATAGATGAAATGAAGTCATAGCTTTGAGAGAATATGGAATATAATCTAAAATGACACTTCCGACTATTAGGGGCAATATTTATGGCGCCAATTGTGCTACTATATGAGAAGTTCATTGAGCTCTGCTACTATGCTCATTTTAATTTTCACTTAAAGGACACTGGCACACAAAAAAAAATCTAAATCGAAAAAGAAGAACAACGAAAATACATTAAGGAATAGTTGAGGGGATTCAAGTGCTTCATGTTATGTCATAGACATTTTTCTCCATAAATTGTCGCGTGTTTTAAGAAGGCACATACAGGGTAGCCAATAAAATGTGACCTAATTTGTATTAGTTAGAATTTTTGAAAGAAATAAAACGCTATTCGTTTTACCATTAAAATAAAAATGGGGTTCATTGCGTGTTTGGAAAATTATTTCAATAAATAATTGTAATTATCCAGCATCGGTACGGAAACGGCTTTGTACATGGGTATGTTCAGACGGTTGCTTGATCTTATAATCATCTTCCCATGTCAATGAACACAGTTGTCAGATTTTGTCTTGACTTCTAACAGTTTTATTCAAAAATATAGTAGCAGCGCGTAAACAAATTTTACAATGATGCCATTGACAGATTTTATAAGCTTAACACATTCAAATGATATTTAATATACATATGCACATATATAGGATCAATAGTAAAAATGAAAATGTCACTAAAGTGACAGCAAACACATCTTACGAAAATGCCATTGACAGCTGTCATAAGCTTCACACAATTAAATAAGTCTGTCGGCCTGAATGTTGGTAGATGTCTGCCAATTTCGGTGTACTTCCGTTGGGTACAATGGTGGTCTGACAATGTTTTTCCGACAACTCTGTCAGGCCAAAATCAGCAGTTTGCATACAACCATGCGAGACACACAGAGTTGTCATTGATAAATCTGACAACTGTCAGGTTGACAACACTAGAATGACATTTGTCATCACTTTTGTTAAAACTTTTCAGTATGTGTAATAATTTTGGTGCATACATGTCTTCACATCCAATCGTTGGTCTCCTATCCTGTTGTGCGGCCCCCCGGCCTGTTCTCTGAAAAAGGTGTCCTTTTGATATACAATTTGGCCTCCTTAAGATCTTACACAGGCGCATCTTCTTCGTGATAAATGCGGTCACTCTCCAAACACAGCATCTATGTAGAAGCACCTACTCAACATCACTTTGAGAAATTTTTGTCATCAATAGAAACAATACTCAAAAGATAAATTTTGTTTTAGTTAAGTCCCTGCTTCATCGTTCCTCTTCACAATCGATAGATTGCGATAGCCTAAGTATTGACCGTCATCAAATTTGGATAGTTACTCTAGGAATAAAATTACGAGTAGGATGAGATGAAATGACACGCCTTTGTGGTATTGCCTTACTAAGTAATGAGCATCGATTGTGGCGCAAAAGAGTAGCTGGACAACTCAATATTGAGCAGCTAATTCAGCAAACGGAATGTTTTACGCTTCAAAAGGTCGGTTATCCCAATCAGACCCCATGCATTTGTTAGGCCTACAAATGCTGCTGTTTGACAAGTGCTGCTGCTGCGACTTTGAGTCGTTGGCGTAAAATCGAGGACAAATGAAGTCTCACAAGGGATGAGCGGGTCATTGAAACTGATGATGATTATGTTCCACTCGCTGTATTCTCAAGTAAGGAAATAACTAGAACATCGGCATAAATAATAAGATATTTTCCAACCGTTAAGCTTAAGAATCTTGTAAGAAATAGTAAAACTGTAGTGTTTTGCAAACAAATAGTGGCATCAATGGTTCACATTATTGCAACCCTTGAAATTCATTATCTTTTGCAACAATACAACCAATAGTATACGCATTACACCGGCAAAATGAATATTAGTGGGGGCTATATACACAGTAACTGACGAAGAGGAACAAGAAAAACGAATAAGCTTCCTTATTTTTCGGTCATAAAAATGAGAATATGAGAACAACTTTTTACGACACCTTTAACAATGGAAGAATGAACCCCATTCGCTACGTATATTCCACCAAACAGGATATCAGAGCAAGGATAATGGGAAACTTTCTCATTTTATTCTTCTTCCTCATAGCATTGGTGCGGGATACGAGTATGGTGATGGGTTTTCATCATTTCAATGAATTTTGCTGCGAATGAAAATACAAACAGAATCACTGATAGACTGATGTCTGCATCAGGAAACACAAGAAATGCAAGGAATCAGAATGTTGTTGGTGCATATACTCAAACATATGTATGTACACACACTGCGTTATATTTAAGTAGGCGCTTGTAAGGATGAAGGATATACATACAAACTGCTTGCAATATTAATCTTTAATATTTGAAATTTTATTTAGAACACATTCATGCGTGTGTTTTCTTATGTTTGGCACTAATCCTTAGATTTTGAATGGTAAACAGATATGCATTTACGAGGAAAGTTGATATAAGCATTAAAAGGGGATAAACTTAGTTGAGTTTTGTACAAAATGTTTCCAGAAATTACACGAATAAATTGCCAGTAAAAAAGATTTCTACACTCCGCGGGGGGTAGGATAAGGTTAGAGAGAAAAGGACATCACTCGGTCTATTTTTTGTTTATTTATCAGACTCTTTTTTGTACTATTATTAAGGATTTTTCTTATTTTTTTTTTTTTTCAGGTTTATTATGCGAAAAAGAAAAGACGAGCCCAACAGACGCAAGGCGAGGACGATTCTTCAAATAAAAAGGAGCGTAAACTGTACAATGACGGCTATGACGACGATAATCATGATTATATAATCAAAAATGGAGAAAAGTTCTTAGATCGATATGAAATTGATTCGTTAATCGGTAAGAGTTTACTTTTACTTTTTTTGTTCTTTTGATTTTCCTTATACCTACTTGTGTTTGCTAAAGAAATTATGCGTGTGAACATTTGAGCGAAAATGGTCATGCATATCCGCTGTTCGCATGTGACACGTGTAAGAAAGTGTTTGAATAATAAAACTTACTGGCGCCGTCAATCAATTTATAATGGCACTTGATTTTGTTTCAAAAAGGTTGATATAGAGTGTGGATAGTATAAAGAGAACAGAGGGAAAAGAACTTTCAGCATAAACTGCCACAATATGTTTGTTTTTAATGATACCTCTCATGTACATATGTATTGGTTAAACGTCTACCTTTGATTAACTTAACATTCAGAAAAACCTTGGAAATTCAAAATGTCATCGGCAGTTCAATTAAATAGTTTCTAATCATGGAAGGAATACATACAAAGGTCTATCAAAAGGTAATTACGGTTTTAGGAAAATAAATAATGAAATATGCTAGCCTGACCAAAACTGAGATTGTATTCATTAACTCTACTAGACAGCTCAGTTTTTCTAGCCACTTCATGTACCTAGGCCTCGTACTCTCCAGGAAACGGAGCTCGCGAACGATACGGATGTCATTGCACTGAGCTTTTGCAAAACAATGTCACTTCCAGCCCTGGCTGAGGTGCTATCCAACTGTGTATACACAACACCAACTACGCAATTGGAACTAGACAAGCTTAACACTGTTCTAACGTCCGTCCTAAACTCAGCATTTAATTAATCTTGTCCTATCACGACAAGAAAGGTAGGCAATCGTCCACCGTGGTGGAATGCAGAACTTAATAACCTTCGCTGCGTAAGCAAGAAATACTTTGACAAAGCCAAATCAACAAGGCTACCTTCGGACTGGAATACGTACAAAAATAGTCTGAAGAACTTCAAAGCAGAAGTTCGGAAGGCCAAACGTAGATCCTGGTGCAGTTTCTGTCAGAGCATTGACAACACGTCTCAATCCAATCACTTTCCCGGCTGCACGCCCATCTCTAGCGATGACCCTTCTCTGACAAACGGAGCGCCACCTCCCGAACTCGTCAGCGAAGACAAATTGAAATGGGCAGTGACCAGCTTTGAGCCAGACTGGCTGGCGGTTAGTGCAGTATCAGTATCGGATATCCCTCGGATCCAGCTCAACGAGATCCAAGGCAGTGAAGGACTGCCGCGTATCTCTGAACGAGATAGTTGGACAGTACAACCACACCCTCTACTGGGTACCGGGCCACTGTAATATACCAGGGAATTGCGAAGCTGACGAACTGGCCCGACGAGGCTCGTCAAGTATAAGCAGCATAAACGTCACCGACATCGAGGCGCCAACGTCCTATGCTAAATACATTGTCCATGCCGACGCGGTAATAGAAGCCAACCATCGGTGGCAACAGCACGGTCACTGTAACACTGCAAGGCTGCTTTGGCCCACGCTAAATGAAACCAGGTCCATCGGACTTCTGAAATTTAAGAGAGAAACCCCCTCCTAAATCGTAAACTCACTCACCGGACACTGTGCCATAGGAAGGCATGCCCAATGACTGGGCATCCCCTACAACGACTTCTGTAGAAGTTGTAGAGATGAAGAAGAAGATGAGACTATCAGTCACCTCCTATGCACGTGCCCCGCACTTGCCAATATTAGAAAGTCCACACTTGGTGAGTACCTATTCAACGATCTAAGTGATCTAAACAATGCCTGTACGGCTAAGATAGGCTCCTTCATAATAAGGAGTAAATGGTTCCCTGAGTAAGAGGGTGACCCACCCACCCTTACACATCGGCAGCACAATGGACCAACTACTGGTCTAAGTGCATCCTCATCGAGGGCCGGTTTCAACCAAGGTGTTGATTTCTCTGTTTCTGTTATAAATGTATATTTTATTTACCGTTATTTTAGGTATCTCGATTATTGATGCTGGATTTGTCTTTGACAATTTCCCCATTATTGGAGAAATTTTCTGAAAAAAAATCCTTACATTTTCCCCTATTTCGATTCCATGAATCAAGGCTGACGCAACTGAGGCAACTGTCAGCACTTATGTCAGTAAATGTCAGTATCTGGTAAACGGTCTTGTATTTGTTAGAACTTGTTCATTCTTTTCTGAAAGAATGTCATAATTCGGCCATGTTTTTATGTCGAAGAACAATATATATCATATCCAACGTACTTAGGGTTTTCCCTAATTTCCCCATCGAATTATGAATTCCCCAAAATGTGGAAAATTCCCCACAGCTAGCATTGCTAATCTCGAGTGTAAAAAACTGAAAATTATGTGTGTTTTTTTAAACAAAGAAAAAACTAGTTAACAGTATTTGAGTATTTACTTTTTGCATGCAAGGTTGTATTGGTATAGCGAAATGCAATAAACTTAAAAAACGCATTCCACAAGGCATCCAATACTAATGCCTGAGATGATGACAAGAAATAATTTTCCTCTAATGAGGTCATAACAATTTGCCTCTGTCCTATCAATGCTGTTGCCTACTGTCAGTGGCCTGGCATGGCCACCCCCCCCTCAAACATCGTACCCACATTTATAAGACTTATAAGAGTCACCATCTGTCGTAAAGTTGAACTTCTCTCATTGCATTAAAGATGAAGGTCCTGGTACGTGCCGTTCCTTTCCTTTCGTTCATGGTCGGTGAATATTTAGAGATAATTGTCCACAGCAATTTGCAGTATGCCGCCGCCGTGCCATCATCTGAGTTTCTCTTCTTTTCGTCCTTTTTTTTTCATTTTAATAATGACATACTCAGCATTTATGGTATATAATAGTAAAACATCAAGCGCCCGCTGTTGCTCGGTGTACTGTGTATATCCCACCTAGTTACGTATAATATTGCAGCACATTTTAGTTTGGTTTTGGGGTTTGGGGCCGGGCCGCTGAAAATTCGTGTAAATTGTGTTTCTTAGTTAAAATTTGCATATTGATTTGAGTTTTTTTTTCTTTTTTTTAGGCAAAGGAAGTTTTGGACAAGTGGTTAAGGCATATGACCACGAGGAGCAGTGCCACGTGGCGATTAAAATAATTAAGAATAAAAAACCGTTCCTAAATCAGGCACAAATAGAAGTTAAATTGCTTGAGATGATGAATCGAGCCGATGCAGAAAACAAATATTATATAGGTAAGTACGATCTGTTGGTTCTTCTATCTTATGTATTGAATGTTTAATTTTTTTTTTTCGATTTCAGTTAAACTAAAACGACATTTTATGTGGCGCAATCACTTATGTCTAGTTTTTGAATTGCTCTCCTATAATTTATACGATCTATTACGGAATACGAATTTCCGTGGTGTTTCATTAAATCTAACGCGAAAATTCGCCCAACAGCTGTGCACTGCTCTACTCTTTTTGAGTACACCAGGACTGAATATAATACACTGTGATCTTAAGCCCGAAAATATTTTACTCTGTAATCCAAAACGATCGGCAATTAAAATTGTTGACTTTGGTAGTTCTTGTCAATTGGGACAACGGGTATGTTGTAATTCTTATAAGAAAAATTCAATTACTTTATTAATATGTTGTTTCATTTTAGATATACCAATACATTCAATCACGTTTCTATCGATCGCCAGAAGTATTGCTGGGCATACCATATGACCTAGCCATTGATATGTGGTCACTTGGTTGTATATTAGTTGAAATGCATACTGGTGAACCATTATTTTCTGGTTGCAATGAGGTCGATCAAATGAATAAAATTGTCGAAGTTTTAGGCATGCCACCAAAATATCTGCTTGATCAAGCGCACAAGACACGAAAATTCTTCGACAGGACTGCCTCCGATGGTACATATGTACTGAAAAAGTCTGTACATCGTAAATATAAACCACCGGGTTCGAGAAAACTACACGATATATTGGGTGTTGAAACTGGTGGTCCTGGTGGTCGACGTTTAGATGAACCCGGGCATTCGGTGGCTGATTATTTAAAATTCAAAGACTTAATCCTACGAATGTTGGACTTTGATCCAAAGACACGTGTCACACCGTACTATGCCTTGCAACATAATTTCTTTAAGCGAACAACAGACGAAGGCACAAATACCGCCGGTAGTATAGTTGTATCATCACCAGCGGCAGCGGCAGCAGCAGCAGCGGCGACAGCGTTAGCAGCGGCGCAACAACAGCAACATCAAGAACAACAGAGTCATGGTGAGTTTATATTTGTTTAAAATTTTTTTTTTTTTACTTTTTTTGGCTTAGAATTATGTTATAGTTTTTGGTTCTTTAGTTTCGTTAAGTTGGTTATTTTTTATTTTTTTTTAATTCCTCCAGCACCCTCTTAGAGTAATTTGTTAAATTAGTTTTGAATTTACTTTTAGCTTAAAGTTTTGAAGGTATTTCAATAGAATTTTGAATTGCATTGCGCTTGGAGAACTATTACATAAGTCGCAAGAAATGAAACATGCTTCTAGCCGAAGTTAGAATGACGATAGAAATTTTGTTTAGTTGTTAAATTTATTTTTATAATTTACATATCCTAATTTGTTGTTTAATCTGTGTTATAGGTATCTATTACATATCGTGTCCGGTGTCAAGCGATGTATCGCAGTTTTTTAGCCCATCCCCAATTTTTGGGATTCCTTCTCAATAGTTTGTGATGACAGGGTCTATGCGCCGAAAAAAATGCAAGTTTTAGTGGGTATGTTTCAAGTTTATTGTTCTGTGCAAAGTTGTGTACCTTATAAATAATAATCTTATGGCAAATCATCTATTTTTGTCCAATTTGGTTGGCAATTGTTTTTATTTTTTTTCTTCTTATGTTTAACCCATTTGAGAATTTGTTTTCCTCATCATCGCTTTGCTAAGTATTGTTTTTGTTTTTTGATGATTATTTCTTTGAAAATAAAGTTTATTGTACACATGCTGAGACACACTTTGCTTGTCGTCGTAGCAAACAGATTTTAGAGTTCTAAATTCTCCTAAATGGGTTAAAAATATGTATAAGCTTTATGATATACATGAATTATAAATATATGTGTTCTCCTGAAGATTACTATAGCCACTCGGGTTAATTTAAACGAAAAGTCTTCATTGCCTTTACATGCTTTTATGCTGTGTTTTTTCGTCATCACCTCCCACATAAATGTTTATAAAGAATCTAAATGAATACTGTAAAATAAAGTTTATTTAATTTATAAATTAAAATATGGGATTATTATTGAAAATAAAAAAAACTGTTAATCGTACACAAACCAAGTTATATTTTATATTTTTGTTAATGAAACCACCTGATGTATTTATGTACATGTCAACGTTGGTAAAATGTTTAAAAAATGACGTTTATTGCTGTGTTTAGGTCTGTGTGTTATTTTTGAACGTTTAGGTGTTTCAAATTGATATTCTCTGTTCTCTGCAAATACTAGTAGTTTCTCCAATAATGTAGATTTTAAAGAGGTATCATTACCTGTTAAAATGATGTTAAGTAAAGCCATATAAAGCCACCAAAAAGTTAAGTTTTCCTATTGATTTCAATCCTCACTCTAACAAAGAAATGCAGAACTACCGGTTGTATTTTTATTGTTAGCATTTATTGAATCACAGTCGACTTCAGTTGGTTTTTGGTTTCGTTCAATCCAAACTAAAAGTATAATATTTTTTTGTCAAAGAGCATTCTCGCCTTTCCACCATTCACCTCGACTAAGTAATTGTTATATTTAAAGTATTAATGGAAACACACTAAGACTTGAATTATATCGTATCAACTAGCGATTTTTCAACTCTCCTACTTACGTTACACAACATAACTAAATTATCCATCCATGTTTAAAACATGCTTGTTATCTCTTGTTTGTCTTTATTAGCCTGTTGAGTTAGTTTTTGAAAGGCCTTAGTCAAAAAACAAAAAAATTATAAGATTACACTAAGCCTAAGACTACCCAATGAGCAACCTTGCATAAATAAACCTTGCCACTCGAAGACTGTGAATGACGAACTTCATTATGTTTTATTGTAGAAAAATGAATAAATAAATAAAAACGTTGACTAATTTAACTTCAAGGGTCGATTTCGAGCTTGTTTCTCTGGCCATAAGGAATTCTTACTTTGTGAGAAAATATATTAGAAGTTTTTCTTTTCCGCTAAATCGTATGGAGTAGCTTGGTTTCGTGTCCATAACTTAATAGTTTGTATGAATAGTAAAAATAAAAGTGTATTCTTTAGATATTTGACATATTTGGTATACTCAACTGAATTCTTACCTTAATCGACTAGCTGGCTATTGCTTGTGGTTACAGATTTATAGTGCGCACAATGTTATGCGTCCAAAAAAAGTTTTTTTCACGGCCTCACCTCTTCCGAGTGTCTGACAAACATACCCAAGTTGAGACAGTGTAGACCAGATATTTTGGATCAAAGAGAAGAAGAGTTGTGGCAGTATTCTTGCAACAGACAGTCATAGGATATTGACAGCCCAATTTGGGGAACAAGTACATAATAATGTCTACTTCTAGTGCGTAAACTTTAGTGCAGAAATGAGATAAGGAAGGGTTGTTATTGCTGGGAGTATCTAAGGCGCGCTTTTTCCTATGTAGAAATAGACTAAACTAGTTACCTTGACACTGTGGCTTCTATGGGCCTATTGTCACTTCCTCGTTCTAGAGCTCATTCAGTATGCCAGTATTGACGTCTTTGAGTGAGATAGCAGCTTCATGGTTGTCATGGGAAAGCTTCTCAAAACCCCTGTGCTCTTCGGATTCGGCAAAACATTTTAGGTCCCTTCTGTACGTGAAGAAATGTAGACCACGGACAACATGTACAGTTGTGAGAAGCTAGGCCTTGGCTTACGGCCTAATATTTATTTTATTTATTTGCAATGTCCGCGTGATCCTGTCGACAAAAAGTCTATGATGCTATTTTATGTAATATTTTGTATAGTCAGGTATTGAGTTGTGATATTTTAATCAAGTAGTAGGTAGATGTTACAAACTACGTCATTTTTTGCTATTATTTTCGATATATGATACTTTGTGAATCATTTGTTAGTGAATTGAATCTGTCTTTTATCTCTGACTTTCGAGCTACAATGTCTTGACTTTGTTTGATATTTATTTTTTTAAACTTCACAAGTACTCGAGTTCTAAATAAATGTTGAGTATGTATTATATATTATTTAATTTTTTGTTCTATATTTTTGTAAATACATATGTATTATTGCAAATGTTAATTTGTTGAAAGCAAATATCAGTTTCTTTATTTGAATGTTTATTTTGTAGTTAGTCTAGTAACTTATTTTTTGTTGTATAAATTAAAACAAACACTTTTGCAAAAAAAAACTAAATAATTGTTATCTTTCTTTCTTTCACAAAAAAAAAAAATAAATAAAAAAATGTTTAAAACAAAAATATATGTATAAAACAATTTTTTCATACGAAAATAAATAAATTATTATATTCATTGAAAAAAACTAAAGACGATCGCCGATGACCGGTAGTGCCTCGGGAACATAGTAGCATTACATCATCGTTATCATCATCAACAGCTTCCTCAGGTTCATCATCAACTTCAGCGACATCAGGAACAGGACCAGATTCAAAAACTCATCATTTGGTCTAAATTCTCCAAGTTAATATTACATATACACATATATATATATAAATTTATATATAAATATTTGTCATAAACATTAAATTATTTCTTATACATTTATAAACCAACCGAAAACAAAAGTCATAGAATATTTTTTTTAAATTATTTATTCAAAGCCACAAAGCAAAACAAAAAAAAAACCCAAACATGTAAAACTAACCAACATCAGGCATCACAACAACAACAAAAAAAAAAGAATAAAAATATGTATATACAAGCATGTATATGTATGTAGACGCATATATATTCTTTTATATAGCAATTACAAAAATATGAATATTTTGTTTTACCCAAAGTAATAATAAACATACAACATATATTGATAATTTAATCCAACAAAACAAATAATATTGCTAACTTAAACGAACAGAAAAACAAACCGAGCAATTATGCATTTAAAGGTGAAAGATTCGTCGCCTCTCACAATCGTTCATCATAATCGTCGATAAATAAATTGCAAACGAATAAAAAAAAGCATCCCAAAATGGATCCAATAATAATAATAACATCAATAAAATACCCAAATATCTATTGATATGTTATTATTATTATCATTTATATATAAACAACAAAACAAAAAACTACTTAATAAATTAGATTTTTAAGTTTGTAAAAAAGTATTTATAAAAAATAAAATTACAAAAAAAAAAAAGAAATAAAAAACACAAACAAAAACTGGAAAAAATACCAATATTGTACGAGTAATATTATTTATTTATAACGCGTAATGAATACAAAAGACAAGCAAAGAAGAATAACAAACAAATCCAATTGAATAATAATAAATAAATTGAAAATTGAAACAAAAAAAAACTTATTTTAAAACTTAATTTTAGAAATTAGAATTTAAAAGTATTTTTAGTCTCAAACAAAGAAACTGTGGCAGAGCAATGGAACGTAAAATAATTATTAAAAATAATAAAACAAAACAAAAAAAGAATATATACAAAGAAAACTAGGTATCCCAGAAATCGCACGGGTGTTCGTGCGACTTTATCGTGATCGAATCGAAGAAATTCATTTCAGACATGATTTTACTATAAAGTAAAAAATTAATAATAATTATAAATTCTATAATATTTAACGATTTACTATAAGAGATGGGCAAGCAACAGGACGCAGTAAACAAATAAACTACAAAAAAAAACAATGTTAAGGAATGTGTTAAGAAATAATTAAAATAATAAATAAAAAAATACAAATTGAAAAAAAAAAATACATCATTTAAACTAATTATACTTTTTGGCAATGCATATAATCAGAAAATGGCGAAAGTTTATGCTTCTTTATGCAGGTTATGTGGAAAGGTTTTTTAAAGGAAAATTTGTTAGACGTTTTTTAGTTTATTATGTCGCGAGTATAAAAAGGGGTCTGTCTTCTTATAGATTTGCTAACTTACCAACAGTTAAGTCTGTACGTAGGTCAACACCATTTATTTTTTCCCTTTTGGCATGAAATTGGTACCTAGTGATGTCAGTTCAAGTTCAAATAAACAAGGAGGTAAAACTACCAAATTTTTAAGTTCTTTTATTTAAACCGATACCTCCTTAGACTGCAACGCACTTGAACCATCTTTTGACTTAGCAGCGAAACATCTCGGGTATTCCCTGTTCGGCGTAGTCTTGATTTTTACACAGTAGAGGGTGAAATGAAATTGGTGGGTGTTATTTTTGCCAAGAAATGCACGTATAATCAATGGATTGTGAGATTGGATGTTATCGAGATGCAAAACCCACGAATTTTGTTCACACAAACGTCTCATAATCCTCAAGAAATCGATCATGTAAAACTAGAGAATAAACTATGTATATTTATTGTATATTAATTGAAAACTTAAACTTATGTAAACCCATATTTTATTTTATTAATATTACCATCGATATTATCGGTGTCACTGATTAGTGGGTGAAGAAATATTTAAACTCTCTGATGTAAACCCTTTTTTGTTAATTCAAACTTTAAAACAACGAATTTTTACAAAATGCTGTTCATGTACGGGGAATTTTCATAGGTTTTCAGAGAAAAGAGTGCTCACGAGAGAGTAAGAATTTTCCCATTCTACGAATTTTAGTGCAAGAAATTTCTTTAGGCTGGTTTGTGAAAATTGTCAAATCAGTGTATTTTCAACTTCGTTCACGTTCGTTTACTTTTCGTATTTCTAGTTCTCTCTGAGAGAACTTTTCTCCCACTCTTTGAAAATTGATAATCTATGAGTTTCAGTGAAAAAGTACGCGTGTGACGACTGACAAGACCCTCATGGTATAGTGTTTCAGATGTGGATTTCATTGCCAGACTAGCTGTCACTATATGTCATTATATCTTCAAGGCATACACGTAGGTGTGCTTGCATTGATCTCATTTGCATTTAAACAAATATTTGATGCTGTTTTTGGCCAAATTTCTCAGACTAAAGCATTTTGATACAACAATAAATTTTTAAAAATACAGGGCCCTCGTGAAATTCTCAAAATATCCTTTCCTTCGTTTTCCAGGGTCGGAACAGTAAAAGTAATAAATTAAAATCCAGGGACAAATTCTCCTATTTTTCTTGACAGCTCAATGTTTGTTTGTATACATATTAAATTATTTTATAAATTTTTTTTTAACCTGAAATAGTCACTACAAAATTCAAATTTAAAATTGAAAATATACGTAGGCCAAGTAGTTAAACTACATTTACAAAACTAAACTATTCGTTATTTTTTTTTTCTCTTTCTGTTTTCGTTTCACAGGCGACAGTTATACGTAACATTGGATGCCAGTTCATGGGTCCAGATGATTTTGTACAATAAAATTCTTTTGATGCATTGATTAATAAAACTGCCAAGTTCAAATTGTATGTATTGGTTTTTGTGGAATCGGAAATATTGCCATATAAGCGAAACAATTAAATAATAATATTATTCAAATAAAAAAACAAGCAGCCTTTTTTATATAAAAAAAATAAATAATTTTTTTAATTTTGCTTTCTTGCGATGTATTAATGCATTATGTAGTAAAGCGGCCTACAGTCATAACTATCGCTGTCCTAATATAAGCTTTTGTATTTTTCTCTTGGTTCCATTGGTTTTGAATAACTAACTACTTTGCATATAAAGAACTGAACTATCCATGTAGTGGTAGGTATCTGGGAAAACTGGGCAAGTAGATATCAATAGGTTGTTGCTATTATTTTGAAAGTTCAATCGCAATTTTGAATGTTTTCAACGCTTCTTCAAAATTATGGCATAACACCAAACTTTCTTTAGGAAATATGGTCTGGAGTAAACTTGTTCCAGGGACTTATTGTGTTGATTACTGTTGTATCTATTTAGCAAGAGTAAATAGTTTCTATTTTACATATTACATATTCGTCATTAGTTTTTGTTCGCAAAAAAATTTAATTTAATTTGATTCGAGTAAAAGCGAGAATTGAATGAATAAATGAGTCTTGATCAATATCGCATAAACGCCGATTTGACTTCATATCCAAAATAAGCATGAATATACGAGAAGTGTTCCTCATTAGACAATACACTTCAGGCTGCACCTCACAAAGTAAACTTTTATGATTTCGTTCTGTAGCACTCTAATCGTCACAATCTTGTTGGCATAGACCTTAATTTTCACGTATCTTAGGCCCAGATGTATGTAACTTACTGTGCGAGACAATGCTACTCAATTAAGGTACAGTAGAAGTTCGAAAAATTGACTCTCAGAAAAGTTGACCAAATTTGAGCTCCGTAATGACTTCTGGTAAACTTTTTAGAGTGTGATTTTTTTTTTTACTTGCATTAATTTTTTTTTTTTGTATCATAAATCTAAATAAACGATGTAAAATACATAACACAGAAGCCAAGTATTCCGAAGAAATGCTTGTTTTTATGGCAGCAGCATGCCTATCGATCAACTTAATCCCGTTCTCACAGTAGGTTAAGATTAACTGACTTTTTCTGACGTTTATTGTCCATTTGCACAATGAATTTTATTTCTGGTTTTTACATTTGTTATAAACCCAATAAAGTACGACTGTTTATGAACGAAATATTAATTTTCTATAGATTTTGAATCCAGAAAAGTTGACAAGCTCTGGAACATTTCGATCAACTTTTCCAACTTTTCAAGGAAGGAACAATAAATTGTAAAATTTGACTCAAATGTTTGATTGTCGATTTTCAAGATACTGTTAATCTAAAGACTATTTTTAAATTCTGCTCTCTCTCAAGCGGGGTTCACATTGAACGATTTGCTTGGTGGATAAATAATGCCTAGTGTTTACACCTTCAACATGCTTGAAAGAACTCATTTGTAAGAGAAACTACGAAGTAAGATTATGATGGCACGCGCTCTTATACAATTTCGGTAATGAATGAAATATTTATATTTCTCTTTTGATTTTCCACATATCTGGGAACTTCAAAGAAACCGAGTCAAACCTCTTTTACGTTGTTCAATGTCATCGTTCTATGTTTTCACACTGAAATGTAAATTCAAAATACTCTGAAGTTGTACGACTTGTGTTAACACCTTACGATAAGTCGATAAAGCAAGCCAAAAAGTTAAGTTAAATTCCATACGACAAGTCGTAACGTTACGATACGATTCAAGCACGCTTATTGATCAAATCGCTTAGACAAAATGCGTAATGTGAACCCGTTGCTTGTTTATTTGTTTTTGTGAACGCTTAAAGGAAACACTATGATTCGAAACCTATCATTGGCAAAAAGGAGAAACGGAGACTAAGAAAATAGAGAGCAAAATTCAGAGCATAGTAGGCGATTTGTTAAAATTTCTGAATAAATTTGTTTTTCGAGGAGTATTTCGAGCTGATTTTGGTGCAAAAGGGATTGGCAAATGTACATACGAACAAGCATGTTGGGATTCTGTCCTAAGTATGCGAAGGAATGTATTTTTATTTCACGTGACGATGTTATTGACTGAGAGTTATAAAAAAAAATAGCTTAAGCTTCAAGTAGTCACTCGAGAGTGGAAATAGGCTGAATTAAATCATAAATATGCCCTCAATATCACCAGACACTAGTCGACAAATACTTGTAAAAAATGAGTGCTTTCAGCCGTTTACGCATGGCTATACGGTCGCTATTCTAAATACAAAAATTTTTTGCACGACTGAAAACAAATTGGCAAACTAAAAACTTACCTAAAGTATTATGATATTAAATTTTAATTTCTCCTACATGATATTTTTTCTAGCCTTTATATTTCTTAACATATTTTTGGATCAAACATCGAACACTAACTAGTAATTTACATACGATTTGGGTTTGGGTTATAATCATTTTCCATTGATTCAATTCACCCTAACTTTGCTTATCTCAATTTGAGTATTTCTTGTTTCTTTAATGGCTGAATGTTATTTGTTTTTCTAATTTTTTATTGAAGCGAATAAAAACAAATAATTTTAAGATGAAATGTATACGATGCAATTGGTGCATTTTTTTTTAGAATTAAATAATTATGTATGTTAATTTAATTAGAAAAAATCAAAATTTAGAAGCAATACTTTTCGTCATTTTCTTGTGTTATACTCAACTTACTAAATTTATTAAACAAAATATGAAATTATTTATACAATATATATAAATACTATATTTCTCAAGAAAAAAAAGCTAAACAAATAAACCAAAATTATAAATAATATATATATAAAAAAAATAACATAATTACACAGGAAATCTGTAGGACAATTTGATTACATATTATTATCATATTGCATTCAAATATCACACAGAAAATAAAGTATATAAAAACAAAAAAAAAAACAAAATAAGTATTTATATATTTACAAAAAAAATTCAAGACAACAGACATTCAACCACGGATTCGATCAGTTAAAAAAAAAATGAATAGGTGAACAAAAAAGCAACTTCAAGTCTCATACAAAATTATTAACAAATGATACAACCGAAAAATTAAGAAACAACAACAAAAAAAATAATATATTTACAGATTTTTTTTGTACTAAAGCAAAACCAGCTAAATATAATAAAAGGAGTAAAAAGTAAATAAATCTGAAAAAAAAAAACTTAAATTTATATTAAAAATTAAGTTAAATGGAAAAAATATTTAGCGAGAAAAGCGATAACAATTTAACAAATAAACAACAAAAAAAAAACCGAAGAAAATGTATAAAAAAAATAGCAAAATCTAAATAAAACTATGATATAATCAACCAAAAAATGGTAAATAGTATTTTTTTTCCTTCCTTTTGATTTCTTTTGTCTAAGAACATTTTTGAACTCAAATAAAAAGTTTGAAGTTAACCTTTTTTTTTTAAAATGGAAATTTACCTTATTGGAATTTTAAAAATCATTTATTTTTTTATATGTAAGTCGTGGTACATGGGATGCAAATGGCGGCATGTACATGCGTTAATCTGATGTAACAATCGATTGCAATGGTTGTACATATGTAGGCTACATGTGGTTCTTTACTGCCTATTTTAGGCGGTTATATGCAAGCATATTGATAAGATGTACCTTCTGTACGTGTAGAAATGTATACCGCGCACAACACGTACCGTTGTGAGAATCTAGGGCTCGTCCATCTATGGGCTGCTTATGGCCTAATATTTATTTAATTTTTCTATATGAAAATATGCGGCTTTTTCACATGTAATGTTAAACTTGTAAACTTGGCTTGTAACAAAAATATCAGTTGGCAACATTCGCTACATACATCTGTACGTACAAACATTTTCCGCTCGCACATATTCCAAATGTAACCACTAATTATAAATTCTCACGAATTCGTTCCTCGTCGTCCACTTTTTTAAAGCTAAGCAAACAATCAGCGGCCAAGCAAGCAAACCAGCTAGATCGCACAAAAGCCTTGTGCAAGGTGTCCACGATGTTGTACCCATGAGCAGGCAATAGTTCATACATTCTGAACGTAGAAAAGGGAGCGACAGTTTTCCACCGTTTCCGATTGGCAGAGGTCTTTTGAAAGCTTTCTCATGATAGTAATACTCTTGGATGTTTGTCACACGTACGGAAGAGGTGGGCCGTGAAAACACTTTTTTTATTATTATGCGGGATTCGAACAGAAAAGAATTCAATGCCTTTTAGCACATTAATCCCTATCCTTAAGGAAAAGCAACTAAAGATTGTTCTTAAAACTTGTAATCTTCTGACCAGTAATTATTTCAATTAAACCGAACTGGCAATCCTTAGGAAAAATCATTAATCTGTAACGGTATTGTTTTTGAGAACTTCTGGGAGAATATTTATCCACGATAGGCTTGCATGGATGAGAGCATAAATGTTGTCCTTTCTATCTTAAAATAAGCTTAACCACATTCCGCGTGCACATTGACCACATATTTTCTAAAAGAATTGTTGTCGCTGTGAAAGACAGAAAGACGAATCGACTGCTTATAGTCCAATAGTAATTGAAATACAACTCCCATATCTAGACGAAAAGATCTTAAATTTGGTTAAATTCAATGAAGTTTGATAAAGAGGAAATGGAACTGTTATGGCGCCTTAAAGCATTTTTATTGATATAGGTCCGTCTTACGTCCGCACGAGAGTTCATTTCAGTTTAATCCTTTCACAGAGACTCTGGTAATTATATCTTTTTTTCTAAATCGAGGATTTCATTAGATAAGATTCGAATCGCAGACAAAAACAAGAAAAAACTGTTTTTTCACGGCAACACAGGCTTGAGAGCGTCTGACAAACATCGAAGAGAATCAATGTCATTAGAACAACACGACATAAGCCTGTACTGGCTGGCTTCATAAGAAAAGAAGGCTAAAAATCCGAGAATTAGGTTAGTATATATTGTGAACCATTAAACCACGCATATTTCCAACTCCAAATGGCTCAACTCTATTCCGAAGTAAAAAGTAGAAAAAATGCAAAAAAAAAAATATTAAAATGCGCTCTTTCTGCCTACGACGTCAGTGTATGTATGTGTACTGCGCACAACACGTATAGGTTTAAAAGGCTAGGTCTAAGTCGCTTATGGTTCCATGTTGGCTAATATTTATATGAAGAAAGGGCATAGAATATTCATAAGTCTTTTTAACATTTGCACGTTATTCGAAAATTCGATACACAAAATTAAAGATTTAATAAACAAAATTAAATCACGAAAAAAGGTTAACTTCAAGTGGAAATTCTGTAGATAAGTTTTTAACCTAATTTTTGGGAATTTCCTCATCGCGCTTGTATATATTTACTACAAATATTTTTTTTTGTTTTTTACAAATAACTCACGGAATACAACTGAACATGAAAGAATTTAATAAATGGTTTCTTTTTTGCAAGTAGAAAATTTTAGAAAAAAAGAAAAATTAAAATAATCATAAACCTCTCCCGTGCATTAAAACTTCTAGAAATGAATTTGTTTTCTTACGATGCTATCGATACGATATAACTGCAGAGAATCTTTCAACAACCTTGGTCTTCAATCAACATCATTTTGGTCAACAGTCAACATAACATCAATCAATATTTGCTTCTCTACAATCAACAATTTTTTAGCACTTTTTTCTAACCTAAAATATCATCGTATCTACTTAAAAAAAAATTATATTAGACGGAACAAATAGATTATACCACCCGTTTTATTGAATGAATCGAGCTTGGATCCAGGTTGATTCACTTCTACTACATTAGTACTAAGTCTTTTGTACATAAATGTGCCATTTGAATTTTATGTTATAGTAACTTTTCGTATATTAATTATTGTATGCATTAATAAATAAACAAGTCAACAATCAATTCACAAAAAAAAAATAATTATTTATATTCAAATACATTAAATTACTAATAAAACGACTTAGTAAACTATTCTTTATAGCTTAAGTATATCATAGCATTCATGTATGTAAGGAAAGATATTGGTTATTATATATTTTATTTCGCTGAGAATAAAAAATAAAAATAAAGTAATACTAATCGAAAGATGGGACTAAGTGAGCTAAGGTGTGGGAATAGTTACAAAAGTACTGTAAATGATTGCATAAACTAGAGATACCCTAGAATAATATCTATGTATCTATTTGTATATGTGCAAAGGAAAATTAAGACAGAAAATATAAAATATTTAAATAAGAAGTTAAAAGACTGTACGATAATATTATTTAATTTTAATGGAAGGTGGAGAAAATAAATTATAAAATAATAATAAAGTCAGATAAACCTATAAGTTTGAATAGAAATATCATTTGCAATAATAAAAGGAAATCGAATAGTTTTATTTTTGTCATTAAATTGCATTTGTAAGTTTGTAAAAAAATATACTTATGCCTGAGAGATGTTTAAAAAAAATATTATTACTCAATTTAAAATCAATTTTACATCCAGTGTAAAACTCCGTGGACATTTTTTTAAGCACGTTTCAGCATAGGTCTTAGAACGTAGTAAGACTACACTGAACCACGTCTAATGCAAGAAGACCTCAGTTTTAAATATAGAATTAGTATAGAGGATATCAATTTTAGGTGTTTGTCCTTTGTCGTTCAGTATGCTCTTTACCGATCATGCTCAGAGTTCTCTGATTAAACACAATTAAGTAATTAACTCTCAAATATATACAGAAGATTTTGGTCTTCACTAAATAAATTGATATAAAAATCTATTATTATCGGTAGCCATCAATCATTTTTCATTTTGACAAGTGCATAAAGTGAATGCGTTCAATTTTTTCAACACGAAATTTCTTTGACAAGCAAACAGACTGCTCTAAACTGCGTTTTAAGACAAACAGCTGTTTATCAATAAATAAATCATAAAATCCGTTCGCATACTTTTTGCACCGAAATTTGTAGATTATCGAATTTCGAAGAGTGGGCGTCAAATTTTCTCAGAGAGAGCTAAAATTACGAAAAAGTAAACGAACGGGTTGAACAAGAAAAAGTTGAAAATACACTTATTTGACAGATTTGACAGTGTTCACAAACCAGCCCAAAGAAATTTCTTGAACTAAAATTCGTAGCATGGGGAAATTTCTTACTCTCTCGTGTGCGCTCTCTTCTGTGAAAAACTACGAAAATTCTTCGGGACAGCTTTTCGTAAAAGTTCGTAAATTTTCATAAAAATTCGCTGTTTTAGGAGGGTACGCGAACGGACCTATTTTTATAGATTTAAAGGAAAAATTTGTCTGCATAAAGAACATTTTTTTTTTAAATGAATATTGTGTTAAGGCAGAAAGGAATTGAAAAAAATTTGTTAGAGCCCAATATTCAAGGATCGAAGTTACTGGAGGAGTAAGCCTCAAGCGCATTGTAGTGAATTGTAGGAAATTTTACAGCACTTACCTAACCTTTCAGTTTTCGAAAATTCCTAAACTATTAATCAGGTGAATTAGCTGAACTGAAGATGGTTATATTGCATAATTCCAAATTTGGTAGCATTGAAGTTAAGTGATTAGAGGAATGTTGTCATCATTCGAAGCAAGTCATCGTGCATCTTTCACTGGAACACATTTGAGCTGTCCCCAATTGATTCCTAAAGAGCTTGATTCATCACCGATTGTACTGCTTGCCTATGACTTCCCTTGATTTACCAAAATTTGCAGCTTCCTGTGTTAATGGTATCCATCTTTCAAGTAGTGGACTCTTAGGTTAGGTTAGACAGGGGCCATGCTAATCTTTTTTGTATCGTTTCAACTTAGTTTATGTTTCACCAAAGCAAGGACGATTAGCCTACGATGTAGTTGATAGCCTCTTTCGTTCGATAGTTCGAATTATTTCCTGTAAAGACCTATAAGTCGTTGTTAATTGGTGGCGCGGTAGATTTTTGAGCATGTAGTTGGACCTCCAATTATTAAGTTCTATGTCTAATATCCATTATGTTTTGCTGAAGATCTGTAAGATTATAGCCTTGAGATAGATGAAGACAATATAGCAGTTTTTCGAAGTTTTTTCTCTGGGAATTCGAATGATTGGGAGCTTTCTATTTAGTGTTGTAAGTGGCAGCTCTTTCTGACAAATATCCTTTAATGATTGCCTAGAATGCAACCAAACTTCTCCTTCTAAATCTTCCTTATTGGTTGCTGTGTCCCACAAAATGGTCCAAGGCCTAACATAGTAGCAAGTAATATATGATCAGCATGTAGTTTATCGGCTGAAAGCCTAAACCGTTTCGGTTACACATTCTATTGCTTCACAGTTTTGTCGCAAACAAATGCTTCTCGCAACGCATCACTGGGTACACAGCCTAAGTGTATATTCACAGTGAAATAAGCAAGCATTTCATAAAAATGCTACTTGAAGGTCTTCAAGTCCTCCTGGGAGCTGTGGGGTCCGATTCAAAGATCTTCTGAACTATAGCGTTGTTGCTAATATTTTTAGATAACATCCACATCCTGGTATAGCTCCATTCGTCCACCTGGCTTATGCGATCTTTTGATCGGAAAACCTACCTAGATATTAGCTTACTTATAGAGAAAAGTAATTATTCTCTAGGCAGTAGTTTTATTTTCTTCAGGGCTTTAATTTTTTTTCAATTCAAATGGGAATTCGTTGCAATTAATTTGAAATATATTTGCTTTTTGTATGCAACTAAAATTTAATTCGGATTAAGTGGATACCAAATAGGTTAGTTGTATTTTAAAGCCAATACTATTAGTTTTAAAATTAAAAAAAAAAAAAGTATTATAAAATATATTTTTCTCTTCTTTTTTTCTGATTGAAGGCCTTCTCCTACACCCCAGTGCTCATTCCTCGTCCTCATCATCAGCGTCGTCTGGTATTCATCAATCAAATAATATCAACAATACTGGACACACAACTTCAAGCTCATTGCCACCTCGTTCCTTGGTACAGTTTCCAATGATGAAATTATACGATTCACAGTCCCAGCAACAGCAGGCGGCGGCACTTCTTGCAGCCCAACAATGTCTGCAATCGTTGTTGTCGCCGCCATCATCAGGCAATTCAAGTTCGTCTGGTTCAGCTGCCTCACAAAATAGCACATCCTGCCAACCGATAACAACATCATCTGTCACCAGTTATCCACATGCGATGGATTGCGATCCACCTGTCACACATCCCCCACAACCAGCATCATTGCCACCGCCATCACGGTATAGTTCCTCGAATCAAGGACACATACACCATGTTAATAGTTCTTCTATTGCTGGAAGTAACGCAGGAGGAGGCAATAGCAATAGATCGAAATATCAAAGGATATGTGATCATCTTGCTAGCGATCGTTCGATACCAGGCTCAAACATAATCTCTTCCTCATCATCATCATCATCGTCAGCATCGTCTGGGCATAATAAGGCTGGTGCACAGCAAATACATAGTGGCTTTGCGCCACCTTTACCCTTTATCGAATTGGGGCATCTTATGATGACCGATTCGAGTGTCATTTCCGCTTCAGCGGCTGGTAACTTATCCTCAGCACCATCATCTGGACCAACGAGTTTTTCATCTATATACGGCAGTAGTCATCATTTATTTGGCATGGGGACAAATTTTACCGATACAACCAGTCCGCCTAGTAGTCTAATTAACCATCAGGGTAAAGTGATTCGAATGAATCCTCCAGTTGGCTCTGGGCCACCATCATTAATCGGAGATCGAAACAGTGGCAATCCAATAATTGGAAGCAGCGGTGGTGGAGGAGGTAGTAGCGGTTCTGGTGGTGGCAACGGTGGGGATGGATCTTCACCAATGGTTGGTGTTTGTGTTCAACAGAGTCCGGTAGTTATACACTAAGTGTGTGGTGTGTATTTTTTTTTTCTTCTTCCCCCTTTAAGGAGATTGGAAAGGTGTTTTCCCCCAAGTCTACAAAAACTTTGTAAATCAATTAAATATGTTTTTTTTTTTTTAAGAAAATATCATTCAACCATCGTAAATAGTTATCATCCTTACAAAATGCCTGTGAATCCTTGTTACAACAAATATTGAACCTGTGTCCTTGTTTTAGTTGAATGCATTGTTATGTTAGTTTGATTTTTTTTTTTTTTATCTCCGAAGAAAACAAAACAAATTACTCGTTAGCTGCACTCAATACATCCGTCCATAAATGAAACAAAACAGTTTTCACTTCTCAGCACCGTTTTTTTTTTTTTTTTTTTTTAAGGAATGTGAGCGTTTGTATTTTTATCAAATTTAAGTGGACGACAGAACACATACATTTTTTGATTCGAACTGGAGAAATAGTCGAATGTCAGGAGAACATTTTGAAAAGCTGTCCTTAGAATTGAATGTGAATCCTAGCGTATTTGTGTCGTCGGTTAAACTTTAGGCCATAAGCAGCACATAAAAAGCCGAGGTCTAATTCTCACAACTGTGGGTGGAGTCCGTGGTGTACATTTCTGCACTTCCATACAGAAGCCACCTGCAGTTTTATGACGCATTCGAAAAGCAGAAGAAAATACTAATTCCAACTAGGAACCCCATGCACAGTAGTCCAACGCACTAACCAGTGCACCCACGTCACCATAATCATTTTTGAATATGTTTTATTCATCAAGCATCATTTTGAAGTCGGAATCATTCACCAGGAGGCATATGGCATGCAGATGCAGAGTACCCAGCATATGCATAGAAAGCTAGAGATCCTGATGTCTTTTTTCATGTGTATATGTGCTTTTGATTGTGTAATATATACAGGTTTTTGTTTCCTAGTGGCATATCCTATTTAAGTATACATCCTCTGACTAGTTCTCTAGGTCTTTGGAGATTCGAATCTCGCTGTTCATTGGCTTTTCATATAATTAGCCTGAGATTGACTTTGTAAGAGAGCATTTGTGGCCTAAATAGAGTCCACGAATGTCCCTTTTAACTAACAAATCATCGTTTAACAGGCCATCGCTACTCCATTGCGTTTTAGTTTTTGGAAACAGCAATTAGAAGAAGTGATTTTTATGAAAGTGAGGATTTCTGAGCCTTATAGGAATCGTTATTAAACGACAATCCGATAGAAGCTTAGCAAAAAATGTTGTCCATTCACGTTGGTGTTCAATGCTTTTTTTACAATCCTTGTTGGGCTCTTCTTGAAATGCATTACATACTTCGAGACGTTAAGTCTAAATCAGACAATTACCAAATAGTACATTTTCCATTCTAAAATAAATCTTGCTAAACTGGAACCTCTTTTATATGGTTTAACGAATTAGGAATATTTATTATAAGAACATAAAATTGTACTCACAATGATAGTAAACGTCATCTCCAATGTCAGTTTAGATAGTGAATGTTCGATTACGAGAGCGGATATGTCAAATCCTCACATTCCGACGACGAATAACTCGTTATCGATTATAATTTGCGACCTGGTTTACTATGTTTACAAGAATGCTTGGTATACAAAAATCTATATCACATGTAAAGCTGTAAGAAGCTAGTTTTGAGACTTTTATGACCTGTGTTTGATAAAAATAGGCTACTGAGCTTAAATTTGCAACAAAATACAACGCTCCTTCGCACTCACAAAAAAAAAAAAAATGTAACAAACAACGATCAACACACACGCCTTCATTCAGAACCATAATCGAATAAATTTTTAGTAACAATAAACAAACAACCACATACTCGCTACGTTAAACAAAACAAAAAAAAACACATAAACTAATAGTACAATTCTTATGTTAACCATATATATTTTTTTTATTTTTAACAATAAGCTGAATCTACAAAACGTAACCAAAACCATGAGTGCAGCAATTTCACTTCCGATCTAAGAATTTAGTTTAATTTAAAGAGAGAGAACACTTTGTTTTTTTTTTATTTTGATTTATACATCAAATAAATGATAAAAAATTGTCTTATCTGTATTTAATTATCAGTAAATATTGATTAAAATATCGAAGCATATTTCTCTATTAGCTTCAAGTGTATCTAAAACAAAATAAAAGTGTATGTAAATTATATTAAAAAAAAAAAGAAAGAAATATATTATTTAAGTAAAACTATACAAATTTGATTTTTGAACATTTTTGTTTTTATAATAATGTAGCCGAGAAATTTTAGATTAAATATACTAAATCATGAATTATAAAGGCAAATAAGATATATAAAAGAAAAATATGTACTATCTGCATCCAATCGATAAAAAAAATATCATTTTGCGTAGAAAATAAGGCAGCTCAATTGATTGAAGTGTTTTCTGAGTTTTGGGGATGAGAAGCTTAGTTTTAATGATTTTTTTTTGCCGATTTCGATCCCCATGCTCGAAAACATCTTAGAGAATTCTTGTTTTTTTTTTTTTATGAATATTGAAATAGTCTTGCTTCTCAAGAGATTTCAACATGTATTGTTAAGTTTTATTTATTAGATCTAAGTATATCTATGTTAGTTATAGTTCCACTTTACCATTTTTTTCCCCCGTAATAAGTAATTCGATTGGATCAAAATAAATACAAAAAAAAAAAACGGAACGTATTGTGAAATTTGTCTGTATTGTTTCTTGAAGGAAAGCGATTTCTATTGCAAAAATTCGATAGATGGACGCACTCTACATGTCCTCGGCTGGGAAGCACTTAACCTGGCACAACTGTTCTTTGTAAAAGGTACTTTTTGATGAAGACATAGAAGTTTAAAGAAGATTATCATAAGGAACGTAAGTACATAATATATGTAGGTATAACTATGGCCAACTCCGCCAACAATCGTGAGCAGCTAAGCTAGTCAAGGAACTTTATACGAAGACAAACACATCGTGAACTTCGATTGGTGCCACGAGTGCGGTGAGAACATCTGCAACCGTTGGTCCTGAGGCTATTCCCAACCTCTAAGCTTATTTACAAGATTATCAGCAGTCATTTTTGCCAGGAGAATCAGTCAATGAACTGGAAGTCAAATACAGTAGGGTATTCGACCATTCTTTATAGAAATGGTACATCTCGCCATAATAGAAGTTTGTGCTGCCTGTGAGTTAGGAACCATGCCAGTAGAAGGGATCACTTTTATCGATAGACAGCATATACTGCTATAAAGAAATAAATTTAAGCCTAAGTTCTGCGAAAAGAGTTTGAGATTGTAGGACAGCACAATGTCTTCTCCTGGATTCTTGGAGAATGGAGCTATCCCGACCAAAGAAACAGAACTAAAAAGAAAAACGTTCAGCAGATATACAAGGTGACCTCTCTGCAAATATCCTTTCTTGTGTACAGAGGTTTGAAGCAGGGAAGATAGACGATCTTGGTGTGGAATTTCATAGAAACTTATCGCATCACAAGGAAACTATTGCTGTCCATCGGTAGAACAATAACCGAGAGATAGGATAGATGATTCCTTTTTGTTACGTAATACACTGCCGAAACGAATTTTTTGAAATTTTCTTCCTTCCAGCCAGCCCGCCAACCTTAACTAACCTAAGTGTAACGCTTTACAGTGGAGTAAAACTCCCAACTGTCACAAATAGGCCAAGAAAAGCTTAGAATAAGTAACAAGTCAGTGTAGTTTTGATTTACTTATTTATTTTATTTTTCAAATGACAAGATTTATCTCTTTACAGTGGAGTAAAACTTTTTTCGTACAGTAGGTAGGTAATACATAATCACGAATATCTTTCTAAAAGAACAAATTAAAATACAAAAAGAAATTATTTTATTTGATTTATATTTCTTTTTCCGTTTAATCAATGGTCACAGGCATTTAAGTGGTCCTTGAGTCTTCAAATTTCAGAGTTTCATCCCCATGAAGGCGTCTTTGTTTCAAACTTGGCTTCTTCGGCGTTGATCTTGCTGCTGGCAACGCTGATGGAATGTTGTCGTCAAGATCATCTAGCATATTTTCAATCGCTGCAGGAAGTGCTTCGGAGTTGCTCGGAGTTTGTACCGTTGTCTGTTGGTCGTGTTCTTCAATTTCTTTCTTCAATTTATTAATAGTGGCCTTTAAATTCTCAACTGTTTCGCAAGTTTTAACACGCTGGGGATGACTTTTTTCAAAGCGTTCTGCAATTGCTGAAGCCGAATTCATTGCTTCTAGATATTGATTCAGTAACTCCTTCTTTTTTTGCAGTAAACAATTTGATAATTTCGAAACGCCGAACGACTTTTTGTTGCATATCTTATAAATACGAGACTTGTTAGTGGTTGGTATTTTAGATGTACCCGTAGTTGAAGGGCGCGTCGAAGGAATATTGATTATACGGTATTTTGATCTAATTGATCCACCTGAATTAACGGGAGCCGGATTAGCACGTATATAGTTAGCCTGATTAACAAGCTGTGGGTTGATCCATACAGCATTCACAGAATATGTCTTCGCGTCAAAGTTACGGCGCCTGTCAACAACATATTTTGAACGCGGAAACATTTTGTATTTTCTTTGATTTTTTTTTCGAATTGAAATACCAATGTTTGGTTTAGATGCACCAAAATAGACTTCTTTACCGGTGGTTATAGCAAATGTGACTATGTTGTTGCACGAAGTGATCCGACTTTTATACGATTTGCAGTGGTGCATCCAGGTAGCAGCCTGCTTAAGTATCATAACCCTAATTACTAAGGACGAAGGGTTATAAAATATTATGAATACCTATTTAGTAATATTTAGTATATTCAAAAACCTAACTTTAAGTAATTAAACATCTGGTATTTTCCAAAAGAAGATAATGATTAGCATTTGACTTAATTTTGCAACTACTGTGTAGATACCTTTGTGTATGTTTGTATATCAGGTAGATACACTTGTCGATTGGTGCAAAACTATTTCACCTAGTTTAGATAGGTCCTTTATAAACCTAAATTATTGGGAATTTTTTACTGGGAAATTATTATTTTTATTCAAATATTGAATGCACCAAACAGAGTCACTGAATTGCGAACAAAGTAATTTGGTTTCGAAGAATAAAGTTCTTACCGTTACTAAAAATCTTAAATATGCAAAAATATAGAATCTATCGAAAGGGAGCTTACGAAGGAAGGTAAAAATGGAAGAGGGGGTATGGCTGTCCTACGTCCACGATCCGAAATAGTAGAGTAATGAAGATTGAAGAAATTTAAGTGGGTGGTTGGGTGGCCGGTATGTTGCAAAATGGTGACCGAAGTCATTTGTGTAGTTTATGGGATATTCAGTTAAGAATGGCATTCTAAGAATGGATTGAGGTCGATGAGTGGTGTCTATAAGCCACGACTGATTTCAAAAAAATAAATGAACGCTCTTCGTAAGGGGGCCACAGACACTAAAAAATGCTACGAGTACAGGGTACAGTATCAGTAAATGTTGAACGTCTGCACAGTGTACACGTCTTCAACAAAATTGGCAAACCATTGGCTTAAACTACATTTTATTCTACTCGTACCAGACACAAAAAAAAAGTTTTCTCAACTTTGTTGAAGTTGTGTACAGAGTACAGACTCAATTGATTAACCTCTCATTCTATTTACAATGGAAATATACAGCTCGAATTTTTCCAAAAAAAATCCCTCTAACTCGAATTACGAGTAATTGTGAACCCCCGTGAAAATTCGCCTTATAGGGAGTCGGCAAAGTAAAGTGATTCTTCCTGGTACAAATCATATTTAACAGTTGTATCATAGTCATCCTTTCGTCTTTAATAGTCCTCCTAATGAATCCTATTATGGTCACCCCAATCACACACACCAAATTATTTCAAAACAAATTAATTCGATTGTGATGAAAAAAAATATTAAAAATTTGGAAAAAAAAATTCACACAAGAACATCCACACAAACACAAACACCTTGGTGCATACATGGGGACCTCATCGGTTTGGCGGTCGGCTGATAAGGTTCAGTCGGTGGTGCACCCTCGTGGGGTGCAGATCGGTCGTGGGGTCTACTGATCGGGTTCAGTCGGTGGTGAAGCCTGGTGGGGTGTAGATCGGTTGTGGGGCCGGCTACTCGGGCTCAGTCGTGAGTGTAGTTTCTCGGAGTGGAGTCTTGCGTGGACCTTCGGGTGGTCCAGATCGGTTAGTGAGTGAATTTTTTTCGTGAGTGATAACAGTTTAAAATTATTATGCGTAAAATAGAAATAATTTTTTTTCGAAAGAATTTCTTGGTTTATGTTTTATTTTTCGACTATGACGTCGCGGGCGGTGGTCGAATCATTAAGTGCGCGAGTGTGTTTGTGTGTGGAATGGAGCTGTGGCCTGAACTGGATGTGGATTTCAAGAGGAAGCCTTTTAAGAACAACGAACAAATAATAAGGATGATGAAGGACAGCTATTGAACAGGAGTTATAGCAGTGTAAGCAAGCAGCATAAAAAAATCTATGTGAGTTGTGTTTTTTCATATTTTATTATGTTTTTGGATTCCCACTTCACGTCGCCGGTAAGTTTTTAAGATACGTTACGAAGAACATTAATTTTCGGTTAGACATATGAATAGAAGTGGGGATATCCATCTATATACCATTTGGTGGTGGGATTTTTCTTCTTTTTCTTTTCAGGAGATCACCCTCCCTACGAACTGTAGTGGAGTTGTTACATGTTTTTTTATTATATATATTCTGAGGATAGGGTAGAATCGCTCGACAAACATTTATAAAAGTGCAAGCCTTCGTAAGACAGAACCAAGTTCTTTTAAATTTAATCGACTGCCCTTAAGACGGTCGGAGTTTATCAGCTTGCCTTTCGGTTTCGGTAGTGTGGGGGGATTAGGACTTTTGGTGGCGGGATATTTCTTCTTTTTCTTTTCAGGAGATCACCCTCCCTACGAACTGTAGTGGAGTTGATATATATACATATGTATGTTTTTACTTTATTTTATTTATTATTATATATTTTGTAAGGTATTTTCTTTGAAATTCGGTGTAAATATCGGGGGACTAAGTGTATCTTATTTGGAGGTGGAGGATTTTTGTATACTTTGCCTCCCTACAAACTGTGGATAAGAACACGTTTTTCTTCTATTTTACAATTTTTTTTGTATACTTGTGTATATTCTCGGTTTTTGAATAAGTTCTATCGGACATAAAATTTAAATCGACTGTCCTTAATTGTTATTGTGTCTTAAGGATAAGATGTGGTAGGTCGTCTACTGATGAGCCCAACCACCACATCAGGGCTATTTATAATATCTTCAAATTTCTTTAAGGAAACCAAATTGTTAGCTGAATTTGCTTTTTTAATTCACGGTATCCGACGGATAAACAGTGCGTCTAGACTAGATGTGGTAGGCCGTTCACTAAAAAGCCCAACTACTAAATCAGGGCGAAACGCTACGCTCGAGAGATTTTATTATTTCAGTGTTTGAGCACAAAACTTTTTGTCATGCTTATTTTGAGATTCGAATCAATTCTTTAGAATGGTACCGCAAAATGAACGAATATGAGCTGCAAGCAAGATGCCCAACTTCATCAAATCAGGGTATTCGTAAAATAAATAACAAGACAGTGTTGTTTTGATTTACTTATTTCTTTTATTTTTAAAATGACAAGACTTATCTCTTTACAGTGGAGTAAAACTTTTTTCGTACAGTAGGTAATACATATCACGAAAAAATAAAAATACAAAAAGAAATCATTTTGTCTCAATTTATTTGATTTATATTTCTTTTTCCGATTCATCAATGGTCACAGGCATTTAAGTGTTTCATCCACATGAAGGCGTCTTTGCTTCAAACTTGGCTTCTTCGGCGTTGATCTTGCTGCTGGCAACGCCGATGGAATGTTGTCGTCTAGTTCATCTAGCATATTTTCAATCACTGCAGGAAGTGCTTCGGAATTACTCTTTTCTTCCGTTGTCTGTTTGTCCTGTTCTTCAATTTCTTTCTTCAATTTATTAATAGTGGCCTTTAAACTTTCAACTGTTTCGCAAGTTTTAACACGCTGGGGATGACTTTTTTCAAAGCGTTCTGCAATTGCTGAAGCCGAATTCATTGCTTCTAGATATTGATTCAGTAACTCCTTCTTTTTTTGCAGTAAACAATTTGATAATTTCGAAACGCCGAACGACTTTTTGTTGCATATCTTATAAATACGAGACTTGTTAGTGGTTGGTATTCTAGATGGACCCGTAGTTGAAGGGCGCGTCGAAGGAATATTGATTATACGGTATTTTGATCTAATTGATCCACCTGAATTAACGGGAGCCGGATTAGCACGTATATAGTTAGCCTGATTAACAAGCTGTGGGTTGATCCATACAGCATTCACAGAATATGTCTTCGCGTCAAAGTTACGGCGCCTGTCAACAACATATTTTGAACGCGGAAACATTTTGTATTTTCTTTGATTTTTTTTTCGAATTGAAATACCAATGTTTGGTTTAGATGCACCAAAATAGACTTCTTTACCGGTGGTTAAAGCAAATGTGACTATGTTGTTGCACGAAGTGATCGGACTTTTATACGATTTCAGTGGTGCATCCAGGTAGCAACCTGCTTAAGTATCATAACCCTAATTACTAAGGACGAAGGGTTATAAAATATTATGAATACCTGTTTAACATTTAGTAGGATATTTTAAATTCAATGTTTTCGTTTTGAAAAAAGGATTTTGAAGGCGGTAAAAGATAATTTGTTTTCTGAAAATAAAAACCTAATGTTAACTAATTAAACTTCTGGTATTTTTCTAAGAAAAAGATAATGATTAGCATTTGACTTAATTTTACAACCCAAGGCCCTTGGGTCCTATATTTGTGCAGGTAAATGCACTTGTCGATGGGTTAATCGTTTTTTATCTCGTTTAGAATCATTTTTTGGAACTATACTCATGTTTGTAAATGTTGCGAATATAAAAAAAAAGTTATAAAGGATTGAGTCATTATATATCTAAAAAATAAATAAATATTAGGCCGTAAGCAGCTCATTGAGGGCCAAGACCTAGCTTCTCATAACTGTACATGATGTGCGTGGACCTACAATTTTATGCCGTATCCGAAAGGTAAGGGGGTTTTCAGAAGCTTACTCATTAAAGTTATACTCTTGAATGTTTGTCCAGACACTCGGAAGAGGTAGGGCCGTGAAAAAACTTTTTTTGGTATTTTTTTTAGATTCGAACTTAGAACCCCTTGCGAACTAACCACGGCACCCACTGTACGTTGTTGTAATACCCACTAATTTTTCACAGAACGATATAGTCTAGCAGCCACATGTTAGACGTCTTTTGAAGCTTTGATTTCCCTTAGCCAATACCAATTTCCAAATTCTCGATAATTATATCGTCTGCAGCACATATATTTAAGCGATACTTACTAAAATAGCATATAAAGAGTACACCATACACACTAACGAATTTCAAGTCGAAATCCACCACCTTTGTACCAAAGCCGCATATGACAGCATTCTTCTTGAGCTCTACCAGGCGATGGCCAAATTCGGGATATCGTCATCATCAATACTTAATCAGATGTATCGCAAAACGGAAACATAAGCTGTAGCAGATTCCAGAAAACTTGATCTTCGCAACTACTTTCGATAGAAACTACATATATTTTTGCATCTTTAAGATTTTTAGCCACTAGAACTTTATTCTTCGAAACTAAATTTTTTTATTCGCAATTTACTGACTCTGCTTGGTGCATTCAATATTTGATTAAAAAAATAATTTCCCAGTAAAAAATTCCCAATAAATTAGGTTTATAAAGGACCTATCTAAACTAGATGAAATAGTTTTGCACCAATCGACAAGTATATCTACCTGATATACAAACATACACAAAGGTATCTACACAGTAGTTGCAAAATTAAGTCAAATGCTAATCATTATCTTCTTTTGGAAAATACCAGATGTTTAATTACTTAAAGTTAGGTTTTTGAATATACTAAATATTACTAAATAGGTATTCATAATATTTTATAACCCTTCGTCCTTAGTAATTAGGGTTATGATACTTAAGCAGGCTGCTACCTGGATGCACCACTGCAAATCGTATAAAAGTCGGATCACTTCGTGCAACAACATAGTCACATTTGCTATAACCACCGGTAAAGAAGTCTATTTTGGTGCATCTAAACCAAACATTGGTATTTCAATTCGAAAAAAAAATCAAAGAAAATACAAAATGTTTCCGCGTTCAAAATATGTTGTTGACAGGCGCCGTAACTTTGACAAGAAGACATATTCTGTGAATGCTGTATGGATCAACCCACAGCTTGTTAATCAGGCTAACTATATACGTGCTAATCCGGCTCCCGTTAATTCAGGTGGATCAATTAGATCAAAATACCGTATAATCAATATTCCTTCGACGCGCCCTTCAACTACGGGTACATCTAAAATACCAACCACTAACAAGTCTCGTATTTATAAGATATGCAACAAAAAGTCGTTCGGCGTTTCGAAATTATCAAATTGTTTACTGCAAAAAAAGAAGGAGTTACTGAATCAATATCTAGAAGCAATGAATTCGGCTTCAGCAATTGCAGAACGCTTTGAAAAAAGTCATCCCCAGCGTGTTAAAACTTGCGAAACAGTTGAGAATTTAAAGGCCACTATTAATAAATTGAAGAAAGAAATTGAAGAACACGACCAACAGACAACGGTACAAACTCCGAGCAACTCCGAAGCACTTCCTGCAGCGATTGAAAATATGCTAGATGATCTTGACGACAACATTCCATCAGCGTTGCCAGCAGCAAGATCAACGCCGAAGAAGCCAAGTTTGAAACAAAGACGCCTTCATGTGGATGAAACTCTGAAATTTGTTGAAGGCTCAAGGACCACTTAAATGCCTGTGACCATTGATTAAACGGAAAAAGAAATATAAATCAAATAAAATAATTTCTTTTTGTATTTTAATTTGTTCTTTTAGAAAGATATTCGTGATTATGTATTACCTACCTACTGTACGAAAAAAGTTTTACTCCACTGTAAAGAGATAAATCTTGTCATTTTAAAAATAAAATAAATAAGTAAATCAAAACTACACTGACTTGTTACTTGTTTTACGAATACCCTGATTTGACGAATTTCAGCATCGTGCAGCTCATATATAGATCTAAGATTTTCTTGGCAGCTCCTGAAAGCTGCTTCTTTTCTCCGTAGATGTCTATCAATCCTATTGTGGAACCCTTTCCTTGCTGACGTATATTTTTTATAAGGAAGTTTTCATTTGACATTTATTGGTGATTTTCTGTTTTCAAATATTTAAATTTAAGTTTTTGGTGCATGAAATAAAGGTTATTGTTAAAATGGATAGCGTTGCATTTTTTTATTTTTATGAGGAAAGAGCATCTTCAAATAGAAGAGAGCATTTGCAGCTAGGAAAAAATGGGAAATATTATGGAACTATCAGAAGTAACGTGAGACTTAATACTTAAACAATTCAGTTCATAAAATCCTTCAGGCTTAATAAAGCATATGTATTCAAATCGGAACTAATATCAATATGAATCTAAAAAAAACTGCAATATCTACATAGCACAGTCGAATTTTTCAGAAGTTTTAACGGAAGTGTTTGAAATATTGCAGATCCACTTTTAGTGGGTCGTTCTCCCCAACGAGTCCCAAAAAATTTAAAAATATTAGCCTTCAATCCTCAACCCTTAACCCTTAACCTTTATCCTTTCTTATCTCATCCGTAACTATTGATCATTGGTGCAATAACTCACAGGTTACATTGCTTTTAACTCTAGTTCGTACAGATCTGGATATATCCAGTGATTCGGACAAGATTCCGGATCCTACAGTGGTGTCCACTTTTGATCCATCAGTGAAAATAGCTATCGATTTTGCATTTGGTATGCGGCTGTCTTTCCATTCATCTCTGCTAGGGTAAGCTGAGGTAAATGGTATTTTAATTATTATTTATTTATTTATTCTTAAGGCACTGATGGCTGCTGTTGATCTCGTGTAGATGTCTAGCGGAGGCAGGTTGAGAATAGCCTCAAGACCCGCAGTTGGAGTGGTTCTCATCGCACTGGTGGCACCAATGCCCGCTAGTCTTTGTACTTTAGTGAGCTCCTTCAGGTAGGAGGAGGACTTGTTTAATGCTGGCCACTATACTAGGCTGCCAATTGTCAGGATGGGTCTTATGATAGCCGTGTACATCCAGAGAATTGTTTTTGGAGAGGGTCCACAGGTCTTCCCAAAAATTCTGCTGCACGAGTAGAAGGCTATGTTGGCCTTTTTGATTCTTTCATTTATGTTTGGTTTCCAGGTAAGTTTTTTGTCTAAAATGAAACCCAGGTATTTCGCGCTGTTGGATAAGCTGAGGGGAATATTACCCACAGAGGGTGCGCTGAACCGAGGAATTTTCCTTTTGTTGGCAAATAAAATCAATTCAGTTTTCTGGGGATGAACATAGGCGACAACTTTAACTCCAGATGTTTCAAGTAGCCTCAATGCTTCATTTAACACAATGACCCAGATAAGCGCGTAGATGACCCCGCCCTGTGGGGTGCCTCTGGAGGCGTAAACATCTAGTTTGGTGCCGCCAATCTCAGTAATTGTAATATGTCTGTTTTCGAGCATACTGACTATCCAATTTATTAGGATACCATCAATGTTGAGCATACTCAATGTTCTTCTTACCGCCTGCGTGTTGACATTATTAAAAGCTCCTTCAATGTCGAGGAAAGCGGCGAGCGTGTATTCTTTTGCTTTGAGTGATTTCTCAATCAAGCTGACGACACTGTGTAGCTCTGTCTCTACGCTTTTCACTCTGGTGTAGGCGTGTTGGGTTGGGGAGAGGTCCCCTGGGCGCAATTTGCTTCGAATATATATGTTAATCAGTCTTTCGAAAGTTTTGAGAATAAACGAGGTAAGGCTGATTGGACGGAAATCTTTATTTATGAGTTACTGAAACAGTTTGAATTCATCGTTTTAGTTAGGTTCGGCACTTACTTACCTTATTGGTTATGAAGCTATTCTTCGTTTACATTCCGGCAGGCCAAATAGTGCAATCAAGAAGGATTTGAGCTGTTTAGGAATGATTTGGAGACCGCTTATACACATTGCCGAACTTTGACGCGCTATGCTCCTGACGAGTTAAAAAAAAAAGTAAATATGTATTTATGAACTTGTCGGACTAGAGGCCAACGCGTGTAAATGGTAATACAGTGAATTGCTTGCAGTGGAATGCAGGTCTATGTAGGAATGCACACATCTCTAAAAATGTTCTTTTATTTTCATTACGATATTTATCTACAACAAATCTTACAAATGCTTGCAAGACAACAGATAACAAATAAAAAACAAAACGATCAGTATGTAAAAAGTTTGTGTTTTATTTACATTCAATTAAAAACAAAAATAAAATTAAATTAAATCACAAGGTATTATTTGTATGCATTTAAATTTTTTCTTTTTTTTTTTTTTGAAAGTATAAGTTGACTTAGAAATAAAATCTTGCCTAACACAACATAAAGTAGGACAGAATTTGTTTTATATTATTTATATAGAAAACTTATTCATAAATTTAAATGATTTACATAACAAATGCTTCAATAACTTGAGAGAGGACTAATTCTTTTTTGTGGGTCTAAATTTATCTATCACAAAACAATAGATAAACTAAACATTGCCCTCTTACAGCGGTATTCTTTTTGACTGAAGATCCTCAATTTATAGTTCGTTGACAAGGCCGTTTATTTGCCTAAAAATATATATTTAATATACACGGGATAATTTTTATAGCGTGCTAGAGTTTCAGAAAATAAGTTTACCAAACTTGGTAAACGGCGGTCGTAAACAAAATATTAAGAGCCATTAAAAGTACTTATGGTCATTCAGATTTTTTAGGTGTTCCATTGGGAAACAAGATCGTAAAGGATTAGACGAGGTTTAATAATAATAACTAGACCCAAGTTGCTCTTATTAAATCAAAAGTTATAGAACTATAGATCAAAAAATAAGAGCTGCTTTTGAGGAAGACAAAAATACACCTTTGACCACTTGTTCTTATGGATGGCAAACTAAAGCCAAACAGATTACAGTTAAGAGCCAGAGCAATTATTTATGATTGTTAACTCTGTCTCTAAAAGATTCTATTCACCAGATTTAACTTAGTTTGGTATTGTTTTCGATAGAGTATCTCTCTAAAAATTATACCGAGGGTAATCTCAACCTCAAAAGAAAGACGTAAACAGGGATCAATTGGCTTTAAGTTTTACATTCTTTCTGGTGAAACCAAATTAAAAAAAAAATACTAAACATGATTTCAAGTCAATAATAATAGCAACAAATTAAAATTGATAGGCAAAAAGAATTCGCTGTCTTGTTTAGTTCACGTTACCCCAGTTAATGTTGTTTGTAATGTCTTATGGGTGTTTTGTTTTTTAAATAAGGAAAGTTCATTGTTATACGAATTCATACTTAAAATCTAAAATTGATTAAATTACGCAATCAATCAAAGGATGTAGGTTGATGTTGAATAGTGCGTTTTTAGTTGAAAACTTTCTAAAAAGATTAGGAGTATAGTTCTCGTTACATTTTTTTTTTATTTTAGAAAAAAAACCTCTGGTAGTCAAAGTAGAGTAAGTTTATGCATAGAAAATACATTTTAAGAAAGAACAACTTAGTATCCTTAAGGTATTCTTCTGGTGTATATTAAAAAATATATTTTTATATATATTTTACAAACTCTTTATAATAATAAATATGTCGCGCCACAGTGGTGGTCAAAAAAATGGCAATCTATGCCATAGACACATCTTTTTTTTGGCAAACAATTTATTGTTTTATTTAGGTGTGCAGGCAAAGTTGGATTGTCTCTGTAGAGAGTGCATTTTATGAACTCACTAACGTTTTTCTTCCTTTACTAGACGTAATCGAATCGAAGACAAGGAATACAACCACCATTTAGTATAGCGACTGAAACGTTTCTGTGCGCCAGCAATGTTAATGATGTGACTTTGTGTCGAATGTACGATGAAAAATAAAAAAAAAAAAATAAATATTAATTCATAAAATACGAGCTTTCTGTTGAATTGTAAAATAAATACTAAGGTTAGGTATTGTTTTTCTTTTCATTTTAAATGTTCGATCGTAGAATGGGTTTGAAAAAAATCACGAAATGCTGCAGCTGTTCCTTGTACTATGACTCTGTGTGGGTGTCTTACATCGATTCTTACTCTTCGAATGGGTAAGTGTATTGAAACACTGATTCGTTGTCAACGCATACGATTTAAGAGTCGACTTGACGGATGGTGGCAGAGGCAATGCCTCTATTGCGTATACACTTGTTCGTCGAACAATTGTCCGGCAGCAAAGTTCCTGCAATGAGAGTACTAAAAAGATACCAAACGGTTAATAAAACTAAAATAAATTAATGTGAATACAAAATTACCTTTATTGCTTCGCCATATTCGTTCCATTCCATTTCTGTGGAGTGCCATGCGGGCTAGTTCACAAAAAGATTCTCTTATGTTAAAATCACAAAGTGGAGAAATTTCAAAGCACGACATATTGTTTCGTGAGGCATACAATTCGGCTTGTTTAGCTGCCACTTGTCGTTTAAAGGCTAAATGTAGACGATTGCCAACGAGAACTTTTGGTATTCCGGGCGCATGCTGAAATAAGTTTGTGCTTGTCAAGCTGTCTCTATTTAAATGGGAATTATAATTACCTCTTCGACCTCTTTAAGCCATCTGTCAATTCCATCAAAACTCCATTTATTAGTTATATCATATACTAGTATGATTCCCTGGGCACCTCTCGAATAAGATCGAATAATAGTGCAGAAACGTCCTTGGCCGGATGTGTCCCAAAGTTGTAGTTTTACTCGCTTTCCCTCCAACAAAATTGTTGTGGTTTTATAAGCTGTAAGCAATTTTAATTATTGGAAATACAAACATGATTCAATTTGTTACCATTTCCACTGCAGAATGGGCTCTCTGATGAAGCGTCCTCCAATCCGGATAAAATCTCATGTTTACCCACGTCACTATCTCCAACAAGGAGAACCTTCAGCAAATAATCATAGTCCTTGGCCATAATGATTCAATTTTTTTGTTTTAAAATTTCCTAAACAAATGCAATTAATTTTTATTAACTGGTGTTGGGCATAAACGGTATAAAAAAGAAAGAAAGCAAGTGCAATCAAGAACGAAGTAGTACTCAAAGTTAAACTAAGTCATTGGCTTACATGGTATGCCGGCTAGCTGTACAAAGGGGGGAATACTGAATACCAAGCTATTAACTAACTACTTGTAGATGAAAGCTTTCCTAATGACTGCGGTAGCGACTGTATATGAGGCAGTCATATATCTTTGCAGCAGCTCATAGTAAAATAATGACTAGCTTGTCTAAGTTAAGTATCTACAAGTTATGCTGACCTTCCTGGGAAACATAAACTAAGTCTAAACACCTCAGACCACCGTGCATCGATAGCTTGTTGTCAATAAAAGCACACCAACGGTGGCAACGGAATTTTTATTCTCATTCCATTTTACATATATGTTTTATAACAATTTTTGTGGCTGAAGCCTTTGTAAGAAACAGCGGCTCAACTACGAGCGAGACGTACGGAGCGCTGAAGAGCGGCTCCCTCGTCGATCCCCATAGATCCTGAATAGGGGTGGTATGCGCTCGTATAGAGCCAGTAAGTTATTATAAGATACTTAAGTTATTTAAATTAGTTTTAAGCGTTTTTGTCTATTTTTTAAGTTTTCATGATTAGTCTTAGTAAAAACCTTTTAAAATTGATATTTGAAATGCCTTAAAGGCTTACAACCTCTGTAAGCACTGTACCTATCCATAAAAGATTTTCCCTTTCCCACTTCAATCGCAAAATGTAATCTACACTTGCGTTCTTAATTAGAACATTCTTCATGGAGTTCGCTTGGCATTAATTTAATTACTAAACACAAGTCAACACGCATAATTTGTTTTTTATAAAGAGAACAGGTGATTGGAGAATTTTTTCTTGACCATCATATTCCCCTTTTAAACAAACAAAAAAAACCCATCAATATTAGTAGATAAGTAACAAAGCAAAACAAAATTACAAAAGTTCTTTAAACAAGTGTCGTTCCAAGAATTTTTGCGAAAGAACAATAGTTTACTTTAGCCACCCCCCACCGCCGAGGTGTGTAAGATGACACATTTCCATAAAGTGGGGTGATGATTTGAAAGTAAACGCTCTTCTTCTGACACACATTCCACTATGTGGGGACCAACTAAGTAGTTCGATCAAATTGGAAAGTGAATTTGTACCAATCAATTAAAAAAAAAAAACACAAATAATGCATTTAACTACTCTTGCGGCTAGAGAGAAAAATAGACACTTGCTACTGCTACTGTTTATCAACCCACAACTTTAAATTTGCTAACAAAAGCACCTGCAAAATAAGATTTTCAGTGCAAAAATGACAAAATACCACCAGCAGACTGGACAGACTTACCTTTGGTAGTAAAGGGGCAATGCACAGTTGCTTTAGTAAAATTTTGGATTTATTCTTTTTAAATTTAATAGTGACACTATAATTTAGACAATCGTTAGACAACTATTCACTTGATTTAATGTAGAATTCATCAATATTTCCATTTTAAGTGTTTTTTTAGGGCGTAATATTCGACGGCCACTGCAAAGGAGACGAGCGAGACGAGAGACTGTGACACCGGATTTGCTAAAACCAATTGATTTTATGGAATTTGTTCAATAGTTTATAGAAAATAAACAGGATTGAGAAAATTTTAGCGGACTTGGGTGGAAATTATTGTAAAATACGTCGTAGAAACTTATTAAAAATTAAATTTCTTTTATTATTCTGCGACCGCAATCCAAAATAATACTCATTTTTATGTCAAATGCATGCCGAATGAAGTTGGGGGTAGTTGAGTTGTAGCAGACGTGAAAACATACCGTGTTCGAAGATATGGCTGTAATGATGATTAATAGATAAAAGCAAAAATTGAGGCATAAAAGGAGAGAAATTTAATACATCCAAAAAATAATACTTATTACAAGAGTCCCGGTCGTTTTTGAGTCTCTACTTTCTACTTAAGACTCATCTCATTTTCCATTGGGCAAAAAGAAGTCTTCCTTTGATCTTCCGTTGGCTCTATGGAAGCGTCTTCGGCGAGAGGGAGAGTTTTTCGCTTTCCGATTTCATTCACGAAAATACTCAGAATACAGTATACACAAGTCATAACAATTCAAAGTGTTTCAAATCAAAAACGCACAACTTGCATTTTACATCATTGTCAATGATATAATGGTATCAATCATAAATATAAATATAGTAATACTTTTGCGTGAAAACAAACTTTAAAACAGTATTTAAGGAATTTCAAGACCATTTTAAAGTAGCAAATCGTAAGTTTTTAAAAACAATGCACAACCCGATGGCTAACTCAGGAAGAATTAGTGGCAAAAATATTTGAATACATGTTCACCTATCAATATTTTTGTGTTGGTCGAATATGTATGTTAATATGCCTTAATATTTTATATATGTATGTATACATATTACATAAATCACAATCAATTCATTTCGGTCTTATGATTTTTCTCTTCTCTACGCTCGCGTACTTTTTGCACAAAAATTCGTAGACATTCAAATATCAAAGAGTGGGAGTAAAACTCTCTAGGAGAGAACTAAAATTACGAAAAAGTAAACGAACTGGTTAAACAAGAAAAAGTTGAAAATACACTAGTTGGACAGCTTTGACAGTTTTCAAAAACCAGCCCACAGAAATTTCTTGCACTAAAATTCGTAACATGGGGAAATTTCTTAATCTCTCGTGAGCACTCTTTTCTGCTAAAAACTCCGAAAATTCTCCGTATACGAACAGCTTTTCGTAAAAATTCGTAAATTTTCGTAAGAATTCTCATTGACAATACTTGACAACATATTAATGACATTTACATCTTATATGGAACATATCTATTAAAGCCGAAACCCGAGCCGAGATTTAGTTTGCTTTTTTTTCTTAAAATAGATTGATATAATAAATCAAGGCTTAGATATTCAGAGACTCTTTATGGCTCCTCTTTATATATATTTATATTTAATGCCTTGAAACGGCAACACTTGCGGCAAGAAATGTTTGATGGATGTTCCATTTCCATAGTGTTCTAAGAAATGCTTGTGGAACGCCTACACTTCAAAATTTTAAAAATCATGCTTAAAAAAACTGCTACAGTTATACAAATTTTGGAACTTCAAAGAAAGGTCAGGATTATATGGAATGTCAAAGATAAAATCAAAAGATGTGAAAGAAGTGCATTTTCACTGTAAGTGCAAGTACGTAAAAACAGAGACGTTTATATGTGTCAAGCGGATTCGATTCTGCAAAACATCGAAATGGTGCTGTTTATTTTTGATGAAATATGAGATGTTGCATTTTTGTTTCCTATATTTTGCTCGCTCTAACTATTCCCTAAGTGGCATGCGTTTTAAGGTTGGATATTTCTATTTCTGTCGCTCTAGGTTATTGGATCCCATCTCACGACACGTTAGGTTTCCTAAAATGCCTCCGATCTACTGCCATTTTAGCTGATGAATGTGGGTTAGTTTGTGATCGGAAGAAGCTTTAAGGTATTGAATGGTTTAAATTTGAATGATTCGCAAATGTAATACAATAAATTTAAAATAAGTTAGGTATTGCGAAATCTATGGAAAATAATTTTTATCCATTTGTAGACAATGAAATCGGAATCAAGGCCAAAATATTCCTCCTTAATAATTCACCAGAATATATTCCTTTTTTGTTCGATTTGAAGACCAATTTGTATAAATACATATGTAACTATTTTGGCAACTATTGTAGTTTACAATTTAATTCAGTAGATACCCTATAGATTTCACAACCCACTGAACGTACTTAATTAGGTTACGACGAAATTTTCGATATTGAAATCATGGCAACAAGGAACAAAATGGAAACATGAACACAATTTTTTCTTTTGCTGTTTCTGCAAAAGAGACAGCCAATGGAAAATGGCTGCTTGTCAATTCTGCAGCTCTTTTGTCTGACGAGTTTTTCATTCGATTTTTTGTTATTGAGACCGAGTTCTTTTTGAAGTACTTATTTTTGTTAATTTCCTTTCAAAAAACAAGAAAACAATAAAAACAAACCAAAAGCCTAAACAAAACAAGAAAAAAAAGAACTCCCAACACCAGTGCGGTTCGGAACAAAACGCAGTTATCCGCTCCCAAATATCGGATACTCAAATCCACCATTATTGCGTATCGTCTCCGTTGTTTCTCCCCCACCCCCTTAAAATCACGTTTGCCTTTTATTTTCATCACATCTTAATAAAAAAATAAGTGCTTCAATGTTAGTTCAAGAGCTATTTCAAAATATTTGGAACGAAATTGTAATTTTTTGAAAGAAATTTTTAAGCAAAAAATATTGCTCGCACGCTAAAACACTCACAAAAGCAAAAAAAGAACTCGTCGAACCCATCATCATCAGAAAAAAAAAAACTCGTATACTCTTTTCACTCGCTCCTCGTTGCCCAAGTATCGAACCGAATTTAGTTCTCTCTCTCGCACTCTGGCTGAACGGACTTTTTTTCTGTGTGTGATTTGTTCGTAGTCGTCGTCGTTGCGATTTGTGTGTTGAAAGAAGAAAAAAAAGAAAAAAAAAAATCGAAAAAAGTGGCACACACGGAAAACAAAAAGAAAACGGGAGTACGACTACTTTACCATCATTTCAAGCATTTTTTTTTTTTGCTGTTGAAATAATTTTCTTCAAAATTCGCTTCAAAGAAAACTCAAATTGAAAGCAGGAAAAAGCGTAAAAAAAAAACAAATATGGAAAAGTTGCGTGTGATGAAGGACAGCAGGAGCTCGGAGATCATAATCGGAGGAAAATACAGAGTAATCCGGAAAATTGGTGAGTAATTTTAGCTTTACTTTTGTAACTCTTTTTTTTTGTAATTTTGTGTTCACGGACTCATAGACTTTCTGGTGAAATTGTATTCTCTCTCACAGCTGGAAGTGGCAAGGGCAAAACTTGTTTTTGGCAGGGCTACGCAGCGGCTAGCAGCAGCAAGTGCTTCTTTGCGGCCATTTTTTTCTGTTCTCTCCCTCGTTAGTGTTGCACCTAACGGACGAGTGTTTGCTGCAGTTGCAGTTGAAGGGGCGCGGGCTCTCAGCTTTTATTCGATAAGACATGTTGCTTCAAAAAAAAAAAATCAGTCTGTGTTTGTTACTAATTCAATTAAAAGCCCGTAACATTAACCAAGGTTATTGTGATTGAGAAACAGCTGCAGCATAAAGGCGATAAGCGGGACACGGTTGGGAGCCAATACCTGATACACACAAGTATATCATGTAAAAAAAAAGATGAATCACAGAGTGGCCTTGTTTTTGGGCAGAAGTTTCCCCGAAAATGTAGGGAAAAGCTATTTTATTTGGGCGATGTTGTCTTTGTTTCTTTGGGCGCTTACTAATTTGTAAACAGAACTTGTGTCGTGGGTTGTAGCCTTTCGTACAGGTGCAGCAGCATTAAATTCTGACATACTTTGTTCGTTTCCTAAGCCAGCTATAACTCTTGTCCGTTTGTAGGGCTGCATCGTTATTTTCTTAATCGATTTTTGTCTTTATGTTTGCCATTTACTATTTTGGGCTTCAAAACATATCAAATCTGTAAGGCTGTTCAATAAAAATGTAGACTTTGATTTAAAACCTTGAGGAGAAAAAAACTCAACTGAATGACAAACATATTCAATGAAGGTCAAATGTTTTCTTTATTTTTTTATGAAAAAATATTGGCATAATAGTGTGGTTCAGCACGTTTTCCTCTTTTGATCAAGCAAACGGTTTCACATTGCTAGGTCTTGCTATCGTTGCAGGGCAGTTTCTATTCAAATGTAATTACTACGTATGTAGGTGTGCAAATGTACACTTTTTCTATTAAAAACCCTGATGTGCTGAGTTGCAAGTAAACCACGTGCTCAGCAGGTCTCTAGTCAACATTTGTCTTCATATTTACTTTGTTTAACACCTTAATTTGCGAACGCAGAGTCTGTCGGACAAGTGTCATGTGTCTATTTTACTACTAAGCGCCGTGGTTGTGTCGCTCTGGAAAGAATAAGCTTCTCACAAGCGTTTGATAAATACCCGAGAGTATTACTGTCGTTCTTTATTGGTGGAGCGTCCAAGACTTCTTAAAACCTTTGTTACATTTGTAGTTATATGTTCTATATAATTCTCCGTTCTTTTTGAGGTTGCTTAGCTGGTCTACAACAACATCTACGTCATTCAGTATTACGTCTCCGTATTTGTCCTGATAATACTCCTAAGACTTTGCTAACCAATGATCCACCCAGGGCGGACTCGAGTTATTTATCCTTTTTCATGAGGATGTTTATTTTATGCGTCAAATTTTGTGCAACTAGTTGGTCAAGCGTAGAAATTGTAAAAATATAGCCGTCGCTACAATGGTTAACTCCTACCCAAACTCATCTAGAAGTCTACCTACTCCTTGTTCATTTTGCAATATTTTCTGAGAACTAGAATTAAATTAACTCTACCTTTGTACATAGGTCATCTTCGACCATACATTTAGATTTTAAATGAAGACGTTCGTGGGTATGCAAGTTCTGCCACGCACTTTGAATGTTTCAGACATTGTGGTGTAGCGATTATGACTTCTTAAATCACTTTCACCTAAAATATTAGATATACAAATCTAGCCAAACATCTGTATCAATCGTAGAACTCAAAATTCACATATATATTGCAAATACAAGACCTTTAATCATGTCCATGCAAATCATACACAGACCACATGTTTTGAATGTAAGCTTAGCCTAATCATAAGGCTGCTGACTCGACAGAATTTTCTCAAATTTAGAAGAATATTATTGATGTTGGAAAGGTCGCTGAGTTGGCATCCTGTATACATACATACAGTAGGCTTGGGTAAACGTTGCGAAACGAAGTTATGTGCAGACACATTTAGACAATAATACAGTGTCACTCAATGTCGCCTCCATCTTCTTGGTTTTTGTTGTCTATATTTTGATTTCGTTGCCGTTTGGACAAATTGTTGATATTTTTGCGCATTACATGCTTATTCCAATGTACCCTTGTGACGTAATTGTAGCGACCTTTATCACTAAGGGTTACCACTACTGACGGTCGAAGAATTATCTTTTCAGCCATTCAGATCTTAATTTTGTTTTTAGGTTTTTTTTTTCATTTTAGTCTTAGACCCATTTGTCACAACACAGACTGACTTCCATTTGAAGGATCATATACATATGTCGCTCTTAGAATGAGAAAACATTTAGTTATCATTAAACTAATAGAAACATTTGGTAAAATATCAATTAGTGCTCATAAGATAACACAACTTCCTGCGGTTTTTAAATACAAAAAAAAAGTGTCTCTCATAAATCACGTCTCACAGACAAGAAATTCAATTTAATCAAAGATTACAAGCAGTCGGCAAAATTATTATCTTGATGTCTGATAATTGCTATGAAACATTGTAAATAGTACAAGCATACCGCTTGGTGCACTTAAGATATTCGAGAAAAATAATTTTAATATAAAAAAAACTCCTGTTATTTACAGGCAACATTTTCTTTGTTGACTAAGTCAAATGACATCAGATAATTGGTATCCCTAGAAGTAGATGTTTGGACAAATTCAACATAAATGATGTCGGTTGGCATTTGTTTACTAATTGCAATAACATAATGTTGATTTGACATTAATGACTACAATATCCGTATATCCTTGTGAACATGATCGACTATAAATCCGAGTGCTTTTTAACTTACTGTTTGTAGACTTTACATTTTTAAATACCACAATGATCTAGAGCGTCTGATAATCACCCCAGAGTGTTTCTATCATGAGTTTCTGTAATTCCTCTTCCCATTTAGATGCGGTATAAAACTTTAGTGGTCTATAGCCAAAACCATACATCACGCAACACTCATAGTTCCCAGAAATTCGTTGCTTTTTTAACTATATTTCAAAAGTTAAAGTTAGTTCTACCTCCCGTCAAATGGGCTTGTTATTATGCCTTCAATAAGAACTACATATGTATGTACTTATATGTTTATTTATGGATTAATTCACCGAACTTAAACCTTTTCCATGCTGTAGGACTAATTAACGAATGCTACTCATGAAGCTAAAATAATTCTCCCTATCAGAAATCTCTTGCTTCCATGCCTATCGATCAAGAACAAGAACAGAAGAAGCTTAAACTGCCCCTAAGTATCGCTATTTACAGCTAAACTATTATGATTTTAAAATCCACGCTCCAGCCCGTATTGATCATAGCCGGAAGAAAAGTACTTACACCAATCTATTGTACAGGGTGTCCGCCGGGATCATATACTACTTTGTTTTGCCGCCATTTTGGTAAACATTAGTCTTGACAATTCATATTTGACAGTCGTGAAGTAGACATGTGGCAAATTTATTATGGAAAAATATTCGATAAACCAACGTTTAATCGTTAAAACATTTTATCAAAATCAATCATCGATTACTGTGACGATGAGAAAGTTACGTGAAATTTTTGCGAGAAACAACGTGTCAACAAAACGCACTATTTATCATGTAGTGAATGGTTTCGAAGAGGGTCTGTGGGTGATAGGCCCAAGTATGGGCCACAACGTACTGCAAGATCGGCTGAAAACATTACTGCTGTTCAAGGAAGTGTCAATTCGACGCCGTGCTCAGGAGCTTGGTCTTCAAAGAACAACTTTGGCCACAATTTTGCACAAGGATTTGTCACAACTGCATGCTTTGGGGTTGATTAACATGTGGGTTGATACCACGACGGTGCCACATCGCATACAGCCAGGATTACAATGGAATTACTGCGAGACCTCTTTCCACAACAAGTTATTTCAAAAAATGGTGATGTTGATTGGCCTGATTTGACTGCTCCTGACTTCTTTTTGTGGGGATATCTGCAAAGCAAGGTTTATGCAAACAAACCAGAAACGCTTGAGCAACTCAAACAAAATATTCGCGATGAAATTAATGAAATACCGCGTGAAATGTTTGAGAATGTAATGAAAAATGTGCTCAAAAGGGCTCGCATTTGTGAGACTAGCAGAGGCGGACATTCACCTGATATTGTATTTCATACATAATTGCTGACATTAAATAAAACATTTATCAATATAAGATCGATTCTCTTTCGTTTATTCAAAAATTACAAACAAACAAAGTAGTATACCTTCCCGGCGGACACCCGAGAATCTTGGGAATCTTTCTGATAATGAAAAGACTCAAAAAACATATTTGCTTTGAACCGCCTCGCAATATTTTGTTCCAATTTTGTCCACTTGAAAATATTACTAATAAAACGTTAACCTTACAGGTCAATAAATGTTAAAAAACCCATAAACATGTTTTTAATATATTTTCTAACTCTCTCCCTCTTTTATTATTTTTCTATGATTACAGGTAGCGGTTCATTTGGTGACATCTACCTTGGTATGAGCATACAATGCGGCGAAGAGGTAGCCATTAAAATAGAAAGTGCCAATGCCCGTCATCCACAGTTACTCTACGAATATAAACTGTATCGGGTGTTGAGCGGTGGTGTTGGTATACCACGTATACGCTATTATGGTCACGAAAAAAGCTTCAATACTTTAGTTATGGATTTATTGGGACCATCACTGGAAGATCTCTTTAATTTTTGCACACGTCATTTTACAATTAAAACCGTTCTCATGCTGGTTGACCAGATGATCGGTCGCCTGGAATTCATACATTTGAAATGTTTCATTCATCGTGATATTAAGCCCGACAATTTCCTAATGGGCATTGGACGACATTGTAATAAATTGTTCTTAATCGATTTTGGTTTAGCTAAAAAATATCGCGATCCTCGCACTCGTATACATATTCCTTATCGTGAGGATAAAAATTTAACTGGAACTGCGCGCTATGCATCAATTAATGCTCATCTAGGTATTGAGCAATCTAGACGTGATGACATGGAATCATTAGGATATGTTATGATGTATTTTAATCGTGGCGTACTGCCATGGCAAGGCATGAAAGCCACAAATAAAAAGCAGAAATATGAAAAAATCTCCGAGAAGAAAATGTCAACTCCGATAGAGGTCTTATGCAAGGGTTTTCCCGCTGAATTTTCAATGTACTTGAATTATTGTCGTAGCTTGAGATTTGAAGAACAACCAGATTATATGTATTTGCGGCAGTTGTTTAGGTAAGTATCTAACTGTGTATGTGTTATTAACATGCTATTTATTTATTTATAATTTTTGATTAAAATAATAGTTGGAGTGTCTCTTAGAAAGAAATGGACGGGACTTAAATTAGCTAAAGGTGGCTTAGAGTTAATATTGAAGTTGTGTACTTATGTATCAAAAACTGGAGAACATTACTTTTGAAAGTTTTCGACACATGTATGATTCTTAATTAAGAACTTTCACTATTATTCGTCTTGGAAGCTCAGCTTCTTTCTGTACATATAGAAGAGATCTCCAATTGTATACCGCATGAATGAAATGCTTTTACCAATGAGCCTCGGCACCCACGTCAAGTTATTGATGTACATTTGTGCATGTAAAACCAGATGGAGCGTCTACTAGACCTTATTTCTTTGAAATTTAAGTGATTACACCGTTTCTGTTCTATCGAGCAATGCTCACCTCTTAGAATAAAAAAAATAAAAGAAAAGTAAACGTGGAAGATGTTTATGTCTAGCTAAAGACATGGACAAGCCCACAAAAAATATTTACACCAGCATTATGCATTAAAATGTTTTACTTAGCTTAAGGCATCTCGATCTCTGAAGAACGCCGTTACGTTACATCCTCGCCGATCCCGGGAGCATTTCCTCCAGCTACGTAGAAAACTATTCGGCATCCTATACGAAACTTTCACTCGATTTGACCGAGCGATTTAACTTTGCGTTTTTTCGTTTTGACTAGATCCACATCTGGGTACTGCTCATAAGATTCGCTGTCAATGCTCTCCTGCATTACCCCACCTCGCACACACGTTATTATATTTGACGGAGAAGTATTCTTACTTGCGTCATGCAGTCTGAGCCCAATATGCCTTAATTTTGTCCATTGTGATAGGAGGTTTGAATTAGATCGATATGCTAAAACAAAGCGAAGTCTTAAACCATTTCGAACTTCTGTTCATGACAGGAATCCCAGTAAGAGCTAATAGATTCCATTTAAAGCAGATATCACTATTTTCCTACCTTAAGTAGATCAAAGTAATTTAATAAACTACTTATTAATTGAGACTTATGAGGAATAACTCTGTAGTAAGCAAATAATTCTGTATAGCCACTTTCCAATCTTCATTTTTAAGTTTTATATGTGAAAATCAAAATATATATTATTTATTTATTTCAGAATCCTGTTCCGCACCCTTAATCATCAATATGATTACATTTATGATTGGACAATGCTTAAGCAGAAGAACCACCAAGGTCCTGCGAACGCAGCTATACCCCAAGGAACGGCAGAGCCTCGCAACGAACGGGATAAAGAGAAAGAGAAACAGAGCGGAAAAACAATGCTTTCCGATTAAATTAGATTAAATAAAAACCAATTTATTTCTTTAAACGTTATGCAATTGGAAATATGAAAAAAAAAAAACTAATACAAAACAAAACATGAAATACATAGTTATTTTAAACCAGGGGTCGCAAAAAACAGTTAACTTTTATTTAAAAAAAAACTCCAATTTTTAAATATTCGAAATAAATAAATTCCCGTGGAACTTTTATTTTTGAAAATAAAAACAAATCATCTGTTCCGCTAATTTTTACTTTTGCTTTAGTATATTTAAACAAAATGCTTCTAACTGATGGGCAATTATGAAGCTTATATAGCCGGGTTGTATTGTGAGAAAAAAAGCGATCGACTAAGGAGGGATTGATCCCACCTAAACCCAAAAAATTCACAAAGCAAAAAAGGCTCCAGAGCTCTTATTTTTTTATACAACAACTAATATCAATTCCCGTGGAACGGAAAGAGAAAATAAAAAAAATCAAAATAAAAGTTCTGTAGAATGTACCGAGCTCTTGTATATTTCCAAATTAAAAGAAAATTATTTCTTGTCACGATTAACAAACAAAACTAAGTTCCAGAATAACTGATAAAGTGGAACTTTTACAAAAAAACAAAAAAAAAAAAACTGTTACGGCCCTTGTTTTAAATTAATAAAAAAAAATGGAAATCAATCATATTTAATCTAAATAAATTCGAGCGGAATAAACGAACCACAATTTACCACACGATGACAATTCTGCAAAAGTAATTTGCACCACAGAGGTTTATTATTTGCGTCCTCACACACACACACTCTCTCTGTCTCTCTCTATATCTCTATCTCTTTGAAGTATAACCAATTGAATCAAATTATAAACAAATAACACACTTTCTCTTGAAACAAACAAACAAAAACAAAATGAGGATTTATTATATGTTGATCATTGTAAATTAATTTATTTTCACGAAATCCTTAGATTTATTTAAAGATTTTGGTTGAAGAATAAAAAAAATAAATGGAAATGGAATTAACAATAAAAACAAAACATCTGAACTATACGGCCCCTTGCAATTGTATTTTCTTTGAAACGACGGAGTGTTCTGCAGACCAAGCGACTTTTTTTTTTTTTTTTCTTTTGATATTATATATACATATTTTTTTTTGTTTTTTTAATTTCAATGTATCCCGCTGATATAAACATAACATTAATTTTAGTTTCACAAGTAAAATATTACTGTTTCATTTAAAAAATATTGTTTTATTCTATTACACTAAACTGCTTTTGTTTACTACATTTAGTTTACATATTATAATACTTTTCATTATAGGTCATAAAAAAAGATATGTAATTGATGCAGAAACAATAAATAATTTTGTATGTAAGAAACCATAATCATTGCGTAGAATAATATATAAATTAAATAAAAAGTCTACAATATAAAAACAAAAAAAAAATGAAACAATTTCTAAATACATACATTACATATTAACCTGTAATTAATTATTGGTTAAATGATAAGTGAATAAAGTATATTATAAAAAAAATAAATAAAACGGGAAACCCATAAATCTACAAGGTTATTTATTCACTATATACAGGGTGTCCGCCGGAAACGTATACTTCTTTGTTTTGCCGCCATTTTGGTAAACATTAGTCTTGACAGTTCATATTTGGCAGTCGTGAAGTAGATATGTGGCAAATTTATTATGGAAAAATATTCGATAAACCAACGTGTTTTAATCGTTAAAACATTTTATCAAAATCAATCATCGATTACTGTGACGATGAGAAAGTTACGTGAAATTTGTGGGAGAAATAACGTGCCAACAAAACGCACTATTTATCATGTAGTGAATGGTTTCGAAGAGGCCACAACGTACTGCAAGATCGGCTGAAAACATTACTGCTGTTCAAGGAAGTGTTCAAAACTACCCATCAACCTCAGTTCGACGCCGTAATCTGGAGCTTGGTCTTCAAAGAACAACTTTGGCTACAATTTTGCAAAAGGATTTGCCACAACTGCATGCTTTGTTCTTGATTAACATGTGGTATCAACAAGACGGTGCCACATCGCATACAGCCAGCATTACAAAGAAATTACTGCTAGACCTCTTTCCACAGCAAGTTATTTCAAAAAATTGTGATGTTGATTGGCCTCCACGGTCGCCTGATTTGACTGCTCCTGACTTCTTTTTGGGGGAATATCTGAAAAGCAAGGTTTATGCAAACAAACCAGAAACGCTTAAGCAACTCAAACAAAATATTCGTGATGAAATTCATGAAATACCGCGTGAAATGTGTGAGAATGTAAGAAAAAATGCGCTCAAAAGGGCTCGCATTTGTGAGACTAGCAGAGGCAGACATTTACCTCATATTGTATTCCTTACATAATTGCCGACATTAAATAAAACATATATCAATATAAGATCCATTCTGTTTCATTTATTCAAAAATTATAAACAAACAAAGTAGTATACCTTCCCAGTGGACACCCTGTACATATGTTTATCCCTTACTCCGGTAGAGTAATGAATTCCAGTCGAACTAGTCTTTGGTCTTTTTATAAGTACAAGAATAAGGCCACTTGTTGACGGAAAGCCAGCGAATTGCAAAAAATAATTCAAGTTCGACGGTTTTATATTACTCGTTAGATAGGAATAGTAGAATTGCTCAGTTAATGACGACAACAAAAGCCCTCGTCTCGAAAAATCTATTCGCAGTCGTGAAACAGGGGCCCTTTAGAATAATTCGCATTTCTCAATGATTATACAACGTAAACGGACGGGAAAATCATATACAATGAGGTAATTAGTTACGACGAGAATTCTTTGATTAGAATGGTTGTTTTAAGATTAGAAATTAATTTCAATTTTGGTTATAACGTACATATGTGATGCTGTTATTTTATACCACTGTCGGTTTAAAAATTCAAATGAATGGGCCTTTCTATTTCTGAAGAAATGAGAGCTAGGAAGCCCCTTTACTACAATTATTATATTGTCATCGCACTACAAAAATTTCTACGTTTACAATTTAATTTGTCTCTAAACTCTTGCTCACAACTGACAATTTTTTGTCGAGTCGCCTCTGTATTTTCAGAGCTGCTTTCTGCATGTACCTTTAACGTTAAAATCGACAGTAAATAATTCTAATATTATATATGTACATATACAAATTCACCACAAGGAGAACAATAAAACTCATCTCAAAATGAACCGGCAAAATTACTTGACTGCTTCTTCTCCAATTATGGAAATGAATATACTGAAGAAAACTAATCGTAGACTGTTGACATTAACTTCCGATTGCGTACGACTATTTCAGTTAAACCTTTAGACATCCAGATGCAAATTAAGTCCGGTCTACGCAAGACATACTAATGTTATGAAAAGTCACAAGGCAGTAAGTATGAAAATTATTCTAAGCATGTTAAATGATTTTGGCTATCATCTCATCACAAATAAAAAGACAAAAACTTGTTTATTTAAACAAAAAGAAATGAACTTGTTTCTTTGTTTCCGTAAATCATTTTAGAATTGTCCAAGCAAACAGTCTTAAAAAATTATAAGCTGAACGCTGAACTTGTGACTGTGTCCTTAGTTCCGTTCTCCATTTCATACCGTTTTAGACATTTGCATGGGAACGGTCTGGAATGGAATTGGCCGGCTGGTTTTACTAAATCAGCTGATAAGAGTGACAGATGTTATTACAGTCCTGTTTACAAAAATTCAATGCATGTGATAAAAATTAAAGCGACAAGTGACAAAAATGTTTGCAGTGCAGAGAGCTGGAAAAAAAGAATTCTTTCTTCTCCTTAAATCATTGGCACGAAGACAATCAAGACTACTGCAGCATAAAGTGGATCCCAGTCTACAGTCGAAGAATGATGCAACCCTTTTCAGTCGTCTGGACGGCTGGGAGAAGAATGCTATTCTTAGAAAACACCGCAACAACGTCCCAGAGATCCGCACAATATTGGATAAGTTAAACAGCCAGCAGTTAAATGAAGCGGAGATACAGAGCTTGCAAAAATCCTTGCGGGAAGAGCTAATGAAACTGCCGAATGAAACTCATCCCAGGCTGGTAGGGTACGGTGACGACCCTAAAGAGTTGTCTAGGTACAATAAGCAGCCACACTTTGTATTCAAGACGAAGGAATTTGCTGAATTGGCTTCGAAAGCAAACTTGTTTCGCATGGATCATTTGGGAAACTTTACGGGTCACAAGAGCTACTACCTGATGGGAGCTGCCGCTGAAATGGAACACGCTCTGACGCAATACTTTTTGACGAAACTTAAGTCGGTGAACTTTCGGCTGATTTCTGTTCCTGATATTTTACCCAAGGAGGTAATAGAGGGATGCGGAATGCAAACGTCTGGCGAGAGAACACAGGTATGAAGAAATTCGTTTTTTTGACTAGAATACTAAGTAGAGGCATGAGGTGCTGCCTATTCCCTTTTTATAGTATCAAATATAAGGATGCATTTATTCATAAGCCAATTCCCTGAATCAACAGGTTGACTATCAATTCCTCCTATAGTGGGCGCAAAATTCTATACTTCTCTAAGTTTCCACAATTTTTTACTTATACCATTGTATATGAAACTAATAGTACTATCACTTGAGGTAATCGATGGTGTTCCCTCTAGCGGCCAAAGTAAAGGAATAGTCGCTGAGTACCACAAAAATCTTACGCTCTTTTGCCTCAACAAATTGCATATTCACTCATAGATATAACACATTTCCACTCCAATCCAGCCAACTATGCCAGTAACTCTATGCACACTCACTCTGCTCAAATATCATGCTGTGTAGAATAAGATAGGCACTTGAACAACCCATCGACTTAACACAACGCAGTAGTAGACTGCCAGATGCTTTGCTAGGTGTACTTATCTCGTGCATGTTAATTTTGAGCGATAATGGAAATGAAGCAGTGCGCTCAAAAAACAAAACACACACACACATAGCACTTTTCGCTTATTTTTCACAAAATATAAAGTTTCCTCTATGTCGTGGGGAATTGTGTGTGTTTATTTCGTTGCGAAAATGGAATAACTCATCGACCTGATCAATGACTTAACACCTGAGCCATTTTCAGTGCAGTGCCAGTTTCCGTCATAGGTGTATGATCTTATAAGAATTTATTTTGTGATTTTCAGTCTGTGCTTTTCGTCAGTTGCAACATACTGTATGTACATATAAACATACGTATATAATTCATTGGTAAACATTTTTGCTTCCTTTTATTTGAACGCACTTGCACTTCCATTTATTAGAAAATTATATACAGTGTTGGTCAAAACTAAAGCAACTTAAACATAGACAACAAACACATGAGTAAAATTGCTTAAATGAAAATATATTTCTTAAAACTTTTAAGTAGGAATGTAGTGGTTACATTAAATAATAAGATTAGAAAAAAAAAATTCATTTATTTATAACAAATAATACTAAAATATGCCGATTTTCGGCTGGACAAAACTAAAGCAACTCCATACTAAAACTGTATTTATGTTCAAATTCACTGTGTTAAACTCAATATTTTTACGCGAAAACATTATTTCAGATCACCGCTGCACACCTCCTAGGCATACTCTCCAAAATATTTGAAATTATGGAACTGGGGATATTATTCCATGCCTCCTTGACCTTAGTGAAAAGGCCACCCTGTTTCGACATGTATCCCGAACTATTCTCCGATCTACGATCTCCAAGAGGTTTTCTATAGCATTCAGATCCTGAGACTGAGCAGGCCATTCCATAGACCCCAAATTCTCTATCCTGAAACCACTTTTTTACAAGTTTCGATGTATATTTAGGTTCGGTTTACTGTGGAACGATCCATTTCAAAGGCAACTCCTCTTCGACATGTGGCAGTATAACGTCTTACAGGATAATTTTGTACACATATCGGTTCACAATTACATCTATTTTATGGATTGGGCCAATTCCATATCCAGAGAAGCATCCCCAGACCATAACATAGCATCCTCCATATTTGACCATACCCATAGAGTATCAAGAAGTAGGTGCTTCATTACTGAGCCGGCAAAGACTTCGAAATCCATCCGATTACTTAATATTGAATTTGTATTCATCAGAGAATAGAGCCGTCTTCCATTTGAAAAAAACTTTGGTGGTATTTTCCTGGATTCGAACTCGGAACCCCTTGCGCAGTAGTCCAACGCACTAACCACTGAGCCACGGCGCCCCACTTAGAAAAATCTACATCTTTTTATTGAAAAAGAAAAATAAAATACATACAAAGTTATAATCTGCTCAAGGCTAATCATTTTTTTTATCAGTTTCCTTTCTCATTCTCTTAGCAAAGTCATTCACTCAGTTGCGTAACATGTGGATAAAAATTCAAAGTGGGAATGGAAACCCAAAACCGGTTTTGCTTACTTAGTTTTCACTCATTACTCACTCATACTGTCATTATAACTCCATTCTCCGAGAGCGAAAAAAAACTTACTTTGCTTGAGAGAAATGAGAACCCGCCACCTAGGCGGTCAAAACGGAAAATAAAAAATTTCGCTTGATGATAGTACTATAAGTTTCATATACAATGCTTATACTTTATTTCATGTTCTCTTTTACAACATCTGTAGGTCTACAAGCTTGACAATGGGAAATGCTTATCCGGCACATCCGAAATGGCACTGGCTGGATACTTTTCAAATAAATTATTTGACGAATCGGAACTTCCAATCAAAGTAACGGCGGTCAGTAGATGTTTCCGGGCAGAAACTTCAGGATTACAAGAGGAAAAAGGTATCTACAGGTGAGTCTTTCTAAATTAAAAAAGATTGTCCATTTTATTTAATATCTGTTTCTCTAATAGAGTACATCAATTCACAAAAGTGGAAATGTTTTCCGTGTGCACGGAAGAAAAGTCGGAAGAGATGCTGGAATCGTTTAAAAATATCGAATTAAACTTATTTGAAAAACTAGGAATTCATTTTAAGCTTCTTGACATGCCACCATCTGAGCTGGGTGCACCGGCTTATCAGAAATATGACATTGAATCATGGATGCCTGGAAGACAAATGTGGGGAGAGATATCAAGTTGCAGTAACTGCACCTATTACCAAGCCAAACGACTTAACATTCGCTATCGTACATCGAATAATGAGATTAAATACGCGCATACAGTAAATGGAACTGCTGGAGCTATACCAAGACTTTTGATTACTTTGTTGGAGAGTAATCAATTAGAAAACGGAAGAATTCGAGTTCCTAATGTATTGAAAAAGTACATGAAGAATGCAGATGAGATTAATCGGGAGAAACGGCTACCAGAGTTGAAATTAATTAAACATGTAGCATCACCAAATATAACAGACATTTAATTGGACATAATTGTGCTTTATTTTTTTTATCAATATCATTATTAGGCGTCTTGGGGTATTAAAGGTCGGACATAGTTTACCTCTAAATGTTTGTATTGGGTTTTGGTCGCTCCAATGTCAGGGTGATTTTTCTCTGCTCCTCCAAAAACTCATTGGTTCCCATTTCACCAGACTTTGCTTCCATCTTTTTTTCTATGGTTCGTGTGTTGTTGTTTAAGCAATCCCTTCTTCTGCGTAGGTAGTTCTTCGTTGTTATTCGGTTTGTTCTTGTGATTCGTAGATTCATCTGGTCATAAACGATCTTATTTAGATGCGTGGGATAAGGAGTTTTTTTGAATTTTCCAAAGGCTGCTTAGCTTTTTTGGAATCTATTTTTAGCTTGGATGGTATTTAGTAAAGGAAGCGGTCAAATATACATAAACATAATTTTTAAATCACCCTATCGTGGGTCCCCCCAACAATGAAGCCGATCAACCGACCCTTAGACCGATTTTCACCTCACAAATATTCATCCACTATTGATGCCGATCAGCTGACCAGTAAATCGATCACCACTCCACGAAAGTCCATCTACGACTTAAACCGATCAGCCGACCACTACCTCACGAAAGTCTACACACTACTGAAACCACCAAGTCGACCACCAAACCGCACACTAGTAGTGGTTTACTACCCCGCAAAAGTCCACCCACGACTGAAGCTGATCAGAGGACAACTAACCCGATCACCACTTCAAGAAAATGCACCCCCAACTGATTCCGATCAGCTGACCACTAAATAAATCACCACCTCACGAAAGTCCAACCATGACTGAAGCCGATCAGTCTCCAAATTTCTTTACTTATTTTAAACCTTTCACTAAGTTCCACTGTGAGTTTTTTCCTGTTGCTTCAAACGATCTAAATATGAAATCACAAGCTCATATACGTAGCTTTTCAGAACTGTACGTGATATACATTTCTGCACGTATAAAAGGGACCTGCCCGGTTCTGGTGGAGCTTGATTGTTCACAAATAATCTTACTGCCATTGATGTCCTCATACCCAGGAACCGAAGTGATTGCGTGTTGTATGTAGCAAGCTGCATGAGGGTAAGGATCCAAACTTGTTTTCCTTTCATGGGCTTGTAGAGCTGGCTGGGTATTGAATATCGGATATTTGAAGGCCCCAACCAAAGCCTGCAAGGGTAACTTCTTAAACTTCGCGAACTTGCGCGATGTAAAGTCGACTTTTCTAGTGCATTCGTATTTTTACAGACGGCTTCAGAACTGGATAAAAGCTGTAAGCTCTCGGTTTTCATGGAGTTCGACAACGTTAGTCTTCTTATTCCTTAGACAAACATGCACCTGCTTTCCAAGCGGAGATATATGATGTCCTAAAGTCTGTGGATTAGATTGTAAGGAATAGGTGGAATGGTCTTAGCATCTACATATGTCTGCAGTGACAGCTGCTTTTAAAGCATTGTTTAATCCTTTAATCACTTCCAACATGGTTCTCTAATGCAAGAAGTCATTCAATTCAGTCGTTAGTTTGAATCTGACTCCTGCAGATTACACAGCAACTCAATGAAATGAGATCATCGATGAGAGTCTCAGGACGACAACCTGCGTTGGGTCCCACTGTATCCGCCATTTAAGTTTTCATTGACGAGCCTAATTGTGTGTAGCATGTCTCCAGTGTGCGGACTAACAATCGAATGCTTCATGATGCCTATGAGAAATCAGCGGCATTATTGCTGGCTTTCAATAGCAAACAAAAAAACAGCAGATAACTTACTAGCGTCTTAACACTTTACTTCTACTATTTAGGCACCTTTACATCGTAAATGATACTACAATCCGCAATGACTGTTTTACCCACTCGCCATCAGTTAATTGGTCTTAGCTAATTTCAAAACTCAGCTCTGTCAACTAAGTAGTAGATATGAAGTTACAACTATTATTTTATATAATCAGACAAACGCTATATATGCACTGTATTTCCTCTCACCCACGCTTCAGAGCAAACAAACCAAATTTTCTTTTATGAAGAATTAACCAACAAACGATTTATATAAGTGCTCATCCGTTTCAATCAATTAATTTTATTTCCATATGTGTATACTATGCGAATTAGGTAATATAGATACATTTAATCAATTTAAAACAAACAAATTATATTTTGTGTCAAACTCGTTGATTAGTAGATTTAATTATTTTTATTTATTTTTTTCCAAAGATTCTATGCGCCCCTATTTGGAATTAAGTAATGGGTGCGTGGGTAACATCTTTATTTGTCTATTACGCGCTCATGACCTTGCTGGTTTTATAAGTTTGCTTGTCGGTGGAGGTATCTTACAGAACCCGGCCGCATCAAAGACCGGAAGTAATTCACGAACACGCCCTGGAATACTGCCATCTAACATTCTATTCGCAAAAAAAGAAAAAAACAAATAAAACAATATAATAAAGATAAATGTTATTGCTTTGGCATGATGTTAACCTTCGCTTGTATTCGATTTTTGCGCCTTTCATGGGAATATTAGCCTCGGTCGGGAAGAAGGTGGCGTCATAGAAATTCAATCCATTTTGTAGCAATATGTTGTACTCATCCATTGAGGCCAAAGTGACACGGATGACTGCCGGCGGTATTTCCCTCTTATGACGTTCGACTTTTTCAATACCCCCTTCTGGTTTCGGTGCAGCATTACCTACAAAAAAAAAATTGTCACTATAAGTCTTTAGGCGTGAAAGGACTATCCACTTGCCATCGGCGTCTTTTTCAGTTGGAGTCGTCGATGAATGATGGACATGTAGCCTGACAACTTCGACTACAGAATCGAAGCGATAGAGCGAATGCCTAATATCCTCGACAGGCAGATCCTCGGGAACATCCAAAACGTATAGAGTAAACGTTTTTCGTGGTCGACAAGGTATGGCTATCTAAGGAAAAAGCAACAGTCACAAATAGAACAAAACTATATTTTTTTTATATGTAAATAGTGCGAACTTTAGGATTATGTTCAAGTGTGTGTAGAATTTTATGTGATTTATGTACATCCAATCAAAGATTTATTCTTAATTGAGTTTAATGTTATTGGTACGGGGAGTGACTGAAAAGTAAAGGCCTTTGACACATTCAAAAATGCACCCTGGCGTTTGTAGGTAGCATTGAAAACTTTTTGTTAGTAAAACTAGCAACAAACGCATTTTAAATCGACAATCGGTGCTCTATGACAAACGCTAGTCTTCATAACATAAGGTCCGTTCGCGTACTTTTTGCACTAAAATTCGAAGATTATCAAATTTCGAAGAATGGGGGCAAAATTCTCTCAGAGGGAGCTAAAACTACGAAAAAGTAAACGAACAGGTTGAACAAGAAAATGCTGAAAATACACTGGTTTGACAGTTTTGACAGTTTTCAAAAACCAGCCCATAGAAATTTCTTGCACTAAAATTCGTAGCATGGGGAAATTTCTTACTCTCTCGTGAAAATTCGCTGGTTTAGAAGGGTACGCGAACGGACCTATAAGCCAGTCACATATATTTAAATTTGACAAGATACCTAACAAAAACACACCTGTTATGGGGCTTCACCATTCAATCATCCCAGATTTGTACCCATTTAGTTATCCTCACCACAACCCTTAAAAAAAGTAATAAGTATATTTGCAAAAGGATATTTTCCTACAGAGAATTTATTATCTTGTGGATTGTAATATTTTGTTTTATCAATTCCAGTTTATGGTGAATATTTGTTTGTATTTAGTATGACACACTAGAAAGTATCTTTGGCTAAATATACTTACACTTTTGGAGTAAGAACTCTAATCGACATGGAAAAAGTAAGAAAATTTATTATTTAGAATTATTTGAAAAATAGATTAAATTAGATTGGGGTGCCAAAAATGATTGTTTTTTTTTTTGTTTTTATTTACTTTTTATACATATTGAAGAACGAATCTGCTGAATTTTGACATAAAAATTGTATGTTTATACATTTGTAGAGTACTATTTGTGACTGCATGTATTTAATTGCGTTGCACGTTTTAAAGTAGCATAAATAAGTTAGGCTTAAGCATTTAACCGTCGTGAATGACTCGTAGATTCAAGTGTTAGAAACTTAATACAATTGGGTATCCTTAAAATTTTGATCGTTAATTATAGCACCGCTTTCAATTGGGACTATTAAAAGCCAAATTCGGCTCAGAGTTAGACCTGATAGACCATGAATTTTATCGGTGTAAATCGTTTGAATGATTTGTAGATTTTAGAGTTTTAAGTATTACTTAGATCGACCTAGAAAGTTTGGTTATTCCCACTCTTCGGTGTATACAAACCGCAAACTTTTCAAGGCTGTAATATAGAAACCCAATTTCATTTGCCTTCGATCTAATGAAAGATAGATCACTATCTATCTGCTTTAATTAGTACAGACGGTAAGTAAAACTTTGCCCATTGGTGAAAAATACTTTGATTTCATGGCAAGGACATGTAGAGCGGATAGACTGGAAAATCTTCGAATCCGGATGATCTACGCAGTATCAGAAGGCCACAACAATAAGGGGCGCGCAATTCAGAGAGACTTCAAACAACCTGGCGTGCTCTTCTCTTATTCTCTCCTCCAATTTATTCATGCACGTGTCTTATTATAAATTGCAAGTAGTTAGTTACTGCACAGTCCAGCACAGAAAATTACAGGTTTTTGTGTTCAATGAGAACAAATATCGTCCAAAAGTGTTCCTTCTTTTGTTCAATGAGTCTGTACTGCACAGTCCAGCACACTCTTCTCTGCACCTACTTTTGTGGTAGAACATATTCGTGAGAAGTACATATCATAATGAAAATTATTTGCGATTCAATACGTTTGACTGCTTTGGGATACGTTCTGACTCATTGAACAAGAGGTTGTACTTTTCTGTTCTAATCTGTTCTGATAGTTTTCAAAAACTTGTGCTGTTCTGTCCTCTGCTGTGCTACTTTTTCAGTTACTGAACAAAGCTAAATACTTTCAACATTAAATTCGTTTTCATGCTCTGAGCATAGAAATGTTAAACAATTAAGTTTTTGGAATTTTAAAACATTCCCAGTGTATCTATTTTCTTTGTTCTTCAAATTAAAATTAACTAATCGTGCTCTATACTAATTCCAGCCAAATCCTTCCTCTTTTTCTTCAAAATTAATAAATTAATCTTATAACATTTGTGCAAGGCAAACTTTCTTTCTTATGTGAATTTATTAAAAAAAAAAAAGAAAAAAACAAAAAAGTGGAGGTAAAAATTTGGAAGTTTACTTTTCGATAGAATCTGGCTCCGGTGACCTTATGGAATCCTTTCTTGTATATTGACTGATAGTCTTCCGGATGTGAGAACTTAAAAAGGATACCAGTTGCGGTTTTAGTCAAACTAAAGCATCCCTTGAAACTCATCTTATCACATATCATAGCCGCACGCTCCATGGACAGTTCATAGGATGGTGTCAATAAAAATGCTCCTAAACATGACACACATTTTATTTTTTTAAATTCAGTTTCAGTGCCTCACTATTCCGCCATTAGTTACCTTTTGCCAAAAAATTATCGCTTACTGATACTTCGGAATCTGTATCCTCCTCTCGTTTGTCAGTCCATTTTGGCTCCGCGGACAATTTATGTGCAGCCATTTTACTGATCAGGCTCGATGGAGGTCGAGTTCGTGGAAAATCGTTCTTCTCTAGCTCAATATCCGAAGTATTTCCCATGTACGACATTTTTTAACGGCTAAGCACTCGCGGTATTTTTTTATATTCAAATTATACGACACTATTACCAGAACTAAACTCGACGACACTAAAAGTTCGACTTTAAACGATGAACTTTAAACTCGATCTAAGATTTTTTTCAACCACTACTCAGCTTTTATAGGAGAAGGAAAAATAGTATATTACTTCCAGTACGAGTATATGTATGAACATGCTGAAGATACATTTACTTGGTCGCGATCTTAATAACTCTTGAGATGAGACAATACGAGTACAATGTCAGCGATATACTCGTATGTATGGTTTGGGTATTCTTTTTAATTTTATTTAACAAAATTGTTACAAATAAAAAGCAAAGAAACAGATGAACGAGAATTGTTTTCGCTTGATTTGTTTTGTGACTTCTCACGACATAAATAGAATTAGCTACAAGATGATGCTAGCTAATAAAAAAATACGCAATTTGATTCCAAAGAGAATTAATAAAAAGTAAAATCGACCATAGTAAATTGGGTTCATCGCTTATTACCGCTCGTATATTGCCATTTTGAAAAATAAACCCGACCGAATGGTTCCCATTTCTTATTAATTTTTGCGACTGTATGCGTATGCAGTTAAACAAAAAAAAAAAATCTTATGTAAGGTCGAATAAATAGATTACATCCGTTCTCCTCCCACGTCTTGGTATCAGTGTGAAGTGGCTACTTTCCGCAGACTCCAATTAAATATCTACTACCTCGCATAAGGTTATGGGTGCATTTGCGAACTTATAGGTAGATGATGATATACATATGCATGTATGTACAAGGCAGCTTCTTTGGTTGCAATGTAGTACACGTTCGAATCATTCTTCCAATTTTTGTGGGTTATTAGAACAGAGTATTAAGGAGGAAGGTACAATCTGATTCTAATCCTATGTCTGTGTCGCGATTCGTTCGTGCTTGACACTGTTCTGTATTTTTAAAAACTAGGTGCATACGCTTGATAAGATTGGTAGCTCAAGCTTTTAGTGCAATGACCTAAAACTATTAAACTACTCGTAAAAAAGATTTTTTTTTTGGGAAAGGGAGAGCATTACTGCATAGAAAGAGCATCACTGGATAATATTGGTATAATGCTAGTTTCAATTATGTATGTTCGTCGATGGTACGGAAAGGGCCTCCTTCTGAGAAAATCTCTCATTTCTCGTGATCTCAGTAGGTAACAAGACAAGTGTCACTAGGTAACAAGACAAGTGTCACTGAATTTCGATGGAGTTTTACGACTATTTATAGACCTTCGAAAAACCTCTAGCTAGATATGGACTAGGGAAAATTGGTTAAGAGTTCCAAAAGGTTTGTGTTGTTTGAAGCATCTGTGAAAAACATAATTCTCTAATTCTTCTTTATGAAAAGCTTATCTTCTACCTTTGCTACTTTCACGTTGCTACTCAACAGACCAAATTAATACTCTATAAGACGCTCATATGCTTTCCGCTCATGAGTGCTGGACGTTCGATGCTTTGAGCGAGAAAGAGTTTAGGTTTCACTTTGTCAGGATTTATTTATAATTTTCTGGATTCATTTTGTTCACCATCTCTCGTGCGTCTTCTAAATTAAAATGTTCTTGGAGAGCAAGGCCAAAGGCGTTGCCATTCCATTTGGCTTTTTATTCCATATGAAGGCACATTTTCTTAACCAAACACGTTTCAATTCAGTTAAAAGACTTGAACAACCGGCAAAGCGATGAATTGACAATGCCATTGACGGCTTGATTCAACTGAGTTGACAATCGAACTGAATCGTATGTATTGCGATTTAGAAACAAAGTCTGAAAGAGACTATTTCTGGCTATCCTTCTCCAAACATTTTGTTTTTAAGACATAGAATAGTAGTCTTTGTTATCAATATCATTGCAAGCCTTCATATTGTAGATGCATATTCCATTTAGAATGGCTTTTATCTTGCCTGTCGTTGCGGATTTCATCCAAGCATATAGAGATATGTCATCCTCTACTAGAAATACATTAAAAGATTTTTAGTGTTTATTTATATTTTGTTAGAATTAATAAAAAACATACTTTTTCTTTATGGGTTAATGTCAAATATTCACAATTTTGAGAATTCAAAAACGTGGAAACAAACAAATCAAAGTTATAAGTACCTTTTTAGTACTAAATACATACTATCTGAACATCACTGACTACGAACTTCATCGCGAAATGTCAAATTCTGCGTTCAGCTGTACCAGTTTTCCCTACTTGTTTACAGCTGTCAGACTGATCCATTTAAAAGACCGACTATTTTAAATAATATTCTAACTTTATGCAAAGATATCGCAATTTTACCGATAGTAAACTTTCACCGACTACTAACCGCATGCATCAGTTAATAATTTTGCAAACAGTATTTGTTTCATTTGCCGGGAAAACTTTGCCATAACCTCATCTAGCTCTTTGTTTACATCGTTTTATGTTTTGTTTTTTTTTTTGTTTCTGAGCTAAAAAAAATCCCCGAAACAAATCTCTCCGGCTGACTAATGCAAAAGAAAAGCTGTTCTGTTAATTGAAATAGAATTGGTCTAGCTTCGGAGCTGTTGCAACATCTAAACCGCAAAAAAAGAATAAAATTATGGAAAAAGAGAGGTAAATCTTTTGTTTTTTTTTTAGCAAAATTCTATTGTATTCGATTTTAGGTTTTCGTTGCTCTTATTGGATCCAAATGAGATCTATTTCGAAGACTTTTTGGTGGATCTTTTGTCGCAGGCGAACTTGCTAAGAGACTCTCCTCCAGAAGGTGTGACACCAATCCAAGGTCGCCTTAAAATGTGCTCGAAATCATTGGTTTTCGAGCCGAAAAAGAAGCAAATTCCTCTAATCAAAGTCTACTACAACAAATGCTCAGAAATATCCGCCGATTCCAAGGATAATGAACAGAAGCTGCTAATTATCAGGTATATTATGTCTACTTTAAGAGTAGAGTAAGGTTTCAGAGCACGTCGCATGTGTCGTCATGGTTCATTCCTACCAATGAAGGGGAACGACAAAAGAAACGCTTTTCCCTAATTTTTCTTAATCAACTGCTTTAGGCAAATCAATCTACAAAAATGACAAATATGAAAGGAGCTCTAGATAGAAGTTTAGTCTTAGTTTCTCGAGAAACTTCGTTGGTGGGCCATAATGACCCAGCCAAGTTAGATCGATTGTTATTACTTTTAGTAAGCCAAGTGCACTACACCACATACTCCTACCACTTGTTGCTTAAAGCCGTTAAAGGGAAATGTTAGCCTTTAGCCATAAGTGTTCCTCAAACACTCTTTTTGAACAATTAAATCATTCGTCGCCACTGATTAAACTTATTTCAACTACATACATGCTACTCTTCAGTTAATTGTAACGTAAAGCACGTTTTAACCTAATATAATCTTTCGATTCATTTTCTTTCTATAGGTCTAGCCAGTACGTTGAACTTTTGGAAAACAATGTGATAGCACCATACAAATTTATTACCTGTGATCGGTCATTTTTATTTAGTTTTCATTATGTTAAAGTAACTGATAATGTAGTGCCGCTGTGTCAACAACTCAGACGTGCATCTAGCTTGGACTCGACCGAACAGAATAATATGGTAAAGAATGAAAAGCCTTTTCTATCAATCAAAGCCTGTGTAGACATTTCCTTCAAGATAGCTGCCATTGTATTCTCCCGTCATAAGCGGATCAAGTTCGATCCACTTTGGTTAAATAGTATCTACGAAAGGGTCATAGTTGAGTACAATGTCAACGAAGTGAACCCACTTGTACTGAATCCTGGACGGATTTTACTCACAAACGTTTGCATCTACTTACAGCACTACAATAATATCCAATCGGTAAGTAATCTACTCTGTCTTCTCTTTTGCTTATGCGATATTTTTGTCTTCTAGGAACCTGTGATAAAAATCAAACTTGGATGTGTTACGAGCTTTACAAAACGACGTTTCCTTTTAAGGCATATTGTATGTACCAAACTGACAAATCGGTGGTTTTTTGTTTTTACTTCTGTTATCTTTAAGGGCTTGGAGATTTACTGGGAAACCAATCAACATTTGTATGTTTCATTCAAAAATGTAACAGAACGAAATAATTTTATCGGTTTGGTTGAGCAACAACCGGATTTTAAGCCACCAAGTGTAGAACCACAGAGCATGACATTGAAATGGCAAAATCGTTTGATATCTAACTACGAGTATTTATTATATTTAAATGGGTGAGTTATTATGATACCAACAATTTTTGTCATCTATAAGGAACATTCTCTTGGACTAGCTTGGCTGATAGATCTTTTAAAGACTTGACTCAGTATCCGATTTTTCCGTGGGTTATTAGTGACTATACATCCCAATCGCTTGACTTAAATGACACGAGCGTCTATCGAGACTTAAAGAAGCCTGTTGGTGCGCTAAATGCTGAACGTTTGCAACGACTGAGGGAGAGATTTGAAGAAATGGATGAACCAAAGTATGTATATTTATAAAAGGAGTTTTAATTGCTCTACTTGATGGACAAGTTTTTATTTATTTAACCATCCACCAACTAATTAATGGTTTAAATATAAATAAAGCCAATGGTCTTTACCTTAACATAACCTTTTGATTTGTAATTATTAAGCTAGGTTTAATAAATTTTCCTAAAACAAAATCGTGTCTCAAATCCTAGATATTTATATGGCTCTCACTACTCCACCCCTGGATTTTTCTTGTTCTATTTGGTGAGTAAAAATCAAAGAATTTCCCAGTTTTATTTCGAAATTCTTATCCTTGTATTGTCATAGGTCCGTAAATATCCCCACTTAATGTTGTGCCTACAGAATGGTAAATTTGATCACCCGGATAGAATGTTCAATAGTATTCAGGATACTTTCAAGAATTGCCTCACAAATATGGCAGACTTTAAGGTAGGTTTTTCTTTTTTGAGTCTCTCATAAAATGTTGTCATATTTCTATGTTTTTAGGAGCTTATTCCTGAATTCTATGACACATCACAAGGTGGAGACTTTCTATTGAATACATATAAAATAAATTTCGGTCAACGAAGCAACGGGGTGGGTGTAGATCATGTGCAATTGCCGCCTTGGGCTAATAAATCCCCGGCAAATTTCGTTTCAAAACTAAGGTACTGCATCCTATTTGTTTAAATAGAAAAATTAATAGTGTATGCTATTTTTTAGTGAAGCGTTAGAATCGGAATATGTGTCAGAGAATTTACATCACTGGATAGATCTTATTTTTGGATACAAGCAGAAAGGCCCCGAAGCTGTTGCAGCAGATAATGGTAATTTTTATTGAATTTGAAAGTTTGGATGAATATTTCTGAATCGGTCAATGTGTAACTAAAAGAACGAACTCACGATGTATGTAAAGCATTTTAAAACATGCTTAGTTAATGAGGCGGTTTTGCTGTCCATCTTTACAGCGTTATGCTTTGATCTCAAAATCAATCTGTTTCCTTGCAGTTTTCTACCACTTGTGTTATGAGGGTTCTGTCGACTTAGATACAGTAAACGATCCAGTAGCACGGCATGCTCTTGAGATACAGATATCCGAGTTCGGTCAGATACCAACACAACTTTTCGACAAACCCCATGTGTCCCGAAATTCGAAAATTGAGAACGTAGTTGGAGATGATTTGCCAAAAAATGGTAAGGAATTTAAAAGATATTTATCAGTGCCTTCAATGTTTTGTTTTTAGTAAGCAACCCACGACTAGAATTGAAATCATTTTACTCTGCTCACAAGGACTCGATAACATCGATCTTAATAGACGGCGAGACAATTCTATCAACGGGTAAGGATGGCCTATTGAAATGCTATTCACTTAAGGACAAGCGCCAAACGAGGTAGCAATACAGCTCTACAGTTTTTTTTAGCCTTTCTAAAGCTTCCTTCTATTTAAAGGAGTATTTCATTTGGAAAATTACCACTTAGCTCATGTGTGAAGATGTCAGAGTCGAATTTATACATTGTCGGGTCGTGGGACAATACCATGTAAGTTTGACGAAAAGTAGAGACAAGAATTTTATTTACGGATTTTTGTATAGAAATTTATATAAATGTAATTACGGAAAAGTGTCAGACGTGATACCTGCCCATGATGACTCTGTATCTTGCCTTAGTCTAGATGAAGAACTTGGAATTTTAGTTTCTGGCAGTTGGGATTGCAGCGTCAAGTAAATAGATGTGATTTGAGTTTTGTGTAAAATGTGTCCTTAACCATTTGTTTTTAGAGTTTGGAAAGGCTTTAAGAATCTCGAAGATAGAATGTACCGACTCTCAAATTCTATGATAGCACACAATCAATTTGACTCGAATATTACTTGTGTGTGCACAAGAAAATCAAGTGATTTCTTTCAGGTGATAATAGGTACGAAAGGCGGAGATATATTTGTCTGGGATTTGCCTTCGAAAATCATGGATCTGGCATTCGATAGTCAATCGGAACCTCGTCAATTTCAAAGCTATCCGAATGAAGTTGCCAGTATTTGCTTGAACAATAATGAAACTAAACTTGGCTCTTGCAACATTGATGGACTGATTCAAGTGAATGATATGAAGACTGGTATGAATTTGTTTAGTAAAAAGTTAGATTCAATACCGGTATCTTTGTGTTGGAGTGAAAATGACTACTTGATGAACGTGAACAATGATGGATTTATTTACATATGGGATTTGGTGAACGTGCAGTTGTATATTCATGTGAAAATATTTGAAGGTTCATTTATGGTTTAATTGTATTTGAATCGAATATAATATTTGTTTGTTTTTATTTGTATTTAGGTCCTTTAACAGTTATTGCTTCGTCCAAAGGACATGACGGACTTATTGTAACCGCTGGGAAGGATGGCGGCGAACATAAAATAAAATGCTGGGTGATATCTACATAACATTTATTAATTTATACAATTTATTTATTAGGTGACTGTAAACTTTAAGTGAATGCAGTTAAATATACATATTTATGGACCGATTACAAAGTGAAGTTTTTTTTTAAGACTGGCTGATTTCCAAATCGCAGTAACCCCGCAGTATTGTAATGTCAAGCGTTCCAAATCGGCAATTTAATAGCAGTGATGCGATGTATCGCGCAAACAAAAGCAACCAACGCATGAGTTATTGTGATGCGATGTAATTGGACAGCAATTTTTTTATTCCGAAAAAATTGTTTCTTTTTTTATGCCAAAAACATTCTTAAATATACTGTCATTATATGAGCGAAAATTATTCATTAAAACGTTAGAAAATATCACCGCTGCTAATTTTTTAGACATTTTTGCAGTTCCAAAACGTCAACAATTTTAAAGCATCGTGATGCATCGCAAAATGAAAACTTCGTAGCAACGCATCACAAAGGCAGTGGTGCGTTCACGATGCTCATTTTTTTTTTGACGTTTTAGAACTCAGCCACTTTTTTTTCTATTAACATAATAGAAATAGAAATCGATTTAACTCCGATTTAATAATGACTAGGGTTTTTCGTTGAATAAAAAAATGTCAGCGAATTATGGTGGTTATGGTTTACGCAACACTGCAAACTGTGAGCTGCTTTTATACTGCAGTGCAACTCACGGTTTCGACCGATTGCTTTTGCAAAAAAGGAAACCAAATACCAGTTACGAACACTACATAGTAAAAAGGATAACAGGAAGCAAGTCTTCAGGTATTTTTTACACTCTCGTTGAAAACGCACTTAGCTCTTGTTATCAGATTATCAATTTTGGTCCTAGAATCGCTCCTAGATAGGACATAGAACCCCTTCTCTTATTTTTAAGTAAGCTTTTTTTTGATTAAAAAAACGTGGATTTTTAAGTGAGCGTCAGATCTTAAACAAAATTTCAACTTGTACTAGGTCCATTCGCGTACTTTTTACATTAAAATTCTTAGATTCTCAAATTCAAGAATGGGGTAAAATCCTTTTAAAGTTAATACTACGAAAAAGTTAACGAACGAGTCGAATAAGAAATATACACTGATTTGACAGATTTGAAAGTTTTTACGAACCAGTCCGAAGAAATTTCTTGCACTGCGCTCTCTTCCGTGAAAAACAACAAAAATCCTCCGTACCCAAACAGCTTTATGTACAATTTCGTAAAAATTCGCTGTTTTGAGAGGGTACGCGAACATTAGCAAAATCGACAAAAATTACTGGAAGGAGTGCGTTTTGCGAAAAGTGGTTGGATTTTCAAAATTTTTACACTTTAATAGGCCTGTTCCTGCACTGATTAAAACTACAAGAAAAAACGAATTCCTGGCCCCGCAAGGCAAAGCTTCAATAGAGAACTCACGAGAGAGTAAGAAATTTCCTAATGCTGCAAATTTTAGTCCAAGAAATTTCTTTTGCAAATATAAGGTCTGATTCCGTACTTTCTGCCCTACAATTCAAAACTGGCCAAATTTTTAAGAGCGGGGTAAAATTCTGTCAAATGGTTGTGTTGTTGTTGTTTGAGAAAATAATTTGAAGTAGGCAAAGATACTTATACAAATAGAGTGACTTCCAAAAAGTGGGTAGCTTTTCTGTTCCTGTGCAGTTTTGGAGATTTGTCTCTCTCTGAAAGAAGTTCAACCCCAATCTTTTAAATTTGACAAGCTGCGAATTTCAGTACAAAAAGTACGCGAACGGACATACATTTTAAAAATCAATACTCACAAAGTTATCATGTACTAAACCATGCACTTATTTTTCAACTCTTTCATTTATATAAATCCGTGTTTTTCTTGCTGAAATCAGATCCAATGATAGCAAGTCAAACGATAAATATAATAAAACAAATTTTGTTTGTCAAATATAAAAAAAATGTATGTAATTAAGTTTATAGTTAGGTGATGTACAATTTCTATCACTTATGCTTAATGATGACAAGTTACACTAAAAATATTGACTAAAACTACGCTACAAAACTAATACTAAACTAAATCAAAAAGAAGGTACAACGTATTGCCTTGTATTGGCTGGTTCGTCGAATGCCACTGGCAGGTACTGTCTCCTGAAATAACAAGAAATGCAAATCCATTAGAAAAATAAATTATTCAAAATAAAAATATTATCCTTACGATGGTGCAGTATAAACATAGCCGTCCTGACTATGATCAGCATATTGGGGAGCTTGCTGAAAACTGTAATCATCACCACTTTGACCGCTACCCCTCAATGGTCCAGCATTAAATTGTGAGAATGGTGCTTGCAAATTCTCATTTAAACTACTCGCTGTTGTTGTGGGTTGAACAGCAAAGAAGTCCTGATTCCTTAAGTTTTGATTTAAGAATTTAAAATTGTTTGCACGCACAGGTGCTGCTGGAATTGGTTCGGGAATATCAAGATCAAGTTCGGTCATTGGATGGTAGCCAAATTCATCAGCAGTATATCTGAAAATGGGGTTTGTTTTGTCAAGTGAATGTTCTCTAAAATAATTAAATATGTATGTAATTTACCTTGTCTTATAGCGTTTGCCATCGGCTCCGGTGAATGAATATTGACCGCTAACAACGAACGTCTTGCTGTCTTTCAATTTGCCCACGGATTCGATATCAATTCCGTTTTGAGTTTTTACACTAAAAAATAACAAAATAAAAATAATAAGTAAATTGCTAAGTTATTTATAAATTTTATTTTTTATTCACTGAATCGATCTCTAACCTTAAGATAAACTACATAAAGTATGAAGATGCTAAAGGCCTAAAAGCAAGTAGTTATTGCAGAGAAAAATACATAAATTTATTCAAAATCTTTCCAAATGTCATGCCCTTTGAATACTTTATAAAAATGTGGGACATTTGTCTTCGTGTGCTATGTATACTGCGCACAACAAGCATAGTTCTAATTTGTAGCAAGCTTGCTATTGGAGACACAAGAGCAAACTTAACACTAGGATATAATTGCTTATGATTATTATATTTCTTGATTTCATTTCATACAAGAAATAAAGACAAAAGATTTCAAATCATGAGTAAGCTCACTGCCTTTAAAAGTCAATGCAGATACAAGGTTTAAACATTTCGATTTTCAGTTTCAAATCCGGCTATAGCCACGTTTTTAAAGTCAAAATCCATGTCTATATTTAGCTTCTCGATCAAGTTTGACGAATTTATCTAAACAAAGATTTGTTAGCCTAACTTTCATCCAATAAAGTTTAACAGATGCTGAATAGATATGGAAAAGACAAATAAGAAATGTCCTATAAAATAAATTCAAGTTAGAAGCCGCTTGTGGATCATAAATACGCCTCGTGTATCTTTCGCATAAACGAAGAAATCGCTGATCGTATAAACATATTCTAAAATTAACTAATTAACGAACTTAAGTCACGAAGTTGAATGAAGGAGATAACGTCGCGGTAAAAGTTTATTGTATTTACTGTCCAAACTACGATTAGTAGTTTTATTATATTTATAGATATTAATCTACACCCACACAGTATTTTGCATGAATAATTTTTTTATTAATTAAAATAAACCTATGTTTTATTTAATGGATATGCCGGATAGATTTTTTGAAATCTATAACCGGTATTTGTACAACTATCGATGACTGCATTATTTTCTATAGATTAGAATCATAAATATTTATATAATTTTTTGTTAAAGAGCCGACAGGTTTTTTTTTCTTTTTGTTTTAGTTAAAAGTCATGGGGAATACTTTAATTAGGAAAAAAAAATCAAGCGATGATAATAGTTCTGAATGAACCAAGGTTACAAGAAAATTAAAAAAAAGTTTTCTCTTACAAATTTCGAAATGAGATTACCAGCAAAATAGAATCTGGTCATGGCTTAGACTTGGCGTTAATGTCTGTTTTATTATTCAGTATCTAACTGAAAGCCGCTCCCTTATATATTAGTGAAACTTGATATTCGTGTTTTAATATTTCTTTGTTTTTTTTTAAATAAACATGCTACAGGAGATGTCCATTATTGCCTCCGTTGTTTAAGTTTAAATAAAACATTATTTTAATGGTTGTTAAGAACATATATCTATGTTGTTAATTTGAAACTTAATTCTTGACATTATCTATAAAACGGATCAATAAAAACCGACAGAACAAAAAAAACGTATATCGTGACGAATAACAAATTAGCTAAGAGGCATAAAATCTGATTTTTAGGTGGTTTTTTATACAATCTGGGTTTGGATATTAAACAAATTCAGAAAGATAACCCAATTTAAATAATGTAACCATATTAAGTTGTCAAACTTTTCCATTCAAACAAAAAAACAAATTGAAACAGAAAAACAAAGTCGGGGTACGTTTTATCTGAGAGTGGTGTTGACAGTCGCAGAATCAACTAAAAGCTGTTACATTTCACTTAAGTCAATGATTTAGCTTGCTTCATGGTTTGTCCCTAAATAAGTCCAACAACAGCATTTGCGCCATGAATTGAAGAGTGTTGAAAACCAAAGAACTTGCAGGGAAAAATTGCTAGTTCGATATATTTCTTGCAAATTTCTTCTGTCTAATTAGCATATAGCGACTAAGACAGCTCTCACTTATGTTTGCTAATGACGTTTGGAACATTTAACGAATCGACGTTGGAGTTACAATGTGTTGGGTAGTAAGATGCTGAGTATTCGTAGGTTTTCATATGCAGACATATGCTTATGATACTACTCAACTCAAGGTAGCATTATGATAAACATTAGTTTTTGTTCTAAGTCAAAACAAAGCCTTGCAGCCACATAGGAATAGCCGAATAGCCACATATACTTCTTACATCGTTGCTTTAAAAAAATAAATAAATTTATGTCAAGAAATATCAAATTACATTTAATCTGTATGTAATTCAATCTGTAGCCTGATTGGGATAAATGACAGCCAGTTCTGCAACTTGGTTATGTTTTCAATAATCAATTCCCGCTTCCTGACCCCATAATTATATTGAAAGTAAAAGTTCCACTCCGAAGTCAAGGACTGAAGTATTAAATTAAATTTCATACGGCCAATCAACTAACCAATTAAATTATAATGGTTCCTTTCACCAATTTCAAAAAGAACACTCTCAACACAATGTCGAAATCAATTAAACGATTTTTTTTGGCAATCGGATATGAATTTTTAAATTATAAAAAATCTTATACCATAATTCTTAAATGTCTTCCGGGTTGTTTTTTATTTTTAATTTATATAATACTAATAATTTCGTATCATTAATATCTTATAGAAGTCAAGATGTTTGGATTAAAAATAAACGTTGAAATAATTAATTACCTTAAGACGGCACACTTAATCGTTTAAGCTATTAATATCCATATCCATTCACTGAGCATTTAAGAAATTTTCTGAACGCATATTTTAACGCGTGTGTACTCGGAGCCCCGGGGGTAAATCCAAACTCATTGTGACAGCAGATGATTTCCGTGAGCTAAGACGGATAATCCCAAAGGGACCCTAATCCGCATGGTTAACCATGACTTAATAGTTTCCGGAACTTTGAGGTTAATTTGTAGTTTGCAATTAGATTACAGATTAACCGATGATGATGTGATAATTTTACGCTAATTTGTGAATTTTATGGCTTAATATTCCAATGACGGTTACTAGTTTTACTTTGAATCGTTGGAATGGAAATTATCAAATCAAAATCGATTTAATGAATTCGTTATGTAAAGTTAAATTGTGTTAAATTTTGTCTGTCAACAAGTTCTAGATTAGAATTAATGGCATGCCTGAGGGCTGAACTTAAGGGTCGTTTATTTTTGCAAATTGTCTTAAGAAAAAAGAAAACATAAAATGATATGATCAAACTTATTGGGAGCACCTGCAGCCTAATCGCGCTTAATTTCAAAGAAAAGATAGAATCAAATTCGCCTTATATGGAGCTTAGCTTAGTTTTTTATGAATCGTATAATTCTTTGATGAATAAAACCGCAGTGTGATGGGCAATAAAAAATTAAAAAACTAGTTCTCCATTCATTAATTAAGCTTAAGTAGAGTATCTCTTTCATTCAGTAAAACTATTGTCTTCAAAATTAACATTAGTATCGTGATATGTTGTTTTACGTCATTTAGTTGAAATTTTGATCGTAAAACTGAGTGTAAATTATGAAGGAGAAGCACTTTAGAAATATGTCGATATGTAAAAAAGGCATGGAATAGCTTTGTCAACGATTTTAAGACATAATTTTTGTGATCTTAAGATGTATAGATATTTACACTTAAGTTAATGGCTACTCGATCATAAAATTGGAGGCAAATGAAGGGGAACTTAATAGAAAGGTTCGAATAAGATCTGTTGGTGTGTTATCTTGGGAGTGTTATCTCTGGAGGTAAATATTATTTAACAATCGCTCGACGCCCCAGGCAAACGTGGCGGAGAACAGTCGAGGAATCAAGCTCTTTAGGAAAGAGTTAGAGAGAGCTCAAACGCGTTGCAGCAGTACGAACAAGGTGGCGCTTAGGCGTTGTTGACGCTCGATTTCTTTCAAAACCAGTTCGAAGTGTAGAAAGATTTTTGAACGTACATTTTGAGAACTTAAGACGCACAACTCCTCATAAGTATTTGGATTTCGAATTATGCAATAAAGCTTAAGATCTTCGAAAGTTAACTACTTCCGCAATCGATTATACCATGACACACAATACAGCAGCAGTAGCAGTTCATAAATTTGCCAATCAAGGAATCCACATAAGGAGAACAGATCGGTTGAACAAAAACAAAGAAATAATTTTGGTTTGCTTCTCAATATATCAATAAAATAAGTCGACGCCAATCCAACTGTTAATTTATTAAACTTTCTACCCACTGGGTTTTTTTTTTTTCATAGCAAATGTCAATGAAACTTAAACGATCCATATGTCCACGCGACAAGACAAGCTTTGAAAACCCCCTAATGTGACAAAGCCCACGCATTTCTATAACAATAAACAATATTGATGATGTGATCATACTTAATTATATTAAACAAAAAAAGAATGAATTACCGGTAATAAGTTAATTTATTATAAATTATAACCATACAAATGGCAAGACTTTTAGCATTTAATTAGATGGATAACATTAACACTTGCGTGTGATAAAATTATTAGATCGATTTGATATAAATTAAGGTTTATGTTATCAAAATGTTGAAACGCTATAATGTTTGTATAATTTATTCGCGGTTCTAGTCAAAGATTCTGTTTTTTTGGGAGATTTCTTAGAACATGATGGCATTGTGCAAATATGAATAAATTTTCATAATTCGCAATCAAATAGAGCCATAAATCAATCAAAATGAATTGTTGTTTTTTTTCGTTTTTTTTTGTGCAATTTGCATCGTAGGTAAACCATGGCAAAATGTCTAATAAATAAATGCTAAAGAGATGTTATTTTTAATGTTCTTAGTCATGTATCGTGTGACTTTAATTTTGTGCGGATCTCGAAATGTAGGCTTGTCTTGAGTCACCTTGAAATTTAATAAAGGAGTTGTGAATTGAATTAATCGCGTTTAAGTTCAAGGGTTGGTTAACCAAATACAATAGTTGACCCATAAAATAAAAAAAAAAACACTAGAAAATCAAGTCTTCAAAAAAAGCCATTAGGATCTATCTGGACAAAAGATAGGCAATGATTTTATGTGTGAAACGGATACGAGCTTAGTAGGTGTTATAGATTCTAATCGTTCTAATGCTTGACCTTCGGTGTTGCCAAAGTGATCGTGTGAAGGTCTTAGGCTTAAAATTCACACATCAATCAGACATTGTTTGACGTGGGATAGATATTATCATTGATGACGTACGTAGGGAAGCTAATCGAGTTGATTATGCTTATACCTTGTGACGAAGTTACATCACGACTAGAACACTTCTAAATAGACCGAGCAAATCTTGCCACAGAAAACTACTGAAAGATTTTACAAGCCCTTGGGGCTTGAGGGGATTTAGAGGACGAGCGTTCTCTTAAAAATTGAGATAATCGAATTGATTGAACAGGCAAGGGTTACCAAAAAGAGTTAAGTTTTGAGTTCTTTTCTATATCCTGGAGTAGAAATTTACATTTCGACTTTTCATAGTTACATTGTCTGGTAACGTGCCATTGGGCCATGATAGTTTCTACATAGTGATCGATATTCAGATCTCTTAGCTTAGGCTATTAAAAAAGAGTGGAAATCTTTGCTCTTGATGGCCAAGGCTAGTACCAGAGCTTCCAAAAATTGTTTTGTTTTTGCATAAAAAAGTTAGCAAAACTAAATCGTTTTTTTTTTTTTACAACAAACTGCCTTTAGCAAAACTGTCATTGGTCAAGGCTAGTTCCGGCGTGAATTTAATTTGCAATAAGCTACACGAATGTCAATATACATTAGGCAAACATAAATACAGACAATATAAATCGGAATGTTAAAATTTTTAAAATATTTTATAATCTTTAAAATATTCCACCACTTAACTATGTGGGTGTCCTTTTGATTTGCCGAAATGTCTTTCGAAACTTCATTTGAATAACCTTAAGCCAAATGTACATTTGAATAATTTTGAATTAATTTTTAATAACAATTATAATAAAATATAAAATATATACAATATATTCTTTCTTGAATTACCCAATATCATTTGTATACTAATTTCTTCCTTCGGGGAGTGGTAGGTCATTTAATTTTTTTTTATCACATATTTATTTATATAATAAGTAACTTGTTGGCCATATAATCGTAATCACATACAATATATAAATTAAATTCATGATATAGGATCCTGTTTTATTGTTTTTACTATAAGCACGGGTGGTCATATATAATTTTTTTTTGTTTTTAAAGTGAAACCGGCAGCAATGAGACAGCGTGTCTACACAACACACGCCGACTTGATTAAAACAAAAAAAAAATATATTCAAACAACAAGATATCGCGTTTCATTTTGTTTCGGCTTCGCATTGGAACTGGTTTTGTTTTTGTTTTAAAAAACGCTTTATGATAAATAAAAATATGCTAATTAATTATCAAAAAAAAAAAGAGTATACGACTTGTTGATATCAGAAACAGAATTGCAAATGCACAAGACATATAGACAACAGAACTAATAAATTCCCTCCCAAAAGACTAGTTTCAAAAATAAATGATAATTAGGTTAAATGGAAATTGATTACATTTCTATTCAGTGAATAAATTTTACAGTCTATAAGTAGGTGTATACTCACGCTAGTTTGAACTTTTTGCCAGAATTGTAGTTTTCTAAATGTTCCGTCTTGGCTTTCATTACTTCTCCATTGAAAATCACTGGCGGCTTATCATCATCGATATCCTCGGATAGTGTGTAAATATCGTGTGGTGAATATTTGAACAAATCAACATTGCTCTTTGTAATTTCACTGATGCCAGCACTTGCGAGGGCAATTAAACTTACGAAGATTATCTAAAATAATACAAAAAAAATATATTTTTTAATGGAAATCAATTTATTTAAAGCGTGAGATCATATATGCCACTAAACAAACACACTTAATAAAATAAACAAAAAAAAATCGATCACTTTACTACGATTTGTCATGACGAATTCGATTATTTGTGGTCATAGGTGCCTGTATGTCTGCTTAAATTAACGGTGAATCATTTGAGTTTGCGATAATTTATTTATTTTATTTTTTTTTTTTTGAAAAAAAGGTTAATGAAGTAAAGATTTTAACTGAGAAACGAGTTTCGATGTTATCGCAACTTAGTATGTACTCAATTTTAAAAGACATTAAATTTTAATCTATCAATTGATGTATGCATCTAAATGGATCACTTAACAGAATTCGAATCCGTTCAATGATTTATATGCTAGACTTATACAATCTAAAAATAAAACACACTCGCTCAGATGTAGTGAAACACGGCTGACAGGATGCATTTAAAATGAATAATACGATTCAAAACAAAAGTCCTGAGAACTAAGTTGAACAGAACCAATGATGAAGTAACATTGTAGTGACATGACAGAATCTCTTGAGAACTGAGCTGAACAGTGCTTGTGATAAGTATTAAAAGGACACAATGTTTAGAGAAATTTTTAATCAATTTATAATAACAAGAAGAGAATCTACAAAATGGCAAGTTCAGAATCTAACTTAAAGACGTTACGAATTCGCCAAAGAACTGTTCAGTAAATAAACCTCCTAAAATGTTTATGGATACTTTTCAAAAGAATTTATTTATAGTCTCTAAACAAACATGCTCATGCCCGGGAGGCGTTCCAAAACTGGAAAGCATGTCCAATTTACACTTAATCAAAATGTGCAAATTGAAATGCTGCAAGTTTTGATTCTCGTGGTGATTTCACAAGCGTGTAGGCGTCAAGTGAATTATAACGTGCTTCTTATCTACTATTCTGTAATTAAATAAAAAAATAAACAAATGAGATCAGGTACAGCCAAATTGATATTACAGGGCCGTTTAAGACAGTTCTAAGCCATCGAAATGATTTTTATGCTCTGGAGACGTTTAGTAAATTTTGTTTTAGGAAAATTTCCAATCTAGATTTTTTCTTGCTAAAATCATGCTTAAAATCAGTTCTAACTTTGGAGCAAATGAATAGTTAATCAAAAACTTAGAAATTCGAGGACAATTTCAGTCTAAAGGACAAAGGACATTATGTCATTCTAACTCTAAGTTAATTTGTAGGCACCGAGACAGTTTAGCAATAAAACTTATTTTATGCCTTTCAAATCATTTTAAGAGTCCTTTTCTTGAACAAATTAATTCCTTGACCAATTTCGCTTTTAAATATTTTTTCTATTGGGTTGTATATTTGTGTTTCATTTCCGTTAGTCCTAAAAATACTGTCTTTCCCATTTTGAACTAATTTGAATTGATTTTTGGCAAATTGAATTTTTAAAGCTAATTCTAAGTTTCCTTTCGAATTCAAACCACTAACGCATGGTTTATTCTCAAATATTTACTTATCACAAATCTATTTAACGGTTAATTGCTTCACTTCAAACCAAATTATCGTTATATTCACTCAACAACTAAAAAAAACCCTCAAAGTTACGTTTCTTTCAGTCTTAAACACTTTTAAAACAATTATCACAATTTAACTTCAATAAAATAATTCACATGTCCATAAATATAAATTAAACTCCTTTTATTATTTAATCCACTTACAATTTTTTGCATTGTAGTGTGTTTTTTAAACAAAAAAAAAAAATAAAAGAATATTTTTAATTTAAGAAAAAAAATATTATAAACTTCTAGACAAGATTCAATAACGAATGTACCGTCCAAGTTCTAAGTAACAAATAGTATGCCAAATATCTTTCGTCTTTTCTTTATATATATTCTTAATATTATATTATCTGATCAATGCCCCCACCTTAATTTCCATAAAACAATATTGATTAGTAGAAGACACAAAAAAAATATATTGTATATTAGAAATGAGATAAAAACCAGATGGTAACTAACTAAGTATATAAACCTTTATACTATGTAAGCAAAAAAAAAAAACAAAAGAGTATCTATCTGAGTGTAGTATGTTTCCAGTTCACACACTAATATCTAGAACCAATAGAATCACTAAACAAAAAAAAAAACGGTTGCCAATATATTGACTCTTTCGTTTAATATCCCTTTTGCAGGTGGTCATCGTCATGGTTGTGGTGGTGGTAGGTGTTGGTGGTTATAGTCGGTGGTAGTTGGTGGTTTTGTTAACAATTTATTCACAATATTTTTGCCGATGACTCTTTTTTTTCTTTTTGTTGTTTTCGGGAAGGAGTCGTGTTACTATTAAATATGCTGTAGACAATACGGCGAAGTTGTTTTTTTTTTACGGTGGTTGTAGGGAAAACAAAAAAAAATCGGTGTTAACAACAAAATTTACCTAAGGGAGGCTTTATGTTTATGCGATTATTAAAGGTCATACACGCTTTCGGTTACTAGTTCGTAAATCTTCTCAGCTGTTTGGGATTTTTTTTTTTTAAGTTATTGTTGTCGATGTAACTTTGAATTCACCTTTACATTTTGTATATTTGTTTTTTTAACTATACTTTCTCGGTAGTTAAATTTATTTTATGGACGAAACTTGAATTAAAAATTAGAGAAAATGATGGAATAAAAAGCCTTTTTGATCGAAATAGTAGATGACGTGATTAGATTGGTCTCTAGGCAAGAGTGTGAAATTAGCATCTCCGCTTTTTAGGACTCTTTCCAAATGGGTGTACGTGCGGGTTTTTGAAATTAAAAACGAAAAAAGAAAAACACATGCATTTTGAACAAAAGTTTGATGAATCTTCTGAATGTGCGTTGATGTGGAAGTGATTGACCTGAACAATTATAATCAAGCAAACTTTTTGAATTGATTTTCTTTTTTATAGTTCTTCTTAGAAAGAAAAAAAATATGCTTAATTTTAATTACCCCGTGGTTTCTTAGAATTTCTGACAATGATTGATGATTAAGTTTACAGGTGGCAGTTTTATTTTTTTGACAAACTTCTGTTTCGTCCACGCGCTTATTGTTTTGTCTTTGACTTTTTTTTTACAAAAAAAAAAGAGGACATTTTTGCGATATTGTTCTTAAATTAATTTCTAACACGAGGTATATCCCATACATGCTAAAGACTATATAAAGTCTTAAGCAAAAAATATTTTTTACTAAGCTAAACAGGTGGTGTATTTCAAAGTTATGTTTTCCAATAAAAAGTATATATAAACATATTAAATCAGTGTGTATGCATAAGCGTGTCCCATAATTTACTTTCGACAAAAAAAAAAAGAGAGAGTATGAGAGAGTAAAATTATCCCCACCGACAGACGGTTTATTGAAGTAAGAATTAGCTTAATTTGAAATTTTGATTTTTCGAAATTTGCGGGTCCAGTTAGTGTTAGACTTTTAACTCAGTTGGCAAGACTTATTTCCTGATATAAGTATAAGAGTAGTTTTTTTTTTTTTAAGTAGTGTAGATATCAAATTGAGGTTAAAAGTTACACCGACGGTTGTAGGTTCCAAATGTTCAAAAAAACGAGTTGTTGCTTTATAAAATGATAAATTTAAGAACAAACAATTATATCGAGTTTGGATTTACAATTATGTAGAGTTTAGATCTGACTTGAAAGCCTTTTTGCGAGCAGTCATTGGAAGAAGGATAGTTTAGTGTACAAAGGAAGCTCGATATGAGGCTTATATGATTTAATAACATTATCAGAAGATTGGCCTATATGTATGATTATTTCTGTGCTTTTCGAGTTTACTCATTGTTTAGATAGCTCATTTCAAAATCATTAAATTCAAATACTCTATCAGAATTTAGGTAATAAATCCGCAAGAATATAGTTTTATTTAACCAAATTGGCTTGATATTCAATTAGAATACGTTTGTGTTTGTCGGAATTATTAAGATTTTTCGAGTAATACGAACAATCCGGTTTAGATTCATTCATAAATTGCCGTAAGTTTAAAACAAAATAGGGGAACTTACATATGAAAGCGATTTTTGACGAATTTTGCATGAAATTTTTTACGATTTAAAATTTGAGGTTTTTGGGACAAATCTTTAAACACAAGCTTTGGGGCTTGCAAACATTTTTTAATTTTTTTTTTAACAATTCCTCAGTACGCTTGATTTGTGAGTTGACAATTTTAATTGGAATGCTCATATGAACTTAAATGAAACACATATCAATGGTATGTTTTACGTTAACTATAAGACTTCAAAATTGTTGACTCATTTACTAGGAAGGACGTGGTTAGTACCTTTCCTCGCCAAGGAATTCTATTTTAAAATTCTATTTGAAGTAACAATATACGACATGGTCTAATAGATTTAGTTCACTGACATTTTGAAGATGAAATCTGACATTGAAACACCAATGACTGATTAGCTTATTGGATTTGTACACAGAAATACTATGTCCGTTCTTTTTGGAGAAATATTAACCATCAAAAGTCTTTTGATGTCTGACATCTCAACGGTTAATGAGTTATGTACGTTCTTACAGAGAACCATTGAATTGCAAAGCTAGCAGTAAAGCTAATATTATACATATATCCTCATAAAGGATGGATTCTTTGCTACATGGGTAAGGGTTTATATAAAGTTACATGTATAGTGTTCCCTGGAACTAGTAATACAAATTCTTGGGTAAGACGAGTTTAGTTAGCTCTGTACAGGTGCACCTGAAACTTTGAATCTGTAAAATATTACAAGCCAACAATATAGATTTCTTATCAACATTATTTATACATATGTATGTTTTGATAGCATATTCTTGGAAAAATTCTCATGATTTCTTAAAACTCTCCCACTTTTCTGTATCGCTACTGTTTTGCCTATAGATTCATTTTTGATTGATTGGTGCTTCATATACTTCTTCGTATTCAAAAATCAAAGCCCTAGGAAGGAAGAAGAGTTCTAACATTTTAAATTGTAACTTCTTGTCAGTCACTTGTGCCCTACAAAACGAAACATGTCGTAACCGAGGACAAAAATGAGATCCTTTTGCATGCGATGTGACAAGCCATGCGCTTCCATTCCATCCGATTGAGTCCAAAAATCTTTTCTCCGATCACCATTGATAGTCACGAATCCATCTTTATTATTTTATGATGCAATCCTACGGTCCATCCTTGTCAATCAAACCGTCACTTTTCGAGGATTCATTGAAATTTTTCAATTGACTTGTAAGCTTATTGCTACCCAAAGCCGAGAACTTTAATTGCTTACGTAGCCTTACGTAGCCCTGCTGTAATATAGGGTAAGAATCCGGTTTACACAGATTGTACATATTCCTAGTTTTTACTCAATAGTTTCCGATTTTATCCGAATATAAAATACATTGGGTACGCCATCATATCGTTTAGAGCTATTCAAGAATTAAACCCTAAGTTTCCCCATTGATAACTTTTTTGTTAATAAGCAATCCTTGACACTTGACACTTGAAAGTAGCAAACCAGTTGACCCTTTAGTGAAAAAAACATCATAATCTCTTTTCATGGTTTTTCAAATCGAAACAAGTAGCTTTACAAAAACTTGCTTCCCAAATTCAAATTGTTTACCATTCCATGATGGCTTGGAATGAAGAAACTTATGCTCATGTTCACATACCCATTTTTCATGTTTTTTTCGTAGACAACTCATCTAAGCTCAAGAGTATTTTATGTATCAAAAGTTAACAAAGGAAACTAATTCTCCCGATCTATTTAAGGAGTTCCGCAAATATACGACGGAAACTTTATTGGCGACGATTTGTCGCTAGTATGCCATCTAAACTTAAAACTATAATAACTTTAGCATAGAATTCGTGAAATATGAGCCCCTATATTCAATTTATCTCAACATCTTTATACTTTTAAGACTTGCCTCCATTTAAGAAATAAGAGTAAAAAGAACGATTTGTGAGCAAAATATCAGTTTATAACTCACCATTGACTATACTCGTATATCTTGAATCATACAGTTCCTAAATACTGAAGATCAAATCAATGAAACTAAATCCAAAAAAAAAAAAATTGATTATTAATTGGTTAAGAGAGTGTGGAAAGATAATATAAAACAAAAAATTAGTAAGCACTGCTTGGTAACAAGTCAGATGACTTGATTAAGGCAGGTGCGAAATTAGTATTCTCCTCAAAATAAGTCAACTTGTGTATCAATTTCATAAAAAAAAAATGCATTTTGTTTTATTATTTTTACAAATCTCGCCTCTAAACTGAAAGTTCTGGTTATAATTAAATTAATTCGATTATTTAATAAATTATTCAAAATAAATTTCTTCTTGATCTGCATAGCAATTAGAAACGAGAAACGTTTACCAACAAAATTTATTCACAAATAAATGTAGTGATAATTAATAGACCAAATACAAGAGATCCACGCTTCAAGCATTTTGTTTTAAATTATATACATTTTTTTTTTGTTTTTATAATTTTTTTTATAATTTTTGCGTTTATTGCTATCCTATTGCGGTTGTTGCACACTTCTTCGTAAAAATAAATACATATTTATAATCTGCGAAACGGGATACTAGTTTATACAAAAGAAATTTAAGTCAATTAATAAAACGTGTTGGCCAAGTCAACACGTGGTCGTGGCTATTCAAACTCGGCGCAATAAAATATCGACTATTTTGTTGTTTGACAAGCGGCTAAGCCAGCAGATAGTAGTATCTATAAGTAGCTGAAACCATACTGAGTTTATATACTCATATATGGAATAAATTAATGAGTGTCCATGCATTATCTCATGACATATATAAATGTGTATTAGGAGCAATATGCATAGACTTAAATATTCCGCCGACACTAACTTACCAACTTGGGGTGTCGGTTCTGAGAAGTCTGCGTTAGTTTTTGCTAAAATTTTGATTTCGCTAATATTTACATAAATTGTAGATACTCGTACATCGAAACGATGGAGAAAAGTCGTTTCGCAGGGTTTGTGGGCCATGACTCAGTCGCCGTGGTCGTTTGTGTAGAATTTCGGGTATTTTTTGGGTTATTTTCTGAGAAGATCGATAATACAAGTATTATGCATAATGTTAGATTGAGACGCGTGTGAGAATTGATGGTGGCAACAAACTGAGTAACGCGTGCCGTATGCGGATCTTTGGCGATTTGCTACGACATAGAAGAGTAGTTATTCTTTTTAGTTCTTCTTCTAGCCGAAAACACTACGCTCAAATAGGTTTTCAGATCATAGTAGCACAATAATAGAAGAAGAGGTAAAGAATTTTATTAGATGGGAAGGTCGACGATGGGATGTTATCGTTTTAAGCCTCGCCTGTTAGTCATACTGCAAAAAACCCAGTTGTCAGTTGAAGCATATCTCTCGTCCTTTCTCTTAGAAACAACTTCCACGATGTTATAGCAAGAATCTAAAGCATTTTGAACGGTGTGTTCTTAGGAGCTATAAAATATTTCTTTTAGACAATAACGATAGGAATTGAGTTTGAACGAATTATTCATATTCGTTATGAAACTTGACTCAGAAGTTTGTTTTTTGAACATAGCTTTAAGTTATTATATATATGAATATTCGGCGGCTGTTTTTGTCCAATATTGAGCCAATCTTTTGAAAATTATAAACTCTACCTCGCCCACAGCACGCCTCGCCCACTGGCTTCCGAGGCTTAAATAATAGGAAAACCTATACAAATAAATAATTCAGTCATAAAATCGCACTATCGCGTCTATCTACTCACTGATCCAATACGTTGAATAATGTTGTCCTTCAGGCCAACAGTATTGGTAAACGTATTCAGCCTTGCTGAATCCCACTTTGGATTTCGAATTCCTCATAAAGCCTTGCTCTGTGCAGAATGGATATGGCGTCATTCCTCCGTAAGCGCATACAGTTTAAGTTGGCCATTGACTTGAACAGAAGACCTCATTAAAAAAAAACAATAAGGACTTACGACCTCACAAGTGTCAGCGTGCAGACAAACAGGGTATTTTTGTAAATCTAATTGGGTCTTCAGGATTAAACTCATTCAATAAATGACAATTGAGCTTGTTCAATAACCTTTTGAGCCAAAAGTGGGGAATTGGGCGCAAGCTGCTCAAGACACAGAAAAGCCATGTTCTTGTGCTGTTGAATCTGTGTGAAGAAGGTCAATATTATGGACACATTGCATTGTGGATGCATTTGAATGATAACTACTTATAACTGGCTCCTTATGTAGTTTTGTGTTAAAATGGTACAATGCATCAATAAACGCAAACAAATGTTTGATTCTATTCTTAAACAAAATATTATTTCATCTTATAATCGCATATATCGAATTTTGTTGACACTGTACAAAAGGCTTCGGCACAGTTTTGGTATCGACTAAACTAATGGAACACGTCCCATTGACGTAAAATAAACGTGAGTTAAACAAAAAAAAAAAAAAAACTTTAGACACTATAGTTCTTTTCAAAATTTTGATACGCATTTTCGAATACAAATTTACCCTTTATACCTATGACTAAAGCGTCTCTTTCAGGAAATATTTATAATAAATGGTTTAGGACTGTTTTCGGGTCAACGTATAAATACACCAATTATTTAAACGTGTTTTATTTACATATTAAAATGCGTTTCATTTGCCGCGTATTTGTCACCAGATTAAGTTATTAGGCCAAACAAGTTACATGTTTACAAACAAAATTTAAAAACTGAAACACATTTGACATCCGTGACTAATTAGATTGTTTTCACATAACTACCAGTTTAGATTTTATGTTTTGGCGTTTTCCAAAAGTTAACGTTAATTTAAAGTGGATCTTAATAAATTATGTACGTGAATAAACGTTCAAGATATTCGTCAGAATTAAACATTTCAGAATGTACGTATCGTCTATTATTGCAAAAGAAGTTTTCAGAATTTCTTTAAGGCTTAATGGAAAACAATTCTTGATGTTGGTCAGTGTAGTCTTGTTAAAGACGACTTTAAAGCCGCCTATGCCAGCACTCATCGTCTTGAGCTCTACCAGGCGATGGACCAATACGGGATACCGACAAAACTTATCCAGATGTGTCGCGTAACGCTGGACAACACGCGATGCTCTGTGCAATAAGGAAACAACTCTTCGGAGCTCTTCCAAACGTGCACCGGATTCAGGCAAGGAGATGCGCTGTCATGTGATTTCTTCAATATCGTGTTGGAGCAGATAGTGCGCAGGGCAGGTGTCAACACGGAAGACACTATCTTTCACAAATCCGTCCAACTGCTGGGATACGCAGACGATATTGACATCATCGAAAGATCCCGGCAAGCCGTCGTAGAGGTATTTACGGCTATTAGAGCAGGCGAAACGAGTTGGTCTTGAAGTCATCTTACCAGTCCTGCTGTATGGAGCCGAGTGCTGGACGATAAGTAAGAAAGCTGAGAAAATATTGGACACCTTTCCTCAAAACTATAGATACAGTCATTGACGTTGATGTACGAGTAGCTGCCGTTTGCACTCGAGCCAGTATGCGTACATCGCGTGAATGTGGACTTAATTCTTGGGCGCCGGAAGGGTTCCAAGATACTCCACTATCTTATAAAATAAAGCATTTGGAATACTTTGGTCGGAGGATGTAACAGTAAGTGCCTTTCTAGATATCGACAGTGCTCGATAATACTATCTACGTACGGGTCGATAGTAAAAACAATCAGTAGCAGACGTATTGAACATTTACGATCCTTTAGGGATTGTGATGCCTAGTTTACTTATAATTTTGGTCATGAGTCCTAAACAAATAGGACAGCAACTACCACTGCCATTTCTAGTCTTTTTAAAAACAGCAGATGGCACAGCCTTTTTGTAGGTATTATCACCTTTAATTTCTTATGCCACATGAGGAAAAACAGCAATATTGTTTCCTGCCACAACACAGTCCAACTGACACCATCGTATTGAATCCATAAATAGTATGGCCTGTAACACTAAATACCATAAAAAATGAAACACTGCCAAATGTTAAAGGTTTTAATTCTCACTAAAGTCTAAAATACAAAAAACATCATTAGAAATCCCTATTATCAAACCACTGCCATTCTCGACCATCGCTTTGATCCACCACATAGGTCAGGCACCTTCTGTTGTACCTAAAATCAAATCATTCTTATTTTATCCCAATAATTTCCAAATCTATGATTTTACCATCTAATACACGCCACAATTGGAAAGTCCTTTCGAAAGCATTGAGGCCTCAGCACATTGAAATACGTAAAACCAACTTTATTGGCCACAATGGAATTCGTCCTCTTCAGGCAGTAGTAGAACCTCTCATCACAACCGCAATGTGATCGTGTAAAATATCCTGTGTTTCGAAGGCCGAATTTGCTAGTTCCAGGAGGAATGGTTAATCGGCACTTGTCATGTGCTCTGCAACAACTGTCAGTTGTTGAAAAGAACCCAAGGACTTGACTATTGCCAGCCAAATTTCCAACACCACACCAAATTGTACCTGTTAAAGAGGTAAAGTTAGTTAATGTATCTCATTTTTTTGACAGACTTATCAACCTGGGAAAACTGTATAGATTTGAGCGCCGGTTTTTGATTGGAAAATTTCTGGTGAGATGATGTCTAGTCCTTCGTGTGTGGTTTTATCAGCGAAATAATGCCTACTCTGCGACAGGAGGAATGTCGTAAGATCTAGAATAGAAAGAAGAGCTTTATGACCATTTAAAAAAATCTGTGGGCTTACTTGATTCAGCTGGAGAGGATGGTATAGAAAAGTCTGGATATAAATCATCGTAAATTGAATCGCCGTATACCTAAAATTAATATTATTTTTGTAAAAAAAAAATATATAAAAAAAGTTGAAGCAAGCAGTTGAACAGTCTCGCCTCTAGAGGCGAAATAACAGATATTGGTAGACATGAAGTCTTCAGAGACTTTAAGTTATATAAGTTAGAACATTTTTGAAAGATCCGTGCTCAAGTTCAAGTCCAGGCATACCAATTGTTGGCAGCCAAGTGCTTGCACACCACCACCATCAAATGGGGTTTTATTTCCTTAAACATGAAATTTGCTTCTGAAAATACTTCAAGATATAATACTCAAATCGGATGATTTAGAAAATTTGTGGCTGACATCAGACAAGAACAAGATAACCATTTTATGCCAGCTTTCATAATGGATCTTTCACCAACTGCTCAAACTTAATGAACATCACCAGGATCAATACCGACATCCTTAGAAGCAAAGCCATCGGCAGCTCAATGCAAGAGAGTAAAGATGGTCACTGAAATTCTGCAAAAAATGTTTTTGCGACTTTTGCAGGCAGGTCGTGAGCTTTCGGCTAATCTTTTGCAACCTCTAATACAAAGAGTTTAGGATAGTAGCTAGGATAGTTTGATATCAATCAATCGGGAATCATTTGGCATGCCTTGCCATTTGGCGTGCCTTGCCTATTATTAAGGCTACATATGATGGGTCCACCTGTCACGACTTGCACAGAGGGAGGCTGTCTGAGGAATTCGAAGTCCAAAGTGGGGTTTAACAAGGCTGCATACTTTCACCAATACTGTTCTTATTGGTGATTAGCGATGTGCTGAATACCATATCAACAGGAAATGGAGGAATTCGATGGACTCTTACATCTGAGCTCAAGCTCAAGATGATGTATGCCTTCTGTCTCACAGAATAATGGATCTTCACCAAATGACAGCCAATGTGGAGAGGGAAGCAGACGTCGTTGGGCTGAAAATCAACTCGGCAAAAACAAAAATGATCAGCCTGGGACCGAACTCATCAAGTCATGTATGCATTGCTGGACAAATAGTTGAGAGAGTAGAGAGTTTCCAATACCTTGTGAGTATAATACCGATGGCGGAACCTAACTGGATATAGCCAGCCGAATAGGTAAAGCAAAATCTGCGTTTGGAATGCTATCTACAGTTTGGCAAAGTAATGCAATTAGCCTAAACACCATGCTACGACTGTTCCGTTCCAACGTTGAATCCGTGCTGCTATATGGATGTGGTACCTGAAGAGTGACCGTCACTATCATAGGTGCCTGCGCTACATCTTAAGGATATTCTGACCAATCCGTATCTCTAACGAACAGCTTTATCAGAGAATGGGCCATAAACCTATAGGCACAACCATACGACGACGAAAGTGGCAGTGGATAGGTCACACTCTGCATAGCTAGCCAAGCGATGCAATGGAACCCACTTACCCAGGATGGTAGGATACGCGTCGGTCCTAGGAGTACGTGGCGCAGAACAGTGGAGAAGGAAGCACGGCAACTTGGAAAGAGTTGGAGGAGCTGAGGCATATTTCCAGAAATCGCTCACGATGGCGCGTAGGCGTTGTATCGTATAATCGTCGGTCTTAGGACCCACAAGGGGATACAGGATTTAAGTAAGTAAGTTGTAGCTGGGATAGTTCAGATTGAACTCTTGGTGTCGAACATGAGGGCTTTTGTACTGAATCCTCCTGCATCGACCTCATAAACATCTTTTGGTTTATACATACTAGAGCAATGCGTCGCGTACAGGTCTTGTCTGCACCTACTTTTTGTCGACTTCGAAAAGGCTATCAGCCATGCGCAGGAGCAGCTTCTCAGGACAATTCATCTTATAAGGCTATATACGGCGATATTAAGTGTTATATTTTAGATTTTACACAATGGTATGGTATCACAGGATTTCGAGATCCAAGGTGAAGTACTATATCAGGGGTTCATACTGTCACCAGTTTTTCCTTGGTGGGTATCAGCTTGGTATCGACTATAAAACTATGGAATCCGTCCACTTTCATATAGCATAATGAACCTTCATCTGATGGCCCACAATCTAGGAACTGTTGTGAAGGAGAGAGTTAACGAAATATGGCATGCAGAAGAATCCGCTCACCTAGGTAGGCAGAATAGTGGGACGCCCTAGGCAAACGTGGTGCAGGACAGTCTAGGACGAATCGAGCTGTTTAGGGATGAGAGGCAGCACAAGGAAGAATCGAGCTGTTTAGGGATGAGAGGCAGTACAAATACATTGCAGAGCTTCGAATATGATGGTGCGCAGGGGATGAAGGACCCAAGTAAAGGCAAGTAAGTTCAAACTGTTGTTTGCTTTTGCCAAACAAAACATTTTTGTTCTTTGCATAAAAAAAATACTTTGCAAACCTATTTTTGAAGCTAAATACATTGTCAAAAAGGCCCCTTAGCTACAAATAGTAGGTTTATTACAGAATGCTAATTTGTATACGTGATAAGTTACATCAAGAGGCAGTGCTTTAGTTCTGAAACCACAGAAGGATTCCAGAATTGATGTATCTCCGAATAAAGACTTACCTCATTTGAGATATCCGTTTCATATATCATTTCACCCTTCGAATGCAATACAAAGTCGCCTGCTAGTAAAATGATTAATCCATAAAATAATTGTACAGCATTTATCATGAGATCATTCGACATTTTGTAGGTTATTTATCCGTTGACTTTCGTTTGGTTTAAAAATGATGCACATTTAAAAATCACAACACACAATTTCCATAATACTTCACGTTTACGACTAAGACCTTAGGTTCACTAAGAACGTATAACTTTCTAATGCATTAGATCTTCAATTTAATTATAGGTTTTATGATGATAGGGTCGAAATTTATAATACACACATCTGCTGTGAACACATTCGCTTTCAGGCAAAGACCGACATCAACTAAATAGTCAGCTTGGACCCACCATTGATTGGGTTACATCTTAATGGCCAATTTTTTTTTTCCTTCACAACTCAAGTAATTTTGGAAAAAGTTCGTACCATTGTTGGGAGGCTTGAGGAGAAAAAGAAATTCTTTCTTTTTTTTTTTTTTTTATTGGGGGGGCTTTTATTAGTAGCCGTAGAAATTTCACGGTTGTGAAGATGGTCAATAATGAATTAATGAGCATGACTACAAGTGTTCCACTCCCGCCCATTTATCATTGTGTCGGATAATGCGGCTTTTGTCTTAATTTCTTTCAGAAATCATTCTTTGTAGGACTCTATTATTTGGTTTGCGATTGTGAGTAATGGCACAATATTGAGGTTTCGTAATTCTAAATTGTTAAATGTATCTTAATTTTTTATGGTAAGAGTGTTTACTTTTTACTTTCGTTCGGCGGTTTTGCTTTCTTTTCCTTAATTTGAGTGCCTACTACCATAAATAAATGTATGCCACAAATTTTAGGTAGAGAGTACTCACTTGGATGAGAGGGTGTGCCTGAGAGTTAACAATAAGCTGATTTACTGTACCATATGCCATGGGGTATATCAATTTTGATATATATGTAATTATATGACATAGATGAATGACGATAGGCAACAGGTAATTCGACTGTTTGATTGATTTGAAAAGGTTCGCAAAACATTCTTCTTCTTTATTCGTTACAGCGAAGTTATGATCCGGCGTAGAAGGATCACTATCATCTAAGTTACTGCATCTGTATTATGATGCCTGTGGAGGTTGCCGGTTTGACCTCGGGAAGGACCGGCAGACTTGTCGGTTTCGGATCACTTTTTCACTGAGGGCAATCAAATGCTGACTTTCTTGCATTTGTGTGATCCTGTTGTTTTGTGGTCTGCCTTTTCTTCGAGAAAGATCTCTCCTTTGAACTTGGAAATACCATCTGAATAGGTCTTGATCTATCTTGTTGTAATGGGTTCTTTTACATGAAGGCTTAATCGGATCTTCGAACTTCTTTTTCTATTAAGCTTTGTTGCTCCTTTTGTCATACAAAGCAACTTCATCTTATCTGTCGTTAATTTGCCCTCATTCTACATTGTCGAGCATTATGAATCATGCATATATGAACACTGGACGTACAACTGCATTGTAGATCCTTGGTTTCAACTTAGGGGTACATTTTACGGTCGCACAGTAAGTGGTTTATTTAAAAGCGATCTAATTACAGTAGTGTTCAGTGCCTTAAGGGGTAGATCAGGGTAAGATCGCATATCCTTGGGCTCTTGAGGTAATTTGTCCATCTACTATGTTCCCGCAAAGTGTGTAATTCAAGCATTCTGTAGGATATAGTACATATACAAAGCCTAGCCAGGCATATGCGGTATGCAGTCATCTTACAATGTGATTTGTTTTCACGATCGTGTCATCGTCAGATAAGGTGTTTATGCTGAATATTCCACTGCTTTTATTCCACATGCACCACTCGTCATACAATAGGAACATATCCTGCTTTTACTCAAGAAATAACTCTTTTCACTGGTTTTATCCATTCCAAGTGCATTGGTGCCTTAGGAATTTCTTTGGATGCTTAAGCCTTCCAAATATTTGTTCATTCATTACGAAGAAGATAAGGATTTGTAGTGCGTAGATACTTTTAAAATAATTCGATTCAGTAATATAATTTTCTACAAATTTCGAAATTCTTAGCCAACTGTCTTCTACGACGGAACTACCACAGTAATACAATAGTTCTTACGACTGATTCTGTGAAATGACTGACTGCAATGTTGACCATGAATTATGTCCAATTCAAAGATCCTGCGATTGCCCTAATTTGTGCCTGGTATTCCGGATTTACAAAAACCAGGGAAACAGACAATTGTACCTTGTCTGAGCTCAATCGGAAACAAAACCAACAGATGTCAAATAGACCCTTGATCCTTGTATAAAAACTAAACTTTTCATATAGAAATTAAATTATGAAGCAGAAGTATGTATTACGTGTAATTTTTCGTTCACTAGTACCTACATAGTACCATATGTGAGTTAGATTTACATGACATTTTCTTATAAAAAAATGACTCTCTGTCTCCTTTTGAATAGAACTCTCTTACTAATTTGTTCATGTGATCGAATGGAATGACGCTCTATAGCGTATGCTGTCATTTCGGTTGTGAATTCTCGGATACGAGAGTGAATTTGCAAAATCGTCACCTTTCGATGAGTTTCTCGTTAACGATTGTTTTAATTTGGGCACAATTTTATCAAACAATTTCGATGGAATAATAAAGCTTTTAATTATGCCTGAAGTCTGAAGTATGTACCCAATAAAGAGCTGCTCCCAAGATGAAAATCACATGGTGTATTCAATGCTTAAGTTAGCTGCATGCTTACGAGCTGCAATATTTCCATTGTGCAGTATGCTAATTTGTTTCGTAATGTGTTAGCCACTAGACGAACAGGAAGACAAGAATTTCACCGTGTAATTTTTTTTAATGTGTAGACAAGTGTCATTTATAGTAAATAGATTTTTAGATTTTATTGCTTACCCGTTTGTAATTTAACTGAATAATGTTTAATCCTAATGGCAACACGTGCGTCGTAAATAAATACACCGGTAGGTTTTATGTGCTAAATGCATTCTCGACAGTTGGTATCGGCGACAGTAACCTCAAATAAGTACAATCTTCGAAAGATGACTCTCTAGCATCTTTCTTACTTCCAGATTTATAATGACTAACCACTCAAGTCAGTTTTGGTAACTTTGAGCCTAAAACTGCACTGCAAAACTATTTGTCTTTTCGTGCTCCCAAAAAATATGCGCTGTAAATTTTCGATTTTGTGGCAATAAATTTTACAATTAACTGTAGATTTTTGTATTTGACAATGAAATTGTTCTCTGGAATTCATTGTTTATCAATAACATACAAGAATAACTATAAAAAATACTTTTTATAAAGGTTTAATAATGAAAACTAACTTAGGAATATATTTTCTTTCATTTGTTGCCAAATTTTTGATCCTCTCTTCAAAGCTAAAATACAAGGCAGATCCTCTTCATATGCTTAAGCGCTTGCAAAACTTCATATGGCGTCTGACTTATTTGAATCATGTGCCCGTGTCCCTCCCCTGGATCCGCCCTTGTCTACAGCCTCTGAAAGTTAAAGATTTGATATCAAAAAATGGAATCAATCGACGAGGTGTTACTGTCTCATCAATTTGTGTAACAATTTGAAATCAATAAACAATGAACAGCAGAACATTTTAATTTTTAAATATTTCGCCCATTTTTCTAATCAATCTTTCAATTCCTATTCTTTCTTGAAAAAAAATTCAGTAAGGAGGAGGTAGTGGTCGGTTTTCTCCACCTATGACCAACATGTTATTTGCATTAATTATAATTCACATTTGTATATGAAAGAAAACAGCTGTGCAAAATAATATAAACGATTGATGTTTCTACAACTGGAGTTGTTAATCTGACAGTAAAATAGAAACTTCAGAAAAAAACTGCTCCCTTTTACAAAGGACTGGGGTGTATTTTACCAAATTGTGTTGTTGATTTAACTACGAATACTTATGCGTCTACCAGTTCTGTAATCTACAAATAAATTTGTAATTTTTACATTTAGATTTTTAAATTTAGACTTACATATCTCTTTGTAAAATTTACAACAGAAATTGTTGGGTCGATTTATATAGCATTTATAGCATTTTAAATCATTTTTTGGTTACTGGATTTTGATTTAAAATTTAAAACGAATGTACCTCTTAAATTTGTCAAGGGAATGCCAATAAAATAATAACCATACAATATCACGGACGATTCAAAGATGGATGGAAATATATTAACTTTTGGTCAACTGTGAAGAAGTAAAACTTGACGAATAATTCAATTTTTTGCAGCATATATGTACGTACGTAAAACAATTTCACTTAAATAAAATCCCATAAACTGTGTAGACAAATTTAGCCTTTTTTTATTTTATAAGAATTGTATAAACAAACTCAATTCAAAAATAAATCTTCAATGAGAATAGGAAGAAAAATTTGAATTACGATTTGCAGTGAGCTAGAATTCTGAATGAGGCAAACAATAAAATAAATGCATTATCTGACGCAAGGCTGACGTTTAGATATTTAGTCCTTTCCTCAGTACCTTCTATCATTTTGAGGTTCCGAAAATTATTGATTTAAAATAAAAGACAAAGAAATAAGCCAATTTTATGTTATGTACATGCAATACTATAAATTTTGTATTTTTTTCGCACTTTTATTTTTTTCTTTTCATTTTCTTTATAGCAATTCTCTTAAAGATTTCTCTTTTTTTTTTTTTGTTTTAAACAAGGAATAAACAATTATAGAACAGAAATAATAATAATAATAATAATAAATTGTGTTATCTTTTTTTGATTTCTGGTTTTATTTTAATTACAGAATTTAAATAGAAACTACAACTTCTACACACGTTTTTGTTGCTGGTATTTTGTTTTTTTTTTTTTTTTTCAAATAGTTATAAATAAATATATATGTATATTTATATCCACATATATATATGGTTTGCATCTATATGTATATATATTCATATATATATATTTATATATAATATAAAAAGTATAGTCATCTGAATCTAATTTTTGTTGTTGTTGTTGTTCTTTTTGTCTCTAAACACAATATAGATGAGGAAAATTGGTTCTTAAAGTTTATACAAATAATTATTAATAGTAAATATATATAGTGTTGTGTTTATTCAGTTGAATTACTATAACGCCTCTGATTTAAATTCTTCCTAAAATAATGTTTGTTGTTGTTGTGTTCTTGAAAGTGTTTGTATTATAGGTTTTTTTTTGTGTTTTTTCATATATTATCTTTTAAATAGTTTTTGTTATAGTGTTTCGTTTCTATTGATAATATTCTGTTCTCTCCTAACTAGATGTTGTATTGTTTTTTTTGTTTGTTTATATTTAGATATATATTCTTTTTTGTTTTGTTCCAAAAGTAAAAATAAATTATATATATTATATATATAGATATATATATATATATATTATAAACAATTAATATATATTTAAAGGATAAATATATAAAATATACAAAATAAAGAAGCAAACTAAGCGAAAATAAATGTCATCTTTTTACAATGTCTACGTGTTACACAATTAACGGTTTTTATTTAGATTTTTCTTTGTTTTGTTTAAATAATTTGATTTTTTTTTTTTGAAATAATATAATTATTTTTCGCCTATTGGATAACACAGCAGCCCTTTTTTTTGTTCTTTTTGTCGTCAATGACTACGTGACTAGCTGAAGTCGGACCTGGAACCACCTTATTTGACACTTGGGTCTGAGTGGTGGTTCCATTTGCGTCTGAGACACCATTTGCTGGTGCTGTTGTGGTTACTGTAGTTGTTGTCGTCGTCGCTGGCCGTGATTGGGGTGAATTTGTACCGTTTTGTGCTGACTGCGATTGCGCAACCTAAAAACAAAAAACAAACAAACAAAATTGTTATTGAATCGTTTGTGAATGGTTCGCCTTGGTGTGATGCTAATGATTATGTCACCTGTATTTTTGTCGCTCCATCTACTACAGCCGTTCCATTTTCAATTGAATGACTTTCTTTTTGTGCACTTCCATTTGAAATTGCATGGTTAATATCACCGGTTGGTGTAATTGGTTTGCCACCTACAAAAAAGGGGAATGGTTCAGATTGATTAAATAAGTCAATTTGTTATAGATATATATGGTAGAAGCGAGAGGATGTGATGAGGGTGATATACATATGTACACAGATTATTGCCGATTGATTAGGTATATCCTGTAAGCTAGACTAATGCAACAAATAAAAAAACAGTGCAAACTGTGCTGGCCTTAAGGTATTCAAAATAAAAGTTACTGTCGATCTTAAGTCTGCATTTTCTAAATCATATTTCCTATGCTGGACAGTTGTATTCCTTTTCTTGATTGAAAATGCAAGACAGAAACATATACTTTGTACTAAGTGCTATTCTAAAGTGTTCAAACTATTATAAGTATTACTGAACTAAAATTGTTCCAAATTCGACGGTGTGAAATGGGATTTTCGACGGTGGGATGTCTCTATAAAGGATAGGTATGCATATCTATCTATGTATGTAAATAAAATCTTTGGTATGGTTATGCTTTTGACGAATTTGATACAAACAACCAACGTAGTCCAAACGCAGACTGGTCTATGCGTGGAACTCTTGAAAATTAATTACTTAGCAACTGATTTTAGCTGATATTTTTCTTTTTATGTAAAGGGTCTTTGTTGCGCTCGCCTTTTTCGATTCATTACGATGATCTTCATACGACATCAAAACAATTCAATTAGATTGATGTCATAAATAAGTTGATTTAGATTTCAGTCCTTCTGTTTCGATGTAAAAATGAGCGAAAATTGATTTCCCTTACTGTAGGGCGTATACGTAATATTTAAAATTTCATATCTGTATGTATACATGTTCTACAAGAATATTGTCATTCTGCTTGCATTCTGTTTTATAATACATATATTAAATGCAGATGTGGAGGAACGCATGCCCGACGACTGGAGTATCAGCTCTATATGCCCTATCTTCAAAAAAGGCGATCCTATGTCTTGTAAGAACTACCGAGGCATATCCCTGTTAAATGTCGCATATTGTGTGAACGTCTAAAACCTTTCTACAACACACTAATCGGCACGTACCAGTGTGGCTTCGACAATAGACCAAATTTTCACACTCAGACAAATCCTGGAAAAGACCAACGAATTTCAAGTCGAAACCCACCACCTTTTCATCGACTTTAAAGCCGCCTATGACAGCATTCATCGTCTTGAGCTCTACCAGGCGATGGCCCAATTCGGGATACCAACAAAACTTATCCAGATGTGTCGCGTAACGCTGGAAAACACGCGATGCTCTGTGCAATTTGGAAACAACTCTTCCAAACGTGCACCGGATTCAGGCAAGGAGATGCGCTGTCATGTGATTTCTTCAATATCGTGTTGGAGCAGATAGTGCGCAGGGCAGGTGTCAACACACTATCTTTCACAAATCCGTCCAACGAATTACGCAGACGATATTGACTTCATCGGAAGATCCCGGCAAGCCATCGTAGAGGCATTTACGGCTATTGATGAGCTGGCGAAACAAGTTGGTCTTGAAGTGAATGAGGACAAGACAAAGTGTATGTTATCAACAAACAAAAATTTATCCGTTCAAAACATTGGGCAGAATGTCACTGTTGATGGCTATAATTTCGAGGTAGTTAAGGAGTTCACCTACCTCAGAACAAATATTAATCCTACAAATGACACCTTTGTAGAGATCCGACGAAGAATAACCCTATCAAACCGCTGCTACTTCGGTTTGGCGAAACAACTGGATCAAATTAATGCTCTATAGAACGCTCATCTTACCAGTCCTGCTGTATGCAGCCGAGTGCTTGACGATAAGTAAGAAAGCTGAGCAAATATTGCCAAGATATGCAGATGCCAGAAAACTTTGTCTTCACAACTGGAAGCAGCGTGCTCGGGACCGCAGAGGATGGAAGGCAACGATGTCTCAGGCAGGGACTCTACAAGGGTCAGGAGCCCTTTAAGTAAGTAAGTAAGTATTAAATGCAGAGCTAAAAATTTAGTAATTATGTTAGAATGTCTTACTGCAGACGTGAAGCTATAGATAGACTATACATACAGCTCTATAGAACAGCACAAATTTCGTGTGAGTCGTACGTACCGTGATTGAGCCGAAAACGAGCTTATTTTTGGTTTGGTATAACTACAAGCAAAAGTTCCGCATTTGGACTCGAAAAAAACTCACAAATTATTACTAATATGCCGTCACAGCCATAAAAAAATCTCTGTTTTGTGTTCTATGGGCTGAGGGTGTCGTTCCTCCATATTTCTTGATCAGAGCATCTACAGATCCATGATTATTGATTTCCAATTGAATGACATTACCACGACTTAATGTTCTTTATTTCATCATAGAGTTCTATATTTTTAACTAAGGAACAGATTTCTTGTGAAAAGTATTGTACATCCCTCAAAAAAGACACAAATTCAGATTTCATCTTAAGAGACTACTTCAAGTTCTGATTCAAAACAAAGTTTCGGTTTCAAATCAAAATATGAAGCTTTTTGTTATTTACTTCAAAAAAATAACCCAACTTGCTAAACAGATTGTAAACATATACCCAAATTCTGTTAGTTGTTTTTGAACATTTAATATTAGCACGACGCATAGAAAATGCGTATATAGATACTACGTCTAATTCGAATCAAATAAATTAGCGCTTCCGAAATTCCGTGGGTGTTTCTATGACGATGCTAAAAATTCAATTGCTTAATAACAAACTATTTAACCAGTGGTATGCTTTAACATTATATATATTGTTCACCCCCTCTCGCCGCATGAAGAGAATTTCTTTAAATGACTTTACTGCTCCAACAGCAGTGCTCACCTCGCATATGATTGAATAATTTATTTTTAAAATAGCTACTGATTTCATGTTTTCGAGGCCCACCCATCATTTTAATGCACACACTATTTCAAACGATATCCGTGTCATTAAATCTTCAAGATGAGGAATTTAATTGACATAAAAGATTGCTACTGAAAATGTCTCCTTTCCACCTAGTTTATTTTTGATATATCACATAGTTTTCGAGACAGCAATTTCCTTTTTTCTGTTTTCTGTTGATGGTAGCGCCTTAAACTTTTTATTTTTGTTTATGAAGCGGAAACATTTTCCTTTTCCACACTTTGGATAAGTGGTTTTCCGTTTTTCTTTTTTGCTTGGACTGTTGTAACAATTTAGAAAACTCATCCTTTACCTTTACTTCCATGATTGAGAAGAAAAATGAAATGCCTTACGTACATATCCAAGGTGAGAGGAATAAACAACCGGAGCTTACCAATTGAACCATTACAGTCCATTGAGATACAATTCGTGAACTACGTGCTCTTCCAACTAAATTGCAAATAGTGAAAATGAAAAATCTACAAATGTGACACACATTTAATGTTAATCAAAAGTAAGTACATTATTTTATTGAGTAAATTCTTATTTTGTAAATTGATAATAAATAAAGTGTGATAACTTAAGTGATTATAGGAAACATTTATTTGATTATAGTGATATACATGAGTTTTCTTAAATAGTTTTTTTTTTTTTTTTTTGTTTATGACAAGCATTTAGCAGAAGTATTATTATGAGGTGAACGTGGTGTTTATTTTTTGAAAAACATACCTTTTATCATATTTACAATTTCGTCAGCCTCTCTTGATAGGTCACCTCCAGGTCTGAATGGATTATCCCAACCAGAATCGGTGCTGAAAGAAAAAAATGAAAAGAATTTTAAGTATCAACTTGCAATGGAAATGTTTTATTGTTTATTTAGATCAGCCGAAAATGGAAGATTTCCACAAAATGAAATTTGTTATTACCGAAGAGTAGGAACTTAAAAGGACGATACAATAGCCTGGTATTTTATTTTTAGCATTGAGCATTGACCAAATATGACACTTGTTACAGCGATGGTCTGCATGATCGTCGAAATTGGTTCGTAATGATGTGGAAATTTAGATAAAGATGTGGCTAAAATTTACGTTAAGTGGGTGCCGTGGCCCAGTGGTTAGTGCGTTGGATTACTGCGCAAGGGGTTCCGAGTTCGAATCCAGGAAAATACCACCAAAGTTTTCTTCACGGCCCACCTCTTGCGAGCGTCTGACAAACATCCACGAGTATTTACTGTCATGAGAAAGCTTCTCAAAAACCCCTCTGCCCTTCGGATACGGCATAAAACTGTAGGCTCTTCTGTACGTACAGAAATGTATACCACGCACAATACGTACAGCTGTGAGAAGCTAGGCTTTGGCCCTCTATGGGCTGCTTACGGCCTAATATTTATTTATTTTATAAAATTTACCAAGGCGTCCTCACATTAAACTTATAAGCCATCTACAACGAATTTTTATGTGAAATCTGCTCTATGATACTTATAGGATCGAACGGGCTTAATACTTGTTGCCAAGGAGGTATGGTGAGCTTGACGTATATGGTTTATCCAAGACTGACTAACAGGCAGGAGCCGGAGAGAAGTTTTAACCCCTGAAAACATGATCAGCTCTGAAAAAGTTGGTACACCATCAGAGACAGTGGCTACTATGATAAAGTAGTGACTAGAGAAGCGCCAACAGAATGCAGTACGGAACCCTGAGACGAGTAAGTACTGCTGTAGAGCTAACCAGTTAATAAGTAGGCGAATTCCTGGTATGGACTAGTAAGGCTTGTGAATCATGCATATACATTCTCTAGTTTTACCATAAATCTTGAACGATGAAGAGGAAGAAGAGAATATTGCCAGAAGAGACTATTTCCAATACGAATGGTGTCCTTCACCATGCATTAATTGCAGACAATTCAAATCGTTTGAACTTTTGCTTAAAAGAAAATTGCTGTTTTGTCGCAAAGCTGAGAAATATTCTGAACTCCAGCTCCAGTACAGCAATTGCTCAGTTTGAAGTCAAGTTTTACAGTTTTCAAAGTATTTCAAGAAAATCTTCTACATCAGCTTCATACAAATTGCATTAAAAATCTTATTGTTCTAGTATCAATCAAAATTTGTTACCAGATTAAACTGATTTAACAGTCTACCCACCTTGCTACAACCTGTACAGATATTCTTATATATTTTATCAAAAAATACGGTGGGAATATGCAATAACCTAAATCCTTAATCCATTCTCCATTTTACTTCCAAGTTAATACTTCCACGTGTGTCTTCTGGCGATATAATTTCTGACCTTGCGAAATACATTTTCTGTTTTTAGGCAACAGTATTCAGGTAATAAATTCAGCTCATTCGCTTAAGGACATGTGCGAACCATGAACATTAATTTACCTACCATATTTTATTGGGACAGAATTTGATAGCCTTTACGCCTACCTATCAATCACAGTAGATATAAAACGATATACGACTACGTAACCCATCTTTTAAGTCCATATTAAGTATAATGAAAAGGGCAAAGGAACACGAACAAAACCAAATAACACACTCTACTCACTTAAGCTTGTGAGAATCAAGAAGAGGAAATATTTTATTTAGATCATCGCATATTGACTTTTAAATGGGATAAGCAGTAGTTTTGCAAGAATCTTTCTTTAAAAAAGATCATATTCTGATTAAAGGCATTTTTTGCTACCTAATCCATTTCATAATATTTCAAATCATGGCACAAACTTGTGAACAGTTTAGATTTTATTTGTTTGGTTATAAAAAAAAATCATAAAAATCTGTTGACAAGAGGTACTAAAAAAATTATCTTGATCTGCTAAAATTAATATCCATATCTTATGGTATGGCCAACGAATCTCTATAGAATTTTCCACTATTCATGTTGTGCGTGCTTAATTTTCCCACGAATGGAGGAGGCATACCATTTGATGGCGTGCTTTGGCTTTGTATGGTTCTTATAGTCTCGGACGTGGCGCCGCTTTTCAAAATGAATATTTTTAAATGCATCCATTTTCTTAAACGAATCATTAATTTATTCATGGGTTGTCCTTGGTGACCCAACCATAATCAGTGATCAAAAAAGTGTGGAAAATTGCGGCCTGGAGACGTCTTAGCTTTTCTAAAAGGACAAGTGCACCTCCTCGTTCCGTACACAGAAATTATTGTAGATACTCATTCTTTTGGCGGTATTTGGTGGGGCATCAACCAAGCGAACTGCGGTAATTTCTGAGAAATGACTTGCAAGGCTAAGGGAAACTGTCTGTCAAAGTTTATAGCGATTCGTTGTTCAGGACATGAATAGATTTCATACGAAAAATGGGTTTATCTATAGAAATTTCAATTTCAAAGGTTAAAGGCGCAATTAAAGACATATTCCAAGATTTTATCCTGCATTAATGGGATCACTATCCTCCCACTACTTTGCATACCCGCGTGTTACCAAGAAAACTCATTATCATAAATTATACTGACAACCTTCATTGCCATGAAATAGTAAGAAGCTTATTAGATAATACTAAGTCATACCACGTATTTAATTAGTTAAAATTGTGCCGCAAGAACATTTGCAGTAACGCGTATCTCTCTTTATTTGCTTATGTCATGAAACGGAAGCATTTAACTCCCAGCTTAGTCCAAAAATGATTCTGCGTAAAAGAACAACCTCTATCCCAAGTTCTTCATCAAGAACTGATGTCATTCTGTACCCATTCTCCAAAATACAGACTTGATGGATTGCTAACAATCGGCTTTTCTTATTTTTAGGGTGGACAAGGTCGACTGGGAACTGTGGGAGTCTGTTTTTTTTTCCAGAAAACATATTTATCCCGTGAAATTTATTCAAAAGATATTTAGCAGTGCAAACCTTTGTCCACTCAAGTATGCACACAAGTCTTTAATTAATTCCATGGCATCCTTTTTATTTTACTTAACACCACGTCAAGCAATTATTAACATTGAAACGGTCTGGTAGGTTCTGAAATATGTATTCAAATGTTCTATTCTTCTTCTCATGAAAGAGTTGTTGTTTTCCATTCAAAATCACCTTCAACAACACCTTGACACTGAGTGTGCTGCTGATGTCACGCATGGTGAGTAATATAAATTTTTTTTTTATGCGGCGAAAATGAGTGCACTTAAACTAAACCCGCCCCTAATCAAGGAAACCGCAACGGAAGGAGACAGCAATAAATGGATTGTCGTCGCAGGAATCACCATTAGCTGGTGTGAATTTTTAATATGAAAATTGGATAGTTGAATGCTTCCAGTAAATCGATTTACCTGTCATACTGATCCCGGGGTACCTGTACAACATAATACAGGGTGCCTCCATGGCTTTGTGATGTTTTGACAGCCTCTGTTACCATTTTTGTTTTGAAAGTTTTTTCTCCTTTTAATCTACAGCAAGGACTTTTTCGTATATTTTCTTAAACTTTTTTCCAAGGTTTTTTCTTTTTCTAAATTTTCATATCACACCTTCTACAAAATCACAGAATTCTCAGTCCAACTTAGGGATAGAAACAGGAGAAAGATCAAATTAGCACTGAACTCTTTAAATTGGTCTATTAATTGAATTAAAGGAAAAAAAAATACAAACGTTTGAACCTCTATAGTAAAATTAGTTTTATGGTTCAATAAAAAAAAGTGTACTATAAAAATTAATTTAAAAAAAAATAACATCCGAGTTAAGCGCGCATATCTAAGAGCTACCAAAAGGGAGACCACACACAAATCGTGTACGCAAATTCATTCGATTTTGTAAAATAAACCGCAAAAAAAAACATAAATATTTTAACGACTTTTAAAAAGATTTCACACTCATGCAGACATGAGGTCTCCTTAAAGGCAGCTCATCAAAAATCACAGATAAATTCTTCCGACAGTATGGCACCGCAGCAGTAGAGATTCTATCCGCACAAGAACAACGTACACAATTTTTATTTTGCGTTTCCGTATTCAACGTAGTTCAAGGTTAGAACAATATCATTAAATAAACACAGAGCACCAGTCGAAAATCGCTTCAAAATCGATCAATAAATACATGAGTATTGGTCAGGGTTTTTTTTTTCTTTTTCTACTTTTTTTTTCTTGGAAACGAAAGCACTCTCACTTCGAATTGTATCTCACGAGTTTCATTTCCATTTCCATTTGGATTTGGTATTTTTTTTTGTTTGCTAAAAATATAAATGATGCACTTGTGAAAGAGTGTGAGCTATCCAAAGGCGTAGTATCTTTTCCGTACACAACACGATACCCAACTGACCGCCCGACCGACCGATAGATAGATAGATAGACCACCAAAGAGTTACGACTATAATTTGATATATTGTTTGATGGGAGCCGAGGCCTAGTATAACCCCAATTAATTGCATACAAATTTATATGACCTTAATCATAATTTATTCCAAAAAGAGACAACATATTCAACCAAAACTTGATGAGTCATAGATGAAAAAAAAAAGATTATTTCACTGTGAATTTTTTTCTTTTGCTTCTCTCTAAAGGATTGCCTAAGCTTGAGCTAGGAATGGGGCACACAATATTACACAAAAAAAAAAAAAAAACCTCCTGAAGTGGGTCATTAGGTCAGAACACTTGCACTCCCGTTTTGGAAGCTTGTGCACAACACAACCATAAGACCGAATATCTAAGTAAAATCTTCTTTTCAAGCTTTGACAGTAGATAAATTCAAAAGTAAATAAGGAAATGTCACCAAAGAATTTATCACTATTATCTGTTTTGTTTATATTTAAGATTTAAATATTTTAAAGAAGAATACTATATTTAAATTTGTATAAAAAAAATATCCCGAAAATGTATTATCTGAATGTTTTCATTTTCGTTCGAACTATTTTAAGGCGCGCACTCGACTGAAAGCTTTTTTTCCTCGAGTATCTCGAACAGAATATACAACTCTCTGCGGCAAAAATACAGAAAAAAAAAACATTGCCGTGTCGATGTGTTTTGTACGCCTGTGCGCTAAACCAATGGAATTTCTATGAAGTCATCCCTCGGTTACAAGAGCAGCAATACACCAGAGCAGCAGCAGCATCATCATCATCATCTAGAGATACTCGATATATTACAACAGGCAATGGGGGTACTCTCTTGCTCGTTATAGTAACTGAGTGTTTCAGGTTTCACACAGCACTGTCTATTTGGAATTGCGCTCTTTTATTAGAAGAAAAAAGCAAAATAAGAGATATTTGAAGTTGAAGTGTTTCAAAAGGTTTTTTTTTTTTATTTTAAAATAGCCGACATTTTTGAACGATTTAGTGGATTCGACAGATGCATTCCATTTCCAAAGAAATAAATTCCACGTAAGAAATGTAAGAGCACATTGATTGTAAATTTAATGATTGAGGCGGTCTTGTAATGTAATGTTGATTGTTAGATAATGACTGAGTAAACAAGTTGCAATGAGTGTCATGTGTGAATCTGTGGGCGAATACGTCTCCAGTGTGTCTCAAGGAATCATACAACTGATTGACTTTGAATGTTTGTTTGCATCCGTTTTACAAATAAATTTTGCTTTATCTTGGAGATATGTATTGAATTTTAAAATAATTTAAGCAATTTGAATCAAGATGGGAAGTCATTTGTAGAAAGTATGTGAAGAATAAGTTATTATAAATCACTTAAATTTTAAGGAAAGAAACGTTTTTGGAAGATTCATACAAATCTTTTATTATTAACGACGAAAATGCTCTTTAGCACTGATATTGCTTTTTTGTTTGATTTAGTTATATAGCAAAAAAATTGATTTTTCGAATCAACAAATATAAAGTTCTGATTTAGCATGCAGTGCGAAAATGCAAGCGAAAAAAGCTCACTAAAAAGCATGAGAATCAACAAGAAGGAATCAATATAAAAAATTCGTATTCCTTATGAATATTAAACACAAATTTTCATTGTTATCTATTTGTATATTTATAGAACGTTTTCAGTTGTTGTTTTTAAAAAAAAAAATCTGTTTCGACTAGAATTTACACTCGTCGATAAAAGGAAGTGGACGTGAACTAGGATTACATGTATATCTTTAGCTTCGGTTTGGTGGTTTCTAATGATGTCTCTAAGCAAGTGATGAAGGATTACCTCTGAAACTGGAATGATTGGATGGTTTTTCTTGATCTTTCAAAACAAGTGAAAGTGTACAATAAGGTGGTTTTTTAATATGCTAATGTATGGTTGAGGATGACAGTATTTGACACACACATCTGCAAGTAAGAATTTCACTTGTGGTTTAATCTCATTATTTTCAAAAACGTGCTCATCCTTTATAAAGGTCGAAGTGGTAAGATGCTTAGATCAGCTTCTTGATATACAAGGAGTAATAGATCTGGGAAGTGCGCATAGATGAACAGACATGCTTAAAGAAGCAAATGAAAAGACTGACAAGAAAACGAAGAAAACAGGGCTATAGTGTGCTAACGTTTGTTAGTCTGTTCTTGTCAACGTTTCTCCATTTAATATTGTGATGCTTAGGGGTTCTTTCTCTTCAGTTTATTGGAATTAGTCCAATCGTGGCTACATGAAATCAGAGTAGACAGACAGACTTGGATCTTAGTTAATGCAGGGTACGTGTCATTAGTAACAAGTGCATTAAACCTCATACAGTACAAACATCAAGGTGGATTTGAACGCATTTATCCGTGGCAACAATTTAAGCCTCAAAGTCATCTGAATGGTTTTGTACTAGACCCGGGACATAAGGTAAAAATTTCCAAATCATAGAGTCGGACGAATTAGAAGTCATAGCTATGTATAGTACTAAGCCTAAAGTTTGTATTTCTTTCAAATAAAAAATTTAGGTACGTAGTACATATGTTTATATTAGTGACAAATAACATTTTATTAATCCCTTGAAAGCCATTACAATTGGCACAGATATTTGATATACAATATGCGTTAATTGAATAGTGAAACCCAATTCAACATTGAATAAGCAAATAGTAAGCAACAATACATTGGATTGTACGTGCTCTTCAAGAAGGTTTACGAACAATGAACTCTATGCCTATTCAAAATTATCATCAAGCATTAGTTTGAACGATTCCACCTTCAATAGAATATTCAAATTAAGCTATGTCGTGAATGGGCGATAAATCGTTGTAGTAGGTCAGGGTTATTTAACTTACGTACTCGTACCACACAAGCTGGTGTGTAGCTTCGTATTCAAGAAGAGAAGATTTCGTATGCAAATAAGTCATTTATTACAGTTGTAACAAAACATTGAAGAAATTCGGATTCGGGTATGTCAAGGAAATCGAGGTGTAATCCGCATCAGAATAGCTTTCTGAACATGAGCCTGATATGAACACGGGGCCTTATCTATGGTAGATGGGTGCCTTATGACCAGAAGGTCACTGCTCACTAAGAGCCACAATTCGGGCCCGTTGTGCGGGCCTTACCTACAGAAGTCTCTAAAGATCACGTTAAGGAGTTCAAAAAGAAAAAGAGAGATTGTTATAACTTATTATATGTGTTATGGGACTCTGTCAGGCATACCAACAGCTATATATTTTTATAGACTTAAAAAAGGCATACGATCGTATTTTGACTGAAACGAGAGTTAACATAAAGAAAGTCAGAAATAAAAATAGTTTCCAAATGCATCCTACATGTCAGTGAAGTTCCATTGAATTGCACAAGTTATGCGGAGAAAGGAACTGGGTTATACCTTAGGATTGAATTAGTCAGGTTAAATCATTTCTGAGAGCTTGTCCAATCTAGTATTTGGAAAATTGAACAGTCAAAGCTTTGGATAAATAGCAGTTAAAAAGGCAGACAGAGTCAATAGTTATCTCACAATTAAAGCTTCTAACTCACTCAAGGTGAAGTGCCCAAACCAGGACAGGCAGTGTGCGAAAAAAGTAATGTCAATGGCAAACTAATGCAAAGCACACTTATGCATGTACTGCAGTTCCCAAAGAAGTCTCTGGAGAGGGACGCCAGGACAACTAGCACAGACTCCAGCAAAATTTTTGGAGTGAATATCGATAACAACCTTTGATGTATATACAGACGAGTGCATCGACTTAACTGCTGCTTAAATAACGTGAAGATGCTGATATCCTTTCCGGATATTAACCCAGCTAATATTTCCATCTTATATACGCTATGGTTGTAAGGAAGCAAGCAAATAGAACTGCTACACCTGCAAATCTATTTCCAACTAAATACAGTCGACAAAATGACAACAATCGAAGCTTGCTTCTGCTATGAGACAGTCATGCCTTGCCTCATTTTATACTTATGCCACCTTAACGAACGTAAAACCCCATGTAGGGTAGATTCTCAGAAAGATATGCATGCATAAGTCTTACATATGTACCTAGTTGCACGTTTTTAATGCCAATTTAACCTGACGTCTTGTTGCATTCGCATACAAAGTTGCATTCCTTGGCAATCGTTTAAAATTCCACTTAACATTCAAAGTAGCAACTGACTTTCGCGATCGGATAAAAGTGAACAAAAAAAAAAAAAAAAAACCGACTCCCAAGCCAATACGTGTTTCAAGATGTTTTTTCCCAACTAAAGTTTCATTTAACAAAAGCTTTTAGTTGCATTATAGCTGTAACGGGTTATGAAGACATGAGCAATTCGTCATTGAATTGATCAGTCGTTTTTTCGCAAATAAAACTTGTAAGCGAAAGGTAAGCCAATAAACCTTTTTAGAGATTTGTCTTAGGTAATTCAAGGCGTGTTGCAAGACTTTATATTTGACGACAATTTAGGACCTAAGGCAACATTTATATGTTGTATTTTTTTACCACTTCACTTAAGTAGTGTCCGATCATTGGCTTGGAACTTATTCTTGACTTATCCCATCGCAAGGAGAAACCCCAAGCGGCCTGTGTTAAATAGCTCCATCTAGATGAAAACTAACGTAATGCTCAATTTAGATGCTTGTGTGGCTCGGAATTCTGGCAAAAAAAAATAAAGGCAAAGGAAACTTGATTACTATTTAAATCATATCGATACATCAAAGAACGCATCCTAAGGAAGCAGATAGACTTATTAAATCCGTGACTGAGAGAGTGATGGCCAGATCCTAGGCTCAGTCCTATGCCCGACACTGTGAAAACGTTCTCTGTTCACGACACCAAGAGGATCTCAAAGTACCGACTGTTCTAAGGGCATAAACAAGGAGACCTCACATCGTCACAGACTTTGCAACTCGTATCTGAACTTATTTAAGAGATTTTCTATAGAAGAACCGCCGAACTTGCCCCAAAAAAGTCATGAGGGCAGTACATGAATATCTGGATGGATTCATGGATATGGATTCTGGTCCGAATATAAAGGGTAAGTCATCTGTTAGTTTCCTTTGACAAAAATTAGATGAAATGGCGGTACGAAAGGACTCGAATTGCGAAAGTGAGAGCTGTCGAAACATTGTGAATTTCGGAACCAAAATTTCAGTCGAAATAACGCACCAAACGTGGCTTGTGTAAAATGTTCGTGAGAAGCCAACAGGAAAGTGAGCGCTCATCTATGGTAAACGAACAACAACGCCCACATTGACGAACCAGTAAAATCATGATCCAAATAAGTTCTTGATTCGATAGAAAATAAATGCCAGTAGAAACGACCCCGGTCCCCGAAGCACCCAATGTCCTATCAAGATTATAACCGTGAGTCCGAAGGCAGTCTGAACACAGTTTTGAACATAAGACACAGCAAACCAACCCCTTACGCAGAAACATAAATCTGTAAATACAAAAGCACATGAGTTTGCATGGGAATAGCGGTACGGAACTTCAACTGGTATGATCGGGTTTCTTAACAGCTTTCAGGGGATGGAGTTCTTGTAATTTTTATGGAAATCCACAAAAGGATATGAGAGTGACCGAAAAAAGTAGTAGGTACTAACCTTACGAAATTTCTCCTCCTATTTCCTAAGTTTTGACTTGACAGCTGTCAATAAATAGAGTTGTACTAATTAGCTTTACAAACCTTATGTGCATTGCATTTTTTAAACCGAGTAGTTCCAATTCGACAGCTGTTAAGGACTACCAGATTTATACATGAAAAAAAGACGCTTCAGTTCGTGCGTTCAGATCAAAAGTCACCACTTTAGCATCTAGCTTGTTCACAATTTTTGTGTCAAAATTCATTAATTCGGTGAATAATTCCCCAAACATTTGAGTTTATTTTTAAAAAGTCCCACTTGGGGACTTACGAGTAACATATGCATTAGCTTTTACGAGGCAGCTATTTGCTATTGTTTTAACTAGAACGTGTCTACAAATAATTCCACTATTCCTATTTCCAACAGCGAAATACCCATTAATCTGAGTAATAGCGCTTCGCTTATTCATTATTTGTTTAAGCTAATCAAGTTTAAAGATTTTCCACTCCATTAAGCGATTAGAGATACACCCACAGCTAGTGTAACAAACAGATGCAATTGCATAATCAAAATCATTCTAACAAAGCAAATCTATTATATTCTTGCGAAGCACCTTCAATCCCATAAAGCGTAAATCTAACTGTTCCACAACTAACAGTAGTCGGGGTGATAAAAAACGTGACCGTTTTATCACGTGAACATCAACATTACATTTTGGTATTCGAAAATGTGAACGTAAAGCAAATCGAAAACACGTTGCCATCAAATGTAAGATAATAGCTTTGCTGTGTCAAGGCAAATATGCTTACAATGTATCTAGAACGACCGATAGAATATGGCTAATCATGTGCGGAAGTGTCTTTTTCTTTGTGGTTTTTAAGGGAATCTAACAATACAAAGTAAATATATATTTTGCTGTTGCTTGTGCTTTTGCTATTAGAGGTGGCTTGTTAACGGTAAAAAGCAAAAGATACAGAGTTTGATGGTGATGTTTTGCAACGCCTAGATACATACAAATATCATTTCTATGTAAATCGCCTTTAAATTTCTTCCATGTTAAGCTCTCATTAGGCAGTCGATAGATACATCTCATTTTCTCGAAAACGTGAACGACATTAGCAATAAGTTTGAATTCAACTAAATCTTCCAGTCGATCACTTCACTATATAATGCTGACCTAGATTGTGTTTGCTTGTCTGCCTGACTCAGAATGGTAATGATTTTCTGTAACGTGTTTATTCTAAATGCTTTTAAGGGTTTTCTTTTTTTTTTGTTTTTAAAAATCGAACACCATAATAGGTCATTTAATCGCATTCACTCTTAATTGGAGTTGCAATTGTTTGCTAATTAAGTTTGCATGTTTGCACAATGTCCTCCATGCACTGTCATAGAACAAGGGTATGTCCCATGTACATATGTATCTCCCCAACACTTTTTACAAACATATTCGCAAGACAATATGTTATTTCCAAATTGATTGACAATGATAGGTAAGAAGGGTTGCAGGAACCCTCCTATGTTCATGATGGAGTAGGAAATTACATTTTTATTCAAATGATTCTTTAAGATTTATGTTGTACCCTTTGAGACGATGCCTGGCTTCCGGAAGTCTTGAGATACTATATGTGTATGTGAGTACATCCTTTTGTATGATATTTTCTGATATCTTTCCGGCACAGTATTCAGGCACTTAAACCAGTAATGGACTGAAAAGCCTTTTCTGGAAAAAAGGATGTAGATGATACCATAAGATTGCTCTCAGTTATTATTAGATATTGGTATTTTTCAATCGAAGACGTGCTCTTTTGAATCTGTGTTAGAGTTGAGCACATCAGGCACATCAAATGGAGGCGGTTTCAATAGTGCGTTTAATATAATGAGGGGACACAGATTGGTTTTATGTTTTCTGGGGCATGCATTGTATTATGAACTAGATTTCAACCAAAACTACATGACATGGGACCCAGAAGACTAGTTTATTGAACTTTGCGATGCAATTTGCAAAGAGTTCGTGCGCACAAAAGCACGCGGCGAAAATTTGAACCTGGAAGACCAGGCAGTCCATGTTTTCGTACTCCATAAAGTGCCTGAACTTTGGTCATTAATATACCAAGATGTGAGCCTGCGAGAAACACTCCAGAAAGAGAGATTGGGAATGCGGTAACCCCAAGGAGCTATCAAGAAGAGAAGCTTGGGATAGCATCATTGCAAGCATTATGCAGGAGCTACGGCGGGAAAATCAAACAAGCCGAAGAAGAAGAGAGCCCTGCAACATAATTAAAATGACAGGACTTCAAAACCTGCCTCTACGAAGGAATGCCTTGATCGGCGGTACCGTTGGGGGCCACAGGACAGGTTTGAGGGCATGCTAGAGCATAGAGTCGGGCATAACTTCGTAAGAAGGGTTGTGAGTATCCATAAAGAGTCCATCGATTCCAGAAGTCAGACAACACACTACAAATACCCATTTTTGATGAGATGTGGTTTTGAACTGATGGTAATTCTGCATTCTTATTTAAAACGCTTTTATTCAAATTTTAAGGCACATTTATATACGCGAAGAAAACTTAGTCTAAAACGAATCCCAAATTTAAGAGAAGCCCAGTGAATATGTTAACGAGTCATTAGAACCAGGCATTAAATCTGGAGATTCAGCACTTGACTCCAGATCGAAGATCGGTTTTGTAAAATGGCTTCGATCACTGCTTCTCTTACAAGTAAAAATTTTCAAGACTGGGTTAAGGTTTTTCTTTGGACATGTCATAAGAGTTTTGCTTCTCCCCTTTTGTTAGTTGATGAATCAGAGTAACACAAGTACATTTTGGCGAAAAAGGGCCTCCTAACCCCTCACCTAAGAGTACATTGACAGAGCTACTCGTACGTACACAATGCCCTTCGATAACAGAATTATTACCACAAAAAGAACCATAAGGACAATCAAGATTACCACAACTTTTTTTCCAACATCTCATGTTTCCATGCCTTTTATTTCCGTCCGTCAACTTCAAATGAAGGCTGTAACGGATAAAATCAAAGACTTTGTTGGTTGAAATATGTAGTTCTAATTTCAGTACGTTACCCATACTATCAACCAAAAAATTTGTTTTTTAAAGGATACACAATTCGTTGACATACGAGTATCTACCACATGTATCTTGTGTAACATAAGAATAGCTTCTCTCAACTGAGTATCCCCCCGTTCTTTCTTCGCAAAAAAAAAAAAAAAACACAAATTATCGAGGTTGCTGCACACAATTGAAAGTGCGGTTCCGTAGGGGGAGAAAGCTTTGTACTACATCAGAATAAGTACACTTCTATGATGAAAAAAAAAAAGATGCATATTGTATCTCTATTGTCTGCACTGCTGCATTCCCCTCTCGTTCGAGAATATGCATCGTCATTTCATGTTGCACATAATCGTAATGCACCTCGAATACACTCGAATTAACAGATACTCAAATTATGAGCCCATTTTGAGCACAGTATCGCCATTGACGGCGGATCTCATCGAGTTGTTTCGCCATTACATTGGGTTCTCGTTTCATCGAGAGTGCATCCATATGGCCGTTGGCGGGTAGTCATCAGCAACGAGGCGGGGGCGGTTCTATTGGCGGGCGTTCTCAGTGTTTTTATCGCTTTTTTTTGTTTCATGTTCGTGTTCGTTTAGTGCATGTGTCCTACTAACTCTTTTCATGGTGTAATATGTACATACATTGCTTTGTTTTGCGGCACACACAGTTCATTCAACTCGAGGCGCATACTAAAGTATGCTCTTCTGCATTCGCAAAGACTGTGATGTAACCCGAGTTTTAAAATAGATCAAGAAGTAGAAAAAGAAAATCGGAAATGAAAATAAACACGTACATATGTATATACAAATGTGGTGTGTGGAATGAGGTCAGACTGAATACAAGTATATAAGCAGTGTGTCCATGCAAACACGACAGTCGAGTTCAAAGTTTACATTATTTCGTAGTAAATCTAAGAAAAAAAAAAAAAAAAACCAACCGAGGAAGCAATTAGGTTTGTTTATACTCCCATCACTCCTTGGTTCGCCCTCTTAGATTTTGTGAAGCGATTTTCAAAAGCGAGAGGAGTTCTTTCAAAACTGAATATTGAATGCGCTCTGCAAATTGCAAGAGTATAGGCATGAAAAGGCGGCAGAGGTGGGTAACCACCTACTTGAGACTGTTTGGCTTTCAGAGGATGTTGCCCTCGTTCGTGTACTTGTACCTGTATACAGGCGAAATTTGGGTGAATGGCGAAAATACGATAATTTTAAGAATTTAAGGATCCCCTCAACACAACTTACTTAAATTGCGATTGCACCCATAACGACGCAATCACAATAAAAACAAAGAGCTTATTTTTATATTTTTATATTTTTATTAATCGTGTGACATTTTTTCTTTTAATTCAACAGATTTCTTGACTTTTGAAAGCTTTTCAACACTTTTTTTTTCTTTTCTTTTTATTAATGTGTTCTTTTTACGAGTGTCGTGCAATCGGTTCAAAAATAGTTCCGCCTTCTGGAAGAAATAAATACTTTCCCTCCGTCAGAGTTAGTTATACAAATGTAGCTAACCAGCTGCAAAATCCGTTTTATGTTTTATGACTTGTGACGTGAATGAATAATAAAGGGAATGTCTGGGTCGTACAAAGGGGTAGTGAAATGTTGTTTGTTTGACATTAAGTCAGGGTTGGCAAATGTCAGGGTTGACAATCTAAATAAAAGGTATGAAGATAAAGTCTACTTCTCTTTCAATTCTGTCTTGCATTTCAAAAATTTGGAAGTAAGACCCACAGGCTTTATTTACACATCCTGATAAGTCATGGCGCTCTTCGAGATCATATTACCGTGACGTGTACGACTTTTTGGAGGCTATCTTGTTCCAGTGCAGCTATAGTCCGAATCATTTACGAATCTGTCAAAAGTTCCACAAACTAATCTAGAACCTTGACGTAGCCATGACCTTCTTCGAAGATGAGCGGCCACCATTTGGCGGCTCCTTCACGTCTCTTGAGGTGTTGGCTTTAAATATTAAAATTCTTTTTCATCTGCTTTTGAGTGAAAATAAGTTCGATGAATTGATTGCTTTCCACAATGAGTTTGCAGACGTTGCCAAGGGAGATTAAGAAAAACTTTTTTACGAGGTGCTTGGTCTTAATCCGATGGGCTCAAGGCTTAATGGGAGATTTTTTTGAGGGAGATGGCTACAAGTTTGAAAGGATATCTGTGCGAGGACAGATTAAATGCACCTGGAGTTGCACCATTTGCTAAGTACGTAAACTCTTAGTTTGAGTATTGAATTACAGCAGATTCGTCTATCATAACCGTGGGTGCGGTGGCTCAGTGGGTGCCGTAACTTAGTGGTTAGTGCGTTGGACTACTGCGCAAGGGGTTCCGAGTTCGAATCCATCATCAAAAGTTTTTTCACGGCCCCACCTCTTCCGAGTGTCTGACAAACATTCAAGAGTATTCACTGTCATGAGAAAGCTTCTCAAAACTCCTCTGCCCTTCGGATACGGCATAAAACTGTAGGTCCCTTCTGTACGTACAGAAATGTATACCATGCACGATACGTGCAGCTGTGAGAAGCTAGGCCTTGGCCCTCTATAGGCTGCTTACGGCCTAATATTTATTTTATTTATTTTTTTGTCTATCATAACCCCTTATGCTTCCTTGGACAAAGAAGATGATGCATCTATAACACCAAGCTTTCAGCGACTGACTTGTAGTGGGATCTTCACAGATGGTATTAAAACCAATAAAAAAAGGGGCTGTGCTTTTGCATGACAACTGTCACTTGACGTACCAACAACTGTCATTTGATGAAACGTATTGAAATGCATTTCTAATTTAAGCTGATGGCAACTCTGTTTCAATGGTTCAATAACATTTAAACTTTGCTTGTATTTAAATTAACCAATTTAAATCTTATCCAACTGACATCATCAAGAAATAAATCTCTGATAATATTTAGATTTGCATCTTCGACTTAGATCTCAAGTGGGTGTTTATTAATCGTAGTAAAACGAAGAGTATTAAATGACATCATCAACGATTAAAATTTTAGCTACAGAATCTTTGAAAGGAGTTCTTTATGAATATCATCTATTCATCTATCATGGTGAATTTATGAGATCATAGATCAAATACCTTCAGTTGTATCTTCTAGTTCAGCCTCAGTGTTATAGTTTCATGTACAACTTCTAAATGAGCATTTTGTAAAGTGTGAATGACAGAAGACATGTACACAGCCTACAAACTACGGTAATATCTTCTCTGATTGTGACTCCAACACCCCATAACACGAGACTAATCGCCTCAGAATCTGGAGCAAAATAAAATTGACTGATGCAACACCAAAAACAAGGTCAACATGATGTCAAGTGATGATACAATAGACGAGGGAGAGAGAGAGAGAAAAAAAGAAAGAAGAGAACTACGTTTCCTGCAAGTTCTACGCCTTCTAACGGAGATTAAAATTAAGGCCATGAAATTAATCACAGATGACACAGCTATACAACCATTTTAAGCATCTTAGTGCAGAATAGAAGAAGTACCTACCCATAAGCCACCCATACAATTTAATCCCCAAAATGTTGTACATTGGTATCTTAAGTTGACTTACCTTTGTTGTCTGTCATAGGATGTGGGTGTTGCCGTTACAGCTGTCATGATGTCGTTTTCAAAATCACTTGGCTCGGTACTAAAGGTATCTGATATCAGGAGGAAACTGTTATCCTTAAAGTGCGTATAACTTTCGGGCGGACTAACTTGTTGAGGTTGGCTACTTTGGTAAATTGACACACGTACTTTGGAACGTTCTAACCTGAAAAATAAATAAATAATAAACATCAACATTAAGATTATTTAATTTTTGTTTGCATATGGCGCATTTTTTTATCGATTGACATATGCCCGTGAATTTTATTCATATGAAATAAAATGACGCCAGAGTTGATTGTATAAATAGATTCAAAAAAACATTATCAAATTATCAAATAATTACGGACAGACACGAGGTTCTAAAAACAAATGTTGGTGTTGTGTTCTGTTTTATGACTTTTTGTTGTTGTTGGTTTTCTTAATGGAACCACACGGAATTAAGTAATAAAATGTATCTCTATACAGACATGGGCGTACTTGAAGACTACAATTTTTTTTCTTGATTTGATGATTGCAAGCGGCGGCGAATGGTGGTTCTTTCAGTGATTGCGACTGATATAAAGAAGTTGTATTGCTTGTTGTTGTTTCTTTTGTTTACAAATATAGGTGTACGGTATTTTGAAACTTATCAATAACAAAAACAAAAATCTCATTTATCGCACAATAGCGGAAAAAAATCTTGAAAAAGTTAAAAAAGACAAGTGATTGATGAGTTAGTCACAATACATAGGGTTTGATGGCTTGTAGTGATTTGGACATTATCGGCGTTGTTGTCAGACAATTGGGATCTTTATTTTACTATTTGGAAGCAGGCGAAGTGAGTTATTCATCGGCTATCAGAGGCAAGACTTTAATAAACTAACTATACCTACTAGAGACAGATCTTGACATTTCTCTAGCCGGAGCCTTTCTGTGAATAGATAGGTCTTTCTGTTAGAGAAATGTCTTAAAGAGAGAAATATATATGCGCAATTTAAAAGTATGGGAACAGACCCAAATGTTATTGAACGTGAGACCAAGAACAAACCATTATTGTGTCGTTTTCTTCCTTTGTTTCCTTTTGAGGATAACTTTTTTTGCAGGCTGTCATTTACCCAGTGTCTCCACAGGCAATATCGATGGCAATGACATTCTATTGCCAGCTATTTGAATTGTCAAATGCCAGTATGTCGTTAAACAAGCAACTCCACATACTTTTACATCACTTCAATTCAGTTTCTGCCAAAAAAGGGATCTTTATTCATTGCCATCCATTTGACAGTCTAAACTGCTGGTGTCAAGCATTTTCATTTTCAAGAAGTTAGGTAATTGCAATGACAATAAATAGTAAAAGATATAACCAGTGGCGACGCCATGTTAATTACCAACAACAAAATATCTGCGTTGGTTCCTTTGTGATTTTGCAAAAATCTTGCTTTCCATCTAGTATAGTCAATGATCTCGGCCACATAGAGCGAATGGCCAACGCGACTCCAGGTAACATAATAAAACTGCTTAGTCCCTATAAAGACCAGACAATCGCTGATGCCAGAAATCTTCAACCAAAAAGCTTCGTCTGCAACTAGACTCAACTCCAATCAACGAAGGTAGAAATCAGCAGTCTCTAAAAAGTCTTAGAACTACATATCTCAATGATATACCTACATATGTGATGGTCTGTGAACTGCCATAAGAGCTGGACATACTCTTTTAATCTTTTGGCATATAACCTAATATCAGGCGGGAATTTCTTTCAATCGCGAATGATCTGCTGCCATTCAAATAAGGACTCTTTAGGCTCCTGAGTCAAAAATCAATTAAACCAGTGAAAAAATGCTACAATCCGCCTGGAGCGGATCATATAATACCCTATCCCTATCTTATTTGGTCGTGTCAGTGCGCGGTGGAAAATATATTTACAAAATTTTCTATTTTGCCCTATAAACTAATATTTTTACTCAAAAATTAATTTTTGAAGTAAACGCCACTAAAAAGTGGGCGTGGCCATATACAACGTATAGACGATTTGTAGATTAAGTAGATATCTACATATTTGCTCAAGTACGTTTTTTCGAGTTTCATATGAAAATAGTGAAAAAAAGAGATTTTTTTGAAAAGTGGGCGTGTCAGTGGGCGGATTTTAAAAATTTTTACACTTATATTGCTTACTTTTCCAAAGACCTCGTATACAAAATTTCATCAACCTAGCTCAAACTTTAAGGCCCAAAAACTGGTGACACACAGACGGACGGACGGACGGACAGACGGACAGACGGACGGACGGACGGACGGACATGGCTTAATCGACTCGGCTAGTGATGCTGATCATTTATATATATACTTTATGTGGTCTATCTTCAATATTTCTCTATGTTACAAACTATGTATCAAACTTAATATACCCTTAGGATAGGGTATAAAAATTAAAGTAGCAACACAGGTTTTCAGTTGTGTTCCAATTCAGGCTTTGGAAACAAAATGACAACATTTTATAAAGGAAACAAAACAAAACCAGAGACCTTATTCAGGAGTGAAAAGAAATACAGAACACAGTCTACAGGGTGATCTGTGAAAGAGCTGGACACACTCTTTCAAACATTCTTTCTACCTGTGAAGATCGTGATGGCTAGACTTTAAACTACATATGAGCCTGTTTAGATGATGACTCTCGAGTAATGTCGTGTCTACATGCTCACTCCTGCACTACTTTTATAAAGTTTAGAGGAGGGAATGAGTAAATTGAGACACATCTGTATTTTTTGTTTGTTCTCTCGTCCAAGTACTCATTTTAATGCGCGACTCACAACGATCGAACATCGAACTATAAGGTAATGATAAAATGGAATAGGAACGGAACATTTCGGATGTAGAACGCGACTCTCCTCGATTTTTATATTTTCTTCATGACTCTCCCCCTCTCTTTACCCCTCACTGTTCTTACCCACACAAACTACCGACATAGCCGAGTTTTGAGTCATCATCTAAACAAGCTCTATGTATATTATGCGCGACATAGCTTGATCACAACTATAGATGGAACCTACGTTTTATGCTGGTTTTGAAGGTCAGTACTCGTAAGCTTGGAGAGAGTACCTCATAACGATATACACGGAAAAGTTAGGCTCACGTTGAAGGCAGAGTTCCTTAAAAACACTTTGCTTTTTTCGATTAAATCCACTTCACGTTCAGTAGCCCAATTCGCTAACCACTGCACCGAGGCACATCACTGCACTAGTTTTAATTGAGTACCATTTTACAAAGAAACAAAATTCAGTTTACTGTGATCTTAGAGTTATAGAAATCAACATACTCCATATTTTCTTCGGTCGGTTGTACCTGAAGGCTCAAAACAAGATTTCAAAAACCACAACAAAAAATGAACTCAAAAATTTGTCTTAAAAATTCTCATTTCACTTCAAAGTCACATTTCGCGATTTCAAGTCTCTATCAAGTACTAAAATCCAAACTCAATCAGAAATAGTTTCTAGTCAAAGGTTACGACGAATATTATTAGAATGCTAATCAACTAGAAGCGGTCTGAGATATATAAATTTTTATTAGCCAACTTTCTGTTCGATTGGCAATAGAAGTTTATGGCACTAATGCTAATTTAAAGTTTAGTGATTGGTTTTAGTTAAGTTAAATTGATAAAAGATGTGGGTATTAACTTTATTTTTTATTTTTAGTTTTAGTAGATAATTAGTTGTTTAATGTATTGCAGGTGTAATCGATGGAGGTACATTACAAATTGCAAGTGACACAATCTCTTGTTTGAAGTGCAATAAAAGTTGGAGAGATGCCACAAGGGTGTAGGTGATATGCAGTGAGTCAGAATCCCTTAAAGCATCTTCGATTTTATTAAGTTATAGGTTCACAGGTGAGTGCCATGGCTCCATGGTTAGTTCGTTGGACTACTACGCATGAGGCTTCAATTTCCAATCCATCAATCGAATTTTTTCACGGCCAAGAGAGTTATTGTCATGAGAAAGCTTCTAAAAAAAAAAACCCTAAAAGGATCAAGGAATTTTGCTTCGGTATTCACTCTAAAGCTATGAGTGTATACAGCAATAGACGGTAATAACATTTTCGCTAAGATGGATACTTCAAAATGGGTTTATAACCCCTACCCAGATACATACAGCCATGGACACAGAAATAGCACAACCTGTAATAGAAGTTCCATTGAAAGATCATTGGCCAATATATTTAGGATGACCGGTTGCATTTAGCTTCCATTCTACACTGACTGCTAATTCCAATGGTGCTAATGGCTACCAATGAGTGTATAAATCCAGGTCAGCAGTTTAAGGTTCTGTTATCGTACTTACAGATAGTATCAAGTCACGCTCTCAAGATGGCTCATGATGGCCTTAGTTATCGTCGGTAACCACACGAGACTACTGTAGGTAACGCCATGCATATCCAGAAAATCGTTTTAGGGGAAGTTCCGAAGGGTTTTCCAGATCTTCTGCTACGTAAGCTATAGGGCCTTGTTCATTTATTTCATCTCAATGTTTAAGATTTCTTCAGAGTCAAGGTGGTTTCGGCTGATGTGACCTCCCAGAACGGCTCTATGTTGAATACATTGAACTGAACGCATGTATTTTTATTTTCATAATTACAATTTCCAAGTTTCATAAAAGCTTTCTCTAAACATAAACTGTCAGCTGATTTTTTACATTCGATTTGCCGGTTAGCTGATGCAATGCTTTTTGTATCTGAACACGCGTCTGCTCATAATTCTAGCGGACAGATGTTGTCACCAATGATGATGATCTATTCAGCGTGCTACTCGCATCATTCGGAAGCAAACAGAGCAAAAAAAAAAAAAAACACAAAATTATATTATCAAACTAAACCATGTCATGTGTGTCATAGAAAATGTGTGTCTCTAGTATGAATTAAAGAACTGTCCGCACGATAGAATACATAACATCCGCCACTCTATGACGGCTGGTTAATCGCCACTTTTTTTTTTTGTACTTTTTTTTGTTCTTTGTTCCTCAATGACTCAAAAATAGATAAATAACATGGAGAATCATTACGCAATGAATTTGCCCACTCAATTGCCGGAAAAAAACGAAAAAAACCAAACGACTATCCCACGGTTGAACTAAAAATCTGCGCGGAATATTTCCAGAAAGGTACCTACTCGTACATACTGTGTCTTCATCTCATACAAGTATCTGTACAGTACGAGTACAAAAATTATAATTTCATAAAGAAAAAAAAAAAAAAATGTTGATGATTAGTTTTCTGCGCGTTGGCTGAGAAGAGAACGTTTTGTAAACAAATAAATGAACACAAGTGACCTTGCATATATTCAGAAACATCTCTCATCGGACCGCGGCCGAACCGAAAAGCCAACCCGAACCACACAACCAGTTTAATTTAATTGACTTACGCGACTCTTGTGACGCGATGGCGTCATCTATGGTTAGCGTGTTGTGTGCTTTTTTTTAGCCAAAAAAAAAAAATATATATATAAATCACAACGACTCTTTAGATAAGCAACACGGCTCATTAAGTCATCCACCAGAAGGTTCTATAGTATGTCCAACTTCTAGTGCACTTGAAACCAACTCAACTCGAAGTCAAGACCACCACCATTGGGGTTAAGCTAAACTGGATTGCTCAGCCTTGGAACGATGCCTTAGTGACAAGTATTAGAACTCGTTTTACAAAATACACATAATATTTTTGACAAGCTCAAGGATTTTTATTTTTTATTTTTTGATGACTCTACCATCATACAATCATCAAAGTTCGTGTCAACAATGTGGAGTAATTTAATTTTCTTCAATTCGATAGATTCGATTATCGATTTGTGTTGTCGCCGTTGGCAATGCGCCGAAGACGTTCGCCTGCAGCTGATGATGTCATATGCCTTTTTTTTTGTAACACTCTTTCTGTACAGACTGTGTATAATATTTGTAACTCAATTTTGATAAAGACTAATTGAATTTAAATGATTTGATCTGGATGCGGTTTTTCTTCTCCGTTCTCGGTCAAGTGATTGTGTGTCATATTGATTGCGCAACACGAATGGTACGGATACGATTTACGCCATTGGAACGTGCTGCTATGTCTAGCTAGATGTCAAATAAAATTATTATAAGTACGTTGATGGGCAACAAAACAAAATAGAAAGCTTTTGTACATTACACGAGTTAATTTGCATTTTTCATTGAAATAATTGGAGAGACCTGAATAGTTATTGATCGTGAAACTACTGATCGTTGTAGCAAGCTTATTTTTAGTGTTAGCTGGGCAATTAGTCGAATTCCATACTCGTGGTGAGTTTAAAGTGCTTGTTTTATCGCGTAATGGATTGAAAATGCAAATTTGATTAAATTGTACTTAGAAGTATGACTTGAGGGCAAATTTTGACGTCCACGTCATACCATCAAGTTAGCGCTCTAGATCACTCTATTTAGAAAGTTCTATCGAGGCTTATTTTTTTAAAGGGCCTGAACCTTAGAGTCTCCAGTTGAGACACTTTCTACCCTTTGTGGTTACATGACATGTTCTCGGAGCTACATGACAGCGCATTTCCTTATTCCAATCCGGCGCAGGTTTGGAAAAACTCAGAGTAGCTATTGAGCATACGATGTTTTCATACGCAACAGATGACGTATGACCTGACATGAGCTCATTATTTCAAATTATGTCTCGGTTGAGAGTAACAGCAGTAGTACGATATGCATACACCAGGAGCCCGTGCGAACCTAACAACAAAAGAAGGAAAACTGCATTGGGCTTATACGACTATCAAGAATATGGAAGAGAGATAAGGTTTGTATCCAGAACTTCAGGACTTCAGGCTAACAAGCCTCATCTCGTTTGTCATATGCAAACTGGAACAACATTTTGCCAGTACCACACAACCTACAGAAGATATGACACCGATGATGGAACGAGGAAATATATATATATAACCTTACTGGCGGTATAAGCAAGGCATTTCGAATTTCTTGGTTTCCAAAAACATTTGGCTTCAGTGGTGTGGCCACCGTTGCAGAGTTGGTGCATGACTACAATTTCGGATTGGTATGTTAGGAAAACGATGATGCTCTACGGCTTCCAAATATGCGCTACTGCCATGAAAATGAAATTGTTTAGAAGCAAGACGACATATTTAATACAACTAATGCATTGAGAGCTACAGTGACTTTTGAATAACCTCCAACGATGCGGTATGCTTAGTGGTTGGAGTGGTACAAATTGAACTCCTTGTTAGAGGTGAGATTGATCCAATATAGACGCTTGCATATGTATGAAGCATATGGAGCTTAAAACTTTCGCAGCGAACTCCACTCTACAAGATACTGCTTTGTCTGTCCCTGTGCCGAATTTTCTATGGGACGAATCCACTTTCGCACAGTCGCAGGAGTCCTCAAAGGTTTAAACATATAAAAATCCGCTTGTCCAGACGGTATTCCCCCTATAGTTCTGAAGAGGTGTTCTTCCACGTTGGCAAAACCTCTGCGTGAGCTTTTCTACCTGTCCTACTATTCTGGCCTCTTTCCGAGTAGATGGAAAACAGCATTTGTCCAGACTGTCCCTAAAAAAGGTGAATCTTCCTCTCCAACCAATTATCGACCCATTGCACTTACGTCCCTTCTTTCTAAGGTCATGGAAACGCTGATAAATCGTCAGCTTATGAAATATCTTGATTCACGAAAACTCCTCAATGACCGACAGTATGGTTTTCGTAGCAACAGGTCCACTGGTGACTTGATGGCATATCTCACCGAAAAGTGGAACCAATCTCTCCACCTTCTCTTGGGGAAACAAAGATAGTTGCGCTTGATATTTCAAAAGCATTTGACAGAGTTTGGCATCAGGCTCTTTTGTCGAAAATGCTTGCATATGGTATCGACGAGTCTCTTCTTCAATGGATTAGAAATTACCTTTAAGGGCGTTCAATACAAGTTGTATTGGATGGCTTCAAATCTGCTATTCACCACATAAATTCTGGCGTCCCCCAGAGCTCAGCTCTGTCTCCGACTCTCTTTCTTATTTTTATAAATGACCTTTTGTCTGCTACCTCTAATCCAATTCATTCCTTCACTGATGACAGTACCATCAGTTTTTCATATTCGTTCCCCAACTCAGAAGAGGAGGCAACGTATGTTAAACTCATTAAATTCCGATGTTGACAGCATAATCAAATGGGGTTTAACCAACAGAGTGGAATTTAATGCATCCAAAACACAATGCTGTCTCCTATCACTCAAGTGGAACCAAACCTCCCAACCATTATCCATGAATGGTACTTGCATCGCGGAAACCGAAAGACTTGCCATTCTCGGTATGTGTATCAATAACCATCTCAGATGGAACGACCATATAACGATATTCGAGGTCGCCAAAAATGCAGCAAAATGTCTAGGATTCCTTAAAGGGTGCAAGAAATACTTTACCCCGACTGATTTGGCCTCAATCTATAAGGCACACATCTGGTCAGGTGCACCCAAAACTGTTTTGCACTTACTAGATAGGATCCAGAAGCGTACGTTAAAACTTAAAGGTGATAGTAACATTGTGAGCTCCATAGTTTCACTTGAACATCGAAGAAATGTCTCATCGCTTTTTCCATAAAAAATGCTCCAGCCAAATACCCAACAGCATTCCCCCCCTTCAAAATTTCACCCACAATACGCGTCACGCTTTGAGTGCACATCAGTTTACCCTCAAGCCCAACTTCGGACTTACTGTCAAGTACAGAGATTCATTCATTAGCCGAACAACACGTATGTGGAACCAACTTCCAGGCTCTGTGTTTCCTCACCGTTATGGCCTTTAAGCATTTAAAGCCAACGTGCACAGGTACCTCCTCTGTTCCTCTTCTCACTTTTCCTAAACGCCCGCGTCCTGAATCATCAGCATAAAGGTATTCATATACATATCACTGGTCAAAGCTTCAAAGCCTAACTAAACAGATTTGTACACGACGAGAACCTATATTGGCAAACGTGAAAGTAAGTTACTCGGGGCGGATCACCAGGCAGATGATGATCTCGGAAGATGAAACCATTAACGACACTGTGGCAACCGTTATGGAAGAATATCGAAAACAGGAGTGACAAGTAAATGAAGCGCAGCTAGCTGACAACCTGAACGAGCCGAGTATGTAGGGTTGAAGTCCCACCCTCGCGATGAAATGCTTTGCGGCAGTGTCACGATGACTAAGGGGAGTAGAAGATGTGGACTCAGTGCTCAGCTCAGTTTCGGCTTTAATAGATTTTCATCGTCTCACGCGAAAGTGTAGATCTGTTTTTTACCAAATCCTAAAGTAATAAGACCCCACACGTCCATTTTACTCCTAGGAACGCATATCTAGCTAAACCGCCATCTTTGCTCACAGAATTTCCCTGGACTTTTTGTTTAAAAAGGCGAAAAAGAAAAACAGGAAAATAAATCACAACATCCTAAATGCGTCAGCTAATTCGAATTGCTTTCGCCAAAAACAATGTGTTAAACCAAAAAAAAAAAAAAAATTATTATACACTACATTATTTCTATTTTTGCCATTTTGTTTATTCAAGAATGTTCGCCTTCTATTTTCCAATGAATATCGACATTATTCCTGTTGTTTATTTATCGCTTGGATATTGGCCAACGTTTATTGAAATAATTACGCAACTCAAAAGAAATTAAAGATAAAAGACCAGAACGCCTGTCGGGGGCTCTGACAGTCTAAGAAGCCTTAATAACTAATTCTTTAATTTTCCTTCTCAAAATAGATACATATATACTCCACTCCTCACACAATATGGACACAGGAAGGCGCTAACATTAATTTGCTACTGTGTTCCGGCATTCATTCCTCCATCAACGTATTCTACTTAATTCCTTCCACCAACCACCACCATCATTCTGGAATTGGCTTTTCTCAACAAAAACACACACACATACAGTACAGCTCTGGAGCTGGAGAAGGTTCACCTAGTACAATGGGAAAATCTCAGCTTGGGAAGGTTTATTCATATCAAATGGCGTGCGAATGGCAGAATAGAAGATCAAGTAGAACAAAAAAAAATAGCAAAGCGACAACAGAGAATTGTGTTCTTGAGAGCTCTGGCTAGCTTGTGGCATTTATAGGTCAATGACATGAATTCACCTGGTCTACTAGTGCACGTTCCGTGATCGAGAATCCAACCAAAACCAAAAAAAAATTACTCAAGTCTAAAGGCATACGCATAATTTACTTACTTTTGTGTTAAAACCTATGTGCTTGATTGCCGTTGTCTTAACCAATCAGAGCAGAGTCGGAAGACTTGATCTCAATGACTGATCATCACCCCGCCGCTGCGGTATAAATCAGTGACGGTTGATGCATTGGATGCAGAAAGCTCTAACTGCTTGAGAAAAACGAAGAACTCCAACAAAGGAATTAGACACTTTAATGGTGAACAGAAGGCTTCGTGCCAGCCCATTAAGTGTGAACATTTTTTTCGAGGTGGATTTTCATTTTTATTGCTTTCATTTGATTAGATAAGAATTCTGTACCTAGTTTTTTTCTTTCAAGGAATTTCTCTAAAAAGATATTCGTGAGAAAGAAGTTAATGAATGGAGAAACACAGCTTCACCACCACCACGAAGTATTGAGTACACACAATGGACACAATTATGTGGAAAGTCAAATGATTAATGTTATGTTTACTCAGCAGTTATGGACTAATGTACATAAGAGAATAATGAGCATAGTTGGATAGAAAAAAGTAATGATTTTGGTCTCAAAAACCTACAATAAATGAGTTAAACTTTCTAAAGCTGAACCTTCCTTCCGGATGTTTGAAAGTGTACTTTTTTTCTCAACAGATCCCGCAGTCAAATTTACTTGAAACAGCAGAATATTTGAGTCACTCGTTTTTTTTTTTTTTTTGAGTGGCCGAGTTCCCAACACTTCGCTAATCTAGCTGCTAGAATACTTTTGCACCGGGATGACACATGTAGTACTAGAGGCCGCTCGATTCACTATGACAAAATCTGTACTAGAGGGCGCTAGATTCTCTAGGACAAAATCTGTCATCCCGAAGCAAAAGTATTCTAGCAGCTAGATTAGCGAAGTGTTAGGATCGCGGCCAATGAAAAGTAAATTAAAAAGAACACTAAATCTACTACAATTTTCTTACGGACAGGCATAGACGAGCAAAACTAGACAAATTTACGACAACAAAATTTTATTTACAAAATGGCTGCATCCATAGCTGTCAAGCCAGCCGACGAGATATTTACTTGTATGTGTGAGCTTTGTGAGCTCCCATTTGATTTGGCTTGAACGTCAGAATACCATTACAAATCTCAGCGGATTTTAGCTTAGGGGAGCGAATCTGTCAAACGACCCGAAGTTGACGGTCTAGTTTAATTCGTCTATGCTTAAGAGTCAACCATAATTGAATTAGGGCTCTTACACACAATAGGTAAACTGGACACTTAACAACTTTTCGCTCAGATTCGTCGAGTTTTCGTTTAGTTTTGGCTCCATACGTGGGGTATGGTTTCATTTAAACGTTCTGTATTGATCGCTAAGAATGAAGATACCATGTATAGCATGAGTATTTCCATTTTTAGTTTACCTCACCCAATAAATAAGCTAAAGCTTTACTTATTGCCTGATTCTCATCAAATGCTTCCTTGTACGACTTAAAAAAATACAACTTCCTGTTTGTTAATCGTCGAATACGTTCAATTCCGCTCTAGAAAACAGGTAGGTGAATAATTCTCACCAGCAGTTGGTCATTCTATTCATAACTTTCAACACTCAACGTAACCAACGGAAAATATTTCCAAAGAAAGTCTGCGAAAGCAAAGTACAAGATACAAAAAAAAACTGCGAACTTATTTGTATCTAATTGAAACGGTTGAATGCGTTAATAAGTGCTGCGACTGGGATAGATTGTTGTTGCCATTCGCATTGTTACTTTGTTGTTCCATTTGCATCTACATTAAGCTACTGCTGTTGAACTGTGTGTTGCACACATTTCAATTCGTCGAGAGTAAAATATTGTTGCTCCATGAAAAGATTACTAAAATGTTCAATTCAACAGCGACGCACTGTAATAATTCGAGACGATTTATTGTAATAATTGTGCGAATGGCCCTCAGTGTCTGTGGACTTGTTTAAATAAAAAAAATGTGGACTTAACCTGTTTGCTTTTGGGGGTAAAAATAGAATAAAAGATTGTCAATGGCTCGGAATATTGATGTTTTTTTACAATTTTACGGAAGTCAGGGATTATACTTGATCCAATTTCTGTAGAAGTAACAATGGCAGTGCAATGCATCGATTAATTTAGCTCAACTGAACAGTTTTGGTCTCATGATGGACCATACAAGATTTTAGCATCCCCAGCAACTTTGCAAGGTCCGTCCGTTTTCTAAAATTTCTCAGAGTTCTCAATTTCTGACGAAGCATAAAATGGGGATGGAAATGCTTCTTGCTACTTGTACTGTGCTTTGTGCAGAAGCTCCATAGAGTCATGGCCAAAACTGGACATGATAGCCGATTTTCTAAAGTGAAGTTAATTTTTGTCTCAAAACACCTAGCTAAGACTGTTCCGCTCCAAACTAGGGTGCATGCTGTTATTTGGACGGCTGATCACATATACCGTCGTTTGGTTATTCTTGCCAACGAAATATTGCACGGATTTCCTGAACACCTTCACCAGAGAACAGGTCAGAAACCTATAGGCACCATTATTCAAGGTCGTAAGTGAGAGTAGAGCCATCACTTCCAAAACTCCATAGCAAAAGACACAAGCAATGGAATGGAAGCCCGAAAGGTTGATGAAAATCCTACCGCCGTACTAGATATATATGAAATACATAAATAAAAACTTATTATCAGCATGGATACCAAACATGTTGACCTTCTACAGTATCAATCACAATACTCAGAACTCCCAAAGTATGCACCAGTCATTTGTTATCTCAAAACTATTTGAGTATACATTCCAAATCTTTGTCTAGATTAAGTTCTCGATCTAATCTATTACCCAACCGTACCTCGGGTATTAAATAAAACTATCACCTCCTCTAATTTATTAACAAAAAAAAAGTTATTTTTAGCAGTTATTCTTGTTGTTCTGCAATATCTAAGACTGTAATGTGATATAAGGAACGCATACACGCGGTACAAATGTATTCAATGTATCGTTCTAATGATATAATCTAATTGTGGTTAGTTTTATTACATGATTAAGTTTTATTGATACTTAAATGTTATATCCGATTTCGCTCTACTCAATAGCGCGAACCTGCCTTAACTATTAATTGTTTCGCTGAATGCACACAGTGTCATCAATCGGTCAATCAACGTTAGGTAACTTCAGCTAACGACATAGACACATATGATTCCACTGATTGTTTTCAATTAGTCATTGGCTTCGGTGGAGAGTCTACGACTTAATTCTATAGCAAACTAGACCTGTAAAAGAATGCAATAATTACTTTTATGTTCTTAAGAAATTGAAGTGTAATGACTGAAGTAATCATTTTCAGCAATTAGAATACCAAAACCAAAAAGAATGCAATCTTCACTAACGTCACTGGGATTGAATGAATGCATTCAAGTGTTTGAAGTCAGGTGAAATTAATGAAGACATTTAATCTGTTTCAAGTCAGTTGAAGTCACTGATTGTATACAATTTGTTGAAGTCATTTGAAGTCTTTGAACACGTAGTCACAATATTTAAAAACCAAAAGAAAAATGACTGAATTTTGATTGACTTTCAACTTCAAATGACTTCAGTAGATTGAATCCATTTAATGACTTCACGGAATTGAATGCAATCAGTGATTTCAACCGACTTTTACTGACTTCAAGCAACTGATTGAATTCAGTGACTTTTTTGCATTGAAACAAGTCCACGTGAATCCTTAGTATGAATTCAGTGAATGCATTCCATGATGGTATCATCATCCCCTGGCATTTTTGTCGAATTGCATAATTTATACCAAAGTGTATTACTAATCTGTGTAACCCTATCAATTACGATAAGACCACACGGTTGATAGCAATAGTAAGCTCAGATAAAAAGTCTCAAAATGTTTGCATAAATTAAACTGACCTTCAAGTTAATTAACTGAAAACAAGAAAAAGAAAAATTATCAAAACCAGTTGACCAATGTACAATGTACATTCCCGTCTAGTCTATTTGGCTGGTTGCCAAAATTTTCGTTGAATAGGAATTCCGGATTTTTTTTTCGAACTTTCTCTTTGTATTCCGGGGCCAAAAGATACGAGGATACAAGATAAATTTTCTGTACAATGAACGACCATGGATTTGACTTTTTGAGGCCTAGAATGTCAAAGGGCTATGCGCTGGATTCTTTTGAAAGAAGCTCTTTTCGTCCACAGGTTTAAATGACCTGTTCTCTTCATCAGACGATGACCTTATTCAAAGAAACACCATCTACATCTAAGGCCAATGAAATTGTCACAGATTGACAAAACAAAACAAACAAACAAAAACCTACAAACAGTTAAAGATGAGCAGTGGTTTTTTGCAAAGCCAAAGACATCATGTTTGTCATGCTGTCATAGAGAGGGTAACGACCTTTTGAATAGATGAAGAATGAATCATTTGAATACCGCAAAAGTTTGTTTTATAAAAGAAGCAAGAAAAAAAAAAGTTCATTAAAAAATGTAAAAACAAAAGGCAACCAAATGATGGTAGGTTGGCGTCTATAAAAGGCTTCAGGTTGATTGAAACAAAGACTCATTCGAATTTCAAATCGATGGATTAAATTTAAAGCTGAGAAAGGCTGTTCTTTATAGATGATTTGTTTTTTTTTTACACCAATACAATGGCCTGTAGATATTCTAGCGATCATCTAAATATAACGTAAAATAGCACGTTTATCATTCGCTTCCGGATGGCCTCCAATGAGTCAAACACCAACCTCTTAATTTGAAATTTCTAAAATTAACAAAAAATAAATAAAACAGTCCAGCAGTGCCAAATTCGATAAATAAGACAGATGTTGAGGATTCAGAATTGTTGGGGGCACTATTCTAGACTCAGCGGTCAAGGATCATTGGCATTCTTACAATTTTCATGATTCGATTGAGCCTATTAATCATTGCTATCAATTCTCTGTCTCCATTAACAGCGGGCATAATTTCCTGTGCTACATTATGTCACTTGAATGTTTTATTGGAACAAAACTTAATTGCTGTTTTTTTTTTTTTTAGAAATATTCCAAGGATAAAATGATGTTGGAGATACAACTTGTAGTAGCAGCCGCAGTGTGTAACTTCTATGAATGAGAAACGATTCGAGTGGAGCAGTAAATTAGATTCAGTTTGATCGTTTTGAAATCGAAGATTAAGTTAAATTTATATCTTTGGTGTAGTTTTTTGTCAAGGATGTATTTATGAGAATTTGCCGCGCTGGTTTAGTGATTAAAATTAGATGAGCTCGACCAAAACAGGTGTAGAACTATCGATCAACTGCAACATCTGTGACAGATCGGTAGACAAAAACCCTCCATTGACGATCGGTGATAGTAAGTTCTTCAATTTCAATTAAATCACTTTTGAGTACTACTAAATATTGAAGAGACTTTCAACAACGTGAGCGCTAATGCTATCCTGAACTTAATGCCGGTCTGTACAACGACGTTCAAGTCGGGTATAAGAGAGGCTGATCAGCGAGTAAAATGATCAACAACCACTAGAGCAATTGACCACAAAGAAAAACTATGCTTAGTTCCATTTGGTATGATTCAAGCAGCAGTCTGACAGCCGTAAGGCTTAGAGAAGACCGACCCTATGGCCATTCCCCCATACAATGCCACTGGGAAGCTACTAACCGATCGACAGTTACTGATCACAGAAACCAAACACACCAAAGCATCAGGATTCCGAACAAATTTACTGAAAGAATATAGTATACCGATGTTCTAATATGGAAGTTACCACCATCGGAGTATAGTTTGAAGCAATGGGAATACAATGGGATGGAAACTGGGATCTATTGTGAAACATCAGAAACAAATAATTTTCAAATAAACGATGCAGTATCTTTTAACCCGAAGCACAGCCAAATTGAATCCAAATATGAGCTGTCAGCTGCCGAGTTGGTTCAACAAGTTGCACAACTTTTGAGCATTGTCCATCAACACGCACATAAACTTGGTTCGCAACCATCAACTCGAATAACTGTGTTCCTTTTGACAAAATCATCTCAACAGTGTATGAGGGTAATTAAAAATTGAAAGAATGAACTAGGTGGTCCAGGCTATTGAACGAATTGGTCGATTAAGTGGACAATTCGATTCAACAGTTGAAAGAGTTAGTCAACTAAGTGGACGATTTGTTTCAGAAATTGAAAGAAAGAAACTAAAATTCAACAATTATTTGAGCTGATGAACTATGAGCATGGGTAGTAGTCACATTTTAAAAAAAAGTCATTGGTATTTATTAAGAATTTACCGGCCTATTGAATTAAGTAGAAGCCGGCGATAACCTATTCCCTAACATTCTGAACTTGTTGCGTTTAGTTAAATATTAAGATTCGTGTAATTTAGAGTTTATATGTAACTTTTTAAAAACCTTTATTATCTCATCTATCCTAATCTGTGTTATGATATCAGCTTTCGTCATTCTTTCTTTACAAGACCGGTATAATTCTTCTTATATCTTTTTTTTTGTTATCTTTTCTGTTTTTGCTGATTAAGAATATTATTGTTTAATTGATTGCTACATGTCTATGATTATATTTAGAAGTGAACCTATTTTGCAAAATTTTTGGTGTCACATTCAGTGATTCTATGACAGTTTGCATGGTAGTAAATTAATCAGAATGTTGATTTTTTGAATAGCTGCTGACTGCTAGTATTTAACTGTCTTCAAAGACAAAATAAAAGAACTTATACATCCATACAAGTTGTCATAAAAGCATGTAGTATGATTATTTTACGCATTTGTAAGTAATTGGTATGTCCATACTTGGAGCATGGATTTTGTCTTATCTGTCTTTGGGTTTGCCTTTAGCCATTTATTTATGGCACTTGGGTGTATATTGACTTTACTGACTTTACTTACACTTGTTTGTAGAACTCTTTTAGAAATGAGTCATCTGCTAAAGGGACTGCTTTACATTTTTGTACGTGAACGTGTGATAGAAGATTGCACTGGCTCAGTGGTTAGTACAATGAGTTCTCGTACATAGGGTTTAAGGTTGGAGTTCAAGAAATAGCTTACGAGTTTTTGAAAGGCTCTCTCTAGTCCAAGAGAAGTAAGCCAATGACTTGGCTTAAAAGGATTTAAAGAAACAGCAAGGTACACTAATGTATATGTATTTAGTTTTTGCTCCAACATTCATTAACATTGATTCACACGCTCAGGCAGAGGAGGAATATAAGACGACTATAGTATGCCTATGATCACGACTTCAAATTAGTAAATGTATTTTTGTCCACAACCATTGCCAAGTTACATTTGTTACACGTGTTACGTAACTAATTCAATAATAGGTACCAACGGTAATGGAAATGCTGTGAAATTGAAATTACCAACAACAGTTTTTACACACAGAATTCCTATCCAGTTTTCATTACGACTGGTGGGTATGCCTCTTGTAAACTTCTAACCCTCTGCTTAATCATGATGCTCTAAGAACCTTCAACCTTCAGTGCAGATCCAAAAGCCTAAGGTGTACCAGACACGCCTTAAGGAATGACTTAAATGACAAACACCATTCTAGGGTGTGGATTTTAATAAAGTAGTCACTGTGAGTGTAGTCAGTCCTTTGGACAACCACGAAAAAGTCTGTAGTTCACAATTCATTGTATTTACAAGAAGATTTGTATACTCTTGGTCTTCTTAACATTATGAGTGACCAAATATTGTAAGTATCTAAATATCTCACATCCTGTAAACTGAGCTTTATTTAGAAAATGTAAATTAAAAAGCATTGCGTCTAGTCAGAAACCCTGAGGTACCTTTTATGAAGATAAATTTACTGCTCTTTACTTATAGTACGTTTACACCGCACCCAAATCCAACATTTCAGGAAAAAAATTTCAAAATCCAATTTTGCGTTCCGACTGCAACTTCAGCATTTCAAATGACAGCTAGTGTCAGAATTGAGCACTGATATTTTTTTCAGATTGGAAATGATTACTTGAAATTACTTATTATTTACTTGACAGCAGCTTTTCTGTTTATTCAGCGGGTTGAAATGTCATTGTTTGACGTGCTGAATTTGTAAAGAGGATTGTTCGACTTGACGAACTTACAAATGCAGCGACGAAATTCAGTATTTCGCTGGAATCCAGCATTCTAGAATGCAGAAAAATATATGGAGAAATGCAAAGTATTTGGACTGAAATGCAGAAACTAGCCGAAATGTTGCATTTGGGTGCGGTGTAAACGTACTATTAGGAATAAATCTGCCACTAGCTCTATTTTTGAATTTCGGCATTTCCGTCCTTCTTTCTCAGGACGGCAGTACAGCTTTCAGTTTAATTTTTTTCCATCATTTGATTGTGATCTAAACGAGCTGGTGACAAAACTATAGATACTTTCCCAACTTTAATGATTAAAATCCATTGAGTACCTACGTACCTATTCCATTCTACATTCAGTTAAAACCCTTTTATTCGGAAAAGAAAAATGTTCTGTATGTATGGACATATTTGTACCTACCTTATAATTACAATTGTAATATAGCAGATAATTAGGAAAATTCCCTTATTCGGACTGACCTTCCCTCCAACCATTCCGAACTACAGAGCTTTTACTTTATTTAACTTGATGAAACTTCCTTGATACAAGTCCCATGAAATAGAAAAATTAATCACCAAACATAAATCGATTTACCCTACATTCCCGAAAAATAAAACAAGAACGCAAATTCAATCTACACACCATGTATGTATGTATGTATGTATTTGCTCGTAGACTTCAATTTGAACTAGTTGGCAACTCTATTGAACCCTCTTGTGGATTCAACATGCACACACAATGCCCCAAATGCAAATTATATCGACTTAAATAGGAAGAAATTTGCCTTCATTTCTCCATCTACACATAAGCAGATACATTTCTTAATCATTTTCTTTCGAATATAAAAACTGAAAGTATTCGGTTGCTGGGAAGGTAAATAATCAGTTGACCTTGTTCACAAATTGATACCGAAATTACATATACTATTATGTAGCAAAAGAATATGAAGAACCCCTATGTACTTACTTGAATACGTATGTAATTTGCACACCTTTTCCTTGGAAAATATAAAAAAAACTTAGTACCAAATCTCCTTCAACTTCACATTGAATTTTTCGAGCACTTATTTCGCAATTTCACTTTATCTTTTCAAGAAAAAAAAAAAAAGAAAAAACCAACACAAAACACACTGTTATTTCCTAATTTGCCTAGAAAAAATAGAACCCCCGATTGCAACAAGGTGTTAGATATTTTTGTATCTCGAACACTCACAATTCAAAGGCGGAAAATGTGAAAGAAGGACACAAACTATATGTATAATGGACAATTGATTTTGAAATGTCAAAGGACACACGCGCGAACAATCTCACGGATACAACAGGACACAACACCAGTTTTCCTTTTCAAAAACAATTCATTTTCACGTTTCGTATCTGATGTTTTTCTTTTCTTTTTTCGTTATTATTACTGACTTTTTTGTTTTTGCTACTATGACATCACCCTGGAATGGAGGAAACAGGAATCGAAAGATCTGTGTTAGTTTGGTTTTTACGAATCACACATGAACTCTATAGAACGAATAATACAGCGAAAAATTGCCAAAAGTATAAATTAACGACGATTGAAATGGCGAACAGTACAACAGTGGAGATACATTTGACGAAGAAGCATGCGCGTTGGAAATTCAAAAGGGATGACGTGCGGCGTACAGTACAGATAGCTCTCTGATGGCGAGAACGAATGCAAACATAACACATAACAACACTCGGAGCGAGCGGCTGCCAGATAGTTTAGTTAGCCGCTCGCTTGCTTGCTTTGGATGTGTATGTATCTATTACTGGAAGTTAATTCCATCCAACAAGAGGGCGGGTGAAGCGGGTTTTCTAACTGGAGAACGAGTTTATTGCACGTTCATGCACCAACACAAGTGCATTCCAATCTACCAGTGTAGTGGTTAATCAAAAAGAAAAAAAAAAAACTTCATAATCCACTCTCTTACCAAAGGTAGATTATAAAAGATAACAAGATAGAAAAAGACCTCGAAGAGAGCCACTAAATGGTCATCTGTTGTCTCTTTTGGGCGCACATTGAGTAGCAAAACAAAAAGATACATTTGTCGCTTCACTATTTAAGAGAGTCTGACTCTGACGTTTTAGGTAAGCAGCACAAACAGTGTTTATCGATAAAACACCCCAAAGGCCCAAATCGAAACAAATGAACATCTGTATTGCTAACTATAGGGTGCTAGATGCCGGTGCGGTGAATTCTGATCCATAGCAGTGCGAGCAAATGCGAGGCGCTTCTGCAAACTCCAGGTTAGTATTTTATAAATAAATGTAAATTTTCGTACCTTTTTTTAGATGATAGCACCAGATGGCGCACTTTTCTTAGATGTACTTAGTTTTTCTCAATCTTTTTCATTTTAAAAAGGCGTTTGATAGTGTTAAATTATTTTGGCGAACCTTTCGCAGGAGAAGCATGTCTGATAAGTTAATAGCAATAATCAAAGCTACATTTGATATGACTAAATGTCACGTTTTGCACAGAGGAAGCTTGTCCGAGGAATTTGAAGTCCAAAGTGGCAAGGTAAGGAAGCAGACGAAAATGATCAGCACCGAACTCATCAAGTCATTGACATTGCATTGCTGGACAAACGGTTAAAAGAGTAGAGAGTTTCCAATACCTTTGAAGTACTTTTTCAACCAATGGCGGAACCGACCTGAATACCTGGAGGGTGAAGCTGCAAACGTTCGTCAACAGGTGGCTTCGCTATATGTTAAAGATTGTCTGGCCAAACCGTATCTTTATCAGAGAACGGGCTATGAACCTATAGTCACAACCACACGACGACGAAAGTGGCAGTGGATTGGTCACACCCTGTGACAGGGGACAGGTCCATAGCTAACCACGCGATTCTAGTTTGAAATCTTTTCGTGGCAATAATCAGTGCGGAATATCCCAATTTTGTATGCTTTATCTTTTAAGCAAATGGCAGAACAAATCAAAATTCACTTTATCTGGATGCCGGGCCATAGGGACATTCTAAAAAAATTGCATATCTGCCTAGCTCAACGGAAGTCTCAGCATGCATCTGCTTACTATTAGACTATTAATCATGCAGAATGTGATAAGCATTTTAGACACCGGTGGCCGGATTGCACCAAGGGTCCATGACGGAAAAGATCTGGCTTAAGCTGGATCACAATCGCTGTAACTGTCTGATCGTGCATCACATCCCAGCAAATGATTACTACAGGAGCTGTCCTAGCTTCTCACACGTGTTGTGTACGGTATAAATTTGTTAGAAGGCATTTATCCGATGGGCAGATGCTACATTTGATACAGGCTGTCACTCGAACTTTACATATCCCTTCTATGCAGCTCCTATAAAAGTCCTTAAAGTTAATGACCAGCCATTGGGCATGTTTACTTATATCGCATTATCCAGTTCGTAAATTTATCGTCGCCTGTCTTTCAAAAGTTCGAAGGACTTGAATCATAGAAGTCCACCTGAACCATAAAAGCTTTGCGAATGTGTTGCGTTGCAGATTCCATCGGTTTCAAGGTTATAGCTAAGGTAAGTCTAATTGTGTTTGCTGGATTGAAAGCCACTGTCTGTCTGTTACAACACCAGTCTTCCCTGAAAAAGACATAAACTAACGTCTAAGTTTATGTCTGCTTGAATTATTACCCCCTGTTACTCCCTCTGTCTATCTTTAGACCCAGTAAGATCTCTTACTGACCAATATCAACAGCGTTAGCAGGTGAAGTGTTGCTAGTAAATTTAATCACCAATTATTGCGGCACTAGTTTATGATCTTGCAATTTATAAAGCAACAAATCATTCACAAGATGCTGCATAAATCCAAATCTTTCTCTTTTATTAGCTTCCGTCTTACGTGCCATAAGTTAAAAGAGAACTAGGAGCACTATGTACCTGCTCGTATCTCATAAATGCTGCACTGGCCCTTTCCTCACATTAAATAATTTTTATTTAATATCTTTAATAAGTGTTCGAAGTACAGTTTATTATACGAACGTAGATTCATGCAGCAGCAGCATTTAATAGAAACTTTTCAATTTACTGGGTCAACGAATCAATGACCGTAATGCAACAAAGAAGTCCTCCACACTCCGCAACTTTCGCTTTTCAATTAAAAGAAAAAAAAAAAAATCAGGATAAACTGAAACTAGGTTACACAGCAATTAGTCTGGAGGCAAATGAGTTTATCTCTAGTGCAGTCAACTGCTTTATTTTCCATAGTACAATGGCAACAAACCGGCATCAAGCTTTAGAAATATCCTTCGTCCTAGTTTCGTCGCACAACCAAATTGTGCGACTCTAGGTTGAAAAGCCTCCAAAACATCAAAGGAACTTCGAAAATTTAATTAAAGGACTAATGTACTTACTCTTCTTGCAGTTCGATGCCACTATCATCCAGTGAGGAGTTTATTCGACTGCAAGATGTGTTGACATTGTTATTACATATTGAATGCATGCCATTTTCCACAGTAAAGCCAAATTCGCGCTCAGCATGCTCGGGTAGGGGTGTGGGTGTTTCGAAAACTAATGTTTCGACCATGGAACCTTTCGAAGAGCCAAACGATACTCTGAAAAGAAAGCCAAAAAGAAAAAGAATAATAAGTTGAAATGTTTATTGAAATACTTAATGCTTTAAAAGAATAATTGAAAGATCATTATGTCACAAAGAATTAACACTTGTGGGCTTCTCAGATCTAGAAGGAAACTCCGATAATGAGAAATCCGATCAACTCAGCATGTCTAGGGAGTATGTGAAAAAATACTGTGAATTACAAACGAATGCAAAAATTCCAAATACCACTAACTCCAACCAATTAACCTCCAAACAAAATGACCACTTCGCCATCTGTCGCCAATTAGAATTAATCTTCTAAACCTCCGAAAAGGGCGAGGAACTGAACGCACTATTGCCGTTCGAAGACCCGACGATATAAGAATGCCCAGATTTATCATCGAAAGACTAAGTGACCTGACAGTGGACAGTGGACGCCAAGGACAATCACCCCTCACTGCTCATCACCCAACAAGACTGAGATTGCCTGTCGATTGCAGAAAATACACAGGGCTTGACCCCCGAGAAACCCAGAGAAGGATCGACGAACGAACACAGCTTAGAACTCATAGAACTACCAAAGGGCTAATAATTAGATGGCCGAAGCTCTACTCAATACATAGTGACAGATTTTCCACTATTTTGAATTTGCCATATTCAGCCAAGTCTGACTGCTGCGTCCGGGGATGAGTAGAAGCAAGGAATGATCATCAAGTTTCCTAATAAAGATCGCCAAATACAATGTGGGAACTGTGAAGGTTTTTTCGTGCTGTGGCTGAGGCTAAGGTACCAACTAGAATGACCGTGAAGTGATTCCAGGAACAAATCGAAGTCTCTAACGACGTGTGTAATGTACTGTCCAGCTTTATCGAAGCATGGCCCATGAACAAGTGGCATTGGAGTAGTCACACTTTCTAATCATGATGATTTTGTCAAATATTTCGGACAGAATATGTCAAACGTGTCAGCACATTTTAAAAGTTAGTATTCCCTAACCCTATTCAAAAACAAAGCCAAAATATAATTAATTTGTTGCAAAAGGTCATACTTTAAAGCTTCCTTTAAACAATCAACAATGAGTCGAGGTTAAGAACTTACCCAAACACCACTAAGTACTTAATATTATTTGCCCAACAAAACATCATCGTTAATGGTATTATCGGTACTGATACAGCTACAAGTCAATTTGTGACAGCAGCAAAACTGTTTTCTTCTTCAATCGGATTATACTTAACATGGAATTGAATTTTTTTATTATTATTCCACTGACGTTTTTTGAAGTTTTATTGTTGTTTGTTTGTCGTGTTTCTTTTTTTTTTAAAAAAATCATTTTAGAGAAGGGTTCGAGAAAAAGTTTAATGTTCACCTTTCTTTTGCCACCAAACATGTTAATCAGACACATGACAAACGAAAGAAACAAGGAAACAAGGGAAAGTCTATACGTTCACTTAAAACCTAAACAACAAACATTTTTGTTACCAAGTTAATGATGGCATTATGTACAATTTCATAGTCTCCCTTCTAAGTGAATTTAATTAGCCCTGGTGCATAGACTGTGATTACATGCTTGTGTCTTTGCAAAATTTGATTATTTTGCGTTTTTAATTAGCTGTGCATGTTTGGTTAGGAAACTACAAAATGTTTTCCACATAATTTTGATGTAAAACCAAATTGGCATTAAGAATTTAATCATAAAGAGATCGTTAATGACACTTTTTTGGTACAGAGTGTAAGTTAAATTAATAGGTACCATCTATGGACATACAACTTTTTTTTATAGTTTTAACCACGCTAGTGAAACGTTGATTTCAACACAGACAACTTTAATGAAGCCCATTGATTAGGAATCCTACAAACGTTCACTCAGCAAAGAGAGAAATCATTAAGCAAAGGCTAGAGCATGACATGGTGGCTTCTCTGTGATACATGTGATGTTTTCCATCTAGACTATGTAAAATCCTATCGAAATATTCCACAATCCCCAGAATAATGCTGTACAGAGGCCAAAAGCACACCATTGACCTTATCTGTGTTTAATTCTTCTCAGAGTATTAGCAATACAAACCACACCTAGAGTATAACTTCTCTGGTTTAGTTACTTCTCACACGGGTGGCAGGCCATAGGGACATTCCAGGGAACTGTAAGGCTGATGAAATTGCCAAACTACCCTCCCAACTGAATTCGTAAGGACGGGAATTGGTATGCCAATTGCTACCTGTAATGAACTGCTCAAACTTGATGCTATAAGGAAAGCCAATGCTCGCTGGGCTCATTGCCCCTTCAGGATCTCGAGAGAGCTCTGGCCTAACCTTAACCAGAAACGTTCAAAAGAACTGTTGCTTCTGAAGCGTCCAGACCTGAGCACCATCATCGCTGTCCTCACGAGACACAGCCTAATCGGCCTACACGCAAAACGTCTGGGCCTCCCATCTAACGATTTCTGTCGAAGTTGTAGGGACGAGGAGGAAGATCTTCTCTGCAACTGTCCTGCCTTAGCGTCAAAAAAAAAACCTCCACCTGGGATCCTTCTTCTTTGACGACCTCTGTGACCTGACTGGTGTACCCATCAAGCAGCTTCGCTTTATTACGCTTTATTAAAAGCTCCGGTTGGTTCTTCTGATTCATTGGCAGAACCTCTTCTAAGTGTGTCTGGTAATCTTTTTGTTCTGGTCCTCTGTGTCTCACTGTAGTGTCGTGGTGTTTAGTAATTGGCTGTGATTATTGCAGATCCGGTGGTATCACAATGGGCCTTTTAGGTCTAAGTGAGCTGGTGCCCATCTGTATCTGGGCGCTAGCTCTACAATGCCTACGCGCCATCGTGTGCGATTTCTGGAAATATGCCTCAACTTCCCCCAACTCTTTCCCAGTTGTCGTGCTTCCTATTCCACTGTTCTGCGCCACGTAGTCCTAGGACCGCCACGTATCCTGCCATCCTGTGTAAGCGTGTTCCATTCCATCGCTTGGTTAGCTATGGATCTGTCGGAGAGTGTGACCAATCCACTGCCACTTTCGTCGTCGTATGGTTGTGCCTATAGGTTCATGGCCCGTTTTCTGATAAAGCTGTTCGTTAGAGATACGGTTTGGCCAGAATATACTTAAGATCTAGCGCAGCCACAGTGACGGTAGTGACGGTCACTCTCCTGGTACCACATTCATATAGCAGCACAGATCCAACGTTGGAACGTAACAGTCGTAGCTTGGTGTTTGCTCTACTTTGCCAAACTGTGGATAGCATTCCAAACGCAGATTTTGCTTTACCTATTCGGCTGGCTATATCCAGTTCGGTTCCGCCATTGGTTGAGACAATACCCCCAAGGTATTGGAAACTCTCTACTCTCTCAACTATTTGTCCAGCAATGCATACATGACTTGATGAGTTCGGATTTTGTTGTATGCTCCTCTGTTTCCTTTTAATTGTTTCATACTCCAACAGCAGCTCATTAAAGTCCAAGTGACTAATTTGTTTTAGAATACTCCGCTCCCTTTGAATGTCTTCGAACTATCTTCTGATTAGTTTAGGGGTAACCCAAACCAGCTCACAATATCTTATTTCATTTTGCCAATTATCTGCTACTGCGAGTTCATATCTGATTTGCTTTTGACGTCAATGTGATGAGCTTGTGTGCCGCCACCAAAATGTTGTTTTGTCTTGGTTCTTATTATATTTTTTTTGCACAAAAAAACAATAAACAAAAAAAAAACAGAAACAAAAGAAAAATACAATTTAATGATCCTGTTTCTTAGTATAGATACATTTCTTAATAGCTCTTGGCGCTAATGATTGTTGTTGGAAATTATTTATAAATTGTTAGTACAAATCTTATATACTTATTATTTCCAGACAGAGTAATAAACTTATGTACATAACGAGCATTTGCATATATAGTATGTGGTGTGCCTTCTTGAGGATGATGTCACTATGACCCAAACACGGGTTGCAAATGCTACAACTGCTGGAATTATGGTTTTGAATTTTAATTATTGTTACAAGCTCTTTTCGTAAAGGGCTAACAATATGGCCAAAGTGTCTGGATACAGTCAGGCGTACATATATTAATTGCTTCTTTGATATTTATCAGCAAGAAATACTAACGAGTTTAGCACAAGTGTGTATCTTTTACGGCTTGACGCTAAGAGGCAACTTTTGGGTTCAATGAAATTCTATACTCTGAGTCTTAATGTGGGGATTATTCATTTGATAAATATTTTCTTTAATAACTAACCGCTCAGAAAGCTATCTTCGATCGCCAAAAAAAGAGATATGATATAATAAATTGATCGATTAATAAAGTCTCTTTGGGAGCCTTTTTTGGCGAAAGACAATTCTAAATATGAGCGAATGATGAACAATTTATTGGTTTTTTGATTCTTGGTTATGTCACTGGGGAAAATATTTGGTTGTTACTTAAAATAAAAGCAACGCTTTTGGTTGGATTCGTCTTCTATTCTTAGTGTATGATGTATGTACATAAGTGTATCTGGAAGGAACAAAATCGCTGTGAGATTGATCGCTCCTTAATTGATGGTTGCATAACTTGGAATTTAAATCGAATGTCCAGGCTAAATTTTGAGACAGTTGACATATGATAGCAACCAACGGATCGACGGACTCTTAAAATAAACCAGTTCTCTGCAATAAGTTGCAGTGCCTTCAAGCCGAAATTGCGATCAATACACAGTTTAGACTACAGAAGATGGCAATATTGTTCACGAGACGATTACTGCCAGGCAGGCATCATAGGCTTCAACTCATCAGTAGCAGTTCCCACACAAGAGCAAGACAGATGACAGATTTAACCCAGCTTTCTGTTTCAAAGGCCTATCCAAGAGCCGCTTACCATGGATCACTGCTTTACACAGGGATGGTACTGAGAGAAGAATCGATGATGGAAAACAGCTCAAAGCTTAAATAGCAGAGACTTGAGGAACAGAAGGGACGAAGCTAGAGGTCCCATGCAGGTAGAATGCAACGTAACAAGCGCTGGTAGCAAATTGAAAGGAAGCATCAGATGATCCGAGAAACACATTGCCTCCCAACACAGTTGCCATTTGCGAAAAGGTGCCTGAAACTCCATAACATGCCCTGTATACATAAATAGATTTAGGACATATACGGGAAAAATAATTACAAGTCTGTGAGGAAGTTTGACTTATATTTTATTGATTGCACAACAAACAGAAGCATCCTCCCCTTTCTACTTCTTCTCTTTTGCAAAGCACAGATATTACGCCACAGACATCGCAGTTACTTAATAAGCTACTAATCTCCTCGAGGTGTTGTACTAATGATGCAACCCACAAATAGCCACATAAAATGTTGTACTTTAAATGACTAGGGGACTATGCAGAGCACAATAATGATCCTCGTAAAAAGTGGCTGGCTCAACTTTAAATGCCGCAGCTGGCATACTGACTTTAGTGATTTACCAGAAGACAGCTAACCTCAAATGCTGTATGAGCTCATATGTATTATGTATGAACAGTTAGAGTTATTGCATGATAAATGACTTTTGACAGAAAATTGATTGACAGCAATTTGAAGGAGGATGCAACCGTCTGGTGTACTTAAATAAAGCAATAACTTTGTTTATCAGAAATAAAAAGAAAATCCACTTATTGTCGGCCAGAAACAAAAAAATCAAGGACATCAAAGGTGCTTTCAGTGAAAGAGGATCTACACTATTAGACCATTCATAGTTCTTTTTTTATACTAATGAATTTTGAAAATAAAATTTTGGTTCGATTTTCTCCATGGTGGCTGTTCAACTTAGTGACGGGTAATTGTATGTGATTTTTGCACTCGTTTGCAGTTCACAGTATTTTCTTTTAATACGATAGTTGTTATTGCAAAAATCGAAGGGATACGGAGGACTTGTTCTTTGTACCATTCATTCATTATAAAATCGATCTGATCTATAACTCTACCCGAAGTGATCCTTTATAGAAGGACTAGAGAGGAAATAGCAAAATATATCGCCTTGCAAAATTTTCAAACATTGCTCAGAGCTCTACTAAGCTGTTCGAAGTCCTTTGGTTCTTAATTAATCCTCAACTCTTAAGCATCTTCTTTAAAGCTCGCTCTCCTTTCATCATTTAAGACAAACTTTTATCTGCTTTCATAACGATCGTTGATTTGTTGTACAGACTGACTAAAATCGGAAACATAAAGAATAATACAAACTCAATTCATGACTTGGTCACTTAAAAAACACACTCAGCTTCGACTTGAGTGCGTCTGCACGTCAGAAAGAATTTATTTCGTGTTGCACTGAGATGATATTTGATGTTGCCGATGACGGCAAAGTGTAAATCAAGCGAGAGTACGAGTATAATTATAGTACTGAGGGCATGTGTTACTCAATTATGCATATGAGTTCGCTTTAGTTGCGTTACCCACTGCGTGTCTAAGGCCTTACATGACTATGCTGACCTATATTTGTTCTATTAGATGTTGCATTGTACACGGTATTTAATTGATAAAGAAAAAAAAATAAAACAATTGACGGCTTCCTTTATACTTTAAGGTTCAGTTAGCATGCAATACCTACTTTGTGTTGGTTAATTAACTCTTTTTGTCCGAATTGAAGCCGTTAGTAGGCAATCACTGTCTTCAAGACGGTTTCTGTGTATTGTAATTGCAATTCATCTAACAACATCAAGTCGGTGTCGGACGGAGGTACCTTTCTTGCTGAAAGAATGATGGTAATTTTACTTAGATCATTGGGCTTTATATTGCATGGGAAAGTGAAAGCTTTTCATGAGAATCGAAAAGGGAGGATGATCATGGAATCAAACGTCGTTTCGTTGTTCCTTTCATATAATTCTCAATCGTTTTTGTTAGAGGCTTTGTCCATTTCTTAGCTTTCAGGTTTACATAGAGACCTTTTAACAAGATGGTCTTAGTATCTTCTAGTTCCATGACCTAGAACCTAGTAATACTACCCTTAAGTTTTTTTTTTTTGTGAAAATTCTAAATTTATTTTGAACTCTAAAGTAAAACTGCATGTGGCATGCTGACTTCCACAATGGATAGCTTACCAGAGCAGCACTTACTGTACCACAGGGATCAGTGTTGAGCCCATCCTTGTTTAACGTTATGTATGATGGGGTACTACGGATCCGTAAACCAAGAGCAGTACATATAATCGGCTACGCTGACGATATAGCAGTGGTTGTTGTGGCTAAAACACAAGAGGAAGTGACGCAACACTGCAATAACACAATAAGCTAATAGGCTAATCGGGTGATTGCATCAATATCCAGGCTAATGCCCAATATTGGAGGACCAAAGCAGCCTATAAGAAGCCTACTTGCGACAGTAAGCAAATCAATCCTTATGTATGCAGCCCCCATATGGGAACCGGCTACAGCTTTACAGCTGAGGGAGATTAATTCAGTACACAGAAGAGCATCTCTCAGAATATGCTCCGCATATAGGACAGTATCGGGGATGCAATTAATGTAATAGCAGCGCGAATGCCTATCGACCTGGAGGACAGAGGTCATCCGAGCGACTGCAAAATTAGAATGGCAACGACGATGGAGCACGTCAGGAAATGGCCGGTGGACCTACAAACTGCTGCCAAATATCGAAGAGTGGACCACAAGAAAACACGGGCACGTAAACTTCTACCTCACTCAATTCCTAACAGGACATGGAAGTTTTCGGGAATACCTTCACAAATACAATATCGCAGATGATCCTTTCTGCCGTCACTCTGAAGGGAAAGTCCAAAACGCGGAACACGTCCTTGTAGAGTGCAAAAAATATGAGCCTGCGAGAAACACTCTAATATTATCATAATAATATCTCTCAAGAAGAGAAGCTTGGGCAATTGCCGACAACATTATAGCAAGCATAATGCAGGAGCTACGGCTGGAACACCAAACACAAAGAGCCGAAGAAGAACAGAGCTCTGCAACATCATAACGAAGAAGACATGACGTCAAAAACCTGCCCCTACGAAGGAATGCCTTGACCGGACCGTAGGAGGCAAGAGGACAGTTTTGGCAGGCGGTGGTTTAGCACGTAAACATGCTAGAGCATCGAGTCGGGCATAACTTCGTAGTACGGGCTGCGAGTATCCATAAAGTGTTCATCACCTCCAGCGCATAAAAAAAAGAAAAATGGGTGAGGAGTGATTCAGCCAAAGTTATACCAAAATGGTATACAAATTTCAACCGCCTACTCTTCACATCTAGTTTAAGGTTGTTTTGGCAAAACACAGTATTTAGTTCGGCAGAATCCATGGCTTTCTGTGATTTTTGACTAATTTCCAAGTTCAAAATACCGCAATGGAATGCTGACCTCCACGCGTTCCAGTAGGATCTCCACTAAAAGTCAGACTACATTGCAAAGAGGAAGCAGATTAGAGTCTCTAAGTACAGTCGGCATTAGTAAATGGGCCCAAAAATACATACACAAAAGTAAATTCTTCTGAAAAAATACATTATAACCAGAACTGTAACTAATGCAATCTGTTAGCACAAATTGTAAAACTATTCAAGCGCGCACAGTGTTGCCTTTCGACAAGCATTTGCCAAAACATACCTTAAAATTCCTTAAATAAACGCAAATGAAAAATCTGTGCTAATCGAAATCAAAATATTCCTAGATGTAAATTTCAATTTGAATTCCATAGAACCATTCGAAATAGCCCCCTCCTCCCAAACAAGTAAAAACAAATTTGCGTCTTCTTATTCGGCGAAAAAATATTGCATTTTCCAATTGGCACACTGCCAATGCAGTTCACCTCTGCAAAACAGAAGAAAAATAATCAAAACCAAAAGATACTCGTCCATCAGTGTAGGTACAAATTAAATTATATTTAACAAAACATTGTACAAATGTATGGCGGCTACTCGGCTGGAATCTTAAAAATAGAAACCGCCCAACATATTTACACAGAATCTGCACAGGAAACCGCTCTAATCTTCAACCCAGGGCAGATACATATTTATATATCGGGTGACGTCAAAAAGTGTCTACTTTCTAATGTCAGAGACCAAGACCGAGAAAATAGACAACTTTGCAACTTGCAAGTCACGGGATGATTAAAAATATAATATATCTGTATATATGTATGTATATCGCAGGCAGCGGTTTAAATCAAAACAAAAAATTAAATAGCACTCGCGTGCGCAGATACAATGAACTGGGCACTGGGTTACAATGACTCCTGCGCGCTCCAAAAATACCCAGCTCCCAGTGAAGATGACGACGACTACGACGACGACGACGACGACTAAAGACAAATCCATTCACCTGGGTCAATGAACCGAGCTTAAATTGAATACGCGTAGATAAATTTGCTGCTAAATTATATCCAATCAAAAGGAACAAAACAATTGACTGTGACACACAAATGTATGTATCTGCAGTCCGACAGTGTTGTTGTTGAGCCCGGATCCTCCTCTCGTCTAAGCAAGCGCGCGTATATTCCACCATCACACAACGAATGTCATGGCGGAAAGTTTAATTATTTAATTAAATGCCGATGGGATGAGCCCGCTGTTATTGCTGCTCCAATAATTCTTCCCGTCCGTTTCTAGGAATTCAATTGCGCGGGAGTGTCCCTCCCTCTCGCGTTCTCTGGATGGGCATCTGTATTCGTACGTACGTTCTCGAATTGATGAGGTACGGATAGTTTTGAAAATAGAAAAACTGCATTTATGATGCGCTTCTGGCCGATTGTGACTGCAAATGTTTTCCTCTTTGAACGAGATGTGTATATTTGTTTGACGATTTTCTTAATTTGATTTATGTGTTTTTCTTTACCAAAAATGCATCCGTGCTGTCTGGGTTATGGTGGTGGTAGGTCACAGACGTTTATTGCTTTGAATATAGAGGGAAATATTCTGCAATTTGTATACAAGTTTAGGATACCATAAATAGAATATTCTTAATGGATTGCATTTCATATCAGACAAAGCTAATGAGTGTGGTTTAAAGGGCTACTGTATAATTTTGAATTTATTTGGGATTTTTTTTTTTCAAAAAAGAAGTGTCGCCAAATGACAGTGAAAGTATCCAAGGAGCAGCTAGTTTGAATGCAGTTCTCAAAACTAACATAAACTTTTACCAACCAATTTGGCAGGCAGCCCATTAAAGACAAAACATTAAGCTGACGTGCTGGCTATAGATTTGATGAATGCATCTATTCAGTAGGCAACCATCATAGGAACTAGGAAAATAATAGAATAAGTGAAAGTCGCCAATGGTCGTTAAACGGGCAAAGCGCCAAATTCTGCGAAAGATGAAGCATACATATGTACCTACTCCTTATAAACCTGCAACAAATCATTTTAAAAAACATCTAAGTACATGTATTGAGTGGGCATGATAAAGTAGTAGTTTATTCGACCATTGAATAAGAAGTTCAAGCCATATCCATTCGATTGTAACAGAAACAAGACGAGAGGAGATACATTTGTACACAGTATAGGTACCACCCAAGGAGTGGCATGAGATCTTCCCAATTACTAGGTCCATTATTGTGGAAGCTAATGTAGGATTAAGACCTTGTTAACCGAACCTGTTAACCATTGTAGTGACTACACTACATTTCAGGACAGACCTGCTCTTACCAAGAGATGCGAAGTCGATGATGCTCTAACTTGGGCTGGTGGAAATCACACAGCAAGAAGGTAGAGGCAGTTTATTGAATCAACGACTTGAGGGAACTGTACAACTCTACAATCACAGTGCCTAGCCTGGTACCCAAACAAATTCTTCTGGAAGAAACCCAATGGGACTCCTCTATGCTTAACTCAAGCATCTCCTTCCGCCTCCCTGAACATTGTAGCTTTTTTCAGGCGGAAATTATGGCAATCAAAGAAGCCCTGTCATGGCTGAAGTGTAATGTACTATCTGCCACGAATATTAGCATTTTCACAGACAGGAAAGCCAATGCTCGCTGCGTTCATTGCCCCTTCAGGATCTCGAGAGAGCTCTGGCGTAGCTTTAACCATAAACGTTCAAAAGAACTGTTGACTCTGAAGCGTCCAGACCTGAGCACCATCATCGGTGTCCTCACGGAGCACTGCCTAATCGGTCTACACGCTAGACGTCCGGGCCTCCGATCTAACGATTTCTGTCGGAGTTTCAGGGACGAGGAGGAAGAAGAAACGATTCCTCATCTTCTCTGCAACTGTTCTGCCTTAGCGTTAGGAAGAAACCTCCATCTGGGGTCCTTCTTCTTTGACGACCTGACTGGTGTACCCATCAAACACCTTCTACGCTTTATTAAAAGCTCCGGTTGGTTCTCCTGATTCAGTGACAGAACCTCTTCTAAGTGTAATTGTGTCTGGTAATCTATTTGTACTGGTCCTTTGTGTCTCACTGTAGTGTCGTGGTTTTTAGTAATTAGCTGTGTTTACTGTAGATCCAGTGGTATCACAATGGGCCTTTTAGGTAGGGATGCAGAACTCCTTCAACAGGCAACATCACCAGGTAGATGATGAGCTTGGAAAGCAGTTAATGACACAGTAGCAACCATTACGAAGAAACAGCGAAGATAGAATAGACAGCAAAACGACTCCCTAGCTATGAAGTACTTTATGGCAGTGTCATGTCGACCAGAAGTAGGAGGAGAGGGGAGTAATATTTCCCATTTTCTAAAGCAAACAAAACAAAAAACAGGGCAGGAGATAAGGATTCATTTAGTTTGAGTCAGACAAGTGGCAGTGGCTTACTCCTAACTCTTAGATTCTGGGACACAATCAAAACCAGAGCCTAAGAATGGAAACACCCACATACTCGTACACTATTTTTTTTTTTAACTTCAATGCTTTCTTTGTAAAACTTACGAGCAAGGTTAATTAAGCGATTAATTCGACTAAAGGTCACAGGTAGGTTGGACACTCAACTTGATTTTTGTAAACCAAGTTGTGTGATATTCTAAATCTATTTTTACCTTAATTAGACGTCTATCTATTCAAGTAAACGGTATCGCCATTATAGTGACTCATTTTGCCTCGGCAACCCTTTATCTACTGCACAATACGTTTGTAAATAACAAATAAAAGTTCGGTTACGCATGGTTAACTCTGAAACTATTTCAATTTTCAAACTTATTTGTTAGCATTTTTTATAGTTACGTTACGTATTCCACTGCGGCTTCGTGTCTGTAATTGGAAATATGTGTAACACTCTAGGCTGCATAACATTTTCTTACAAGTTTTCACCTAGAAAACTGCAGCCTCTACAGTTAAAACAGCACTTGAACTGCGCAACGAAACCATTTCCTCTCCAACTATGACACATCCCTCTCCCTGCTGTGTATCTATCTTTAAAATTCTCAACCTAATTAAATTTCACCCTTACACAGAGAAATAATGTCAAGATAAGAGGGAAACACAATGAGTATACCTAGATACACAACAGCACACATAGACGTACTGTCTCAGGTCTCACCCTCTCTAACTTTGTTTTTTAAAATCAATATTTATGTTACATGAAAGTTTAATTTTAATACTATGACGTTATAAACAAAAGATACAAAAAAAAAGGCACAGAGCACAAATACTTGTAAATGTAGATATGACGTGGAAATAGTCACAACTGTGTTCTGATCCTTGAACCTTTCTTGAATAAATATTAATCTTTAGTCTTTTCTGCAAATATTTAGAGCAAACATTTGCGACGGAAATACGTATGGATGTATCATCCCTCCCCTATTTGGATAGTGTGTAAAAATTGTTGCATGTTAGTCTACTTTTTCTGTTGTCAGATGTCGTCGTCAATCACTCAGTTGAGAGATAGGACAGGAATCTCTTTACATTTGTTTGCCATACCGACATTCTTTGTGCAATTTGTGACAAAGCATTAGCTATCAAGATAGCTGGTTGTAGGCCTTAAAAGGGAGTAATGCGCTAATAAATCTGTACTCTATTTATTTGTATAATAATAAATGCAAATTCTAAAGTGCGGCAAAGTATCTGAAGGCTAGACAGCAATTCCCTCGTTTGGTTATGAAAATATTAGATGAATTCTTGGGTTACTAGTTACGAGCGTACATGTGGCTTGAAATTTTAAAACACCCTTCACTGGAAAAGAACAAGGACTTCCATGAGCATGCTAGTTGAATTATTAAAGAAAAATAAACCAGCTACAAAAAGAGTCAGAACAGAGGCAGCATCTAAGTAGGATTACGCTCGCTTCCTATGGTTCCATTTACCCTAAATCCGGCTTCAACAACGTGCTGCGTATCCAATTTGACCGGTGGAATTGAATGTGGTTTTTCACATTCGTTCATAGTTCACAGAGCAACCAGCTCTTCTGGCTTCCTGAGTGAGCATATTCCTTGCATGGACTGGTCTCTGCACCGTTGGGTGTGGCCATCTCACTGCCACATCTAGTAGTGTTTTTAAGTTATTCATAGACGCGGTTTTGCCGAAATGTCATAGTCTAGAAAATTCCATTCTACACTGAGTACATCTCTGATAACCAGGAAGAATTATGATGGCGACAACATCTACCCCTGACGTACTCCACTGTGAACTGGAACATGGCACTTACCACTCTCGTATGCAAATAACTATGCGTTTTCCTGGGGTTCCAGACCCCAATCCTTCTTCAGGTCGATAAACAGTAGATGCATGCTCTCCAAGTAGTGACCATACTTTGCCAACAGAACATCATAACAATTTAGTGACAACGATGCTACAACCTCACTATTTATAGAATTCCAGTCTACAAAAACAACGTTGGCGAAGAAGAACCTTTGCCTGAACGTAGATAATCCTTGATGTCCCCATTACCTAGACGAAGAATGTAGCCTGCTGCATAAAACAAATACCACCCTAGCTCAACTACCATCAGCATGATGTTCCTTACTAAACAGCTACAAGAACTGTCTCGATTCTCTTATAGAAGAAAAATGCCCTGACTGACCAGCACTCGATTCATCGCCTAAACTCGATTCCTGGAGTTAAAAACTGTGTCTACAACCATAACTCACTACAACAACAAACCGAATAACACATCCCCTCTTAAAAAAAATCATCCCCTGCCAAATGATTCCGGGTATTATTGATTAATGAACCAGTTCATTACTTCCTGGAGAAAACATTACACCACCACACGACCTCTAACTTAGGGCCAATATTGTGTCTATCACCAGTCTCTGCCCAAGGACTTTTGGCCAAAACACCCTCTTTGGGAGCTCTACGGGGTGTTCAGGATGTAACCATCATAATTTTTTCTATTTATGTTAACGTCTCCCACTCTTAATTAATTGTTATAATAAGACGGAAGCATATTGCCTATTTCGTTACTATCCATCCCATTAAATGAATATATTTTTTTTTTTCTAAAGGAAATCCTTGCAGCACATTTGATTATACATACTCTTCCTTTCACACATAACCACTCCTTCGGCATTGTCTTGTTGTGAAACACAATTTATGTGGGCATAACTATCGATTTATCTTGAATCTTTTTCGATATCAGCTGGGATACGAGTATATGTATGTATGCCCTAGATACCCATTATATATGTACAAACAGGGGCCGAAACTTTTTAATTAATGAATCGCTGATTCTCATTCGCTTAAAATCGATTTTCGACTGCCTTAACCCACCCGAAAAAAAATTGGAAGATACTCATCGACAAGAAGGATACAAACAGATATTTTGGCTCATATTTTATTTAGAAAACTCAACAAACTTATTACAGTTTTCGAAATGCAAACATCATCGTCCGGGTTCATGACGTTCCTTAAAAAGCACCAGTAACCACCATCCAAGGGCAAACTTCCGCTTAACCTATTTTCCATTTAAAAGGCGAGTCCATATGACGATGGCAAGCCCCTTTTTTTTCACCGAAAAAATTCTAATCAAAGGGAAAGACTCCATAACACAGATATGAAGTTGATTGAGGGAGAGATACACACAAGTCGCCTTCCCTTAGACCAAAAATGGAGGCAAAAAAAAAAAAAAAAAACCGAAATAGAGACGTGCCTAAGTGAATCTACGGTTTTTCAGTGATTGCTACGTGTGCGCATGTTTATGCATACCTTTCACTCAACACCGCTAGACAATGAATACGAAAAGAGAAGAAAAAACTTAAAAGCAATTATATCGGTTCTTTACAATTAGCTGGAAAATTTATTGCCAACTTTGTATCGCAGGCGTACGCAGATAGATTAGTCAAACGTTGATTAGAGGGCTACACGCATCTATTGTATCTTAGAAACTTCAAAGTGAACAATTTTCAGCGAAGGTGTACGAGTTTGGTATACTTCCGAGAGTTGTTTATTGTTTACTCACAAGTCCTGGGCTCCCCACATGGTATTTGTGGCTGCATGATTTATGGCGACGTTTTTAGTTGCATTCATCTGTTGTAGCGACTCCCTTGTCGACTGTATACTGGACCACTTGTTTCCAGAAGCGGCAACTCCTCGTCTCGTCTGTTTTGAAATTGACTCCCCTCATTTGATGGAGCCATTTTCAATTATGTAGGGTGCTTCCTAATAGAAACTAATTTTGTTGGATGAACTTCTGGGAAAGATAAGCGGCTAATTTATTTTTAAAATTTTAAAACACCAACCTAGTAGTAGTTGACCTTAAAACTACTAAATCTTGATACCGGCATGGGAGGATGGTTAGATGCTTTTCATCGAATTCAATTACATATATGGCGAGGCTTCTTTGTGGACGATAAAAGGGCGGTTGTTCGACAAGAGAACATAAATCTTTGTCTATAATGACACGCAAGTGACAGGACTTCTGATAGAGTGTAGGGTGTTTGCGTTAGAGAGGACAGGCATTTTTCAATAGCTTGGGATAGCGAACAGTTTCCGCAGGAGTGGAAAAGAGGGATGAACTTCCGAAAAAGGGAAACCTGATGGATTGTCTGGCCGTAGCCAAAATAACTGCAAGAGCATTTAGATTCTACTCTCTATGTCGAACAGGCAGGCTTTCGTGCTGGATCCTCCTGCATCGACCATATTAACACCTTAAGAATCATAATCGAGCAATGCGTTAAGTACCGGTCTCCACTGTTTATCGACTTCGAGTAGGCCTTCGACATTTTGAATAGAGATGCTATCTGGTTGGCCTTGCGCAGGAGAGGTATCCCAGAAAAACTAATAGCTATTATTGAGGCGCAGTAAGTGTCACGTCTTGCACAATGGCAAGGTGTCAGAAGAATTTGAAGTCCAAAGCGGAGTACGTCAAGGATGCATACTGTCACCGCTGTTATTTTTAGTGGTTATATGTGAGAACAGGATTGCCGGAAGGAAACCATGGAATTCGCTGGACTATGACATCTGACGATGTTTGTCTACTTTCACATCGGATAATGGACCTCCATCTTATGGTCCAGAATCTAGAAGCTAAGGCAAACAAAGTAGGGCTCAAAATAAATACAGCCAAAACAAAAGCCCTGAGCACTTCTAACACCAGCGCCCAACTTAACATTGCCGGACAGGAAGTCGAGAAAGTTGACAACAAGCTGCGTTTGGCATGCTGTCCACCATCTGGAAAAGCAATGTTATCAGCTTAAGAACCAAGCTGCGACTGTTTCGCTACAACGTAGAATCGGTACAAATGTTTAATAGTCATCTTGAGGATCTTTTGGCCGAACCATATCACCAATGAACAGCTTTATACGAGAACGGGCCAGGAACCTATAAACATTACAATACAAAGGAGAAAGTGGCAGTGGATCGGACACACTCTACGGCGCGAAGACAATTCCATTGCGAAGTATGCTATGCAGTGGAATCCCCTCACCGAAGCAGGCAGAATAGCGGGACGCCCTAGGCAAACGTGGCGCAGAACAGTCGAGGAGGAATCGAGCTCTTTGGGAATGAGCTGGAGAGAGCTCAAACGCGTTGCAGAACTACGAACAAGATAGCGCAGGCGTAGTTGACGCCCTATGCCCACCGAGCGGTTAAAGGACTCAAGTATAGTCAGTCATATTGATGAAAACTAAAATTACTGCATATGACTCTCTGTACATTCCTTTCTGTGCTTCTATTTATTTTTTTCTCGCAAAACATCAGTCCACTAACTTGTAAGACACCCTGTACTTAGTTTTTAGAACACACACAACCAACTCCTTGACTTTTTTTGTGCAAAATTACATTCATTCTTGAAATACTTTATCGCGTCCCACTAATTTACATTGCTATACCCCTAGACGCTCACAGATGCTCTAATCTAGTTGAACAGCGCTTATAGAGGTCATTAGTTCACACCAGATGTCCATGAGTAGAATGTGTCGCTTTGTCTCTGCTGAATGAATGCCACAAATAGGGCACTGCTGTTCGTTACTTATTCCCAGATCTATTTTGCATACCATTTCTTCAATAACTAGCACCATACATCTACAAAAGTCTAGATACATTTATTCTTATGTAGATTGGGACAGCAAAAACTTTTGTTGAAGGTTTATTTTTTTCTCTAGCTTGGTGCGCTCTTGAATCAGCTTAAAGTTATTCAAATCAATATGCGTAATTCTAAAATCTTTTGCGTGGTTTTATTAATTAAGACCAACATAAGTGGAGGTGCGTCGAGGTCATGCTAACAAGGTCATTTATGACTCTTTCAAGAAGGCACAACACTTAAAACAGTTCTTACTAAGCAATTTTCTTTGATTCCAAGACATATTCTAATTGGTTTCGAGGTATTCATTTGCTTTTTTTATTTTGGAAAAAAAAAACTACATAACTACAGCAATTAAATAGTTTCTTCACAATTAACCACAAGTCATGAATAGACTGGTTCATTTTTATGGCATTTAGTAGGTACATGTCTTCTATGAACACAAGCTAGCCAGGAAAAATGAACCAACCGTGGAAGATGTTACCAGTATTCTGGGATACATTGCACAGGGTGAGTCATTATGAACTATGAATTTAAAAAAATAGGATTACTTTTGCGACTATAATTGTAGGTTAGGTTTTAGGCTCACTTAGGCCTAAAATGCCCTTTGTGATGCCACCGGATCTACAGTAAACACAGCCAATTACCAAAAATCATGACACTACAGTGAGACACTGAGGTTTAGAACAAAAAGATTACCAGACACACTTAGAAGAGGTTCTGCCACTGAATCAGGAGAAACAATCGGAGCTTTTAATAAAGCGTAGAAGGTGCTTGATGGGTACACCAGTCAGGTCACAGAGGTCGTCAAAGAAGAAGGACCCCAGGTGGAGGTTTCTTCTTGACGCTAAGGCAGGACAGTTGCAGAGAAGACCTTCCTCCTCGTCCCTGCAACTCCGACAGAAATCGTTAGATGGGAGGCCCAGACGTCTTGCGTGTAGGCCGATTAGGCAGTGTCTCGTGAGGACACCGATGATAGTGCTCAGGTCTGGACGCTTCAGGTCAACAGTTCTTTTGAACGTTTCTGGTTAAGGTTAGGTCAGAGCTCTCTCCAGATGTTGATGCTTGAAAAATGAACGAAAAGTTTAGGAAAGTGAGCAAAAAGTCACTGTCAAATGTCAAATGTAAGTCTTTTGAAACAAAAAGGCTCGGGCAGAAAAGATCATGGCAGCAAAAGACTATCATGGAAGGCAGTACAGCCTCACCCTTTCTGGGGTAATATACTGGATAGTTGTGAAGCTGATGGGCAAAGTGCCATTGACAGATATAACATAAGCGCATTCAACATCCAAGCGCCAAGTTATTATGTAAAGTACTTCATCCACGCTGATGCGAGGCCAACACTCAACATAAGCAGGTCCATCCGATTCCTAAAACTAAAGTGAGTAACCCTATTGAAACTAATGAATCCTCTCACCGGACATAGAGAGAGACAATCATAGACCCTATAACTTCTTCATCCACAAAGGCAAAAGGTTCAAGAGTAAAGGCTTCTCCGTCATTTCCTTTTTCTGCACTATTCCAACTCTACTGCAACACCATCTTACACATTCACAGGAGAGGCAAAGCCACCAAAGTGGTATGGTGATGCGAAGAGACGGAGATGAGGAGCCAGAAATGTTGCGTGCCATAACCAACCAACCAACTCTAGAAAAACCTCCTGTTAATAATAAATTTTAAAATTTGACACAAGTCACTGGCTCACCCTGTATCTATGACAGGAAATTCTACCTCAATAATTTCCCAAAAACAAAAAAAAAAAAAACAACTGAATTTTTGTAGAATAAATCGTTTAAGTCTGCTGTAAGTTATTTAGGAGTGAAAAATGCAACTGCAACCCTCCTTTGGGCTCAGCATCCATGAAGTTAATGCCCCATATTATATGATGGGACGATCTGCTCTATTTATTTTGTGAACGCATACCGACTTCTACTCCTTTGCCTGCTTGCACACAATACAAAATGTGTGCACTCAAAAGAATAGAATGAAAATAGAAGGTGAGGTGAAGGAACTAGTAATTGTCAAGATATACCATAAAAATAATAAAAACAACAACAGCCCATAGATACATTTACAACGAAACAAAACTATGTGATAACCAGGTACTGATTGCAGTGCTGACTGTTACTATCTACCAAAAGATACATATGACTAACAGATGGCCATTTTTACTTGTTTTTTATCGCAGGGAGGTGCAAACATGGCTAATTATTATTATTTTTTTTTATTTTCAGCTGTAAAAAACCAATTATAACTAAGAGGCACAAGGAGGTCTGGATGCAGCGTTCTAGTGAATGCCATTGCATATGAAAAAGAGATCGTGACATGGGGAAATTTCTTCCTGTAATTTGTTTTAATTTTCTAATTTACTGCCGTATACATATGTAGTTTCTTCTGTTTATGAACTGATTCGTCAAACTCCTCTTCGTTATGCAATAATTCGCAGATTTCATCCCGGACATGTCCGGAGCTCGGCGCAACGAATAGGCCAAGTCATATCAGGAAGATGATGAGATAACGATACGAACTTTCGCTATAAACTATCACCACGGATGTGAGTTTCGATGCATTGTCATCATCTCGTGGGGAATAAGAAGAAGAGAAAAAAACCAATCTCTTATTCAATTTTAGTCAACTAAATTCTCTGTCTATTGTTAGCAGACCATTGTTTTGGTTTTGTGAAACTAATCGATTATGACTATGCAGACAGTTTGTTTTCCATTGTTTGCCCGACTGGTACGAGTGTATGAAATTCATCTTCAGTTGAAGGCGATGAACTTAATCCACACTAATCGATTATGTGAATACAGATTGTCTAGATGATAGTATAGAGAAGTTTATGAGGTACATATCTGTGGTAGACGACTTGGAAACTACAAAAATAGAAGAACGTTTGAAGAGCACCTCATGTTGAGCTAATGAGTTTAATCTCAATGAGAAAATAGTTTCAATAGTTCATCTTGTATTTTAGCATAAATTAGTATGGTTACCCAACTGCGGATTGTCATATGTCCGGAAACTTTGTCTTCTCGGAACGCAGAGTTCGATGAATGCTAATACACATTTGCTTCATCAATCTCTCTGAAAGTTTTTTGTGAAAACCAATACATATTGTGACAGAAGTATTATCGGCCTCATCATGCAAGATATTGCTTACCAAATGAGAAGGTTGGCACAGTAGTGCAGTAATAGGTTGTGCTTATCACCAATAAGGATTACCAGGTTATCAGTATAATGAATAGCGACGTAGTCTGAGCCCTGAAGGTTGACTTCAAGGTTATGGAAGGGTAGTGACTACAAGAGGGAAAGGACTGCTTCTTGAGGTCAGTCTTTAACCGCATTCATAGACATGGACAATTCTCTGGAGAGGGAAATAGTAATTCCAATCGTCCACACTTCACATCCATTAGTTGGCCGAATCTTCCACATCTATTAGTCAAATACATCGTCGATGTGAAGAAAGGCAGATGAAGCTATTTCTTTGAAGCAAAGTCCTTTCTCTATATTTCTGATGGAAAGAAACTTCCCTAGACTTGATTATTTGTACACCCTCTAACTCGAGTGCAGAGGTCTAGTTATGTAAGATTTGAACAGATCACTAAGCCTATTGACTGCTTTCGGGACGAAAATCGCAGTGAAATGCATGACCAGACGAAGAATTATTTTAAGTGTGACAGTAACAATTCGCACGTCTTGACAGCACTACGATTGGATGTTTGTCAGACGCTAACGAGAAGTCGACATACTCATTGATTAGAACCTTTGTCCCCTTAACACCACCCACTGTCATAATTTTCAGTCAAGCTTTGTTGCAGTCTACAACCAATCAAAAGAGTGAATTTAAAGTTCACAGCCGAGCTGCTGCAACAAGAATTACTGAGTTCAATGATTGATTGCCTTCGAATAGTGACAAGTTCTGGAGTGACCACATACATACCTTTACAGCTACCACCCATTAGCTTTGGCTGAGGTTCCCAATATTTTACCGAATGTTGTGTTGCAGCTATACTTGCTGTTCAGGGCTCATAAGTGTACTTTATTCTGAGCACTCTCCAGGAACTGACTTGTAGGGGAAAGGAACTTCCTTGACACTAATATAACATCATCCACGTACGCAACAACCATAGTCATAAAATGTTTCATAAAGTGAGAGGATAACACTGCTCCAATCTTGTCCACGATATCGATTGATTCACTCAGCTCCTCCTGAATACTATGCTCCACAATAGGAACAGCTCTTTCGTGTGCACCCTACAACGACAGTGTATTGTCAATGAAAGCATGTAAAGTGCGAAAATTCTCTTACAATACTTTAGAGCGTATTCGTTCAAACATTATAAGAAGCTTGATTCTTCACAAGCTGTTTGCGCGTTTTTGTCAGTTTGTCTCATAGTCGAATGATCATGCCTAACAGACTATATTTCACGCTATGATACCCATCTTGAATGCAAATTTTCCAGAAATTAAGGGCAAGCATCTAAATAGACAGAAAATTTACTTGAATTTATGTTGAGAAATCTTCACTAAAGAAATAGGCTTTCTTCCTAGATCAACCAACGATCTATTCTAACGACCTAATCTACTTTCGATCTGTGATATCTTTTGTTTGTTTTGCCCAAATTCCCAGTTACAGAATTCAGTCGCCCAATCCATTAGTACGGTCAGAGATTTCTCACAGATAGAAGCACTAATGCGTAACGAACTAAGAAAGTCTCCAACCAAATGGAGATATGTATTTCTTTTTTTTTACCATCTAGAACAGTTAAAACAACAACTTGTAGAAGCTGAATAGCGCACATATTTTTACCAATTAGACGGTAATTTATTAATCGTGAATTTCTGCGTTCCACCTTTCGTTGCGTCTCCATAAATTAGGTGATGTTTACGAAACAAAGGTATGCAGTGTGCTAAATTCCCCACTTCGTTTCACTTTTCTTTTACTTCAACAAATTACAAATTAATATGAATTGTTGCGTTGTGTTGCGCTGAGGAAGCGTATTTTTTTTTGGATCCAATAACCCCAACTTTTCAGTCACGGTCATGGGTACATATCTGATTTTTTTTTGTTTTGATTTTGCTTCTCATTTAGTCGTGAGTAGTTATGATTAAAGTAATTTTTGATTTAATTTTGAGCGCAGAAATGTTAAGTCTTCCGCGTCCATAAAACTAGTAAAACTCGGTCTTTATAGATCACAGGCCTTCGAGGAGATACTTTACCTTGATACTATTTACCAAGTCGTTACAAATTTTGGGAATCACAACTCTTCCACGGTCTGTATCTCTACGAATCCGTCCGTCGTCGGTTTAAATTCAAAAGTTATCCCAAGAAATGTGAATAAAGTATGCCTTTCCAGAGGTGGGTCTATTAAATCTAGAAAAAGAGACATTTACATTTGCAGTATTTTAAGCATTGCACACGAAACTGTCCTTAAAAGCCTACAGGTTAAGGCACAAGGTTAAGTCAGCTGGCTTTAAGATACTCTGTTGCAGGATGTTGCAGCTGTGCCAGGTAACTTGGAACTATCATATGATGTGCATTCAATAGCATCATTTGTCGCCACGGAAAATGCTGCCTCGGAAAAGCTACGACTACCTCAAAACAGGACCTCAAGAACCAGAAACCTATTGTTGTTAAATTAAGACTCCGCCGCCACAACACTGAGTAACGACTGTGAAGCTTAGTCTTATTCTTCAAAGCAAATCGTCATAGCCACTGTGACCTGACGTCTTTACGTACCTTGTCAGTTATGCCTGGACGAGAATGAATATTCCAAGGGCGTTCCTTGTTTGTTTAGTTTTCAAAAATTGAAGAGGTTCGTTTCTTCGCTGATCAAGATCAAGCCAGCATTAATTTCGGCAAGACAATAGAATTCACAGGCAATGATTCCATGTAACTTATTTTTTAAAGTAAAATAGGTCTCGAATAATTGCTATAAGCTCCTGTGATCCTTTACCTCTAAATTTATATTCTCTCTTAAGCTATTAAGAGTATTATAATACACATAACTTTCCTCGCGATACGTTACATTTAAAATGTTTTACGTTATAACTGGTCTAGGAGTTTGCTGAGAATCTCAAGGCCTTTAAATTTCCCACAACAATACAAGATTTTTTCTTTCTTTTCCAGAAAGTAATAAATCTAATCACTTAACTAGAATAGATTGCTGAAAGAGCGTTTCAAAGCTCAACGACCTCAATATGTACGAGTTTGTGCTCGTAATTTTCACTTTTCTGCCGTAAGTAAAGGCTTTAACAAATGCAGAAAAACAATGTGAGTAATAGTTCGTGATACAATTTTTAATGAAGGAACATTCTTTTATGTTTCGTTCATTTCGTATTCAGTATAATCTTGCTGATGATTTGGAATGGAGTGCTAATTTGATTATTCCTTAATTTGTCAAATGCGAAAGTTTACAATTGCAGAGCGTTTTCGAGTGGGAGAATTCGCAACGCAAGACGCTAAATAATTTGTTTAATGGATGGCTATTTCGGTCAATAATTAGTTTGATAAGCTGCGCTGATGGGAATTATATAACTACTGCGTTTAAAGCTGACTTAAGGTTCTACTTCATTACGTACTTATGATGTCGGTTTTGATTTCATAATAAGGCTTCAAAGTACTAGAGTGTAAGAAATTGTCGATACATGTAAGTAACCATACAGCAGTAAATCTTCATTGTAAAAACCCTCACTTAAGTCTTTACGTACGTAGAAATTTAGTTCATTAGGAATATATTCTTTGTTGAACTTGAAAGGAGTGGGTTGACCTTCTCAACGAGTGAATACAATAAAAGCCGAAGCTCAGTTAATTTGCTTATTTTGTTTAGATTTCTAGAACAATGTTTAAACTAGATCCTTGCCTTATATATCCTTATGTATTTCCCAACCTAAACTTTATAAGCTTTGATTCTGTCCATTCAAATCCCTTATGAAGGCCGAAGCTTGGCAATTTTAAAGGCGGTAGGTACATAGATTATAGAGGACGAAGAACTCGGACGATCGTTGAATAGTTTCGATACAGCCACTAACACTAACCTTTTTAAAACTTGGAGAAAGGTAAGCCCCATCTTTCCATACGTTTCATTAAGGTCAAAACTTGGCATATTTGAAAATTTCTCTCAGATTTCTAGGTTCGAAAAATAGGTAGTAAAAACGGTGAGTATAGATATTCTTGATTCGGGCAGCCTTTGCTCAACGTTCAATTTATCTATTCCACAAAAATGGTAGGGAATTTGGCATAAAATACAACAAGATACTCCCCAGGCTTAAGTTGGGCTTGAATGAATTTTCTGCTCCAAAGGTAACATTTTTCCGCGATCGCTGTCACCATAGCACAGCATATGCAGAACGTATTAGCGATCATCACAATGACGAAAGTAAAATTGAATCCTGTCCTTATTTGAGTTCGTGTCCTCTTAGGCAGTAGGAACAGGGCCTTTGGCAGTTATTTCTTTAAGGATCTATGTAACATCGATCAGAGAAACATACTGATATTCATACCTCTATATTGGTGGTTTACAAATCTTTATGTGTGCTATGTTATCCAGATTATGGGTACAAGGACCCACCTGTTATTCTAAATAAGCAGCGACCTGTCAAAATAACTAACCAATTGACACAACTTAACCTTACAGTCTTTAGCACTTTCTTTGAAAATGCGAGACAGGCTACAAAACAGGCATCAGGCTCAATTAGATGCTCAGACGAACTTGCGACTTTTCACCACAGACTTAACAGAAGCTCATCATTCCAAACAAGGCCAAGACTTATGATTGAATCCACCTATCTGTTTTCAGGACTATAAATTGTTCTCTTATCTAATGGCATAGCAATTATGTCCCAAACCATCAAAGCATAAATCTATACATAGAACACAACGCATGTTTCCAATAGTAGACTAGAGCTGGCTTTTTACCCATAAGTTCTCTACTGCCTCCAGAGAGTATTTCTTACGTCGTTCATGTCCATATTTAAAGAAAACTTGAATTTGTGACTTGAAGTTTCCTTGTCCCGATGAACTAATATATTATATATTCAAAAAAATTCCCCATCTTATTTTGAAAAACATTGCCATCTTCCGCCTTTAGAATTGTAGTCCACTTGATTGTAGCTAATCCCACAAAAGGACCATTGGTTGTTTAATAGAACAAAGACATTTTTGCCTCGGCTTACACAGAAAAATTCCAAGAATATATAGAAGCCCCGAATAGGGCGCCATTTCTTTAATTTATTTCTATCGTATTCTAGGTATTGAGAAATTTTTTCTTAGGATTTTTGTGCAATATTTTGAACTATAGCTACTGAGGTAAAATCTATAAATTTTGTGTCCTTATGACAGTTTTATGATTGAAATTAGGTAAAAAAAATCTCACCTCGATTGCAGAAAAATGTAAATGAACTTTAAAACTCACCTCTTTAACGTGACACTCTTAGTGCCACCCACCTTGCTGAGTTTGACTTTCTTCATTTGCTTGCTGCGCCTATCACCGTCACTCGTTCCGCCAGTCTCTGTGTCCTCATCACAGGTATCCAGAGCCTCTTCCTCCTCGATACAACTGTGGCAGCTATCGCCTCCCTTCAGACTACTGCTTATGTTATTGTTATTTCCATTACCGTTACTTCGCATTGCTGCTGTCCTATTGCTATTGTGGTTACTGCCATGCAAACAAATGGAACTGGTGTCTGTTGACGTGGTGATGGTTTTACCATTTGCACAAATCTTTTCGCTGGCATCCAGTAGTTTTGTGTTCTCATCACAGTTGTCAATGCTGTGACATCCGTCATCGTCATTGTCATCACTGTTGGTGTTCATTGTCGCTGTGTTATTTTCAATTATCGCAGATAGCAGAGCGCTACCGCTCTGATTTAGTTTATTATTTAGATTTAAATTTAAGTTTAGATTTCTTGCCATCCCCATGCCTCCTCCTCCTCCTGGTGGGCTATTATTAGTTGAGGGTGGAGAAGATCCTTTCACAATTGAAACAGGTGTCTGTTGTTGTTGCTGCTGCAGCTGGAGGCTCCGTAATGCACCATCCCTTTGAATGGATAGGGCTGGTGGTGAAACTGCCATAGTGGTTGTCGTCGTTGTCGTTGTCGTCGCTGATGGTTTCTCTTCTACAGGTAGCATATAAGAGAGCATAGTGAACGAACAAATTTTCCAAGTATATATTCCCAAAGATAAAGTACCACGAGATTCAAATAGTAGTTTAACTAATTTCAATTAAAATTTTAATTTTTTTTGGAAAAAAAAAAGGATTCAAATATTAAAAGTAGGTGGTGGACTTTAGGTTTGGATTTTATCACTTTTTATTATACATCTTAACACGGGTTTACGTACGTATACGCGAAAGATACATCAGGACTCGTAAGATAAGAACTTTAGTTGAACGAACAAAAGGAAAACTATAAATTCCATGCAAAATTTTTCACCAAAAGATACTTTTCACTCGCACATATTGATTTTTTTTTGCCTTTTTTAATCAAATTAAACACTTTTTCGTAACAAATGCACTCGCAGTGTAGCGCATCTATTAGTTATCACTTTGAATTAGATGATGAATATTTACGAATTGGGGAAGCACACAGTAGCAAATTGAATCGCTCAGACAAGGTGTCAGATCAGATAGTAGTTAACCACTGTGCAGCAGCAGTGGCTATAGTTCAAAATGCAATGACATTTGTATCTGTGATACAAATAAATAAATAAATAAATAAATTAAATTTGCAATAAAGAAATGAACAGAGTTCGCGTCACGACCGAAAACGTATGCAGTAAATAAAATAATTGTAATTTTTTTTTTTTTTTTCTTCGTTTTTATTTGTATCTCTAAGTTGATGTACGAAGTGGAGTACGGTGTACCGAACTGTGCGCCGATTTGCCGTGAATCGCCCTCGATATAGTTTTGTATGCGGCGAATAGATTTGACGCGGCGCACCACACCGGAATTCACTTATTTCGTTTTGTGTGTGCTGCTCGCTTCCTTTTGCTCTGGCTATAGTGGCTGGTTGGTATCGTGGTGTGTGCAAGAGAGATTGATGATGGCCATTGATAGAGATGGTCTCTTTTACTCTATAGGCAGTATTTTCGCTCTCTCGCCCCTGCAATATTTGTTCTGAAAATGTGTGTATTTGTTTTTTTTTTTTTTTCAAATAATGTACCCACACACCCACAATTGTATCTAATACTGATTTGATGTACCCTATAGCGCGCTCAAATCACGTTTCAATATCTCTGGGACTGTGGTTTGCGCTCTTTGCGCTCACCGCCACATAACATAACACACAACATACAACACAGAAGTTAGAATTAGTTTAGCGGCAAATTAGTTAAGGCGTAAGTAAGTATCTCTCTCTATCTGATGTTTGCATAACGAAATACTAACCCGCGGATATTACGTATCTGAATAGAGATATTCAATTGGTTTGCTGGTGGGAAGTTGACACAGCAGCAGCAGTTGAGTTGAGTTGAGTTGAGGCGAAGAAGAGATGTTGTGCCACCGATGTCGTGTGGAATAACGATTTTTGTTTTTTCTGCTCTTGTATGAGTGTAGTACACGGGAGCGAATACGTACTAATTAATGGAAGAGGGAAAAAAAGTGAGAAAAATCACTTTGTTTGCCGCATGCGCAATGGGTAAGTGTACACAACTGGGTACAGTGTACACTATAAGTGCATGCCTACATATAAACTTCCTTCTATTGCGTTTCAACTTAAAAACAACAATAAAGAGGGGGATTCTCTTCCTCTTTGGCTAAAATCGAAAGAGTTTATGCCACAACAGTCATGGCTGGGTAGCTTGAATTTAATTCTCTTCTTTTGATATGAAATTTATCGAAGGGAATGTCAATTGTGTTGACAAGCAATCTACAGTGGAGAGTAGAAGTTTGGATTAAGCTAGAGAATGTCAATTCGTCAATTTGTACACATATTTCTTTGCTTGACAGCTGTCAAACTAAAACTATATAAATTTATAACATGGAATGGCGTATACTTTAAAAAAGCATACAAAGCAATACGGTAAAGATGAAGAACAGATAGAATTCTCAATCAGACCTGTATGCTGTTACATTATTTGAGAAAACCCATAGAACGGACAGCTCTTTGAAGGCACATACTTTTCCCTTTCAACTTTCTTCGGCTCTATTTTTTTGTGGAGTATTTTTTTAAGTGGGAAAATGTGCGTACTGTGCCTCACTGATTTACCTATTCAAGTTTCTAATCCCAAAAAAATGTTAACAAGTTTTTTAACAGCTTCTCATATCGCGAGCATTTGGCAAATATCCAGCAATATTACTGTTTTGTTACAGCTTCTCAAAAGTACTCTGGCAATCGTATACCGCATATCTGCAGAAATGTACACCGTGCATATCACATGTGCTAAACCTTTAGCTCCTATACATGAGATTGAACGAAGGAGAAAGGTCTGAACAGGTCACCAAAAGGCAATTCTGTTGGCTCCGCTTATCTGAACTAAGTTTTACTTAAACTTAAACTTAAAAAGTCAGTTATCTGAAGCACAACATTTTTTACGGAGCATTTTTGAACAATCTTCAGTAGTTCACTTAAAAGAAAATGCCGCTTAAATGGAAAAACAATTGCGTAAAATATCAGTAGGTACTGAGTCAGGGGCTTATGTGTCCAGCTTTTAGTGGAAAAGCACCTACCATTTTCCAATTCAAAGCAATAGAACTATTATCTGACGAATTCCTGCTGTAACACTCTCGTGTCTGCAAACCACCAAGGCGTTAAAGACAGTATGTGGCGAGAAGAGGTGTAATCTGACAGAGAAAGCTGCATACAAGCAATCCAGAGAGTTGAATGCCCGAGAGGAAGACTATAATTCCACCAGATGCTAGAAGTTTTTGATCCGAAAAGTTTGGGAAACAGCGGATGGAACAACAGGCTGTAAAAATAGAGATAGATACCACTATTAGAAGTAGAGTGCCATGGTTACACTAGACTTAAGAACGCTTTGAATTCAGCAAGTTGAAGAATGAGCATATCCAACATTCTTAGTCACAATTCTGGATACGAGTATAATGCCAAACGTCTGTCGATGGGGCCAGATACAGTCGACAGATCTTATGGTCCAAATAAGTAGGAACATGTGTAGATACTATGAAAACAAAACAATCCTTCTATAAACATAGCCCTCTAAGGACAACTTGCGTCTATGGAACAGTATCAAAGAAAGCTGTATATATAGCAGCTGTCATAGTGCCCATCGATAACCAGGAGATACATAGACACATAAGCTCAGTGCCGTGGTTAAGTGGTAAGTGCGTGAGACTACTGGCGTTCCAAGTTCGAATTACTTACACCAACCCTCACCTCATACCTACCCGACATCGAAAATTGGGTGTAAAGAAGGCTAGCACGAGGTATGAACTATTAAATCACATAGTTCCTGATCAGGATAGATCAACCTTTATACAGGAGGAACTCTAAAGAAGTACAGTGGGCCTAAATGGCTAACCAGACCCACAAAGTAATGCCCGGTGGTAGAAAAGTGATTGAAGTATTTATAGTGAGTTTTTAGTCATAGGCAAATTCCTCGCTTCGAGTATAAAAAAAACTTGCAACTTAAAACACGATGAATGTAGCTTTCCATTTGCTTCTAGTTAGTCAATGGGTCGGCACAATACATCAGTGCAATTGGGCTCCTAATATTGGTAAGTAGGTAAACTAAACTAAATTAATTTCTAAAATTTCATTCGAAAATATTGAAATAAAGATGATCATGATTTCAGTTACCATAATGTAAATGAACCCTGCATAAATCTAAAAAAGTTCTTAGATCAATCTAGTGCTAGTCTAATTATCCTATTATCGCAACAAATTTCGCAGCAATCATTTCCAAATTTCTTTCGAAAACTAAAACTAACAACAGTTATATATTATCTCATCTAAAGCTATGTACGTACATCGGTCAATAATAGATTCTTCCTCTCTCTCTCTTAACTTGAGTTAGATATTCTTCTGCAGACTCATTATATCGTATTATCTTCCATCAGAGAAGTGTCAGGAAACTAGGTACCATTAGTATCTCGCTAATGACTTGTAATCTCTATGGTACACGTAATGCCAACCTGAAATTGGAAGCATTAAAGTACTTTTATACAATTAGAGTGCTGTTCTTTCCTCCTCTACAAATACACATCCAAAAAAAAAAGTAACAATATCTAAACAGCTAACGTGCGAACTAGAAGAAGCCATAGATTTACTTTTTGAAAATGCTATTCTTATTACCCTTCCGGATATTCATAAGAGAAATGAATGCCTGATCGACATAATATCAAATTCCAATTACAGTCTAGTACGAGTAGTATCTATAGTCCCTTTCTATTTCAGAGCAGAAATACCCTTTCTAGAAATGTGGATTCGGCTAACTGCATGATTGATTTTCATTTTCTCTCTCTCTTACATCTGTCAATCGAGAAATCACTAGTGGATTTCAGTGCGATCATTGATCTTAACGCCAACGATCCATCTATCTTGCGCTGGATAGATACTGTTGCAAAGGTATCCGATTGCATCCTACAGGTTTTCCTCATACTTATGAGCGGATAAACGGTGATTGCAATCACTACCGATGTACGATTTTCTTTAGAAGTTAACATACTGTTGAGGTTCTTACCTCATCATCCAGTGCAAATGTTGTCAATCGATGGAATTCTCTTGACTCTTGGCTAAATGCAGCGGATTAATTATCTATCGGATGTCGGTGTTTTTTTTTTTTTTTTTTTTATTTGATATTTGATTCGCTTGGTGCAACATAGTCGACGTCATTATGGGTGACACAAGAATTGCATTCCACTTAAAGACGGAAGTATTAAATACATGTCAATTATCGGGCGTACACGTAGATTGTAATTAAAAGAGGATCTAATTAAAACTAGACGGATGGGTTAGGTTATTCCTTGGATAATAACATGCTAATCATATTCCCTGTGGCTAAAGAGCAATTGCAGAAACCTAAAGACATATCCTTACCATGTTTGGGTGCTTACTATGGCCGTGTGCGAAATCTGTCTACTTATGTATGTATATGTTACTGAACCCTCGGCGCTCTTCAAGTACTGCGAGTTGAACTTCAGCGCTTACTTGGATCTCCAACAGAAGTCCTCAGAAGGGAGATGAAAGGCGCGCAGATGAATTTTCTCGACAGAATGAACGGTAGAATTTATGGACGGTTTTACAGACACTTTTTCCTACTTGGGCTTATTCAAAGCTCAGGCCTTTAGAGATTTTGGAAGGTGAAGAACTTTAAATGGGTCAACGGCAGCAATCGTACTTTACCTTTGAATTGACATAATTATGTAGGTTTTTGAACTAGTTGCTCGTCCAAAAAAGATATTTACTACAGCTGTTACAAAGCATTGCACATACTAGGGTGCAGACCATGAGAAATCGACTCCAATGAACAGTCGTCGATATCCGACCGATAACTGGTCACCTGGCTGTTAGTTGCAATAGAACAACAGTCTACAACAACAATCTGATAGTTGCTTACTCCCTTAAGAAGTTTTTGAATGCCCTGCCAAGGAAGAATTCTACGACGTCCTGTCCGAAGCATGTTGAAAAATTGTACTCAGTGACCTCAATGCAAACATCAAACAAAATCTTTGGGGGCTTAGACGACTCCAGGACAGGACAACAGATAATGATTAATCGACCTTGCAGCAGCTCGTAGAACGCGGATCAGTATTACTAAGATTCCTCGCTAAAAATTCCAGTAACAAGATGAGTTTCCCTAAATGATAGAATATCGATGCTACTCGACGGAAGACACTTATCCAATATTTTGGATGTACGCATCTCTGAATATATTCTTGTTGCAGTTAAATTTATAGACCGACTGTCCAGCGATAAAAAAAAGCTATAAAAAAGAAACTATACATATAAGCGTTGAAGGCACTAACACATCAGAAGAAGCCAGTGCCTACAAGGAGCAACCTGATCGAAAAACGCATTCACGTACCGCAAACAGCCAACATCATCATCATTTTAACATCAAACTATTGTGTAGTGTATGTTGAGCTGAGCATAATACTTAGATTTTGGATTACAAAATAACCTGAAAGGATAAAGAGAGCTTTTTACTCTTATAAAAAGACGTTCAGTTACACGTGAGATTAATACATATCTTGACAGATAGATAGACAGTCTCTAACGCTGGGGGATAACGCTGTGATTTTCTGTGTGCAAGCGTATATGATGAATGTTGCAGAAAATGAAAGGCGACAAGAAGAAAGTGCTAACGAGATTTGTTTACTACAGATTTTAGTGGTCTTTGTGATAAGTTGCAAAACTGTCAAAATTATGTAATTGTCAACTTATACTTGTTAAAACCGTTCAATTACGCCTTTTTGAAATCTGTCAACTTACGCTAAAATTGAGACTCACATTGATGCCTAAATTCTACATATAGTTTAAATCGCTTATAAGGACGTATCGGCTATGACGGGGTCTTTGCTGAAGCATATAATTTACTTTTGATATCGGTTACTCCGACATATAGCTTATATCAACCAAATTCTTGGATTCCTTGAAGGTCGTTATAACCGATTTTGGCTATAGTTGAGGATTCGAACTCAGACTCAGTTTGAGCGCGTTCACAACACTTCGCTAATCTTTTCGTTAGCGTATTTTTGCACCGGGATGACGTATTTGTCTAGCGGCTAGTTAATTTATGCGTGGGGAACGCAGCCATTCACAATTCTGCTAGTTGTTATACTCTTATTATTAACTCCAAATATATATTTTGCCTTAAATATATAAAGAAAACACTCCCACAAGCTTAAGGCACTTTTTGCCCATATGTACATGAGAAAAATTGTCAGAACCACTTTCGTAAATCAAATCCTGACCATAAAAACGTAAAAATATTAAATCCATAAAATTTTATAAAATTCAATTGAAATAAATTAAAAAGTCTACTACGTTTTTTTTTCCACCGCTCATTTATTACAAAAATCACTCCCATCATTCGAGTCTCGGTTATTGAACGAATTTCATTACGTTAATCATCTCCCTCGCACTCACATTAACCCGAATGAAAATTTCTATGTTTTTCTTTTTACTCAACTGCCAAACCCACATTCGTATTCTTTTGTCTCCTATGTGTAACTGACATTTATATTTTGACGTACGTTCTCATCCGACAGAAAAATTAATTTCCCCTCCAAAGAAGTTGGTTAAATCTCGTTGCCATAGATAAACTAACATAGATGGTCGTCTTCTCCCTACTCTGCCAAAAATTTTGTAAAGCACGCCGATTTGAATTTTCCTATCTGTGAATACATGTGACCGAACGTGCGAACAAGACGTAACTATAAAAACAATCGTGGTGTCTCTTTTTTCCTTTTGCACACCACATTTTCAGCAGACTGTCATTCAATTAACAACAACAAAATGTACAGGAAAATGGCTGCGCCCATGAAATGTCCCGCGGTTTAAGAATGTGTGCGTGAGCTCCGATTTGATTTTGACGGAAACGTCAGAATACATTCAAAATCCGTGGTAGTTTTGCTCTTGGGAGAACCAACGGTCAAATCGGCCGAAGACGACCATCTATGTTAGTTTATCTATGCTCGTTGCGGGAGTAAATTCATAAAACAAATTGTTTTTTCTTCGTTTTTATATAAAAATAAGGTAAGCTACTAAATTTAAATAACAAATACCAAATTGCCGTCTCAAATATTCCATTAAATGTTCCCTTTCCCTTTGAAATCCTGAAAAACAAAGGAAAACAGTTCAAATGTTTGCTCAGTGATTCATGTTTTTTATCATTTTTTCACCCAAAAAGTGAATTTTTCCTTTAAAATACAATACATACAGTTAACTAATAAATAAATATCATAAAAGAATTAAAATTTGTTAAGTAATTTCATTGCGAAATGAAACATCTGTTGAATTGCGGTCAAATCAATTGAATTGTAGTACTCTTTTTGCCATTTATGGGCACAAAAACTCTCGATCTCGTCTTGATTTGCGTCTAAATATGGCTTTTTTCAGTGAGTACACATCGTGAGGCAAATGATCCGCGTTGCAATTCGGGGAGAAACTCAAATCGAACGCAGAAAAATGATTAACCTCTGAGTCATCATCTGTTTCGTTGTCGTCTCTGTTGTCGCTGGTTCGCAGAAAATACCAACAAAGTCCAATCATAAGCAATTTCTTGAAAGAAGTTGGTAATATTTCGCTTGGAAGCTCTGGTTGTGACAATTTTGGGTGTGTTTTTGTGGCAAATGATGAGTGTACGCGAAGGCTTTTAAAGTGGTAAAAGTGTTCTCTTTCGAGTTAAATTAGTCTCGTGGAAGTAAACCTTTTGTTATCTGTTTCTGACTTTTGTTTTGTATTCATTTGACGTGATTCACTAAAAATAATTAAGTTAACACCTTGTTTACGATAAGATAAGACTGCAGCTTTATTTTTGGTTGAGCCTATGCTCTGCAGGCGCTGTCTTCTCTTCGATATATCAGAATTCCACACACAAGTCGAAGTATAGAACAGAAAACTCTTTTGTAATAAAGCTTCAGGTGTGCATACAAATTTTCTTTTTGTCGCAAACAAGTCACGTAACTCATTTTATTCATAATCCTGGCATGTATACAGAAACCTGCAATTTTCTCCATAATTTGTGAATATTTTGCACTCATTTAAGAAACATGCTCTATGATTAGATGTATTACAAATTCATTGCTAAGCTTTACAACTGCTAGAGAAGGCAGTGCTTTATAATCAGGCTAATTCTACGCTCGAGATCGCAATGTCAGCCGTATAGCTAAGAGCCATCTTCTTTTTCTTGGCCCAGCTTGTGATCCCACGTAGAGACTTCACATCACTTCCAATTTATCGGTCCGCGGTGATTTTACATTTGTCTGATTCAGCTGTATGTGAACCATATTGATATAAGCATCACAAGATGCTTCGCTGTTACCCACTAACCTTTGCAGCATTCTCGAACAAGCTTTAATCAAAACCGAACATTGTTGTATGCTGTCCGAAAAAAGAACCTTCAGCGATTATCCATGAATAACGCTTGCATTGCTCAAAACAAATCGTCCGTAGTTGTAAGCTCTATTTCCATGACTTCAATGAAATCGGCAAAAATGCCCCAAACAATTCTTGCTTTTCAACACTATCACAGCTCTTGAACCGGTCATTTGACCTTAGAAAGCAATAAAGATTTTTTGCATGGTAAACTTGCGGCAAAAAAAGTAATATAACCTTAAGCAGTACTTAAAGCCTTGAACTTTTGTAGGTAACAGTGACTATATGCATTTGAAACTGATAAAAGAAAAACTGGCTACGATCGCATTCAACATTCTGCTGCAACATAGCTTAGAGATGAAGAAAGGCTTCACACGCTTCGTGGATTACAAAAAAGAAGTCAGTAAAAATTGCAATAGAAGGCGAAGAGTCAAATCAAGTTATTTTGATGATTGTCATTATCTCTAACTACGGCAAAATATAAGTTATAGCATCTAATTTCCATAACAACGCCTTGAATAGAAACACCTCACAGCTCCGCATATGCAACAAATCATTAAATTCAGATCTGCACAACTTTGCAGTGGAGAGTTTGCACTCGATCGTGCTCAAAAATCAATGACATGCGGGATAAAACAAGCAAGGGAAACCTTTTCACGATGAAAAATGCTAAACAGAAGAGAAGCCAAATGATGCCTTCATCAGAGTTTTGCATATTGAAGCTGTAGTATCCATCTACCAATGCTAAATCTTCTCAATCGACCTTTATGTATTATTTATCACAAATTCAGAGACGAATGACTACTAGTAACTGCGTTAGTTGTATTCGTACTTAAGAGCTTGTTAAAGAAGCCTAGAAACTCAAAATTATGTATTTTAGAATCGACCACTTTCAAGCCCTCCTTTAGAATAATAGATGATGTCCTTTAAAAGATGCACGTCTCCCTTTAATACAAGTTTAATTTCATTCTTTTTTAGCAAAATGTCTTCCCGTAAAACTGCCGGCCGTCGTGCTACTACCAAAAAACGCGCACAGCGTGCCACCTCGAATGTATTTGCCATGTTCGATCAGGCACAGATTGCCGAATTCAAAGAAGCCTTCAATATGATTGATCAAAACCGTGATGGATTTGTTGAGAAAGAGGACTTGCATGATATGCTTGCATCGCTGGGAAAAAATCCCACCGATGAGTACCTGGAAGCAATGATGAACGAAGCTCCAGGACCAATCAATTTCACCATGTTCTTGACATTGTTCGGAGAACGCCTACAGGGAACCGATCCAGAAGATGTCATCAAGAATGCCTTTGGTTGCTTCGATGAGGAGAACAATGGCGTACTGCCAGAAGATCGCCTTAGAGAGCTGCTCACCACAATGGGCGATCGATTCACAGACGAAGACGTTAGTAAAAACTTACTTATATCCCATATTTTTGTTTTTACTAAACCATTTGCATCTTTAGGTTGATGAAATGTACCGCGAAGCTCCAATTAAGAACGGTCTGTTCGACTACATCGAATTTACAAGAATTTTGAAGCACGGTGCCAAAGATAAGGATGAGCAATAACTCCATTCCGCTGTGTATTCTTCAGTTTTTTAGCCACCTACTTCTTGCTGTTGTATTGGACGAATATTGGTTATTAAAAAACAATTTGCATTTTATTTACTTAATTTCAGAATCATTTATTTATGTTTAAATATTGTGGTATTCTTTTGCTATTCTCGGGCACGATGTTAATGCGATTGTAAAAGAATATAATATAGTTAAACGTTACTCAGAAACTGTACCCTCGGACAGAGTGACGTTTGTTAAGATTAACACCAACTTTTTTTTCAAGTATTATAAGCGGATTGTCGCAGTCCCCTTCTAAACTAAAAACTTAACATTTATTTATGTCCCTTTTGTTTTTGTCAAATATTTCCATTTTTTTTTACATGAAATAAATTTCATTATTATACCTTTTATACGAATCGATATGGTGTGTTGTATTTTTAAAGTGTTAAATGTTCATTTGTCTCTTGTATGAAATGTTGTGAGTCATTAGTTATGGACCATGTAGAGCTAATTATAAAGGAGGAATAATCCACGCAAAAATAGCCTTTTGAAGTAAGTGAAATAGAAGTTACTAAAGACGTAGCAAGTCTCCAAGAAATCTTATCACAAGTGCATACATAAATCATATGGCACCTGGAACAAATCATGCACAGATACCGTGGAACTCTTTTTTTTTCAGGAGGCACTTTCCAGAATCAGTACAACTTACACAATGTATTTCCGAGGTAATAGACGAACAATATATTACGTGGAGAATTGCTGCCCCGCATAAAGTCGTTGGTGTGGACGATACATTTACCATTATGCAACAAGGAAGATATCATCCCGAAGCTAGGAATCGTGCTGTACATATGTATGTACATACCTCAAGAGAAAGACTAGTGAGATTGTATCCACTTAAAGCTAGTAAAATAATCCATACAAATCTCAAAGACAGTATCACATCATTCGCTTCGTTCTATATATACATATGTATGTACATCCTCTCCTATCTCTAGTCTAGAGTTTCCCAGGACTGATAAGTGTGCGCAATTCTCAGTGAAGGTTTAGGCATTTTGTTTCTTTTTAAGCGAATTATTCGATAATAATACGCTCCAAAGTCAGGCCAATGTGCTCGAAGAAGGAAATGCCTAAATTCGCACCATAAACACCTGTTAAAATGAGATCATTCGAGTAGACAAATCACCAATCACGCGGTGTATTTTGACGACATGTGTACCAGCCTGTGAAGATTTTTTTGCTCCAATTGTATTGGCCGTGCTGCTGTTCCCATTTGTTGGAAACCAAAGGCTTTCTAGGTGAGTGCAAGTACAACACACTTCGTACTGCCTTCTTTGGCTAAGATAGTGGTCAGAAATACCCTAGAGCGAACCAAATAAAGAACCTGAAAGATTCACTCGATACCGAACAAGCATGTGGCAATCACAACAACACATGATACTTCCTAAGTATCAACCGCCACTTCATTAGCTTGTTTTGAAAAGGTGGTGTCAATAGGGAATTCATTTATCTACCAGTAGAGGTATTCCAGATAAATTATAACGAAAGGCTATCTGAGCCATTTGAAGCTAAAATTGGAGTTCAGCAAGGCAAATTTTTGTCAAAATTATTCTTCATCTTGGTGATTAGCGATATGCCTAATGCTGATTTTCTCCCGAACTCAAACACACGAACTACGCTGATGATGCATGCCAACTTTCTCAAAGGAGCGAAGTAAAGTGAAGAGGAATGCAGACATCGTTGGACTGGAAATTAACTTGATAAAGGGCTTTTGGTCTTCTTACGTTAGTCTTAAATTATAGCCCTAAACTACAAGAACTAGAGAAGTTGCATATCTCACTTTAACCGCAGAAATGCTCCAAACTACCTTCAATTGACATTGTCAGCAAGACTAATGAGAGTTAAGCAAGTGAGAGAGCACAATACAAGGCAAACCAAAAAGGATTAGATGCGGCGCAATACAGGAATATATAGAATCACTGACAGGCGGTAGCGCTACAAGGCTACTTTGGTACAAATAGCACAAGCGCCAACGACATCAAGGCACCAACCGACATCTTGCGTTACGTAGCATGGCACCAACTAGCTCCGTGCAACTCCGATAGGCTTCCACACCAATACTGAATAAAGCTCATTTGACTATTGAAACACAAGATGACAAAAGGCCTCATAGAAAACTGTCTTAAAGAAACTCGTGCACTAAAATTAGTAATCCTCTTCAATAATTTCTGCAGAAGGTCCAAACAAGCATTTTCGTCCAAAGAAGCATTTTGTTCGCACAGTAAGAGGGCTTTGTTTAATTGCATCATCGTCGCTAGTTGACAAGTGAATTTAAAATTGATATCTTTAGCTTAGTGCACACTTAATTTAAACTCTGGAAGTTTCAGTTCATTGCACAAGAAGAAGACCCTTTTAGCCGTAAATGGATAAGTGGTTAAGTATTGACTTTCTTACAACGCGAAAAATAATTGAATCAGTTTCACTGGATTTTATTGCATCCACATAGTATTTGACAGACAACTAAAGAGGAAAGACTAAATCCCTAAGGCATAACTCTAAAACTAATATTTGGCTTCAAAGCTGATAAGTGCAGAAAGGAACTCGTTTTACTGGGTCATCGGCTCAGGGTTATTTTTCTCTGATTGTTGGGTCACATGAGAATAGAGAGGAACGACCGAGCTGATGGACTAGTTAGCCGGGGATCTTCTGTTGAGTGATCCGTTAAAAAAGATTTTATGGTAAGGAATACGAAATTGTGTTATATCAAGGCAGATATGCTTCTTATTACCAAAAGAACTAGTATTAACATTCCTAGATTTATGGCGATAAGCCACTGTCCCATTCGGGTTCACGCAATCAATGCATATTGCTAACAAGACCAAAACAATTCACAACTTGATTTGCAAGTATTGTGGTAATAAAATGGTGCTAACTCGCTAATTGGGTTTCAAGTCAGAATGCTGTTACAACCGCTTTTAACTGCCCAGCTTTAATTATTCATCGATTTATTTTCCATTCCCTATCGTTGGGCTAGAAAAAATTAATCGCTTTACAGCTTTTCAAAATTATTTTCTCGAGATCCAGTGTTGATACTTCGCGGCATATGAAGTGGCTATTTTGGAAGCACGGGTAGCTTCGGTAGTTTTGTTATTGTACTAACAGAATTTATTAACTGTTGCATCCTAAGTAAAAAAAAAAATAATTAACTTTAATTTCCCCCACACTGTCTCCAATAGCCAACCATAATTGAATCAAGTCCTTTAACAATGTCGTACGTAACTATGCACTCACCATACCTTCTTGCTCAGTTTCGCCAACTTATATGACATACATAGGGTTGCGTGTACATAATTCAATTATAGGTACGCCTTTATGGGACTTAAGCTAGCGCCAAGCTAATGCAAACAAAACCGCATGAGAATAATGGGGCTATATCCGATTCCCTCAAGTTTCGTTAGCTGTTGTTAGCTCAAGTTGCGTGTAAACGATAAGCTAAGTCTTAGCTGATGCTGATCAGGTTTATCGGCTTACTCTTATTCTTTTACTTCAACTGATCTTATGCGATCAAATTTGAGAAATCCTAATACGTAGTAGCACTCATATAACATCACAAACGCTTTAGCGAAATCTTCTTAAAGCCACTAAAAAGAATCCACATGTCACCAGTATAACCAAAAGCGATGTATCCTAATCTCTGTAAATTAAATAGAAAATAGCCAATGTTTAGTAAGTTAAGCAGCAACCTTGCTTTTGCTATCTACCCGTATAGTCAATATAATCAAGCGTGTCTTCGATGTACTTTATGAATGCCCGCGAAACGCAATGTGGACACCCCTGATTTAACCTTTGTGTCAATGCGAGTGTCGCATAACATTTACTCAATATGTACGTTACTTTCCTTCTGTTTAAAAACGTACTTAGTTACGTCAGCTTATAGTACTTGCCTATACCAACTCAAATATGAAATTTAATCACAATCGTACGAGCCATTATCGAGAAAATCGGCTTTTTGTATAATCGGTTAGAACAAAAATTTTGATTTCGCCTCAAATTGTGACCCTACAGAACTATAATATGAAGTTTGAAGGGAATCGGCCATTTAGGCTGCAGTCTTGGGTACATATAACCGGACAAACGGATACAAAGACAGACAATTGCACAGCCAGACAGACAGAATCGGCAGACCCCCTTTTCGAGTTTTACCCACATATTTCTAAGCCTTTCATTTTCAGGCTTCTCCTTATATATTAAGTGCACTTTTTCCCTGTGATATCTTATGACTGTATTAAGTTTTAGATTAAATTCCATCAAAAGTCACTTGTTAAGTTATTCATAAGTCACATTAGCAGCAAAGTGTATCTGGAAACCTTCAACGACTATCTGTACATTCTTTTTTATTTTTACAAAAAGAGGAGATTCAAATCCCAGAGCAATCAGACTCAACTGACTTATTTGATGTTACAGAAACGTTACTTTGGTACAGCAGTGGTGAAAGGACCTGGTGATATTTATTTTTCTCCTATGAATGCATGGTTGCCAGGAGGGAACTATGTAGTAACATGTGCACATTGTGTAACACTATCCACTGCACTATTGTCACCGAAATGGGCACATATCCATACCTATATACAGACATATGCATGTTAATATGTACCTTCAGAAGATTTAAAGTAATGCAAGCCATAGTTATTTATTTTGCTTCACTACAAAACTTGTGTAGCTTCTCAACCTATGTACACATTTATTCATGTGGCATAATATGATTCGAGTACATACATATGTATGAATGAATGATTTAAAATAGTGTAGTACTTTGTGTCTTTGGAGGGAAGTAGGAGACAGCGAATAATATATGTTCTGAATTCTGATAGAAAAAAAATGCTAAATAAATTCTGTCTATCGCAAAGGACATATTTTGCGTTTTATTATAATTTATACTTCGAAAAAGCTTGATGCTTCTTTAGGAAGTGAACGGATATGCTGAACCACTACTTCACACTTCCATCTTCTTTACCCAATTCTAAACTTCAAAGTCGCTGCTCTTTACTGGTGAGGCAACTCCAGTTGCCAAAACTTTACTTTGGTACTCCAAGCCTCTGATTTGCTTGATGGTTGTTTCAAGGTGATTTAAGGTGTGAAAAGCTCTTGTAGCTCAATAACCTGACCTTTCGGAACCAGGAATCCAATCCAGTGTCCTTCGTTTAAAGGTTTAGTATTAGGTGTACTGTGTAGTCCAATTCCAATCATGCTCAGTTTGACGGCTATTCCATCAAAAGGTTTTTAGTTATTTTTTTTTTCATTCAGTGCTGACTGTAGGCTGTCGCCTCTGTCTGCCTAGTAGATGTTGATCTTTTCTATTGCTCCAATGTCTGTCTCAGTATTTATTGGGACAGCTACCGATGCATGTATGGTTCATTATCTACCAAATCGGGTTACCCAGCAAAGTAACTTCGGGAGTGTTTCGTAAACTGTTTCCCGAATACAGACTATTTTCTATCCCTCCGTATCCCATGGCAGGATACACAACAGTCTTAGATGTACCTGGGCAAGAACAGTCGAGAAGGAAGCACGGACACTGGGAGCGACTTGAGAAGAACTGTTTGTAGATACTGTAAAACACGCAAGCGAATACAGAGCATATGTTAAGGAAAGTATAGCTGCTAGAGCGTTCTTTCTCGTAGAGACTCTTTCTCGTAATTTGGCTGACCAATGCCTATACAGATATCCTGAGCATCTTAATCATTTGTTAGCCATTTCACCTCTATTGTTAGTAGCTTTTTTTTTGGTCAAAATGAAACTGCTTACTAAAAATCTCACAATTGTCCTGTAACGCCTTATTTTTGAAGTCTGAAAAATGTTTACTTTAATAAACTCACAGGTGTTACGAAAAACTAATTCAAAACTCAAGACAGCTTGTAGATATGTACAAACCTACATCTATGTACAAACGTACAAAAACGAGAGAAAAGAATACCAAAAACAAATAATCTTATGTACATGTCACCTCCCTCATATCAGCCTGAGAAAACATCTGAGCCAAAATTGATAGATTCAATCTCAAATTACGACATGAAAAGCATACCCCCCGGTCACAACCGGACGTTCCTTTCCTCCATCACAAAAGTACCGAAACAAACACAGCATCTTTCATCTCAACATACACACATACCTACTTTTACTTCTGCATCCATACATATGTATGTATGTATGTACATATTTCTCTAGCACTTTGAGATAAAAACTTTCCATTCCCTCCTCTGTATCTTTTCCTTTCTTTATCAAACGATGTGGGTCGGCATCGGCATCGGCATGGCATTATAAGGGTAGCAAAAGCAATATAATCCCTTGAGCCTTAACTGAATTATACCAAAAAGTAAAAGAGAAAGGAAAGGAGGGTTGCAAAAGGTTGACTGGCATAAGCCGTATAACAATCGGACCAGTAAAAGGACTCTTTGAACCCTTGTTGTCAAGAATACGAGTATATTTCATGCGTTTCTAATAATTATTATCTTTAAGATCGCGTGCTTAAAATGGATATACAGAGACAGAGAGAGAGAGAGACCATAAAAGCCATCTACCATAAACACCATAACTACCTGCTACAAAAGTTTATAATTCATTGCACATAAAACTTTTGCCAAAAGCATCAACCTTGCGTATAGCCAGCCAGCCATCCAGCCATCCAGTCCATGTACTACCTTGCCTTGCCCACTCATTCCATTCCGGTCGTACACTCGAATAACCCAGAACGTACAGCTGTCAGGCCAAAATTGACTCCCAACTCCAGAAATGGTGAAATGTATATTCCACTCCTGTATCTCTCTATCTATACTCGGTTCGGTCTATTTATGTAGCACAGCACATAAAAGCAGCCAGCAGCTACCCGAAACGAGGAGGAAAAAGACCAAAATATCGATCCAGTGCTCGAGAGGCTGGTTTTGTGATTCAGTTTAGTTTCTTTTTTTTTTCGTTTGCTTCTCCTCTTTTTATGTCTTTCTGTTCGTTTTGGGTGAAGAATGACTGGCATTGTGTGTGCCAGTATAAACCATCAAAAGATTATACGAGCTACGAGCCGCCATCAATGTCTCGGCATTATACGATACTAGATAGTGCATATACGGGTTTGTTGTACTTTATTACATCATCCATCACAGCTATAATTGTGGTGTCCATTTTGGAGCAAGCAAACTACGCAGTGAAAAGCTTAAAATAAGGTTACCGCCCCCACTTTATACAAAAAATTAAAGTCCACATCGGTCATCGGATTGTGCTGCAGAACGTACGATCTGTTATCGCTCAAAATAAACAAGCAAGTTGGCTAAAGCGGCTAAGAAAACTCTACACTACAAACAGTAGGTATAATTAGAGAGGAGGATTTATTTACGGCGAAATGCGCGTGTCTGAATTCGGTTTTACGTATTCAGCCATTTGGAATTGATTATCGCCAAGGCACCTAAACAGTGAACAGTTTTCGCCTTGCAGCTGTTGCTGTATGGCAGTGTTGTCTGTTGTGTGGCAGGTTCACATAAGTATAAGCGTGCTGAATATACACAAACACAAGGGTTTTTTTTTTCTTTCTTCTTCTTTTGTGTAGAGTTTTCGACTTGCCGCAGATACAGATAGAGGAGACAATTTTACTCGGGTTCTACTTCATTCTGAACCTTGTTTCGAATACTCGTGTGTGGATTTCGTATCGTACATAAAGTGATTAGTGTTGCTAGCATTTGGCTGTTGAATTGGCGCTCGCTTTGTTTAGGGGTGGATTTTTAATTCGCATTAAATTTCTCGTGTGTTGGGTACAGAGATTCAACTGATGATTTGATATTCGTGATGGGGTTTTGCATTGTCCGCGGGTGTAAATCGCGATCAGATAGCAATAATCGTGGACGGAAATTCCATGTTGTGCCGAGAGATTTAGAACTGAGAGAGAAATGGATTATGGCAATCGGTCGGTCAAATTTACCAAAGAGTGGCAGTGTGTGCAGTAGGCATTTCTTGCCTGAGGATTATCAACTGTCACGTTCAGGTATGTAAGTTTTTTTTGTTTCGTTGTTGTTTATTTGTAGAATATTATTGTTGTTTGTTTTGAAGTCTCTCTTGTATGTGTGTGCGTGTTGTTATTCGTTGCTGCGGATGAATGGGGAAGCGCGTAATTATCATCGTCAATATTTTCAATTGTATTTTGAGTGGCACAATTATTGCACCTACATATGTACATACGTAGGCCACTTGGGAAAGTTATTTAACTTAGAATTTTATATAAGAATTTACGTGCCTACTTGTTTATTTATTTTCAACCATATGGCATAAGTTGTTTGTGTCTGACAAAAGGTTATGTATCTGCAGTTGATCCTTCTTTACTAAAATGGTTTTGTTTTCACTCAATAAATCAGATATAAGTTTGTTACTATTTAGCCATCTGTCTATAGAAACGGGTATTAAATTGTAGTTACTCCTCTTCTATCTGGACCTCCAATCAACGGCAGCCTCTAGCTACTAAAAAATGGATAAAAGCTACTGAAAGATGTGACATATTGGCATTTGAATCATCAATATGTCAAGTTTATAACTACCAAGTACATACATACATACATGTATATATGTGTATAAGTCAATTGACTCATGTCAGTGTTCCCGTCCTTGTTAATATTTACCGGCTGACACGCCTACTTTTTGAAACAAAATTTAATAATGCTTTTAAAAAAAACAGGAGGTGAGTTACTAGGCGGCCTTCGTGGAATAGTATCTACATAATAAGTTAAAAAAAAAAATTAAAAGAAATTAAAGCATGTGACCGTAACATTTTGCAATGTGCATATGTACATAGCTATGTTTGTTTAGAAATTTTCTTTTAGTAAATATGGAGCCCTCGTTGAATTCCCTTTAATTTTAGATGCCGCACCTATGATACGAATCGAACATCTCTTGTTTTGTCTTTGGTACAAGAAAATTGACAGGAACAGTATGTTAACATTTACTTCTTTATAAGTCTTGCATATTTTATATACCATATCCCTATAGGCAAAGCTTGGTTTGCGAAAATGCTTGAATTCCGCACTATGTAAATAATATGTACTACCTCACGCAGAATTGAAATTTTTTGAAGATATGTAGGTCCTTCCGCAAACTCTTTCCACTAAAATTCGAGGATATTCAAATTCGATGACTGGTGGTAAAATTCTCTTAGAAAGATACAAAATTATGAAAAAGTACTCAAACGGATTGAACAAGAAAAAGTTGAAAATACGCTGACTTAACAGATTTGACCGTTTTTGTAAAAAAAAACTAAGAAAATTCTCCATACTCGAAATGCTTTTCGTAAAAATTAGCATCTTTAGAAGGACCGAGCGGGCCTTAAGTATGCAAGCATTTTTCATAATTAATCTGTTTGACAGCTAATGAAATACTGATACAAACACTGACATTTGTTTTGCCGATCGAGTTTGTATAAATTATGTTACCACACCCACTTCTTGAGTGTTTATTCTAAAAAAAGAAGAAAAAATAACTGATTTTCGTTCAACTTATAAACTTATTTATATAAAATTTTTACATCAGATTATAAAAGCGGTTAGGGAAGTTAGCTGGTAACCTTGCTGAAACGTATTCGATCATTCACTGAACGGTTCTATTTCTGTCCTCCCAACCATATCGCTTCAATTTCCTCAGAAATAAGAGTAAATAATTCAATCGGATAACATCTTATGCATTCTAACACGGATGCAAAAAAATTACTGTGAATTATAATGCAACTGAATACAAATACTGCTGCTGTTGACCTACGCTACCTGAGTTTCAAATTCCTCCAGACCACCACTTTTCTATCCCTAATTCTTTATTCCGATCTCCTCACCGCCCGCAACAGGAATATCAAGACTCTGCGAATCATAATTGAGCATTGCATTAAATATCGATCACAACTTGGATTACTGTTCATCGATTTTAAAAAGGCGTTTGCTAGCGTCAATCAGGAATTAATTTAGTGTAGGTACTTTGTGCAGGAGAGGTATTCCAAATTGATTAATAGCAATTTAGAAGTTTACATATAATATTACATAATGCAAGGAGTTCAAACAAAGTCGGGTTCGACCACTTTTACTAATAGTGTTTTTACGGACCGATTCTTACAACCTAGGTCAAACACCGCCATTACGCTGATGTTGCTCATAGACTTTCACAAAATAACAGCAAATGTGGAGAGGAAAACAGACTTCGTCAACTCATCCGTCCATATGCAATGAAAACAAACGCTTAAGAGAGTAGAAAGTTTCCAAGACCTTCGGAGTATTGCTATAACGAAGTAAAGACTGCGTATGATGTACCAACCAAAATTTGGTGAAGTGATGGAACTAGGTCAAACACCAAGCTACGAATGAGTTGGAGAGTGACTGTTTCTATCACGCGAAAACCGCAAACATTTGTTGATAAGTACTTACGCACTATCTTCAATTTGCCTTATCAAAAAACTCCTCCTATAGGCGCAATCATAAAACGACGGAAGTGGCAGTGGCCTTTTATTTTCTAATGGGCATATGAAAATCTCTCACAAGACACTATGGTAATTGTCAGTGCACATAATAGTGTGGCAGTGGATTGATCACTTTCCAAAAAGGTAGCATACAATGGAATCAGGTAATTCAAGATGGCAGGATACCAAGCGGTCCGAGAAGTTCATGACACAGAACAATCGATAACTGGGATTATGGAAGAGATGAGGCATAATGCAAAAAACCCACACGATAGGACGTGTGCGTTGAAGGGATACAGGGGACATAAGAAATTAAATATAGTATAGCAACTACGCTTTTCTTGATAAAAAATATTTAGGTTGTGTTCAGTAGGTCGTTTCTGGTAAGCCGAACTGGCGATATTGGGTAAGTCAATATATGTATTATCGGGCCCAAATTGTACGAAAAACCAGTGAAAAATGCTACAATCCGCCTGAAGCGAATCGTATGATACCCTATCCCTATCTTATATGATCGTGTCAGTGGGCGGTGGAAAATGTATTCACAAAATTTTCTATTTTGCCCTATAAACTAATATTTTTACTCGAAAATTAATTTTTGAAGTAAACGCCCCTAAAAAGTGGGCGTGGTCATATACAATGTATAGACGATTTGTAGGTTAAGTGGATATCTACATATTTGCTCAAGTAAGTTTTTTCGAGTTTCATATGAAAATAGTGGAAAAAAGTGATTTTTTTGAAAAGTGGGCGTGTCAGTGGACGGATTTTAAAAATTTTTACACTTGTATTGCTTACTTTTACAAAGACCTCGTATACAAAATTTCATCAACCTAGCTCAAAATTTAAGGCCCAAAAACTGGTGACATACGGACGGACGGACGGACGGACGGACGGACATGGCTTAATCGACTCGGCTATTGATGCTGATCATTTATATATATACTTTGTTGGGTCTATCTTTAATATTTCTCTATGTTACAAACTATGTGTCAAACTTAATATACCCTTAGGATAGGGTATAATTAACCTGAAATAACAAAAAACATACTTTACAACATTTATTAAAGAAAAAACAACTTGTAAGAAAACAAGAAAGAAAACAAGGCTCAATGTGTTAATTAGATGTTAAGAAGCTAACAGTCTATCGCGAAGAGATCATGTAATGTGATATCTGAGCTTATTGTTTTTCAAAACTTAGTGACAAATATTTTTGTTGCCTGTAGTAAAAACAATTTAAAGGCAACTGCAGAGCCATATAACATGAGGTAGCTTCGATAGTGGACCAACGTCGACTCTAACCATTTTCTTGTTGAGCAAATTCAAAAGTTCACTACCTAACGATAAGAAACTGCGAGCCGCCAAAAAAAAGAAGCTGGAAAAAAAGGAAAAGGACCATGCAGCTTCTCAGCTCAAGAATATCGAAACCTTTCGGCAGTGCAACGGAATTTTGTTGGCTTTAAAATCGAAACGCAGGGTCTTCAAAAAAGCGAAGGCATCCTAGTCGTCGAATTGCAAGGAATTGGGGGATGTGTTGAAGAAAGCCTTCCAGTAGTCCCTTAACGGGCAACGTATAGAAAGAGCAATAGAGAAAGAAGAGAACCCACCTCCAGTTAGTCATGAGAAAACCGAAAAGCAACAAACCCGCTTGTGGGCTTTCACCTCAATAGGAAGGTATCGTGATAGGGCACATGCTACAAGTCACAAGTCAAGTTCGTGGAAAAAAAGCAGTCCACGATCATATGGCCTATGTCTTGTATGAAATAACGAGATTTATCTCTGCTAATTGTCTGAAACAGATTCTATGGAACGTATTGTATGAAGCCTCTCCGCAAAATACTAGCTTACTAATTGGCATTTCCCAGTGCGGCTTGCGGCCTGACAGATTGACAATAGATCAAATTTTGACATTAGGACAGATCCTGAAGCAGACCAACGAATATCAGGTCGCATTCGTTGTCTTAATCTGATATACATATAACAAACAAACATTGCCCATCGCGATACGTTGCTCCGAGCAACTTGGAAGGAGGTATTCCGAGTTGTTACAACCGTGCATCAGATTTTGGCAAGCAGAAGCGCTGTCATAGGAATTCTTTTAAAGTGGGAAAGCAGATGTAAATACAAAAGGCACAAATCCATCCAATACAACCGTGAATTCTATAAGTTGTACCAGAATTTGAACGTAGATACTGACAGATTGTATACATTGGCTCGGACATGAAACGAATGAACAATAAAACAAAGCTCCAGCCAAGGGGATCTTGAAATCAAAGCCCCCATTGCCGGGCGACGACAAAGACCAAACATATAGGTAGAGTAGAAAGCCCAAGAGCTCCCGAAAACTCGAAATCTTTATAAAAATCTGAGAGGTGGGTAGAAAGATACTTCAGAACAACAGATGGAAATTTGATAAGCGGTGTTTTTTTCACTACGGAAGACGAAGAGAAGACTTCTTGTTGCCCAATGGAAAATGAGATAAGAAGAGAAGATATTCGATTTCCATTCATTAGGTCTACAGACCTATTTGACAGCTTGACGTCAAACCTCTAAAACGTCAATTGCAATAGATTGCAATTAAGATTTTATTCCTTTTCCCCAAATTAAAAGATCTAAACTAAGATTTAAGTTTCTCTAAAAGTTTTGGGATACACCTTTAAAAAAATCTTTTTATAAGCTTGCATTTGACGAACTTAACCAAATTTAGATATAAGACTCCGTTCAAATAAAATAAAATTATTTTCTAATGCAGTCTGAAATGCATTACACTCAATTAAAGAAATTACCTGAAATTATCATTATCCAAATTACAGTAATTTGCAGTAGAACTTACTAGTAAATGATGGTGAATGGCGGATAAACGGGCACAACAATGAAATTTTAAGGTAATTTACGTAAACGTATTTTTTAAGCACTATACGTGCAGTATTGTCATTTTTATGTCATTTCATGTCTGATATTTGTTTGCAAATGGCTGGTAAAGATGCTGCTATCATATAGACTTATAGAGAGCCTTCTCCTTATTTTGAAAGAATTTCAATTTTTTAAGAACATAACAGGTGTGGCCACCATCAATAGATTTGGGATAAGAAAAAGAGAGTAAGCAGGAAAGCATTTGTTTCGTATATCTGTGTTATACTCCTACTGTGCCTACAAATTGTATTTCACTTGTATACATTTCAAAAGCATTTGTCTTTTACCCAACGTACCCATTGGGAAAATCTATGGTAATTGATTGCTCAATTTATTGCCATTGCTTGTTAATGGAGGTGCCATATGGCTGGAAATGATTGCTTGCCAAAGGGAACAAAATTTGGCAATTCGCTTTTTCCAAATCGGCTGAATCTGTACCAACTAAAGCACTTTGATAATGGTTTGGTGCTTGATGATTATTATGAAAAGCACGCAAATTTTTGGTGTTTAACGACATACTGACATTTGCCGATTAAAATCGACGGCAATATAATGCCTAAGCAGATATTTTCGATATATCAATTGCTCTCAGTACGCTCGGTAAAATTAACACAAGGATTAGCTTGAGGGGATTTAATAGCCACAAGATTCCTTACTGAGTACTGTCCAGTCAATACACCGCATAGTCGAGGATAAACATATGCAGTAGAAGAAGAATCGGTAATCACAAACAATCTAGGTACTAACTACTTCTGTCCTTCAACATATTTGCGCTCTCAAACCTAGGCCGTAAGAGAACTTGTTTTTCTTTTCGGTGATTCAAACCTTGAGCTCCATGACCATATTTTTGGGGAAATTCACTTTTGAAGTGTAGAGCACGGTATGCCGGGCGATATGTCGTATTTTCGGCTATATTTTTACAAAAAATACGAATTACTTTTGCACGGGAAAGCCAAATTTATCGCTAATAAGTCTAACGGCCGCTAGTTGCGAAACCATTTTTCATAACAATCAAGTGTTGATTCACGCTCTCTCTTGATTGTCAATAGTTGACCTTCTCTAGTGGTATGAAATTTAAACGTGTGGTCTGGTGAACTACCGACTCGATGATAAGATAAGACATGTTTGAAGCTCCAAGTCGATTTGCTATAATACATATCTTCTTATACAATATCAACTCACCGATCATCAAACTCACTTCGTGCTTCCAAGAAGTGTTCTAAAGTTTTCTGCGCTTCCAATGGCAACACCATCTAAGTGACCTACGAAATTATTGAACACCCTTCGTAAGAGGATTTCATAAAATGCAAAACATCCTTCTGAAAAAATATGTTACACTAATAGTATTTTTATTTTATTTTAAGGATTATCGGAAAGCTTACTGAAAACGTCTGTTCCTTCTCAGCATCTTGCACCTGCAAATGAATCTGAAAGTGATGATGATATAGCTCATTTAGTCGAGAATGAAGCCGATGACGATGATTATGATGAATACGTAAGTACATATATAAATTATACTATATCTTCCAAGAAAAATATTCTATTCAATTTATCTCCTCGAAAAAATCTTCGAAGTATTTCTAAGACGTAAAACAAAACTAAATTACCGCATAAATAAGAAGAAAAAGATATCAGGACATGATACTTCCTTTTTCAGGAAAAAACCCTACAAAAGGTCTTACCATATTTATGTATCTACAACTTTATATTTCTGAGCATCATCCATCATTCTGCTCAAAGTATTGCCACACACCGAACTGGCTACAATATTTTTTATGCTACCTATTTCCTTTTATCCTTGGTTCATGGGGATGCTCATAAATATGTACTTTGGAAAATATATCGTTTTAACTACGAGTACATAACGTCGGGCTTCGTTTGATATACCTTTTTCGAAATTGCTGTTTTTGATGGCTTGAATAGCACTTTATGGTACCTGTACATACAAATTTACGGCTATATACTAGTATACTTTCACAATACTTGTATCGATTTTTTGGACTTAACTAATTTGAGACAGCATACAGTACATATTGTTATATTGCATGTATGTAAGAAGATAAAACTGTCAGCTAAGACATCTAAGTCGCTTGAAAATCAGGGAGAAAGGTTCAATGAAAATCAAGAGAAACATAAAGAATAGATGGCCTAAAAAGAAAATGGCAAAGGTACCTTAAGAAAACAGGGGCCATAAGCGCAAATGATAATGACTGAGAAGGACTCATGTACAGCACAATTGTGTTCCAAGGAAAGTTACTTGTTACGTCGATTTTTGTAATTCGGCCCCAGCCCACATTACTCATGGATAATTGCAAAACCATTGCTTGAAATGATCATGCTTTTTCTTCCCTAATCGGGCATACGAGGAGAAATCGGGCTCTTTAGGGATGAGTTGGAGAGAGCTCAAACGGTTTGCTGAAGTACGAATAAGATGGCGCGCATGCGTTGTTTACGCCCTATGCCTCCCGAGGGATTTAAGGACCCAACCAACACAAGAGGAAATTCGGAAATCCTTCGGTAACTTTGTTGGGAAACAGGAGAAGCTACAAAAAGACACAAAAGCTGCGTTGTAGGATGAACAGGAACTATTAGACTTGTTTGTAACAGATATTGGATTAAAGCAAGGGCGTTATATAAGGAGCTTGACCTCTCAAACTTTTTCGACGATTTGCTGGCATGCAATTCAAGTTCTAAATAATGTACTCGCTCGATCTAATGTTAGTAGAATCGCTGTAGAGATCACGACTCTTGCTATAGGTACCTAGAATTTAACAGGCGACATGAACAAATTCAGAAGAGCTTGGAGATTTGTCCATAACGAAAAATTGACACATACATAGAGGAGAAGCTATCAATATTACAAGTATCATGGTAGAACTAGAAAAGAACCATCAAGCTGTATCGCAAACTGAAAAGGTGCAGAATTATATATTCGATGTTAAGCTGCGCAGGTGTGAGGATAGAAAAGATGCGGTACTGTGAAAAACGGTTATTTTTAAGGTGATTTTTATGATTGACACGTAACATGTCAAACTACATGTGTCTCTTCGAGATCATCCCATAAATTTTCGGATAGAGCCAAATTAGCAGCTCAATAACGATTATTCTCAAGACTAATCTTGTCATTTTATTCATGCATTCATTCAGGAACAAATACAGCACGACCAATAAGGATACTGTTTTGCTTTTTTTAAACATATGCGAAAAAAAATTGAGATGTAGTTAAGGTCCAGGAAGAATAAGTCTAACTTCAACTGAAATTGGAGTTGGTTCCGTACGGTTTTGAATGCAGAAGTCAAGCAATTTGAAGTATATAAAATTGCATAGAATAGCAGAGTGTTCAATTCACAATTACTTGGAAATGGTCGTAGTTGACAAAGATAAATATAAAGGAAAATAAGATTAATATAAAGATGCTGGCATCATAAGAAATGAAATACTAATTTGATACGTATACGTCAAGTGCTGAAGAAGAGAAAAAATACATCTTCGAAGAAACACAAGCAAATATTCTGAAATACAATTGATGATGAAATAAAGTGATTAATGGGCAATGAGATTTGAAAATTACGAAATCCTGCAAAGAATAAATCAACTGCACATTCAGTGCCAAATGACATCTCATTCTCATAAAGTAATAGATCTGCGGTGAGTGGTTCATAGTCTGAAAATAAATATACTGTCGAAAGAAAAGTTCTCAGTCATAGAAAGCTAAGCATAGGGCCGAGGAAATTATTAACTTTATTTTTTTTATGAAGCATCGTCACTGTCGAGGATGCTACCTATGATCTGGAGATGTCATCTTTACCGCTGCAACTATACTCAGCTCTATGAAGTGTCATTGAAGTCACTTGCAATTAATTGGAGTCTTCAACGAAATCAGCGTGGAATTCTAAAGACATCAGCGAAGCTAGCAACTCGCAAAGACTTCTTTTGAATGTCCACAAATTCAAATGAATGCAATGTGAAGCTGGAATTAACGATTTATAGATTCTGGGACTTGAACCTTGATCCCACACTTCCTTCATTTGTGTGTATCCGCTTTCTACGTCTAACGGCTCAAAATTTCAAGGCTTTGACAGACTAACAGATAGACAGACAAGCATGTTAAAGCCTAAGCAGTCTATTTGTTATACGAGTGTTCAGTATTTTTGGACTTAAGAGTGTTCAATGAAACGATGGTGATGGAAATAAAGTATTTAACATCAAAGACACGAGATATCTCTTTAAGTATATCTTTATTGACTGGATAGAGAACCTTCCATGTCATGATATCTAGATCCAATGTAGCAATCGTCTGTCAAACTTTAACTGGAACTTTCCGAGTGGATTTGAGTTCCTGCTGATCTTACGCTCAGAAATTCATACATGAATGTACTTGTAGAGGTCTTACAATTTCTTTACATAAATTCCACTTCAATACAAAAAACTGTTTGCTTCCAAAGTGCTGTTAATGATCTCTATCAGCAAGTATAAAGCCATTTCTGTGGATCTGTGATGCATGCTGACGCACATGTACACTTATGCCCGGTTTCACAGTGCGAGCTTAAGCCTCAGCTGGAGCCTAAGCTACGGTTTAACTCATCTTGGTGTTTCACAGTGTCGGCTTAAGAGGTAAACCCTGCTCAAGTATTGATAAAACTTAAGCTGCCGATTTTGGTGGCTTAACTACGTATTTATATAGACACGTAAAAATGTTCTCTGACAATACCTATTGCTTGACAGCAGCTAAATGTCAGCGATATTTTTTTTGTTTATTCACAATTTCGATGATATTTTTCTCTTTGAATTATACTATTTCATTATGGAAATACATTCAGACCAAGAAGATAGTAGTGATTCTGAATATGGTAATTTTGTGGTTCACGTTACAAGGGAAAAAAATATTCGATATCTATTTGACATCTCCGATCAATTCACAGTAGTTAATTACCCACGAGCTATTCACAATAACTTCTTATATTTGGCTTAGCTAAGCCACAATTTTGAAATGAATGTTAAACCCGAAAAACTTAAGCGAAAACTTAAACCCCGCTTGAGCTTCCACTGTGAAACCGGGCATTAATATGTATATATCAGCCCTTAAGTAGTTGGCGAATAGCTTAACATCATTTGACATTAAAGTCAACCTAAACTTTTAACAGTTTGCGCAAGAATAAAGTATATGTAAATACATATTATGAGGTTAAAAGCAAACAAAAAATTAAATTTATTAATAAGTATTATATCTACATATAACTTAAGGTATCGTTCGAAGCCATAATGAGTAACAATATCACTGTTCGTCATAAATTTATGAATATTAAATGAACGACTAGCATGGCTTTCAAAAAGCCTGATTTAATTTTATGTACTCATTTGATTTTTAAATTTATTTCGTTGCAATTTCCATTGATTTTTTTGTTGGCCATGGTTCCTAAATTTGTTTTTCAATTTCTATACAGTAATAGTAAAACGCGTTACAAAACCCATCGAGTGAAAGCCAGAAAAAGTTGGCAAACTTTGCAATTTCACGTTTCATACGGGTTCACGTTAAAGGGTATGAGTTTCGAGTTCTTCGCAGGACCCATTCCTATATAGATTCACAGCGCATGTACCAAAATTTTGTGATAAAATCTGTTAAAATACTTTTTCGTGTTTATTTATAATAAAAAAATTTTTTACCAAATAAAAATACACGTGCCTAAATTTGGACAGGCAAAATTGCCGCAATCAATAATTCTTGCAATCAAAAATAACCATAAAAAGTCTCCACTCGACCTTAAAAAGAATTGAGAAATCGTGTGCGCTAACTTAACAGGAAGAAAGGCAGCACAAGCAGAAAGAAGCACATAGTATAAGTGGAGACTCATCAAAGTCAGCCCAGTACCAAGCTCTATGTACTGAACAGCAAGCAAATAAGCGTTTGGTAGACGACAGCCACCACCAATTTTCAAACAGGGCAACATGCCAACAACCTCATTGCTCCGCTGAAAATGAAAACTTGTGCGCCATGAAACGGGGCGGCCGGTGTGGACACTCAGCTACTCGACGTTGCGATGGAAAACTAGTGTGATACGTCTGACCCCACCGCAGCAACAGCAGAAAGCATGCCAATTCAAAAAAAAAAAAATATCATGCCATTAATCCAGATACATTCATAGCTATACAGTACTGAAAGCAAATATAAACTATCTACGTGTATACGTCGTACTCCTATCGTATATAACTTGGCTTGCTGAACTCGTGCTGACTTTCGTTTTGAGTGGCTGACGCTGTTTATTTTTTCGATGTTTTTTTTTTTTTTATTATTATTTTCTGTGTTAAATTACGTCGCCAGTTTTGTGCTTGTAGACATTTTTGGCCGAGCGACTCCGGTATTTATGGCGTTCATTATAGAATGTCAATTAGTTTGACCTGAAACTAGTAGCTTCACTAAATTTGGAACTGATTGAATATCATGTAGAGATAGATGTTTATTTTGAATTTATTTATAGTTCTAATCGAAAATAGATAAGGGGAAAGTTTTGCTTTTAATTTCCACTCAAGTTGGTATGTTCATATGTCGAAGTACAAACAATGGAAACGAAATTTGTATAGTATTCGTGTTCGAAACAGTCCTGAACAATCGGCAGACAAACTTTAGTTCTGTAAGAGCCGAAATAATTTAAAATTTTGTTGCGGCCTGTAGTCCTATAGTGTTTCCAATTTTAACAACCAGAGTGACTACTCATAAGGAAAAAAACGTCTCCCAACTTCAGGGAAGTGGCCATATTGTATTTTTGCGAATGTGAGGATAAAGCAGATAATTTTCCAGACTGAGTTTTTTTTTTTCGTGAATGCTTATCTCTTATGAGTAATACCTTTGAAATACTTATTGTTTTGTGCGGCAACAGCTGGAAAGATAAGGGTTAGGACGGTCGTTTATCTTGCTCCAAAATGTATTACTTATATTTTGTACTAAAATGCTTTTTGGCCTAATATCTATAAATCCTATTTCTCTGTCCTTTTTCTGTTTATTTTTTATTTTGAAGCTTTAAGCCTAATTTCCATTTTTTGTCTGCTCTTTCGCTATTTGTACTTGTATCGCAGGCACCAAAATACTTTCAACTCCAACGAAATAGTCAGTTGCATTCCTTTCCGTACAAAATTTCACCAGCAATACACCATACGTTTCAAATGCACATCAGTTCAACATCAAGCCAAGGTACGGACGCATGAAGTCGAAGATAGAGTTCGTAAACCCAGTAATCATCTACAGGGCTCTACAGTCTACATTGCGAGTGCGACCAACCTACCTACTATATTCCTCCTTTTAAACGCCCTTGCCCCAAATTAGGGCCTAAGACCTTAGACTTTTTATGCTCTTTAGGAAAAAAAATTAAATATGAAACCAGCAAACGAACAAACTAACGTTTGACAAAAGGTCGGGGCTTAGAAGAAGATATGTACTTCTTCTCTGATGAAATTCAGTCACCTGTGCACTATGTCATTCATTGAACGACGTAACCTATAATGCAAAAGTCGAAGAGATTGAATCCATTTGGCACTTTGAAATTTTAATACATATTTACAATACTTTCTTCCCGGTTTAAACAAAATACGATAGGCTGATGTCACTACTTTCGGATTGGAGCAGAAGAAGAAGTCCCATTTCAGTAAGACTTGCTCAAAAATGTATTAATACATAGCCACAAAAGAATCCCAAAAATGTCTTTATTCCTTTCTTGCTTTCCAATGCGACATAACACCGAATGGACATTAGCTATAAACCTTTTTTTCTGTTATGTCGTCAATTAGTTAGATGCGAATAAGGCGTGTTATTTGTATCTGAATTCAAGCAAAATTAACTCAATTAAAGCGAATTGGTTAGTTAAACTATCGATGCATTAAAAACAATTTTATTCCACGTTTTGTTGCTATATGTTCTATGAATAATGCATATTGTACCTACCTACTGTTTTTTTTTTTTTTTTTGTAAATTTGTATTTTGATGAAATTGGTTTAAATTGTTATTTTTCTCTTACATAAAAGAAATAACGTCTCAAATATACAACCACAATATGGAATTTGAGTAATGTGGTCAGATACTTGATATTCGTACGTGTTTACAATACAAAACCACATTTGTGTCTAAGGCTTAATGCCGAAAGCGGATGTTATGTTTTATAATTTATATTTGAAAAAAAAAATTGTTCTAAATCGTGGCTTAGAAAATCAATGAACCAAGTCAAGTTGTTTTTTTACCAAATAGTAGGCGAATATTAGTTGGTAATGGGTGTTTCAAAGAGTGGTAGTTTGTTTACGAAACCTAATTGTCCTTACGTTACGTTACTATATCCCGTTGGTATCGCCAGTTCAATAACAACCTCAACCTGCTTCAGGTAGATATTTTCATACAACCATCGGCAGCAATTATTGCTCTAAGAATGAGTCAAATAGCTACAATTCTACAGAAATATATTGACGATTCACCCAACCCATACATTGCGTCATATCTGGAATTCATATATTACTGGCCATAGGAAAGAAAACCGGTCACATACAACTTAACACGCAATTGATAGCAGTATGTACAGATGGACACGGAAGTAGACTTAGTCATCTCTCTCACAAGCGGAAGTCCTAGTGGTGAGAATAGCAGCCCATAAGTTTATAAGTCATGTTTTTTTGAAAACTGATCAGCCAGTAGTTTAAGGCAAATTTCACATGTAAATTTTAGAACGTCATACACAACATGAATATACATGAATATGCTTTTTTGTCTTAAGTCAAATGGTAATCACAAAAATAAGCTAAGGCAGCAATTCTGCTCCTCGCACAGACTGTCACTGGCAATTACAATATTTTCAGCTGAAAGGAAGCCATGACAATGCACAAGCCTTACCCAATCGGCAGTATGTCTCCCAGTCTCTTAAATTTGTTATTTATTGCGTCAAATATTGCTTCCTCAGCAGGAAGATTAAATGTATCAATACCTTGTCGTTAATTTCGAAACACAGTTGGTACTATTTCTGTTATTAGCGCGTCAAACACTGTTTAAAGGTCCATTTTTAAATGCGGTGTTGGAAACTAACACTTGAAAAACAGGTACTTATTGACTGCTCCCTAAGTATCAACGCTGTCACCATATAAAGCTCGAATTGGATCACCATTTACTATGCTTTGTAGTGTTACATAAAAAACTTGCATTTGGCGGCGAAGAAGGCCTATGCACAAGTTGCAATGACGAGGGAGTCTATGAAGGCAAAACTCATACCTTTGGGTCTCTAGAATAAAGTTCTAAAGGACACTCTTTTTCCACTACCTAAAAAGCATGACAGAAGGCAAAATAATGAATTTCATAAAATTCAAAATATGTTTAGTATATGTATAGTACGTGTGTCCATAATACCTATATCATCCGTATAGCCTTAACTAGTTACCCCAATATCTATGTATATATGTATAAGCAGATGGGAGCTTCAACGTACAACAAGGCTCAAAATCAATATTGAGAGTTCTCCTCCTTAGGAATGTTTGGCAGATGTTCGTCCATTTGACCGATGTTATCTGTAGCAGATGTCAAAACTGAATACATTAAAACGCAGGATGGTGTGGATTTTTTTTCTGGTATATTCACTTGTCGAAAACGGCGTACTTTTTGCCTGATTAGCAAATGCTCGTCACTCTTCGAATGAAGTGGTATGGATGGCATTCATGCACGAACTATCGGTGCAATTGATTGCACCCATGTTAAATTGTAATCAACTGATGGGGAAATCGGTGAGTGCAATATTCAATATGTTTCCTTTCACAATATTTGATTGTCTTATTTAGAAACCTTATCAAGTTGAATTTAAATATTTTTTAAGCTGCAGTATACTCCCAAGATTAACCAAGGATCAATTGTGCTTACACTCTTTCTGGTACACCGGTACAGGAAGTATTTTGTATCTTCCTCTGCGTATGTGCTGCCACATCCTTTGCAGGGGCTATAGAGGTTCGTGATATTGATGGGTATTGTTGAAATCCCTTTCGTGCCAATTCATCTGCCTTTTCGTTCTCTGAGATTTGTATTCTTAAAAGGCTGCGATCAATATGGTACGTATGGCATAAGTACATAGAGGCTACGAAGCCTTGAATCTTTGTAAGTTCTGGCTGGTACTTTCTCTGCGGCTGCTAAGCACTTATAATGTTCTGACAGGGTTTATAATGGCCACATACTTCATCCAGCACATTAAGACAAGTTTGCTACTTCTTTCGCCTCCTCAATGTGGATTATATATGAGCAATGTGAATAAATGCATTAAGATGTAATATGTTCTCCTTGGTACAGAGTACCATAGATAGCAATTAGTTTTGATAGATTGGCAACAAAGTCAGCTTATTACTCAGCTGAAGAAGTCGGTGTTTTTTTTTTTTTCTTTCGAGCCGTTGTTTTTCAGCTAACAGTGTAACAGTCACCCCTACTAAAATAGTTCCACTTTATCACTATTGTTATTATGTATAACAATTATTGTTAGTTGGTAAATTTCTTACATTCTAGGTAGCCAACATAAACTGAAATTGTTCTACATGCATAATACTGTAAGAACTGTGTGACTTCTTTCTTTAATCCTGTCACTTCTTGAGATGCATTTCAGATTTGACGATCTACAATTGTAGTATAGCACAGGATAAGCATTCATTGAAAGGATAGGCCATCTGTTGTTTACATAAATATTATGCATAAGAGTGTGCGCTTTTCGATTATTTATTGAAAATTATTTTATTTAAATGGATGTCGGGGCTGCGTTGATTTCGATGGGTTCTGATATAGCACCTTAATCGTTTCAGGATACTAGCCGGCAGACCATCGTTCCTTAAAGAAACCCCACAATAAGTCTAAGAGCGTCAGCTTCTTGGAGATAAAGCTACATCACAAGAACGGCTTAACCGATGACACGATGTTTCAGCTTGAAATTTGAGAATGATCGAAATTTCATTTCTAAATTAAAACTGTTTTTGCAACAAAGCAAGCTCTTTGATATAGGATACTCTGCTTATGTCAATTTGCTTAGCGATATAAAGCTGTCAATGTCATAATAATAGTAAAAGACATCAACTCTGTCTTCAAAAAAAAAAGTCCTTTTTTAGTTTTGGCCTTCACTATCACAAACAGGAACAGAAGTTGCGGACACGCCTACTTTTTGGTACTTTTGTTCAACTGACTATAAAGCATGAGGAAATCTTTAATTACTTATAATCGTTAAGGTTTTTCTCAATTAAAGCACTAAACTTATATCCATTTCAAACTTAATTAAGTAGGTACAAAATCCAGTCACGAAACGTGTCCAATTATGAAATAATGAGAGCGTCTTTTCACCATTTCTAGGTTATGTACTTATAAAATCTTTCTCTTTTCATCCAAGAAATTATTTCTCTGAATTTTTTTTTTATTTGGCAAATGGTTCAGTGCTTTTCAAATTCTTCTTTCATTCTCATGATTCTTGGTACATAGTAGTGTCAATCAACAGTCACTGACGAGGCTTGAGATAAGACTCTCATCAACTGAAATATACACATTTTCGTGTACATACTGAATGTGATTGACGTCGAATGGCTTTAATGGAAGTGCCTGCTGCTGCTGTCTGTTACATCCGTTTGACGTGGCAGTCACTTTATTTTAAATAATTCCATTTTGTTGAAATAAATTTATATTTTTGATGATAAATTCTGGACTAAAATTCTACCCTTTGATCACGCCCATAATTTTTATGTCAGACAACTTGGGTTTTATGCACGGATATCAATCTACATACATGTCGTCTTCCCACAGTATTCTGTTTTGTCTCATCAAACGAAACTCTGTATCTTTAAAAGATCCTTTCAAGCACCTTTTTTTCACAGATTCTTCTCTTCTGTACATATGTATATGTACCATCTACATCGAGGTGTACATGCCCCCGAAGAAGAATAAATTTATTTTGTCGACTTCCTCTCGCATTCTTTGTATACTTTCCACAGCTTTGTAGAGATTATACATTTTTTGTTTGCCTTTTCTCTACCCACAGTAGGGAAACTGGTTTTATAAATTTTATTACATTCCCCCCTGGGTTTATGGTTATACCTACTCGTTCCAGATACGGGTACCTATAATATTTTATGTGAATTATTGATTTAAAGATGCTGACTGTATCTTTTGCTAACTTTATGTCAGAAATTTCGCAGAGATATTGTAGACATAATTGCCATCCAATCTAATTAAATGAGAAAACATCCTTCAGATACGATGAGAAACCCGGCAGTTTAATTAGAAAAAATCATCATCATCAAGTAGCATCTTAGTTTGGCAACGTTAAAGATACACGAGATACTTTGTCGAGTTATTCGAGAGCAAGAGTCATTAAAAATGTATAGCGCGGGGGGGGTTTAGCTTAAATAGAATTTGCCGTGCCATTGTCGATACCGCCAGTCGCCACTTGTGCTATTTTTGTATTCTTTGGAGAGTTGTTGCCTTTTGCCTTGCTTTTGTGTGTAGAGTTTTGCACCTCTCTTGTATCTGCTGGCATATAACATGCGGGTTGCCATTGCTTCATATCGCCAGAGCCAGACCGAGACTAGTCTCCAAAAAATTGTGTACACAAAAATCATACTCGTATTCGTATCTATCTACTCTACACTAGGGTATATTGCGACGAAGTGGTTTGGCGTAACTCGCACCGTACAACAGGCTGACGTTGCTATCGGTTGTGTTCATCTGGCAACCGGAGCTGATTTCGAGTTTATGTTCAACTTTGTCCGAAGATTGTTGTTGTCGTATTTTGTGTGCGAAGAGAGAAGACACAGATACGAGGGTAGAAGAAGTATAGATACATTTTATTTTTTTTTTATTTTTGTTCTTTCCTTGCGTCAATTGTGCAAATGAGCACAAGTTGAGAATTGAAATTATTGTTGTTTGAGAAGAAAAAGTAAATTTGCCGCTTCCAACAATGTGCGTTTAATTAGTAGTGGTCGTGTGGTGTTTTTATCTCGAATCGAGTGTTGTTTATATTTAGATGATTTACCTTGGCAGCAAGTGAGTGACGCTATTTTATCCTGGGAAATTTTTTATTAATCCTCATCAAGCAATGAAAGTATGTATCTTTTGTCATAAAATGCTAGAAAAATTATTCTAAAGTGGAAATTAAATTTGAATTGCCGCTCTTTTTAATGGTCTTCAATCAAAACACGAGCAATCTGACAGGTTTAAAAGTAATTACTCATGTTTATTTGGAAAGTGTTAGTGACAGTTGTCACTTGTCATTTTTTTTATTTTTGTACTATATGCAAATATACATATGTGTATCTCTTTCTAATGGGCAAAGAATGGACCTAGATTGTTTTGAAATTGAAAATATAAACGGATTTGGAGCAAACTTTTGTAGTTAAATGTTTACAGTGTGTTTACATGCGATAGATACAGAATTAAAACACTTGTCTAATGAGGTTGTTAACTGATGTTTTGAGTGTTTTTTTTTTTTCTACTAGTGGTCATGGATTTTAAAGGAAAGTGGGTGGATATATTGAAAAATTGTGGTGAATTCCTTTGTTCCTTTGGTATTTATCGTCAGCTTGGGCAAGTTCCAAGGATGTGATTCAAGGAAACGAATCTTGATTCATAGGAAAATCGAACTATTTTTATGCTTTCATTTTTGGCAAGATATCAATATTTTTTTTAATATCTTGAAACACATTTGCCGGTGTGACAGAGTTATTTCATGGATTTTCCAATACCAAGTAATACTTTAAGCCCATGTGCAAATGTTGAATGGAGCTTAAGAAGAGTAATTAAATAGTAAATTTTTATGTGTAGAATACCTACAGCATCCTACAAATGCCTACCACGACTCCCTCAGCAAAACTTTATGAATCTTTGGCGCAGTTCCAGCTGCTCCTGTCATAGATGTGATTTCCTGCCTCAATTTTGAAATCGAAGAGGGGATTTTCACAATACGTACCCTGTGAAACAAAGCATCAGACTACAAATACCTACCTATGTAGTTGAGTTCCACAAGCCCAAATTTGTAGTTGAAACTTGTAGGACTTTAGTTTCCTCGTAATCAAAACTGGTGGGACTGCCGACTGAAAAGCGATGTGTCACTTAGCCCACTGAATAGCAAGACTGTAACAGAATCCTAGTAGTGATCAGAGTAATCAGAACAGTTAATTTTAATAGAATCCAATTTTTTTAAATCCTTTGCATTCTTTAAGATCACTAGCATTCCCTGATTGAACTCATTTATTAAAAGTCTTTGAAGTCAGCTATTGCATTCACTTCGTCGAAGTCAGTTGAAGTCTATGATTGCATTCACGTTGACAGCAGGGACTAAACCAAATCAAATCTACTCTTATACAGTTTTCTGTCACTTGTGCTAACTTGCAATATGGCAATTTCTTAACCCTGTTTGTATGATTACTGCTGTATCGATGTGATATGTTCGTAAGAAGACTGAGGGCGAGGGATACAGACAGGAGGAAAGCCTGAAAGAAAAACCACAAACAAAATAAAAAAATCGAGAATAGCGGTCACATTTCAATTGTCTTTATTGAACTATTCAAAGATTCACCGAAAGAAAACGTTGGTAAAATCAAGAATGAACCTTATTTAATTCTGCGTCAACCAATGGTCGTTGTTAATTCAACAAATGTAGCACTGTTGATTTCTTTTTAAATACGATACAATTTCCTTGGTTAAATTAACTACGCCATTGTCAATTTCGTGTTTAAATGATCACGAAGCATAGTTGAATCAACGTGTTTGTGCTAAAATCCGTGATGAAAGAAACACGGCGACAGTGTTACTATAAACATAAACGTGTTTGTTCAAAAATACCTGTGCTTGAACTAAAATGATCATTGTTAACCAATTATTGAAGTAAAGATTGCGTGCTTCGTGAAAAATGTCCATGTTTATTTTATAACGTACATAAGTGTTGTCAGAGAGTGTCAACAGATTTGATCTCAGCACATCTAAATCTATCGGATTAAAAACAAAAAAGTTATTTTTAAGAATGTTTCTATAAACACAAATCTAGCCCTTTTATTCTGTGTACATATGTACAGACAATTGCTTACCCGATTGATTTTGAATAATTAGGTTGAACAATTATGTATATCACTTATTCACAAACTACAAAAAATAACGTCCTTACACTGGCACTTATTGCTGAATAGTGAATATTTTTGCAAGATGCATGTAGGACGAGCAATATACATATGTATGTATGTATACAAACGAACATTCCTCCACCCGTCCCGACTTTCGTGGTTGCTTCAATACGAAAACATGTCAATTTGAATAAGTTCGTGATACTTTCACAATGTTAGTGATTCTCCAACAATTCTCATGCTTGATCGAAACTAAATATTTTTGGCTTGTTCTTTGACAATGAAACCATTCTTGAAACAACTACAGAAATGTTTGAAATTTAACATGTCTGTGATACTTTCGAAAAATATTTATCAACAATGTCAAAGTTGTTGATTCAAACACGATGCCTTGTTTGTTTTGACAATTTTAAGCCTGTTTGTTTACGTGTTTGATTCAACCAATTTTTTTTTTCTTTCGGTGTTAAACTCTTTTTTATAATTCGCAAAATGAGGATCCATTAGTTGAACAAGAGGAAAGAAACATGTCACTACGCATGTCACTTATTCTGAAACGTACATCAACGTGAAGTGATCTACACGGAGTCCCAAACAGAAGTGTTCCAATTAACTTACTCCCCAGGAAATGTGTGCTATCTATAGTATAAATTAAATAAACTTCACATGCAGCCATTTTGAAAAAAACTCAAATGTCAAATTCATTGCTTTTACGATTGAAAACAATAATCAGAAACCACCTGACAGTTAATATTGACATTGCCCTTGCTATAGCATCTCTATTAACAAGAAGGATGACAATCGAAACTGTTTATTTCTTAATATGTAGTTCTAAAAGATTAGTAAATCTAGAATTAATTCGAGTCTTAGACCGAAGAATCCATCTCCTTTTTAATAGGACATACCATACTACATATAACTAATGGTGTAATGTTTGTTATGTTAGAACTTGGTCACCTTTCATTTATCTAGTTTACTTGGCCTACCCGTTTAATAAGATTTTGAAAATCAGTTCTTAGATGATGAAAATGGTTGCCATTATTCGTCAGCAAACGCCTCTTAACTCGTCTTTTTGACTAGCAGCAAAGATAAATTGAAAAAACAACTTCAGAGACGCAGGCAAATCACTTCAAAGCATATTCACATATTCAAGTCGGCATTGAAACCGATGAAAATCACCCACCTCAGTTTCGCTGTCGAAACAATTTCGATGAAATTTCGACACGGCTTGTCGGTCGAATAAACTATGTAATCTAGATTTTTTATCGATTCGACTCGACAGCCGACTTGAGTCATTTTCGACTCCCAACGTAATTGGGGTGATTATTCAGACTACTCCTACCCCAAGATGACATCTTGTAGTTAATACCTAGTACCTACTCATATGAAGGACACCTTTTCATTCATTAAAAAACTTTTCTTAACCAAACCTTTTCCGGTAAAAATGTTGAATTTGCTTAGCAAACTTTTACTTGTTTATGGCATCCATGATGTTTATCTGAAATAATGGCTTTGTTTTCCGAGCAAATATCGATTTGCTGCGTTTCGGGTGTGCGTTACGACAACCACTTTAACCACTTAGAGTATATGGAGGACCTTGTCTTGGATGCTAACCACACATTGCCGGAAATAAGTGGTTCTCTAATGGGGGGGCGATAGCAAAGTGGATGCCAACTAGCAATACTTTCCCTGTGTATCCTTCCAATATTATCCCTTCAGGGCATCTTGTCATTCGAATTCGCTTGAGAACTTTAAGTACAAACATTGGATTCCTCATATACTTACGTACTTATATACACAATCCCTTCAAGCTATTGAGCAAAGCATAAGTATTTCAGTGAAATGTTAACTTGTAGAGTACAGTGTCTAAAGTTTAGAGACCACATTTCTTAAAAAGATAAAAACTTAAGAAACAGATGACAATTCTCCTTGGGGAAAAGTTTCTTACGAAAAAATTACCTCAAAGCGTAGCATTCGAACGTTATTAAAAGAATAACAAAATAGATTAGTCCCTTTATTGAGTTTTGTCTATAGGAACGCACTTTACATAGTTGGTTGATTCAGCTGAGAGGGCCTATCCCTGCCAATCGTTGCAAATAATCACTTGACACGACGAACCAATGGGAATGGAGGTAATGCACACAACTTTCGTGTGGAAGGAGAAGTGCAATTGACAGTTTTCAAATCCTCAATCATAGTGAAATCCTGAAAAACAAGTTTTTTGAATCCTCCAATAAACTTTGAGGAAAAACCAAGGCTGTAAGTGTTAGATAGAAAAGTTTTCCTAATCTCCTTTGTCCAAGCTTATCTCAGTTCAGTTAGTTCTGGTTTGGTGGGAAATTGATTATTTTCGATGAATTTTTTGGCGGATAACAGTAAGAACTGTTTTTTTTTAAAGAATCACAAACCATACTGCATCCCTATTGATCCACCTGCGGTGTTAACCAGTTTGACACTGTATGTGAAGCCCGGACGTAAGTACATCTGGCGGTGAGCCTTCCTTTCATCTTAGAGGGAATTTCTTCAGTCACAACCACAGAAGACGTGACTACGCTTCCCTATTGATCACAGTTCAAAGATATCTGAACTTTTCGCAATTAAGAAGCACTTTTTTACGTTCAAGTAAATATCTTGAATGACTTATTATAGATCCGGGAATGGAGAGCAGAGTTGCTCTCGTTTTTTTTGAACTTTTAGGCCAGTTACTCAACTTAATCGAAAAAATGGTGCAAAGGCGAATACATTTTGGGCCAGTTGTTCTTAAACAAATTTTCAACTGAAAGTGAAGAGTTGGCGCAAGAAAAGTTTCAAGCTGAGACCAAAATCCATGCACGTAAACTATGCCAAAACCATACCTATACAAATCTATTTGATGAGAAGATTCTGAGAATAGCCTCGGAATGATGACGTTTGTTTTTAAGAACAAGGAAAACAATGGATGTTTTTGGTAGAATTATCTATATGAAGATATTTCCCTGCAGTATGTTCCCCACAAAACCTTATCGCGACTAAACGTCCACCATTGAGTTGGATACAATTTTGTTTATATTCCAAGCTAATGTTTGTTTACATGTGGACAATTTTTGAATCAGAAAAGGCTATTCTAACTACATATGTAAGTTGACATAACAGAGCTTGGGGGATTTATAGAAGATTAAGTACTTATTCTATAAATTGACCATTTTCATATTGTTTATTATTTTTATTTGTTTTATCAGTTGATACATCACACATGTCATAATAATGATGTAAATAATTCTCAACATCGTTATCTATTCAGCGGTTGGTATGCTGTTATTAAACTAATCGAAAACACTTATTAGGGGTGGTTTAAGGTTTTGAGTTGAACACATTTGTGTGGTTGCCATTACGAGGTGTGGAAGTCGCCATTAAGCAATGTAAAAAATGATGACTAAATGATGACTGGTAAAGGCCTATTAATTATCCTAAATTAAGAAATATTAGAACTATTACTATCCCGCTGGTTGATCGATGCTAAGGAACTAGGGGACCAAAATGCACTCTCAACTTTAAGATCATATTGTGCTGGTTCTTAGGAAATTTAGGGATCATGGTAAGACTCTTCACAATTTCCGAATGGAAACTCGAGTTTGAAAAAGTTTCTCTTCATTGCAGCTCCTGTGTCCTCACAAATAATGGACTCCTTTTGCATATGTCTATGTCATAGGTACTTATAAAATTATTTTTTTTAGATGGAACCATAGGGAAACTGAGTCCTCCTAAAGAATCCGCTATGTATTTTTTTTCTCATTTTTATTTAAGTTGATGACATTTTTCGGTGGGTCTTATACCCGCGAGCTTTATTTATTTTTTTAAAAAAAAAAGCGATAAAACCTGCGGAACTTCATTGCCTTTTTGTTGGGGATTTTACTGCCATGCCTTAATGCCTATTCCGGACGACAAGAACAACCATGGACTTTATTGCTTCTCTATGGTGCATCACTTTAGATTAGAAATAAAACCCTTAGGTGTTATTTATATTTCTTTGGGCAATGGAAGCCATGGAACACTGAACCTTCAGAACAGTGGTCACGAGGAACTTTTTCTCGGCAGACAGTCCACTCTTCAAAGTGTGGTGTAATATATCATCTGCATTACTGAAATTTGAGTGGAACGGTAATAGACAATCAGACATAGTCTATGTTACTATGTACCTAAAATCCCGCATGCACGCGAGGCAGACAAAGAAATGCAGTCAATAAGTCCTTCTGGGACGGTGTAAATGCAGATCCGTTTATTACGTCAATCACATGAATCACTGCTTGAAATGTAGTTAATTGCTTTTCAAAAATTTTAACTCAATTTTTACTGATCATATGCTTGTTGTAGGTTTTTCGAAGAAGTATTCCCCAAGAATTTGCATCCTCGTAGAGTATAGTTGCTATAAAGATCGTGAAATTTCGATTCCACTCCTTTACCAAGCAGCTGAAATCATTAACCGAGATATCAAGTATTGGACCGTATTCACTGACTGGAATCACTATTATTATTGCGTCTATTTAATTATTTGTAGATACGAGTAATTTAAATAGACGCAAATACCACACTCAAGTATGCTTTACTGACAATGTAACCGGTTCAGAGGGTACAACATTCCCGATTCCATACCAAGTGCCACACAAAACTTAACTGGTTTAAAACTTAAACTGGTTTGTTGTCTAACTGGTTTACCAATCTACCTCTGCTGCTTAAGAACTAATTTAAACATAAGGTGCAGATGGGCATTGGACAAAGTTGAATGATAACTTAAATTCGCCTCAAAGATATGAACCATCATTTTGCTGTGGATTATAAAATCTTGTTCTAAATCCTTAAGACCGGGATCATAGTAAATTTTTTTCCCATAGTCGTTTATGAATAAATGTTTTTAAGTAGAGAGAGTTATTTAAATAAATTGGACTAGGGTGAAAACTGGTATGCTTATTTGAAATCAACAATCAAATGATAAATTGCGTTTATAACTTTAAATTTAATATACTAAACGAGTTTGTAATTACTTGCCCTAGATAGATCTAAACAATACAGGTTTAAGTGTCAGAAAATTAAATGTTTGGATGTTTTAAAGCCTCTCTTCAAAGATTAACAGCAGCTTAGAGTTAGGAAAATTGTTCTGACTTATAAAACACTTCTAAATTTGCCGAAAATTTCGACGTTTTTTTACTGATAGATCTTTCTTATTAACTTCAAACCATGCTGTCATTTTTGACAGTTGGTACTTTGACTTTTATGCTCAGTATTGTTTCGCTATTTGCCGGGTTTCAAGGATTGGATTGGCAGATTCGACTCTTAAGTATGTATGTATGTATGCAATTGATGAGACCAACTTTTAGGTTAAATCCCAAATCATAATATTGCGGTCGCGCGTGCTTGCATTTTTTAACTTTACAACATATGTGTCATAAAGCGCGACCTCGAAATTTGCAATTCGAAATGTTGTTTTGTGTTTGTTTGTTTTTCTTTTTCGCTTTCGAGCGTCGCAGAAATTGGATTTGGAATGAAGGTACTCTGTTTTTATGTTTTTTATTGGATTTACAAAACAAAAGGAGAATTGCAAATAGAGGAATATTAAAAACAAAATAGAAAAACAGTCTCACACGATAAATTAATATTAAAAATACCTCATGTGAAAACCAACGATTTGCGGCAAATTCACAACACAATAACTTACCTTGGTGTTTAAAATCGAACAGGTTAAAGAGCAGCGAAATGTCAAAAACGCTAATAGCAGTTAGAGAGACGAAGTAGAGAGTAAGAAATCCAAAAAAGACTGATGAGACTTAACTACAATCACAAAAGTGCACTGTTTGTGTCTTGAAAGAGAAGATGGGTTAGAAAAGAGTTAGTGCTCAAATTAAGTGTGGAGAATTGTTTGTAATTTTTTCATTCGATTGTAATTCACAGTATTTTTGTGAAAAATAATGGATCGATAAGAGAACTTATAGCTGAGACCTCAGAACTAAAAATAAGTGTTTGTAATGATAGGGATACCATAGACCCTTTTCTTCAATTTTTGAGGGTATAAATGTTGGATACATACTTTTACAAGCAATGTGAATAAAAGGACAATGAACTAAGAGAGAAGTTTATATGTACATCTATCATCTATCATCAATAAAGTAAAAATAAAGTAGACTGATATCGCTTAGCAAAAGTGTTATTATAATCAACCACGTAAAACAGAAACCCTGCCGAAAGCGTAATGTGCAGTTAAAAGCAGATAGCAGGTGTCTACACTAAGCCATGAGTATGTAATAACTTCCTTCATAAAAAAAAAAACACATCTGCAAACAATGGTCATAAGCAAGCACCAAACCAACTAACAAGGAAAATTAGACCACCGTTTACGCACCTTCTATTATTAGTGCGAGAGAGATCTGGACTTAAAGTGGCATTTACTCATAGAACAACTGGCTACCATAAACATTTTAGGCCAGTAAAACTTGATTGAAATCTACAGGGTGGGCCCAAATAAGACATTTTCAGTTGACAGAAGGGTGTAATAGCGAGTGTGTTAATTGAACACAAAAAACGATACGATTAACGATATTTCTAAATAAACTTCCAGGTCGTTTCGACAAAAAATTGGTTGAGTTTCTGAACATACACGAGGCAGTAGCACCTAAATGGTATTTAACATATGAGAAAAATTAATAGGAAGAATTATGCTTTACCTTATTAGAGCTGTGTCAATCATTCAAATTTGAAAAACGAATCGGTAAAGTTTTGGATTCGGTATTTCCAATCAATCAATCATTCAATGACAGAGACAGACATTGATCCAATTCAACAATCAACAACCCCAATCAGGCTGGTTCGCTACTGTCGATCGTTCATCCCCTATTTTCACATCTGCATGTATTGAATTGTGGATAATAAAAAAAAAAAGGAATTGAGTGTGAAAAGGCGCATAAATTGAATTTCAACACTCTTTTGCCAACACTTTTGTTTCGTTCGTTCAGAGCTAAATAACCAAGTTAACTAAACTTGTTTGAGATGTGAGATGTTGTGATTGATTGATTTGCGGCTGAATGCAATCAGCAATATTTTTGCGTGAGCGAGTCAAAAAGATTGACATAGCTCTATAGTATATTGATAAGTTGATGCTCTTAACTTTGTCTGCGTGGTCCTTCCATGGTATTATAATTTAAATATTTTCAATACAGAAACCATTAAAGTGTTTGGTAAAATATCTCCATGAGTTGCACACTTTTTGTTTTCAAAAATTTAGCAATCTGATAGAAGGCCAACATCAACTTTGTACAAGTTGTAGCCCAGTGTAGTACTAATTCTTGGTTAGTTGAATTTTGTATGGGAACGTCTTGAGATAAAGCTTCCGTTTTAGATATATTTTTGAAATGCCGATTGTGAGTAGATTCAAATGGTTAATCGTCGACAATTCTGTATTTCAGTCTGCACAGCAAACAGTTCGATGAACCCTTGGTGGAAGCTAGTAAAATATTACACCCCACTACCTCAAAATCTAGGATTAAATTACTAGGTTTTTTGAAAAAATTGGAGTGAAATTGTTGAAATTATATTATAAATATCAATAGAACAGAGTTGTGTGTATCCCTTTTTTATTTAGTTCTACATTTTGTGAATCCTAGCGTGTGTTTCACACAATAAAATACAGATTTTATTCTTTGCATTTGCACACTTAAATCGGGTTGTCAGAGTCTGCATAATTCCATACAATATTAAGGTTGCCTTTGGAATGATCTCATTCCAAGACTTTTGTTCCCTGTTGTAAAATGTAAATGTTAAGGGTTCACTCTGAATGTCATTATTGATTTTTGTTGAACACATTGTAAATGTAGTACCTACATTATTTTTTATGTCACTACTTTACGAGCACTTGCTTTAAATATGCGCAATATTGTGCATAGTATGTATGCGGACTTCACTGCAAGGGCTTTTTATATTTACGTTTACTTAGGACCATTAACATGTTTTGCAAAATGAACATAACCTATTAAAAAATGCAAATTTTGGACACAAGAAGACCATGCTTGAGCAATAGTGGGTTTTCGTATTTTCATCATAGAGTTTACCGTTTCCTTTCTGAAACTATTGCCTGATGCTGTTGGCTATTAGTTAGATGTATTTTTATAACTGGCTACTCGATGTTGATTGATGAAGTGAGAGATCGCTCTTGATTTTAGCGCAGTTCTTGAAGATAGAAACAGTAGGTATTGTCTTTTTATTTATTTTGGCACATAAAGGAAGTAAAATGCCCAACCCATAATCCGTCATTTTTAACTGACAGCTTGATAGAATACATATGTATGTACATTCTTATGAGAGGCGGCCCAACAACGGATGGATGAACTTCGACGGATAAAGTAGGTTTATTTTCTACTTTTTCCATCCGTCGATCCGTTGACAGTATACACATTCATATATTTAAGTTCACACATTCACATATTGAAGTTCTCGCATAATAAAATTCAGCGTACTCATTCTCTTTGGTGGAAGCAGAGAGAGAATGTAGAGTCACTGTCATCGCATTTGACAATCAGCTGATTAACATTACGGATTCTATGAAGCTATTCGGTAATACGTCAACTTAAATGTTTACGTTCAACAGAACTATGGTACAGCGGAACAGTGGATGGATGGACTATATGGGTTGAGCCTTAACAATAACGCTTGTATATCTTAAGGTGCGCTTGAGATACCAAGCGAAGCTAAATTTTAGCGCCTAAGATAGAGTGTATTTAACATCAGTTTTCGATCAACACCATTTGTGATGTGTGTTTCGTTAAATGGATGTGAAGCTAAAAGATGCAAGGTTATAAACTAGGTGGGTGTCGTGTCTCAGTGGTAAGTGCAATGGACTACTGCGCATGAGGTTCCAAATTCGAATGCAGAAAAGTACAATCAACGTTTTTCCCGGTCCTATCTCTGGCGAGCATCTGAGAAACATCCAAGAGTACTACTGTCATGAGAAAATTCTCAAAAAATTCGTCTGTCCTTGGGATACGGCATAAAACTGTAGGTCCCTTCTGTAAGTGAAGAAATGTATACCACGCACAATACGTACAGTATTAAGAAGTTAGACCTTGGTCCTCTACAGCTCTGCTTATGAGCTTTAATAAGCTATTAAAACATTTAATTTCAAAAATTCTACTAATTGGAACTAGATATGTTATCTATACTTTAGTTCTAGAAAATTTTTAGGTTCTATATTCTTATATAAAAAAAACTTAGAATATTAATCCTAACTATTTCTTTTCCTTGTTTTTTTTTAGTACTCAACAATGGACTTTGAGAATGAAACTACTTTTAAGGAATTCACAACTTCAATTGATACATTGAACTTAGACAAAGAAAAAGGTAACTTAAGTCTAAATATACATATACCATCTAATTTTGTTCATCGTCCATGTGCATTTGAAAAAGCAGTTAATTTTAATATAATGTACATTCACAAAATGGAACTTTTTCAACGAGAACAAAGTAGGAGAATAGCACGCAATCGTTCAGAGTGGAATAACGAAACCAAGCACATTGCATAGACGTACGAGTACGGATACACAAAGTGGTATAGAACTATACTTATGTATACAAAAGTGATCTGTGAAATGGCAAGCGCACTCAATTACTTCAATTGTGGGATATACCAATAGTTTTAGGTATACATATAGCCTTCGTGATGGTTGACCTCTTCTCTAGAGAAAAATCATTTAAAGTCCACACACACCTTTAGTGCACTTGAAAGGTATATTGGATTACGAAAGGCATTTAGAATATTCTATTTATAATATGTTGGGTACTCATGTTCTGTTTTAAGGAACACGAACATTGCAGCCGTCATAAATATTACATAGTCTTATTTTTAGAAACGGGTGAATTATAATCTAAAAATGAACTAGACATCAAGCCTTTACTATCACTTATTAACCTTGTACCTTGAATAATATCCTTCCAATATTTCACATCAATTAATATTTTGTTTAATTAAATACTAAAAAGCTATTATATAATTTTTTTTTTAATTATAACGCGCTTTAAAAATAAAATGAAATTCAGTGAAAAAATAAAACGTTGATACCTACTAACTCGTATATGATTCGTGGACATTTTTTCCGGGAATGGTTCAATAAAATAAAATAATCTTTTTTTCCATCCACTGTTGTCGAACGGAAATAACGAATAAAGGGGCATATAATATTGTACGTACACATGTTTATATGTACTTCCATATGTGTATCAGAGTCAAAAGAGGAATGACCTTTGTTTGGTGTTGCTTATGCTGTGGATTCGATTGAAAACTTAAATTGTAATATTTTCGTTATTTCGTTAGATTAAATTTTTTTTCAGTAATTTAATTTGACTTAAATCGTTCCTTGTTTATTGATATTTCCAATTGCATTACGTCAGTTTTTGAGTGTATTTTTCGCTAGTCATTTAGATTATAAGCAGAGTTTTCTTAGCTTTTTAGAATGTAAGATATGTTGTATTAATTTATGGCTTTAAATCGCATGTACAACGCAAGTAATTAATTACTTGGAATGCGGGTATGACTTATTGGGTCATATTTATGATTTTTCTTTACTTTTTCAATAAAGTATTGACAGAATATTTACATCCGGCTCACTCCGAACGGAAGTGCAAATTTTGATGACCAACTTCTGTTGTACTCAAATTTCTTGTGAAAACTATCATTTAAGACAGAAGGGGTCCCGATACGATAAGCACACATACATACATATTCCTATTCTGTGTTTTAATTAGGCAGACGTTACAATAATAAGTTCAAAAATATGTATAAAACCTACTCAACTTCTGAAATGTCGCACTATTGAACAAGATCTTAATTGCTATCTGAAATATATAAGGTTTGTTCGTGCACTCTCTCAAGATACCGAATTCTTACAAAATTTCACAAATTTTTACGAAATCCAGTGTAAGTTGGAACAAATTTCTTAGTTTTCGGCAAAAGAAAGTGCTCGCGAGAGAGAAAAAAAATGTTCATGCTGTGAAATAATTTTAGAACCACTCCTTGAATTTTGAAAAATATCAAATTTTGTATAAAAAGTAGGTACGCGACAAGACCTATAGAATACTAACACTAGGTCCGTTCGAGTACCCTCCCAAAACAGCTAATTTTTACGAAAATTTACCAATTTCTACAAAAAGCTGTTCGCCTACGGAGAATTTTCGTAGTTTTTCGCAGAAGACAGCGCTCACAAGAGAGTAAGAAATTTCCCCATTTGCTTCTGCATTCTTAGAACTACGAATATAATTACAAAACTTTAATTTCGTAAACACCTATTATTTTTTGAGAATATTTTTTTCGTCTATTACTTTTCGTTATAAATGTACATATATGTATGTAGATATTTATGGCCCTATTTGCAGAGACATATTCCTTCCTATATTATGTATGTACTCGTATATCCAGTTCATTTCCTTGTACATACATATTTTTGTTACGCTAAAATGTTCTAGTCTTAAAAATGAAATTGTACTCACATGTATGTAAAAAACAAATCTCCATGAAAATATTTTTACTTGTTTAAATGTTATACCAGGACTTATTGACCTTTTTCTAAACATTTCCTATGCAGTCTTGCCTGTGCGAAATAATACTTTAAGAGCTCTAAACATGTGTAACGAGCCACCCCCACAATTTTTATCGAACTCTATCTCGAAAACAAGGAATTCAAGACCAATATCCGTAAAATGAAGCTTCCCCGAACATCCTACAAAAGTTTTTATACATTTCTCCTGTGTCTCTCTGCAGATGCGATATTCGTTCATCGGGGTGGGATATAAAGTTTTCGTATTTTTCCTGATTCCAAAGAATTGTTGCGCAAAATTTTATGCAACTGTTTGGATTTGTGTGTGGCATGAACATTATGTTTACACAGATATTATATATACATTCATATAAATAGACTTAGATTGGCATGTTTTTGTTACACGTAAGTGATTAATTATGCAAGTCCTTATATCACCTTCCTTTGGTAGACTATGGAGGATGAAATTTCAATTGTCTGCTAATGATTCCGGTTCTCAATATAATTTTGGAAATCTATGTAGCTTCTGAATTTTAAAAAGAATGCCTCATGCTTTTGATTATATAAAATTTTAAGAGTTCAAAAGAAACGAAAAACCTTACACAAAATACACACGATGTACTTAATCTGAAAGACAGATTTAAATAAGAAAAACTTCCTATTTTCGTTTCTCTGCGCACTGCTCTAAATCGCTCCACACATGATTAATGATCAATGTACGAGTGCTTGCAAATATATTACTTGAATGAGTCATCACTTTTACTTTTGCATGAATTATCGAGTCAGTTGTAAGCGAATAATCTGAAATCCGAATGTCAGTTCCTCAAATCTGTTGTCACCACAAACTTGCGTACAGAAGGCCTGCCTTTACCAAAATTTCGTTTCAAAATCCGCACTGGTTGGTCAATATTGGAATCTTATGTACATGTAAACAAAAATTAAATTCAGTATGTATGTTCTATATGGATAACCAAGCCACACTGTTCAATGGATCATTATAAAAACTTAACCACGTATTATTGAAATGCGTTTTTGTTTTGGTGCATTTGACTAAGGGAATTTATCAGGTTTCACATCTCCCACGATTATTCAATCGCATTAGTTTTGTACCACAGAGATATTCTATTCTTTTTCCGTAAAGTTGTGGAAAACAAAAGGGCTTATGTAAATAATATATAGATGATGCTAGTTAGGCTTTCATTTTTAAGTTAAGTCGTTGAAATTTTGTATACCACGGCATTGGTGAAAGGTTTAGTACAAATGCAAAATGTTTCCACTGCCACGCCCACTTTTAACAAAACACACTTTTGACTTATTTAAATAGCAACGTGGCGTAACCTTATAGATCTGAGTTTTTTTTTATAATCTGCACATGCCAAAGGGGATATGAATACCCTTTTACTGATTAACAGGGCACGGGCGTTAGTTAATTTGGAAGAGAGAAGAAGGAATAGGAAAAAGTTGGTGAAGTGGTATTTGAAACTCAGGTGATACCTATTAGGTTTCAATTTTTTCTATTTTCCATGGGTGGTATCCAATTTGACTGGGGAGAGAGTTGTGTGTGATTATACCCTATCCTAAGGGTATATTAAGTTTGATACATAGTTTGTAACATATAGAAATATTACAGATAGACCCAATAAAATATATATATAAATGATCAGCATCACTAGCCGAGTCGATTGAGCTATGTCCGTCCGTCCGTCCGTCCGTCCGTCCGTCCGTCCGTCCGTCCGTCCGTCCGTCTGTCCGTCTGTCCGTCTGTCCGTCTGTCCGTCTGTCCGTCCGTCCGTCCGTCTGTGTGTCACCAGTTTTTGGGCCTTAAATTTTGAGCTAGGTTGATGAAATTTTGTATACGAGGTCCTTGGAAAAGTAAGCAATACAAGTGTAAAAATTTTTAAAATCCGCCCACTGACACGCCCACTTTTCAAAAAAATCTCTTTTTTTCACTATTTTCATATGAAACTCGAAAAAACTTACTTGAGCAAATATGTAGATATCCACTTAATCTACAAATCGTCTATACATTGTATATGGCCACGCCCATTTTTTAGGGGCGTTTACTTCAAAAATTAATTTTCGAGTAAAAATATTAGTTTATAGGGCAAAATAGAAAATTTTGTGAATACATTTTCCACCACCCACTGACACGACCAAATAAGATAGGGATAGGGTATCATACGATTCGCTCCAGGCGGATTGTAGCATTTTTCACTGGTTTTTACATCCGTTCGTAATTCACAGTATTTTTTTCGCGTTCATGTCCAAACACACTAAGTGCTTTCTGAGCGAATTATTTAATTTTAATACCGTGAAAATTGAATGGACATGGTCGGGAATTGATCACCAAACCTCTCATTCAATGACCGAATACAAAACCACTACACCGTGGCCACCCACAAGTTCTTGGAAATGAGATACAGTACCTTTGAAAAAATAGAAAACTTGTTTGAAGCAAATGCGTTACCATTAACTTTCTCCATAATTTCTGCTCAGACAGATTGTTAATATTCCATATTTTTCTTACTCACACTCCATTCAACCAAAAAACTTACATACAATGTTGTCTACAAACTTTCGTCAGTTCTAACTAAAACAACAGAAGTTCGTTGTCCAGAATTTTTATGTTTTTTTTCCGACTTTCTATACTTTTAGCCGTAAGTCCTAACTAAAGTGGACTTACTTAAATATTAAGGTTCATGAAATAAACGGGTGTTTCCACTCATCCGTTATTATTGCGATACCCATTTAAATACATATTACTTAATTACGTGTATTTTATTTTTTAAATATATCTACATCGTGAGCAATAATATTTCTATATTCACTAATACGCACAAGCAAGCAATTATATGTACATACATAAATTTATACGTAACATGTATACTTTAATTCATAAGAAAGAAAGAAACGAGCTTTTTTTCCAAGCTTGCATCATTGAGTTAGCTTTTGCATTTGGTTTCATGGAAATAACTTTGTTCTCGGGGCGGAATGTGATTTTGATTTTCATTTCAAGGCTGTAGTCATATTTTCAAATTTCATTTCAAGGTATACCTACGCAGAAGTATACGAAGGAAATATGGATGTTTTGTTTACTATGTTAACATTTTTGAAAATATTTTTTTTTAATTTTTGATGAATAGGTAAATATTATATTAACATGTTCAATTTAAATATTTTACACACTTTTAAATGTGTATTTCTCTTTTCTTTAATTCCATGAATACATATCTATGTATCTACCCTAAATTTTTGAATGTTAAGGTGTATCAATATCATTCAACTTTCGACTCATATCGTTTGAATATTCATCAGATATGATATTTCTAAAACCGGTAATATGTCCAAAAAACAAAAACAAAAAACAATCCAGCTAATCAGCAGACAAAATTCTCAAACAACTCTAAATGCCAACTGTACCTTTCATACACTATAATCCAACAGAGATATACATATATTACCATTCCATCCACAACTGGGTGCTTTCGGTGAGAGGTATCCATCGCCATCCATAGGTTAGAGAGAAAATCTCTCCACAAGCAGTGGTCTTTTGGAGAGTTATCTAGCAGTTGTAAATCGAACCTATTTTTCACTTCACACACTCACCCAAATACCCAGAGGAGCCATAGGGATCTTGTAATGGAAAGGAACGAGAAAGCAATATGTATACACACTCACCGTCGTCGTCGTTTCCCATTCGAATAACCCAAGTGGAGAATAATGCAAGCAGCAGACAACACTGTGGATGGAAGCTCCGGCTTTTAGTTAACCCAGTTTGTTGATTGTGGCAAGCGGCAAACTGTGGACGTTTGTTGTGAAGTAAAACAAAAAAAAAACAAAAAAATATTTGTAATATTTTTATTCTATAGTTCAGTCATCATATTGTGTGAATAGTTGTGTGCAAGTGCAAGTGGTGCAGGGGTCATTCTAAACTTGTATTTTCTTAATCAGTTTTTCAAATGAATAAATATTTTATCTTGGCTAGTATTCTCGCATTAGTTGGCACTTTAATATGCGAATGAGGGACTTTAAACGAACATGTGTGTGTTTATCAATGTTGTTACCAAAAATAGATTTGTTTTTGCTGTTTATTCAGCGATATACACATAAAATATCAAGTTTATGGAGCGATTATTGTAATAATATCTTTGGTATTATTTAGCATTAAATGAGGGGTGTTTCCATGGAGATTACAGTGGGTGCTTTTAAGTATTAACGAATACCTAAATATTTTAATGCGTGGGCTAATAATATTAGTAATATCTTTAAGGCATGAATGGTGTAGGTAATAGGTATGTATCTTATGATATTCCCTGCCTCACCCCCATAAAATATATTTTCGTGGCATACCCTTACATTCTTTTATATTTATGTACTTATACTTACACAGGTTCTGTTGGAAATCATATTTATAGAGTGTATAGTGGAATACAAAAACTTTTCAATTATAAGTACCTACCTACCTAAATTGTTTCTCGAAAAATTGGACAAGTACTAGGTACATGCAACAGTGAACGAAACATTTTTATTTTTTAGGTTAAAGTTTTTAAACATCTATTTGTTTATATTTTTAGTTCTCTTTTATTTGATATGCCACATGATAGAACTATATCTGTTTTGCTTTACACAAAATGGTGAAGAAATAAGATCCATTGCCGCCATCTTATGGGGGTTTGAACTCTAGACTTTATACAATTTGGAGTAATAAATCAGTGACAGTGATCCCGTTTTTATCCATTACACTTCCATGTTTCGTTGGTAATTTTCGGAACCTGGGTTACCACTGAAATTTTTCAGAAAATGGTCTTAAACAAATTTAAAAGAAAGAAAGAAAGAAAGGAGGAGTTTTAGAATCCTTCTCATGACAGTAATACTATTGGATGTTTTTCATGTGGAAAACTTTTGTTCTTTGCTAAGCCCGGAGTAGGGTCAATTTTCTACGTCTTATCATCTTAAATGTTATGTGTGATTTACACTTTCTTCGAGGAAAATTGGCTCCTTTTAGAACTTAGAGGTTCATTGTTTATCAGTGACTTTAATCCTTAGTTTCAACTTTGGCCTCTTTACTACAAAATGAAACTAATCGTCTACAAAGGTCTTTAATGCATTTCTGGTGGCCTGCTAATATCTGTGTATCTGTGTTTATACATATGATCTGTGTATCCCCTTTGCTGAAAATAATTATTTTAAAAAAGTGCCTCCTCTGTTAATACCTGCCCTGCGCACATCTGTGCCATGGATAAAATGACATGAAATTGTTTCGTCTCGTCGAAATAAAGTACATGTCCAAACTTTACAAAGCATTCAGTGTTGCCGCAAAAGTTTGGAATAAAGTATCTCCGCAGACAGAAGAAAAGTATCAAAAGGTATCATAATAGTGATTATGAGTAAAAATGCCATTATTATTATTTTGTTAATATTAAAAAAGTGAAGACAAGCTATAATACCTAAAATAGCATGAATATTCTCAATTCTTTTAAAAAAAAATCGAAGTATCACGTCGAAAATAAGATTAAAAGGTATCACTTCTGATACTTTGGTATCATTATGGCAACACTGAGAGCATTGCATATTTTTCAGTGGAATGCTGTCACATACGGCTTAAAAATCGATGAAAATAGTTGAGTTTGCCGGTCTTTTCCAAAATTTTGGCTTAGTGCGAAAATTTCAATAATCGCCAAATTGCCGGACTAGAAGGGCTTAACATCGTAGTATACCATTGGTAGAAGAGTACACGTATAGCTAATAATTGGAATGAAACCATAGCTACCAAATTCAGACATAAAATTTGTATCAGAGCCGCTTGCGCATGCTTGTACTAAAAGTTATAAGAAGATAACGCATTGTGTTGTGATAGGATAGGATTTTATCTCCACATTTAGAATATTATATGTCTTTAGAATTCTAGAAACACATACTATCTAATTTTTCTAAAGAAAAGTGCAATACGGGAGTGTTTTTTAAGAAAAAATAAAGACGTTATCAAAAAACTTTCGAAGTAATTTCCATTGGTAAACATGTAATGCAACAATCTTCAATAAGTGATGTGTAACGGTCATGAATTAAAATGAACAATATTAAGTTCGTTAGTTGTCAAACACTCATAAATTAGAGGGTAACTGTCACATACCGTTCTGTTGGGGACTGAGACGCTCATCATAATCTTATTTTTATTCTTGCTTGACGCCTTAGTTATTGACCTGCCTCTATCTTGCAAAAAGTTTTTGATCCATCTGAACGCTTAACACAAACAAATTAGATTCTAGAATATATATATGTTTTTACGTCAAAAGGATTAAAATTAAAAAAAGAAAAACTCGGTTTTAATAAAAAAGTGAATAAAGTGTAATGTGAACTAATTTGAAACTTCTCACCGTCAATAAAATAATATGGAACATAAAAACGCAAAGCGTCATGTGAGTGATTTGTGGACGCACTTCAAAGATTATTCAGAACAGAATAAAACAGCGAGGTGCAAAATATGTGATACAAAACTAAGTTTTAGAGGAACAAGTTCGAATTTAAAAAAGCATTTGATTAATACACATACGGTACTTGTAATACCTGCTCAATCACCACCTACATCTGACGTTGAACTAGGTACATCAGAGAACACTAACAAGACTGAATTTGTTATATCTGAAAGTTCAACTCACGTCAAAGGATATGTCCATAATAAAGGTCAGCTTCAATTTTTGGAAAAAAAATAAATAATAATACTAAACATAGATGGCAAGTGGCTAAGTTTACTTCTTCCGAAATATTATTAGCAGATATGAAAATTGTTTCTTTATCTCTTTTTCGTTTGAAAAAAAAAAAAACAAATTTCGAAAGAGTGCGCGCATTAAAATTTTGTTTTAATCCGATTACCGTCAAAACTCCGTCCTTTCCCGTACCACAATCCATTTATAGTGCTACCTACTTATGAACAGCTGCCCAAAACGATTTTTATTATATCGTTATCCACTAGCCATCTATGTTTAGTACCTAAACGTCGATGTTGAGAACAAATGCATTTTAACACCTTAGTTAGAGCTTTTATGGGTTTACTATTAGAAAACTTCTTTTTTCATATTTACTACGAATATTTTCAAAAACATAAACCTACCAATGTAGAAATAATATTGGAAAACTTATATTCACAGTACAAGCTCGATGTAGCGAAATAAACTATATATACAAAATTCCCCAATAAAACGAACAAACCTAAAGACTGTGCTTTGTTTGACTTCGGCGCGGTTGTATCGAATTCATTAAAGTATCGCGTACGTCCAAAACAATTGACGTTTCGTACACGCACAAATTGCATAGTTTTATGGATTGAAAAGTGCTCATAAGGAAATAAAAAAAAATGTCCACTGCAGAGAAATTTATCCAAAAAAATGTCTTGCTCTGGTTCCTAAAACCCAAGCCAAGTATTCCTTTACTTTTTCGCAATTTGACCTCTATTTGAGAGAATTTTACTCTCGTTATGAAATAAAGAGCAAAAAGCACACAAACAAACCAATTATGGATAACATACATAATCTATATGCATATATAATGTCTACAACAAAGAAGTTGCAACTCTAGCTACTTTCTTGAAGAACTACGAGTATCACAGTTTTACTGTTCTTGTACGATGTAGTTTTTACTTGACACTTGTCACAGTATAACATTTTTGTTTCAAACGTCAGTTTTGGATTGGAAACCGTGTAAATTAAAAGCAATCAAATAGACAAACAAGGTGTTAAAATGCTTTTAATTTCAATTTTAATAAAATAATAATACTTATAGTTGAAATCTTTTTCACAGCCAGTAAAAATGTGCAGCCAAATAATATAAAACAAATCAAATCCAAGCAAAGAAAATACCCGAAACGTGCTCGAAAAAGTGAATTCTGGAGTTATTTCAAACACTACTCGGATATAAATAAAACTGCTCGATGCAGACTTTGTGATGCCAAATTAAGTTTTAGGGGAACCATTTCCAATCTTAAAAAGCATTTATCTAATAAACACTCAATAAATATACACCATAATCAAGTAAGTGTAGAGAAAGAAAAGCCGGCGAAACCAATTTTAAAACCAAGCTTACTGGATACGAAACCAATACCGATGGAAAAGAGTTACAATGATGGTCCGTCTACATCTACATCTTCCCGAAAAGAGAGTGCAATAGTTGAAAAAAAAGGCGAAAAGGATGCAGGTCAGCGAAAAAAAAAACCTTAAAAAGAAAAAAATGCATTTTACTTACCCTGTTAAGAGTCCAACCCAGTTTATACGTATTTCCTATCACGTTCCGATCCGATCTGGAATTCATACATATATTGACAATAATATTGCAACCAGTTGTCACACATATTGATAGCCGTCATAAACCCCACTTAAAATTCGAGTGGGCGGATTGAAAACATTTTATTTATCGCTTTATAAGCAAGTAATATCCCATATAAAATTAGGAATAGTTTAAAAGTTAAATTCAAGAAACGAGTACAAACTGGGTTGAAATTTTGACCTAGCATTTGAATACATCTCCTTCTGTTCAATTATACGGGGGCATATTGTTCCTTGTTACACGAAAACATTAAAAAATTGCAATATGGATTGAATCATAGTAAAATTAATACCATTTCAACTCGACTCTGGTCTAGACGGTTAAACCCAGTTTAGACTCGACTTGCACTTCAATTAAATATATCAATGGGATTTTTCAAAACCAGTCATAAATGGCCTTTCTTGTCGTTTCTTCCAAATCGAGTCCTTGAATACAAATAATGTGTTCGTCATTCGAATCAGAGATAGTTAAATGCATTTATATCCTTTTTTATGTAGATATAGATAACTCACTTCTGTTTTTCACAGCTAATGGTAAAAAGCATTCAAATAATATAAAAAAGTCAAGAAGAAAAAAAGGAGATCCGACGCGTCTACAAGCAACTGAATTTTGGAGCTATTTCAAAGAGCGTTCAAAGATAAATAAAACCGCTACATGCAAGATTTGTAATACAAGACTAAGTTTTAGAAGAAATCCTGCTAATTTAAAGACACATTTGAAAAAACAACATTCCATAAATATAAAAACGACATGCAAGTCAATACAAGTGAATCAAAACCAAATTACTACTTCATCACATTCGACGGAAATTAAAACTTGCGCAACCGGAAACATAAATATTGATGAATCCAGTGCGTGTACAAGCAACACAAAGGATCCAGTACTGGTGCAAGAAGACATTCCCAATGCAGGTCAGAAGAATAACACTTTATGCGGTTGTAAGGATGGTTTTTACTATTTTTTCGGGGAGAAATGTATAAAAACCAAACTTCTTTCGGTGATTCAAGTATCATTTTGCTTGAAACAACTTTCAGTGCTAAAAACGAATAATGTTTAAAAAAATAAACTATATTGCAGAAGTTTTATCGCTCAGTAGTAAAAATAAACAAGTAAAAGTTACAGTTTCATGAAATTATACATAATGAACGAATCGGAGTGCGATGGAGATAGAATATAAACCGTTGTTTCTGGAAGGATAGAGCGAACGAAAAAAGTTTCGAAAATTGTTTATTATTCATTTGTTTAGTCTAAAAAACAAAGTTACTGGCAGATTGTCACGGAAGTACGGATATCAATCGAGAGTGAATAGGTCCGTTCGCGTAATTTTTGCACTAAAATTTGTAGATTATCAAGTTTCGAAGAGTGGGGGTAAAATTCTCTCAGAAAGAGCTAAAATTATGAAAAAGTAAGCAAACGGGTTGAGCAAGAAAAAGTTGAAAATACACTGGTTTGACAGCTTTGACAGTTTTCATAAACCAGGCCTCAGAAATTTCTTGCACTTAAATTCGTAGCATGGGGAAATTTCTTACTCTCTCGTGAGCGCTCTCTTCTGCGAAAAACTACGAAAATTCTCCGTCCGCGACAAGCTTTTCGTGAAAATTCGTAAATTTTCGTAAAAATACGCTGTTTTAGGAGGGTACGCGAACGGACCTAATATGATTAGATTGATTCTCTTCATGTTATATTTATTATGCTCACACGGCATCTATGCCCGTGGTGCTGTCAAAATGAATGAAGCAATATTTGAAATTGCCTCAAACACCCTGATTTTTTGGAGAAATATTACTAAAGTGCGAAGAAATTTTGCAGTTTATTTTCCAAAAGACATTGCTCACATTGCTACCTATGATGTGAACATTTGCCCAAGATAAATTTCTTTGGGCTGGTTTCTGAAAACTGTCAAATCACTGCACTTTCAACTTTATGTTGTTCGTTTACTTTTTCGGTATTTTTATTTGTCTTTGATATTACCTCAATTGTAACAGATCTTCACGAAGTTTTATCTGATATGATGCATTACGAAAGAATTTGATTACCTTTTAAATGTAGATACCGTGACACTTAGAGGGGTTTCTCCATAATAAGCACTGTGTCAAATAAAACCAAAATGTTACTAGAATTATCGAGAGAAGTGGTCTAAACATTTGAGCCCCTTTTTCGAAACATAACCTATTTACATATGTATTTATTTTTTAGCAACCAGTGAACAAGAAAAGCCAAATAATACTGAAAAAATCAAACCAAAAAAGGGAAACCGCCAACCCTTACGAGCGGCTAAATTCTGGGCATATTTTAAGGAACGTTCAAAGCTGAATAAAACAGCTAGGTGCAAACTTTGCGATGCCAAATTGAGCTTCAAAACAACTATTTCGAATTTAAAGAAACATTTATTAAAACAACATGAAATAAGCGTACCACCGGTTCAAGGTCCATGGAATCACGTGATCAAAAATGTGGAGCCACATTTTTCCTCATCACCTGCAGTGGATATAGAACCAAGCTCACCGGTTGAAATTGAAAACGAAGAAATCCCTGTGAATTCAAACACTGAGAACGAGGGACTAATACCTGCGCAAAGTAAAATTCCTGATAAAGGTCAGCCAAATAAGTCTAAAATTAATATTTCTGCTTTTTATTTTTTAATTTATGATGGGATGAAGAGGGTTTGTTTTATTTATCATAATTTGTGTAAAATAATATAAAAAATTGTATATTTAAGCGTTCAAAGGTTCAAATTTAAGTAGACTTAGGGCTTGGGTTGAAGGACTGCTCTTCCTAATCTTCTTCACTTACTTCTGATGAATTTAAACTCATAGCTGGTTAAATCTTCTTAAAATTAAGTGTTTAATATTGAAAAATTCAACTCATAACACTAGCCAGTAGATGACAAATAGTGACGAAGATTCTGACTATGAATATATATGTATATCAGAAATAATTTGTTTTTTATTTTGCCCCGCGTACAAAGTGCTCTAATGAATGCTCCCAAATTGGAATTTCAAAACTGTGACAGACTGATACACTGACATACACAGCCTGATATTTAAGATTAACTGTCATTTATTAATATTTTTTGACATGTATTCTGACAAATATGTCACTCTTGTAAATCCAGCATTGGACTCAGACTCACAATTCCGTTTAACTCTTAAGAGTCGTGTTTTTGAATGCGTACAATGTGTATGGACGTGAACTTCAATATTTAAAAACTGAACTAAAATAAAGAGTTCTTTGCTTATACTAATAGTTGGTTAATGTCTGAACTACTTGAAAAGATTAAGTTCGGTTTATAATTTCCAGTTTTTTTTTTTTCATATTTTGCTACTTTAAAAAAGTGAGGAAAGATTCTTAGGGCCTGCATCTAAAAAACAAAAGTCATACCCATCACAAACCACAAACGATTTTATCAATTTCGGACGATTGCACTCATTCTAAATTCATTAAATTAACCTTCCGACTATAACATTTCATTTTTCTTTCAGACTTACCAGCGCTTACCTGCGTTGATCTGTTTCCAGATCCACCGCGTATGATTGCACAAACTGATGAATCTCATCGCGAAGGCAGCCTAGCTGATGAAGATGAGTTCGCAGGCTTCAAAGTATCTGAAAATAATATCCAAGTCAATCTAGATGAAATTAAAGATGAAATCAAAGATGAACCCGAAGTATCTTCCAATCCATTCGTGGACATCAACCCTACAGATGAAATTGTTCCTAAACCAGAATCTCCAAATAATGAAACTCACTCCGAGGAATTACCTAAACCTTCTACAGTTACTCACACTAGCATTGCAAGTGCTCCAGTATCTCCAGCTTCATATTTTTCATCAGCAGAAAGCATCGCATCATCAGCGTCTTCATCGAAGAAATCCAAAAAGCGTTACTGTCGCCGGTGTGATATGCATTTTCGAAAAACTCGTGAATTGCATGAGCATCTTAAAGTACATATAAGCCTGCCAGATATTCGAGTCGAAAGACTAAGTGACGATAATGAAAAAGTCAAAGAATATCTATGTACGCTTAGTCCCAAGCCCAGTCCAACGCATGGAAGTCTCAAGTTGAAATTCAAATTACTGGATTCGCAAAATTTCGAAGTTATTTCGAGCGAAAAAGCTGAGAAACCATTGGAAGAGGAGTCTCGAATACAGGTTTTAAAAGCTGCCGACATCAGATGCAAGCCTGAACTAGAGGAAAGTGCACCAATAGATCCCTATCCACAGGACCCAAAACTACAGAACTCGTTCCTTCAACCGGAAAATCGATATTTTGAATGTCCCACATTCGATGGACTGGATAATTTTGCTGATGATATGCTCCACACTGGCGAAGCCACAGAAGATCTTCTTAAGAAGTTACTGGAAAATAACAAGGAACCGCAGTCATTTCCGAGGGAAGCTGATTGGCCAGCTAATGCCAATGAATTTATATCAATAGACAGCCTGGCACCTCGGTGTAATGTCTGCCACATGAATTTCTCCCATCCGAAATATCTCTATGAACACAAGCAGATTACTGGTCATGATTTCCAGCCCAGAATGACAGAATCTATCCCAACCTCGCAGCCCAACTATGTACATCATCCGCAGAATAGTTTCATGCATGCAACACATCCGCCGCCTCAGAATATGCCTCCGCTGTATCAAATGGCTCAGATGAGAGGTAATTTCCCCGGCTATGGACATGGGCCAAGACTGAATGTACGCCAGATGATGCACAACCATCCTCAGCCATCTCCCCCGCCTGGATTCCATCCTTCGCAATGCATGATGACACGTACTCCGCCACCGCTTTACAGAGTGAATTCTAACCCGCCAAACTTTCCATCCACTCGATATCTGGAAAAGCGACCTGAGATGTATGGACCTGGGCACCCGCCACCACCACAATTCGTGAATGGAAATCAAGAAATGATGCGCCAGCCAATATTTCTAAAGTCACGTCTGCAAAAAGCGATTCGGGGGCGTTCGCAGGGACCCACCAATGAAATACCCACATCGCCGGGTATACTTACTCAACAGACAGCCATTAGACCGAGGTTCCTTGGACCATCGCCCCAAATGCCAGGTCACATGCAGTTTCAGCGGGCTCACGTTCAGAATCAACCGAAACAAGGCGAACCTCCGATAAAGAAGGTCAAGCTAGAACCGCAAAACCGGTTCTCATCTCCATCCCCAAATGGTATAAGTCATTCGCCTGGAATAAGTAATTCCCCTGGAATGCCTATCATCCAGAGTGTCCATGGTGGCGTAAATGCAAGTACCTTCCCGCAATTAGCGGAGAAACCTAAAGAGGGCCCTTCGAGCGGTGCCGAGCAAACATCACCAACTGCAAAAGGACCTGTTAAAAATCCAAAAGAAGTTGCCAATATACTTGCCACCAGAGGCATTACCGTTACACACCGAGGAAAGACATCCTTCGTGCCGCTAGCAAATAAAGGCTCGAATGCGGCAAACGCCTCTGCTCAGGAAGCTGTCCAAAAGCTTCAAGCTAACAACTCAGTTAGCATTATTTCTAAGAAAAAACCTACGGAATCACACGTAAAAGGACCGCCTCCAGGCACTGATGGCAACGGTCACCGTATAACAACAAAGTTTCTCTCATGTCCCGTAATCACTTGTAAAGAAAAGTTCCTCACCGTTGAAGGTGTGAATCGACACGCCTTTCGATGGCACGGCATTCCGATGCCTAATCCAGATCGAGTACAAAAACGCATCCTTCGCTGTAGGCTTTGTCATCACATCTGCTCATCGCCTGAGATTCTGCAAGAGCACATTAGGCGTGAGCACGAGCCGAGCGTCAATGAAATCGGTATACCAATAGTGGATCTGCGGAACGATGAAGTTAAAAGAAAACTTGCCGGTTTGGGTATTTTTAATTATGTGCCACTAACTGCAGCTGGAGCAAGTACAAGCTCATTAGCGTTTCCCGTTGTATCGGTACAGGGTGCCGCAAATCCGAGCATTTGTAATCTCTTAGGGCTGGGAGCGAGCTCAGTATTATCACTGGGGCCTGTTAAATCAATTACAGTACGAAAGGCAAACAATGAAAATAAGTAAATAAATACTCATAAATTGAATTAATTTTTATCTTCTAAGGCTTTTTTGTATTTATAAAAATAAAAGTTAGTTATTATAAAATAGATGGAAAAAACATGGTTTTTACTTAACTGATGACACGAATCTTTAATTCTCGCTTAGTTCTCGAAATATCGAGTTCAGAATATTAAATGTTGGCCATTCCTACTACAAACAAGGATTTATGTGCTTAACTTGAACAAAATATTCGAACGACGTGTCCAAACTTAGTAATTTGCATATGTGTATTTACATATGTATGCATTGAATAACGATTCTTTTATTATTTTAGTGAGATCTTTAAGAAAATATTTCTTTAATCTTGTTGCTACTATGTTACCAAAAATATTCCTATTCGCGAATTGTGATAAATTTGTAGTTGCGAGGTTAAAAAACAACAATGGTGACAGCACGCAACAAATAAATCTCCACATCTTTGAATACTTACCACCCTTCCAACCACAAATCTATTTATTTTTAATTTTTCGATTACCATCCCATTGGAAAGGCTTCATGTGCAACTTTAATATTTATTTACATCCTTCCATATCCATCATCATCCATCACCGGCACCTTCTCCAATTTTACTTTGGAATGTTTTTTTTATAGGGCAATGAATTATAGGTAGGTATGATATGTACTTTATAATGTATTTAAAGAGCTCTTCATAGGAAAAATTCGATTGATTGTTTGCTTTCCTATTACATTATTAGCAAACAATTTAATGTATCTCTTAAGATATGGAGAAAGATTCCACATACTACATATTTTCTGCTAACAAAAATACATTTCTTTCTTCCAAGAGAAAATAACAAAAATTATCTTTCGATTAATCAATCAAAAAACAATTGCTTCTGTAAAGAAATGAACAATTCGCTGATTTTTTTCGAGAATAAGCGAATGTTGAACAATTGTAAAGCGCCATAAGACATTGGGAGTTGGATTTCATGCGCATTAATCGGACCACGACGCCATTTGTATATAATTTAAAATATCGAATTTGTATCGCAGGTTTTTACTTTTATCTACCATATTTTTATAGACATCACAAAATCTTTCCCATGCAGCTGTTTGGTAACCCACTCCGATGTTATTTGCCTTGTCAGCTGTCAGTGGTTAAAATTGACAGAACTATTTTGGCTTAGAAATTTTTCACATAATAAACATAGAAGATGGCTGCTCCTTTGGAAAATCTAGAGACTCAACTTGAAATGTTTATTGAAAACGTTCGCCAAATCCGTATAATTGTCAGCGACTTTCAGCCTCAAGGACAGAATGTCTTGAACCAAAAAATGTAAGTAAATCCTGATTGCATTTCTGAGTAAAGCCACAGGGCCACTCCTAAACTACGCGCTATTTTTGTTTTAGTCAAAGTTTGGTCACCGGACTGCAGGAGATCGACAAACTAAAGAACCAAGTGCAGGATGTCCAAGTTCCATTCGAGGTGTTCGACTACATTGACCAGGACAGAAATCCCCAGCTGTATACCAAGGACTGTGTGGAGAAAGCTTTGGCGAAGAACGAAGAGGTCAAAGGAAAAATTGACGCCTATCGCAAGTTCAAGTCAAATATACTGCTGGAGCTATACAAGACGTTCCCCAGCGAACTGAACCAGTATCGGGTCGCAAGGCCAGATTCTTAATCAAAAAAGACTGCAGAATGGAAGTTTGTCGCAAAAGTACGAGAGCTGATGCGGACAATTTAGTTGGTTTTTAGGAGCAATTTACTATTGATTATTTACTAGAATATGACAGTTATTTAATTAAATAAACTTTATGATACAAAGAATAACATGTGTTGGCATAGAAGGGTCAAATAGAGTTGGAAGCAATACTCAATTTTCTTCCTGTGGCCGAGTACATACGTAATACCGTCACCAAAAACACTCGAATATATGCTGAGAATCTTCGGCGGTAAGTCAAACAACTTGTGGCTCTGCATTAGTCGAGGGAGTAACATTAGCACAACCTGACCGTGTATGAGTAGAAGATATGATAGTACGTAGCAGCAACTCTATAAGTTTTGGGAAGAGAAAGTAGCTCATTAACTGGCATTAGTGACATAGTGTCCAGTCAATTAATAATTCTTATAGCAGTCACTCCAAATCTTGAACTCGAATACGACTGTAGTCGTATCTTACGAACACATACGAATTTGTAAAAACTAAATGCGACGATGGTCTGTTTCAACGGTCGTATTCGAATTCAAGAATTAAAGTGAGTGACCTATTTTTCGCTTTCTACAAGTTGCTTTAGGCATCTCAATAAAAGTTCATAGCGGCAGCTTGTTTGATTTTCATTGTATTACAAATCACAAGAAAACATGGTTATTTTTCCTATTTTATGTAAATCTCAACTGTATACTGAAATAACATGATGGATTTTTGTGGTTTACTGTATTCATACCAATTTCGATTGCATGGGCTATTATTTCTTCTCGAGCAGTGATGTGATGGCACCACCATTATTTCTATAGATTCGGCAAAACCTTCTCATGCAGCTGCTTAGTAACTTACCCGATGTTAATTGCCTTGTCAGCTGTCAGTTGTTAAAGTTGACAGAACTATTGTGGGTCAGTAAATTTTCGCATCGTAAACAAGAAAGATGGCTGCTCCTCTGGAAAATCTAGAGACTCAACTTGAAATGTTTATTGAAAACGTTCGCCAAATCCGTATAATTGTCAGCGATTTCCAGCCTCAAGGACAGAATGTCTTGAATCAAAAAATGTAAGTAAAATCCTCAATGCATATTGGAGTAACTCCACAAGGCTCTTTCGAAATTGGCTTTCTTCTTCAATTACGTGTTACTCTTTTTTTTCAGTCAAAGTTTGGTCACCGGACTGCAGGAGATCGACAAACTAAAGAACCAAGTGCAGGATGTCCAAGTTCCATTCGAGGTGTTCGACTACATCGATCAGGACAGGAATCCTCAGCTGTACACCAAGGACTGTGTGGAAAAAGCTTTGGCTAAGAACGAAGAGGTCAAGGGAAAAATTGATGCTTACCGTAAATTCAAGTCAAATATTCTGGTTGAGCTGTTTAAGACGTTCCCCAGTGAACTGAACATGTACCGGGTCATGAGGCCAGATTCTTAAGCACACAAGACTGGAGAATGAAAGATTGTCGCGAAAACATGCGAGTTCATTCGTTTGTTTTGATTAGTTTTTAGGAGCAATTTACTATTTTGATTATTTCCTCAGAATAAAATTATTTAATTATGTACAATTTAGTTTGTAATAGGGAATAAGTTGAACGTTGGGGTAAGTGAGTACTAGTCTAGGTCATTAAATCTATTTCTATTACGGATGTTAAGGCGAAATTTTTCTGAAGCTCTACTGGCCTATCGCCATGTCGTAATAGCTCTCGGGGAAAGAAAGTTTTGACCACACTTTTCTCCAGAGATAGAGAGTTTAGTTTATAGTATTGAACCAAAAATTGAAAATACCAAGCAATAATGCAGCTTTTAGGGACAAAAGGCCTCAATTCTCTTAACATCATGAGAAGACTGTTTTTTGCCTCGACAAGCAGACGATCTATTTAAATGAAAGCTTGAGGCGACATGAAAGTATTGTAAATACATTCAATTGTTTTATAGATTCGGCAAAGGCTTTTGGATTTCTCGAACCTAGTTCTGGACTGTTATTTATCCTAATTATACTAGCTGTTCGGTTAAGCAGCGTTAAATCGTTGGCATTGGATTTCGTCAGGGATGTGCATTTTACTTTCTTCTACATAGGCACATACTTCTAATAGATAGACTGGATGTTGTGAACACTATTACATTTACTTCTTGCCGCTGATGAGACATGTTTGAGTCCTCTAAAACCGAACATAAGCGCCCACACGACCGCCTAATGGTACTGAAATGAAGTTAAACGTAAACAAATCAAAAGTGATGGTCGTGTCCACAACGCCTGTTAATGCAGTTCATATATTGAAATCGCATTCAAATAGGTTGAGAAGTCCTTCAGAACTTGATCAATTCTGGATAAGATAAGCTGAAGGAACGTAGTCTCACGTAATGTTATAAAGGGATAACACTGACAGCGAGTGCGCAGCGTTAGATTAAGGAATAACAATATTTAGTACCTACTTTTCCGAGTTAAAACCAAAGATTCGGCATCTCGGACTGAATTTTATGATGACACTGTAGTGACATCAGTTAAATGTCTTCTTGACATTATAATTTGGAAATTACTCCTGATGATTTGGATTTATTTCACGTTCACCTGAGTATTCCGATTTAATAAGAAGGAATAAGATCGAGACTTAGTCTTTTCTATAAACTACACTACTACTAAATTCAGCATCTAGTCAGCAACAAAAAAAAGATGTAGGTAATAGAGAATGGCACGACAATTCAAATCCGTCGGACCCAAAACGATCTCAGATTTCCAATTCTCATCGGATTTAGAAAACTTCATTTTGCGCTCACAAAACAAACAGAGCTGTACCACGGCTTCGAACACCAAAACACAGATGCCACTACTGTCGCACGAAATTGACAACTAACCACCGTGTCAGCTGGTAATGACATTTCTAGTGCCTCGCTTTAACCTAGTCGCACGTGCAATTTGCATCGTTCGCTGCACTTTTGCATTAAAAAAGCGTTTTTCGGTTCGTCTTCTCTGAAAAGTTCCAACGAAAATGTCCCCTGCGCTAGACAATAACGTCCTCAAGTATTTCGTCTACGGTACAACCGCCGTTGTTCTCTCTGAGCTCGGCTACTATTACTTCCGCCGGTGGATGAAACGCTGTCGTGATATACGTAAGGCTCAAAGCAATCGGGAAATTGCCGAAGTCATTTGGATAAATGAGCTGACCACCGATTGTAGTGTCAAGCGGCCCAAAGGCACTCCCCACGACGACCAAAAGTGCTTCAATAACTTCTGTTATCCACGGAATATCGGTAAAATTGTAGCTCTAATCGACAACGCGAAGCACTCTATAGATTTGTCGATGTATGTGTTCACGTCGTTTGAATTGTCACAGGCCGTCCATCGAGCACTAAAACGGGGTCTCGATATCCGTATAATTAGCGACCAAGAGATGGTCTATTCGTCGGGATCACAAATCACAAATTTAACCAAAGCCGGTGAGTAGAATTAAGAGAATACGTTTTTCTAGTTCCTAGATGAAAACACGTGCATAATTGCACTCGTTATTCCATTCAACATGTGTCATCTGATTTCTTCGCTGTTTCTAGGCTGTTGTATTTCCATTTGAATGCAAGAAGATGCCCTTAGCAACCATGTGGCTGCTGTAGAAATTCTCAACCAACAACAACAGCAACCAAAGAACGAACGTATACATATATTTGCAGTTGCTTACGTCACTATTGCGTAATGCATACTCGCATTGATCTGCTTGGAGATTAGATTCATCGAATTTATCGTTTGCTCATAATTTTGTTTTTGCAAATACCTATTCTTTGGGTTATTTTTAACCATTTCTTCATCTCAGAATTCCTGTTGTGCTTTTCTTTGATTGTTTTTTTTTAGTTGTTGCAATTTGCAGGTAATAAATCACTGCTATGGAATGCTTTTTCTCTATTTAAGCTTTTTTTCGAACTTCTAATGCAGGTTACGTGTTCTCTGTGGGCATTGGCGAATTTGCAGTTTATTAAATGGCAAAAAGCGTCGGAATACACAATTTAGGAAATATTGTTGCATTTAATTTAGTTTTGTCAAACTGTTGGTTCTTTGTGTACTTGGAGTATTAATTCGTGTTGGTTGGTGTCTACGCTTGGATGGGAATGTATGACAGTTTTGGTCTTTTTTTTTTTTTTTTTTGAGAATTCAGATTTGAACCAATCTGATTGGCACAGAAACTGTACGACGAAAATCAGCTAAAATATACATCAAGGGGATTTTGCCTAGGAAAAACAATCGTTGTATTTGAATTTGAAAATAGAGAGTAAGAAAGAAGAAGTGTTTTTCATCTATTGGGCCAATAAAGGGTTCTTTCAAGTGGACTGGCAATACGTACGAGTGTGCAGTACCCTTCCAGAGCGCTAGACGTTTTGGCCATTCTTTCAACGACTTCTGCCTTAGTTGTAGAAGTGAAGAAGAGGAAGAAAATATTCCACCCATCCTGCCCAAACTAAATTGTCAGTAAGGCTCAGATGCTTAATTTCCAAACGTTTTGACAGTTTGAGACTCACTTACGATTCTGCTTTTTAACCTCATTTTTTTGATAACCTGTCTGCTGTCGAAATGAGCAAGCAATGCGCTTTTGTTTGTTCATCTAAGCCCTTTTTTTTGTTTCCTGTCAAAGTATTGTAGCTTCTGAACATAGTAGTGTGTGTTTTAGTCGAGGACTTAACATTTCCTCTGCATGTAGTACGTCAGGTTCTTTCAAGTTGATTAAAAGAAACCATGTAGTTGCAAACAATGGCTGCTTTGGCGGCCACCGATTGGTCACTAACCTCATCATTTTTTAGTACCTGTCTTATGCATGTAATACTCTAGACGGTCGCAAGAAAGTTTTTTGGGAATTCTCTGGGATTTATTGCAAGCTAATTGCTACTATCCACCTTCATGTTAGAAGAGTTGATATTTAAAGCGTCTTCATAGTCCATAGTTTTGTTCAGTCTCTGAAGGGACTTACAAGCTTGAATTTCAGATGTTTGAATGTGCAAAGACTGCCCTCTTCTCTGAAAAAAACCAACAATGTGTGCGATACAGTAGACCAGTTTTGGTTTTCAGCCATCAGAGGTTCGCAAATTACGAATATCCTTTACACGTGTGTCTCATGTAAACTACATTGAATTCTTCTTACTAAAATTGTACGTTTTACTTTGTTTTTCTAGGTATACCCGTTCGATATCCGATTACACCCAACCAGCTAATGCATCATAAGTTTTGCATAGTCGACGGTCCGGTTCGGTCGCGCGCGGTAGCTGAAATGCGAAAACAAACCCACTCCAACGCTCAGCCAATACTCTTCACTGGCTCACTAAACTGGACTCATGCGGTTAGTTCATATTGGCATCCTTTATAACAAATAATAAATCCTTTTTTCTATTTTCCAGGGATTCAATTCCAATTGGGAAAATATGATCATCACTTCAAATATTAATTTGATTAGGAAATTTGAAGACGAATTCCAACGAATGTGGATAGCATTCAAAACGCTTGATGGATAGGTCTTTCTTAAATGTGAGTCTCACTATAAGCCTACATATGTTTTTGAATAGAATAAGACCTACAACACGTAATACCTACAACATGAAAAGACTTGAATTAAGTTAAGTTATGTAAGGATTTAATGCATTTTAAAGTAATATTTTTTTTTTTTTAATTTCGTAATTATGTGAGGATTAAGTATATTTTGCAAATGATTTTTGTTATGAATTGAGTTGTTAATTTCTTTGGAACACACAAAACAAGAAAAAAAAAAACATGTATTTTGTAGAAAATCATTTGAAGATTAAATAAATACCCATTGGATTATAGATAAACATTTTCGAAATTCTTATTGTTTTCTTTTGATTGCCAGATAAGTAGTTAGAGTTATTATTATTATTTTTTGTATGTAGCTAGTCAATCATGCTTTTGTCACAAGCTTTAGGGTTATGCTCTAGGATTTAAGATTTAAATTAAGTTTTTCTTTTTACTGTATAAGCCTCGGACTATGCCATATTTGGTGTGGAATAGAACAGCGATCACTTTTTTTTAAAGTTTATTTCTTGTTGCTCCAAAATTGGAATTGATCATGATATCATAAGAATTTTTCTTCTTGTTTCACAAAAGTGATGACTAAAGGGGTTCTAGCCAACTGAACCCTTTTGCCATCACTGGAAAGCTTAAGGATTGCCATGTAATTTTTGTATTTGGAGGTAAAGTTACTGTGCACACGCAGGGATGTGAAATTCCTACTCAAAAATATAATAAATTAGGAGGCAAACTGGACTCGGTAAGCGAAAGAGGTTAGTAATAGTATAATAGGTTATTATAATAGAATAATTTATGCTGATGAATAGTTTCGGTTTGTCGCAAAAGATTAAGTATTGTTTTATTTGGTTTATTGACTATTTTATACATATACATACTTACTTACTTACTTAAAGGGCTCCCGACCCTTGTAGAGTACCTGCCTGAGACATCGTTGCCTTCCATCCTCTGCGGTCCCGAGCACGCTGCTTCCAGTTGTGAAGACCAAGTTTTCTGGCAACTGCGACAGCTTGGTCTTTGTACCGGAGGTTCGGTCTTCTTCGCCATCTCGAACCTGGTATTCGAAGATCCTCTTGGCTGGAGCATTGTTGTCCATTCGCTCGATGTGGCCGAGCCAATGTAGTCTGCGTATCTTGGCTTTTTGCACTACATCCACATCCTGGTACAGCTTATAGAGTTCGCGGTTGTACCTTCTCCTCTATTCGCCCTCCTCGCATAAGGGACGTAATATCCGACGGAGTATTTTTCGCTCGAAGGTGCCGAATATTTGCTGAGCTTTCTTACTTATCGTCCAGCACTCGGCTCCATAGAGCAGGGCTGGCAAGATGAGCGTTCTGTAGAGTATTAATTTGGTCCGTCGAGTTAGCAGTTTTGAAACCAGTTGTTTCGCCAGACCAAAGTAGCAGCGGTTTGCTAGGGTTATTCTTCCTCGGATCTCTACAAAGGTGACATTTGTAAGTTGATACATTTACATACTTAATATAAAAGAAAATGTAGTTGAATGAACACTGCAATGCTTGCTATTGACGTCGATAATAAGTCAATTTTTCACTGGTGTCGTGACCCGGCTTGGAAAAGAACCCCGCATGAGATTCTGTGCACTCAAGACATTCTCCACTAGGTATCAACTTTACAACTACAGACCAATTCTTTTTGTACACAACTATTGCTAACTAGAACTATATGTCTATTCCAACTCAAAGGTCGTGAACTATGGACAAGATCCTAGGATGATGAAGTATTGTATTGTAACAAGATATCAAGGAATTAGTGATAGATGCTCCTCACTTGGCATATTGTAAGTAATTAAGATCGACAAACAAGGTTATCTCGATAGATAACACGCTTTGTATAAACGATTTTTAATTTATGGAAATCCCTCTTTTGTTTCTTTGAATTTAATTAAAGATAAAATTAATTTGTCATCACCTGTTGATGACTATATCTTTTTTTTTTTCTGTCGCCTGATAGTATCTTATTTGTATAGTCTGACACATTTACAAATACTTGATGTCGTAAAGCATAAATCGTAGAGATAGTCGCCTAATATATAGCAACTTAAAGCCATCAATTATTGAGTTCAGTAACTGAGTTATAGGAGAGTTTTATCGCACTATTGTCCTTTTTTGTCGAATTTATCATGTAAAAACCAGATCGGTCCTTAGATTGATCTTTAAATTGGTCTCATTTAACATCCACTTCATCCTTTCGAATGATTTACAATACAGTTGCGGAGAAAGGTTTTCCGGCAATTTGCAACTAACAGTGTTTGGGGAATTTATTTTTTTCTTCCGAAAGAAATCCTATTCAAATTGTATTCTTAACATTTGTCATTTGTCAAAGATGGGAAAACCAAGAAAAAGAAATTGTCACCAGGTAGTTGATTCGATATGCATGGAAGGATGTCACTTACCTGTTTCGGTGATACACTGGCATTTACTTGCATAACCCGAGTAGGAGCTAGAATTTTAGATATTTGAAAAATAAGATCATAAATCAACGTTTTTCTATTGAAAGCAAACAGGAAATTGGTGCATAGGAATGTATGTACATATATTTGAGACTAATAGTCCCCAATGACTCGTTTTCGGGTATTGTTGTTCTGCTTGACGTTATCCTTTTTAGGACTTTTGATCTTTCGGGTTATTGTGATGCTTCCGTGTTGTGAAATTTTCTTTACTAATTCTTAAAAAAAAAATACTGTTCAAATATGTAGATTTATTCTTCTCCCACAGTGTCCTGGTTAGGGATACAGAAGCAGCTTTGCTTCCTTTGATTAATTTTACTTCAGATATGAACTAACTTATCCCAAAAGTAGAAAATAAATTCATTGTTCTCGTCTGAAGAAAACAAATCAAAATTCTTACAAATTTACAAAATCTTAGATAGAAATTTTGAGTTTTGATGAGGTTATCATAGAACTCATAAACGATTTTGAACCCGGGTAACGGGTTCTGCGTTTTGAATGCAATGGCTCTTTGCCTACTCCAATCCATTTGGCCTTCTGCTACCGTGTTGGGCCATTCATAGTCTGCAGAGCCTTGCAGTTAGTCAGCAGCATCCCAATCTTGAAGTGCACGCTCTGGAACTTGAGCTCAAGTCTATTTCAGTCGCAGTCAATGCACAGCATATTCCATAAGGAGAGCTACCACTTTCACCATCTTTTTCAGCTCTGGTTGTATAAGTAAGCGGAACTGCTTGTGCAGTTTCTACATGGCTTTTGCTATGACTCTTCGCAGTTCCAAGCGCCTTCGACTTTTTCTGCTGATTACTTGCATGGGAAGTCAAAGAACTACTGAAAGTTTGGAGATGTCGGCTCGGAAATTGGTTAAGGCTTGTGCATAGGTACAAAATCCTTTTGGAAGTATCGCAGTTACTGAGCCCTTAGGGAAAAGGTTGATCCCTTCCGTCGGTCGGGTTAACCTAGTCGGTGGCAACGGTGGAGAAAAGCGCCTGTTTTGATAGGTGCTGACAACTCTCGCAGTACTCGCCTGTCGTCCTTATCAAAGATTGAGAGGCTCTCAGCCTCTAGGCAATTCAGCAAGACAAATGCACTTGCTTAGAGCTATCCCTTTGCTTGATCCAAATGGAGTATGACTACTTCCGCACAAAGCCTTTGCTCCACGTGTTCTACTAGACCACCGTGCAGTCTGTTTGGCTCACACTTCATTGATTTGATTTCGTTTCAACATTTGGCTTCATTTTCCAAGAAGTCATACAAGAGCTAGAAGTCATTCAGTTGTTTGACATATCATTCCGACTAAGGCAGTCCTGATAATCAACCAGTAGCTGGTAGTGCTAATCTATCAGTAGTGGTAGTGATTTGGTTTATAGCCTTGGACTACCATCAGTTGCCTAAACAATATAAAGATCATACTTATTAACATTTCCTTCAATGTCGCTGATGTATGAGGCTAAGGATTTATGAATTTCTATACAAGACATGACAGCAATCAGTTGTACTTAAATTGCAAAGGAGTTCCTTGAACTATCTCCTAACAAAAAAACAAAAAGACTTGGCATTGTGTCTTGAGGAACATAATCCTATTTTTGCAGGACAAAGTCATATTTCTCAATGAACATCTCTTACTTGGCATCTCTTAATAGTTTCCACATTGGTCATGTGTTAAACACATGTCCTGTGTCCGGCCCAACCATAAATCTATGGTTTTTTTTTAACATAAATTTAAAAAGAATGGTTGAAGAAACTACAGGAGACTATTTCTATAAAGCGAGTCATTACTTCCGTACAATTTGTTCTTGGATTTTGCATTTAAAGACCAATCACTCTCCTGTTGGGCAATGACTTTGTTAAGAGAAGGATTTGCTCATTAGAACTAGGTATAGAGGGGATATACATATAATCCAATTTTGTCCTATTAAATGAAGAGGTTGAAGCGAAGAGCTGAGTTCAAGAACAACCTATTATTGACTATTTTTTTTCCTTTTCATTTCTTAGTAAAGTTAAAAAAAAAATGAAAAACGATCTAGTAGGACACAGGTCTTTTATCAGAGAACGTAGATTTTCCTGGAATTCCGACGATATACCACAAGTTATCACTCATTTAACAAACAGCATTTTACATACGATATAAGCTATGAGAAGCTATCTAAAAAGTTGAAATAGCTAGTGATTAAGTCGTGACTGCTAAATGTGATTCAAGTGAAATGTGCAAGCAAATGAATAATAAACAATTCCATGACTAACAGTCTTATAGTTAGCACTCTGCTGATGAATAATTTCATGCTGGGCAACTCCCTAATGATAAGAAATTCTAACTTGAACATGTGCAACCTGTTTTTATCTACTACGTTCCAAATATAAACAAATCCTAACGTCAACGCAAATAGCCGTTAATTATTTTCATTTCTACGTAACGTATAAGTACTTGTGGTTAGGGACGGAGATTCTGGGTAAAGATGAATAAATATTGCTCAAGATTAAACTGGGCAAAGGTCAGAAACAAACAGCTTCAAAGAGTCTCAAAAGATTTTTAGTTGTTTCAAGTCGATTAAAATATTCTTTTAAATATAAATGATTCGAAATGAAGCATAGATCTATTACTACATATGCTTTGTGCATAGTTAAAGCCAAGGTTTAACCCGACTTTAAACGACTAAATTCGACTCAACTTACATACATAGCTGAGTTCAGTTGTTTTTTTTTCATTTGACAGATACAACATACAACGCAAGCAAACGTATTATGTCCGTCATGTCAGTTATGACATTAGGTTATGCTTTCCAATGTTGATAACGGTTTAGCCTTTAGTCATGAGCTTCAAGAATGAAAGCAAACATATCAACTAGAAACCGTTTCGTAAAGCGTACATGTCGCCCATCTCTTCTTGCTAAAGGCCGGCCATAGAGCTCTAGCCAGATGAATCCAGCGACTGTTTGCATGATCGCTGGCTTCATCTTCTACTTTTTTTTTTGTAAAGAACTGACTGGACCTGCTACAAAGGGAAGGGCCTGCGATATGTGCACCGTCGACCCTTTCTTAGCAAGCTCATCGGCCTTCTCGTTTCCTTCGATATCCATATGCCCTGGTACCCAACTGAGGGTCACCGTATTGGATCTGGATATCTCGTTTAAAAGTGATTTGCAGGCCTACTGGATAGACTAGACATCTAAGAAAAAAAAAAAACAAATTAACATACGCAGGGCCACGTACTTCGTCTTTAGCCTGAGTCTTCAACTACTCTCTCTCTCCGTAGAGTTTGGTGCATGTGAATTATGGAATTGGAACTGTCAGAAGCTTTTCTATCACTCCACAATTGGGAAGAGTAATTCGGCCAATGGTGTCTCTCAAATACCATCGTATCAAGTCTTACCACTTTGTGCCTTGATCGTGAAGATAATCTCTTCTTTACTGGGAGTAGTGTTACGTATACGAATCTCAGATTGACTTGGGTGCATAACAAAGAATCCCAGCAAAATGCTCCATCTATCTCTTGGATTGTTTCTTCTCCGAAATAAGCAATGAACCATCTACATAAGTCCGCCACTGGGTATTGGCTAAAGCTGGTGCGACCAGCTGTCACCTCTTTACTGATTCTATTGCTACTAAAGCGGACATCTTTCGCTTCCTAATTCGCTAACTTCTTCCATCATCATGAAGTAGGCATAGGGGCATAGGGCGTCAACAACGCATGCGTGCTATCTTGTTCGTAGTTCTACAACGCGTTTGAGCTCTCTCCAACTCATCCCCAAAGAGCTCGATTCCTTCTCGACTGTTCTGCGCCACGTTTGCCTAGGGCGTCGCGCTGTTCTGCCTGCTTGGGTGAGCGGATTCCACTGCATAGCGTATTTTGCAATGGAATTGTCTTCGCGCCGTAGGGTGTGTCTAATCAACTGCCACTTTTTTTTGTATTGTAATGTTGATAGGTTCCTGGTATAGTGACTCAGCTCAGTTCTCTTCTAGACTTCAGGTATTCTCAATTGTTGTCCTAATGAGGGGTAGTTTCTTGTGGGGCTAACCTGAGTTACCATCAGGTGATGATCTTCTATTATCTCTTACATCTACGCCTTACCTCTTTCGGTTGTCCAAAAAAGCGCTTCTAAAACTGTGACTGATAACAAAGTGATCGATTTGTTTTGAGGTTTCTCGTCTGTTATTGGGCAACCAGCTGATTTAGTGGCAGGCATGGAACAACCTACGGTAAGGCGATTAGTATTGCAGAAATCTACAAACCTCTCGCCTGTAACATGTTGCAGCCTTGCCTCCCAGTGGTTTATAATAACCTTCGGCTCAATTCCTCGTGGCTTCACATTTGTACGTATTGCCACTGGTAATCTAAGTGTTGCCGATTGCCTACTAAAAGGCACTAATAAATAAAATAATTTCCATACGAAATCGAATCACCATTATAGAGGCATAAAATACCCACACCCCAAACATAATGTCCACAACCTAGACAATGAGCAGTAGATACATAAATCAACAACATAAACTGTGTGAAAATGAAAACGCCCAATAAAATTATCCATTTAAGGTGAGGAAAGAAAGAAAAAGAAATAAATACCACAAAACAACATAAGAGAGAGAAAGTGTAAACAGCTCTACAAACGGCTTAATAGTTATCTGTTTTCCTTCTTTTCATTTTTATCCGATTTTTATTTCCATGTTTGGTGTTGACATTGGTACAATATGCGGCGGCATAAAAATTCCTTTCGAATGCCACTCGAAATGTAAACAACGAAATACTAAAACTTTATTGAAATACGTATTGTTTGTGGACAATCCAGATCCCGGCTAATAACAAGGTCAATATGTCCTCTATACGAGAGAGAGGTGGCACTTCATTAAGAATATGAAGTTATAAATCATAACATCCTTAAAGAAGGCGTTAAAAAAAAACAATATCTTTTCACCTGAAGCGCCATAAATCTTGAAACATTTCTTTTCTTGTGTTTGGTCAACACTTGGACCAGCAGTAGGCGGTATATATATGCCGTCGTTAAAAGGGAGTCTTCTTTGTTGTGCCTTTTTGAATGGAAAACCGAAGGATGTCCTCATTTATTAGGGCACTTACGAGTAGATGCATCTAACAAAACTGTAGCTATAAAATTGAAAGCAATTAAACGAGAATACAAAACTGATGCTCGGGGGGACCTTTGTAAATTGTTAGATAGCGTGTATCAAAAATGCATAAAATAATGGTTATAAATGTAAACTCGTATATGACAACCCTCATCTTTAGTTTTTTTTTTTTTTGTTTTGTCCAGGCGAATGCAGTTCGTCCCTAGTATTTACGTTTCAATTAAACGTCTAACGTTATCTTAATTTACACATTGCATACAAGTATGTGAAGTAATTAAAACAATTTCTCCTTCCGAGAGCGACTTCTAAGGGTAGCGTGAATGAAAATGGAAAAAACCACAAAATTTGTGATTAAAAAACCGCAACATAAGGGACAGATAGCGGTTGAATGCGAAATAGAAAGCGGAGAATCCGAATTGGTAGTTCTTATGCATAGTTTCTCCATCACAATAAAAATTATTAAATTTTTAGAAAATGTATTTTCGTTACCTCTGTTTGAGACCACAACTTCAAGGCCTGTTTGTTCTTGGGCAGCTTCATTCTGTGGTCCATCCGCTAAAGTCTCCAGCTTCGATCTATAACATATATTGTCTACCTATTTAAGAAGCCATCAAACTCCTCGTTCGTCGGACACTGGTTGTAGATATGATATTCAAACAATTTTGGCCACACGAGGCCAAACCTCTGACCTCTGTTTCTTGGCAGGGTCGCTAACCACAAGTTCATATTGTGTTATTGTATCGCTGATACGGTTCACTTAAGATTGGGACGCGACGTCTTCATCTAGTTCACGATATGTTTAGGTTAGGTTAGGTATGTGGGTAGGCAGAGGAAACAACAACTTCCTATGGTTGTACTTACTCCTTATGCGTGTATACAAACCATCCTGATGAAGTTCAGTAACATGTCGGTATTGACGTTGGAGAGTTTTCCTAGATCCTGAAAGAAGAGCTTGCCGAGGAATTTATACCTGGAATGTTGGAGTCCAGGGCACTGGTAGAGGAAGTGGGTGGTGTCCTCTAGAACCTCCTCATCGCCGCATCCTCTACAGAGTTTAGGTGGTACCGCAGAGTGTTGTGACCCGTGAGTATCCCCACGAGTATGGACAGTGAACGTCTGTCCTTGCGGATAATTCTCTCGATCCTTGCTTTGTCAAAAGTTGGCCATAGTTGTTTTGCAGTTTTGCAAGTGTCTATGCACTTCCATCTCAAGTTCGCCTCTCTCATAGCTAGTTTCCCTGTTTCAAGCCTGAGAGCGCAGGGCTTATAGAAAGGTCGGTCAGTTCAAGTGGTTCCGATTAAGCTTTCCTTCTAATTTATCTAATTCATCTGCTCTTGCATTTCCCGGGACGCCCTCGTGCCCAGGGACCCAGCAGAGTAGAACCTTGTGCTGTGTTCCAAGAGCCTTAAGCTCTTCGCGACAGTACTTCACAAGTTTGGATTTTATTTCTATGGCAGTAATTGCTTTGATAGCTGCCTGGCTTCTGGTGGTATTGCTCTTACGGCAGACTCACAGGCCACTGTTGTCACTGCCAGGACCTCCGCTTGGTAAACACTGCTGTGGTCTGGGAGTCGTATAGATCTGGATACACCCAGTGATTCGGTGTCCATTTTTGATCCATCAGTGTAAATGGCTATGGATTCGGCATTTGGTATGCGTCTGTCTTTCCATTCATCTCTGCTAGGGTAAGCTGAGGTAAATGGTATTTTGAAGCCAAGGTAAGGCTTAGTGTAGGCTGTTTTGGGTGTATGTGCGAAAAATCTGCCAATGATGGTCGCGTGTCCTATCGTACTTGGCTTCCAGCACGCAGTCTGACTTATTCTTAAGGCACTGATGGCTGCTGCTGATGTAGATCTGCTCGTGTAGATGTCTAGCGGAGGCAGGTTGAGAATAGCCTCAAGATCCGCAGTTGAAGTGGTTCTCATCGCACTGGTGGCACCAATACACGCTAGTCTGCCTTATTGCCTCTTTCATTGAAATTTCCCTTCTTGGCTACCTGAATCTCATCGACTCCCTCAACTTACTAAGTCTCATTTAAGTGGGAATGCATAGCATATCAAAACGAATAAATTCTTGGAATTATTATTTCACATTGACCCACAAACGTCAGCATTCACAAGTACGCCTAAACATTTCTAAATTTATTGGCAAACCAATAAAAAAATTAATTGTCATATAACTAAGGCCAAGTCACTTTCGGATAGTAATTCGTGTGGAAACATAAATTTAGTCAAGTATCTGCAGTGAAATTTATATCAGCAACATTTCAACTATGAGAACTCTAAATTTACTCTTGCGAAAGCCTTCAAAGGTTCATCTGAACTCAAGGATACACTGGGGCAGGGTTGTATTTCCTTCAATAGTAGCGCTATCTCAATCCATTGATGAAAGTGATACCTGATAAGTTTCCCATTCATGTACCAGGAGCACATTTATTCAATGACAGTGATCTATGTAGGTGTGAAGGATTTAAATTCATTCATTCACCTTGTTCTTTCAGTAGTCCTCATCCGCCGCCCTCTATACCTTTTCATATCTATTGCCCTTTTTGAAACTGATACAGTTTTCAGAATTTCTTCAGCCAATTCTATTTTTAATCAAAACACAGTTTCAAAAACTACTTCAGGGGAAGTATGCGTCCACGAACAGACAACAGAGACACCTTAAAAAACCAGCGGCGAAATTTTCCTAATGGGAATACATTTCTCTTCATTACACCTGAAGTGCTCAAAGTCACCGACGACAAAAATAGTGAGAGGATCCTTTTTTCCCAAAACAAAAAAAAAAGGTTCTCAAAAAAAAACCTTACGTGTGAGACCTGCTTTGATAAAAATGCACAGCTCATATTTCACTGACACTAGATATCTATTTTCCCTGATAGACCATTCGTGTTTCCTTCTTTTTTTTTTTCAATAAATTTTCTAAATTACTTTTTTTTCTTTTTTTGAAAAAAAGTATATGTTTTGTCACACGCACAGAATAACACATTTGGTTGGATTATCGGGGAAAAAAATCTCAGCAGTAGGGGGTCAATTGATTTGGATGATGCGATCCGGCGGTTTGGTGAAGCGCATATAGAACGCTTCTTCTAGTAGACAACTCACTTAAAATGAAACACATTTGTATTTATTTTTTTACCGAATTAAGTGGGGGCATATTAAATCAACGAAGTGGGCAATAAATTGATCATGAAATGACGGCGAATTTGTTGAAACGAATAAACTGTATGATTTATGTTTTAAAGAACTTATAGGACATAGTTGCAGGAGAACTCAGTAAAGGATTTAGAGGATTGGTTTTGAAATACCTACATTCTTAACTCGTCTAAAAATATTCGAGACATCAAAGGGAAGTCGGAAAGTTTTGTGAAAAAACAGCTTTTGATCTTTAAATTCGATCGAGAGAACTCTTACTGATGCTACTGACTTACATAGCTCACATATGTACATATGTATGTCCTGTATGTGGATCCTCAACTACGCCTACGTAGCATTGTGTGCTTTTTCTAGCGGGCAATATGACTACTTTTCAAACCAATTGTCGTTAACGACTCACTCTGCGGGTACTTAAATTGGTTTTAGTGAAATGAAACAAAAAGAATTCATCATTAAAAATTAGATCGTGGAATCCATGTCAACATCGGACCGAATGGACAACGTTCTAGCCAAAAGAATCTTCAAATCACTATAAGACGTCAGTTATAAAGAGAAGTTGTCAAAGACCTGTCACTATTGGAAGCTGTTTGTCCGGAATCTCAGAGAGGGTTAGGCTCACGTACATACTTTTGTAATTTAAAGTACATATCCCTTCTCTCTCAATGTACCTAACTAATATCTTCTCATTTCTAATCCCAAAAATACTTGAAGTTATGAACTACTATTAGGTCTTTTCGCGTACTTTTTTCACTAAAATTCGTAAATTATCAAATATCGAAGAGTGGGGGTAAAATTCTCTCACAGAGAGCTTAAATTACGAAAAAGTAAACGAGCGGGTTGAACAAGAAAAAGTTGAAAAAACACTAGTTTGACAGCTTTGACAGTTTTCATAAAACAGCCCACAGAAATTTCTTGTACTAAAATTCGCATCATAAGGAAATTTCTTACTATCTCATGAGCGCTCTCTTTTGCGAAAAACTACGAAAATTCTCCGTACGCGAACAGATTTTCGTAAAAATTCGTAAATTTTCGTAAAATTTCGCTGTTTTAGGAGGGCACGCGAACGGACCTATTATTACTCTAAATATTTTAGAAGATACACGTACCGCAGTTTACTTATAGCTCTTGCCAAATATCTACCTTTCGTTTCCTAAAAAGATAAAGTTTTATGACACTGTAAATCCCATACATCAATTTTATCTAAACCACCAAGAAGGGATCATAAACTATAAGATTTAAAAGTTTTATGACTGTACAATCATCGATACCTGTGTTTACCGCTGGTTTAGTTGGACAGAATTATTCTAGAAAAATTGTGATTAAGCTTTGACACTCCAAACAATACATATATTTATGGGGTAAATTGTATGATTCACTAAAAAAATTCAAAACTTTATATTTTTTGGGAGATACATATCTCCTCACTCTTCATTCTGTTTTTTATGAAATAAATCGATGCTCAAAAGAGATGTTAATTAACTCGACAAAGTAATAAATGTTTCTTTTGAACGCGTGGGATCGTAAAATATTTGTTTTAATATGAATATGTACACATTAAGGTGTGCATCAGAATAAGATGCATCAAATCTAAAATTATTGAAGGTTTTAACTTTTATTGCCGCCAAAAAGAATTGCGGAAGAGTCATGTTGTGTCATTGCATTTTGGCCACTGGGTGATGTCATATCACATTTTTGAACTTAACCTGGGAAATATTTGCTAACCAATTATTAAAAGCTGCATTTACGTAATGGAACGGTTCATATTAAGGCTTTTAAAGTTGATGGCTTATTGAAGTCAATGAAGTCATTACCAAGTACTAAAATTTGGTTGAAGAGCGAAATGAAGAATTGTATGAATGGATGTCCTAACGGCTATCGAGATTCTGAATCTTACGTCAATAAAATATGACAGCTGTCATCGCGAAGTTTTGCCATTTTAATAATGGAGTGCAATACGGTTGATTGTGAAAACCTCAGTGCCTATTTTCAATTAGTGGTTAAGTTATATGTGTCATTAGTTCATCGCGAAAATTCTTCTAAATGATTCCATCGGGTTCATGTGTTCAATATCAATCAATCCGTGGAAATGCCTTTCCACGACCAATATTTCATAACATGGTCTAGTTCATGGTCTTGTTTTTATGGTTCCCATTACTCCGATGCACTTTAAGCTTGAAAATTCGTTAGAACCCCTTTTACAAAACTAGATAGATGGCAAAAAGTTGTGGGCTCTGATACGCCAAACGAGAAAAGACAGGTAATTACCTATCTTCGGTATATGATGTTTAAACGTCCTCTTGGACATCTGGGATTTAAGCGCGTAATTTTTGCCTAGTTGGGGCGTTAAAAACATTGACACAATTCTTTAAGAGCTTCTGCTTCTGTTTACTTCATAAATGTCAAAGTTTCGTTGACAAAAGAAGCCATTTGCAAAAATGTGAACATCTTTCGATGACTTTTGCGCCACCTTGTAGACATAACCGAATGACAGAGTGACTTGTAAGGTCTATTCTGACGGCCCAACAGCTAGTTTAAATTACAACAAGGTTGCAAGTTTTTTTGGCTGACTGCTTATTTTCAAAGCACATCAAATCGTCCCACTGAATCACATGCACTCAAGTGCTACGTCATACATACCGAACATAAAATGTCATATTGGTATAAGTTTATTCGGGATATAAGAGCTGTCAGTTTTGTCAAAATCGTATGACTTCTTGGATAGAAATGGGAGAACAAAATTTATCTTCGCCTTCTTGAAAATTAATCTTTCGATTCTGATTGTGACACCACAAAACTAAATGACCTCCATTGGTTTGATGCAATTAAATCAGTGTTAAGTGTCCAGTGGGGTCACTAAAGTGGACATTTTGTGGTTAAGAGATTTTTTTTTGTCTCCATTTCATTGTTCTTTATACAGGACTACCGCAAAGAGAAAGCAAATTGCGTATCAAATATCCTTACAGGTTTCTTGTTCTATGATTTTGCTTTTCTTCTTTGATAAGTATGACTGAAATGGAAATTTAAATTTTGCGCACTCTGTTTGCATAGCAAATATCAAATGACAATGTATTTCCTTCTCTAAAAAAAAAAAACAAGGATCAAATAGATTTTTTTCTTCGTACAAACAACTCATTACAAAACGCGTTTGATTGAATGTCCTTTAAAATTCATTTGTCATTATGGAAAAAAACATCGCTCCACATGTAATCATGAAAGAAGAGGATAAGCTTGTAAGGGTTTTACTTCAATCTGCCTTAGGCCTATTGTTATCCTTCCGAATGTTGTTTTTTTCCATTACATCATATGGTGACCACTTTTGTCGATGTTATTTGAAAAAAAAAAATCCTTTTTCACATCAGTGGCTTAAGGTACAAAAAATATGAAAACATTTCCGCAATAAGAATAGGAAAATGCACAACATAAGTCTCTGCTTTTTTTCCTTTTTCTCCGATTCCTAGTTGAAGTAGGATTTTCTAAGATTATCATTGGTTTCCTAATTACCCGTATAGACGGGTAAGCATATTTGCTACGGCAATTTTCTTTTCAGGTATGGGAACAGAATACCCAGTTAATATTTTCTGGACAAGAACAGTTGGTGTGCGGTGCAAGCACACATGAGTGATTGATTACCACATGCGGTGATAATGTACAAGACAGTTGGCATTATCCCTTTTAACACATTTAGAATGCGTTATGAATGGGTAATAGATAAGACACGGAATATATTTCCTTGCAAATGTGCGATATGCAGTTGCTAGTCATTAGATACTATACTGCATGATGGATATTCCTTAATGAGGCACAGATTAAACTAGTTTTCCTAGTTTCAGATAGTTTTTCAACGCTTTTCTATCCTTCACTGCCTAATTAGGTCATAGTTCTCTTGGATTTTGACTGGGTTGACTAAAAACTGAGTATATTTTGAGTCCACAGAGGCAAGGTCTAGGTCCTGACAGCTACACGAATAATAGACATTTAACGGGCTTTTGAGAAGCTGCTTTTGAAAATCATGAGATTCAAATCCTGAACCCAGTGTAAAGTAGTCCAACGCCTTAATCACACCTCCAAGTATCTAATCTATTTTGGTATAATAATTCAAATTTGACTATGCAAAGGACATACCCTCGCCCAAGCCTCCTGTTTCAAACAAATTAACAGTGAAACGTGACTCAAATATTTTGCGCGGCCAGCAAATGTATCGGAAAATAACATTTGATCACCCTTCTCAAGGTTACGCGCTCGCTTAAGGGAGGAACAAGACCAACATGAACGGCCCCTGGGATTAAGCAACAGTAAAAGTTGAACAAAAAAAAATTATAATGGTTATAATCGATTTCGAATATGTACATACGTCTATTTATCCGGGTATACGGAGGGGGAAAAGATGCAGTGAATCGATCTTAATTAAATGTTGAGATGTATGTACATGCGAAGAGGGTGAGTTGGTCTGGATCTGGACCTAGGAGAACAACATGGGATTCATCACGATTGTTCCCACTAACAATAATTCGAATGACATTGCGGGTCGGAAGTTGAATATAAAGAAAAAAAAAGGACCCTATTCTTTTTTTGGTCTAGTTACATTCGACATTTGAAGGATATGTTTCGATGTCAACTGTCGGGGAGGCATTTTGCAATGATTTGCTATCGGAAATGTCATAGGAAATCTTTGTGTCGGAAATGAAGGGGAAACTTTGCGCGTGACTATTTCACACGAATCCTTATACCGGTAATTGAAAATAAAGTTTGTTTTATAAGCTACTAGATGGAGTAACTGTTGTTGCCCAGATGACATGTCATATATGTATATTCAAGTGTTTCATCTGTTTTTTCGAGATTATCTATGAAGAGTGTCTTCTTGTTCTTTTTTCCAGATCAGCTGCACTTAGAGACATTGTCCATCGATCTACCGTCAATAGATTTTGATTTGTAATAGTGTATATGCGTATATGAAAAGTCCTGTCTATTGACCGTGAAGAAGAGCATCTAACACCGATTCTTGTGGGACTCCTGCAGTGACGTTGTAGTACTTACCCCTCGTCAGTGTGGTACTTCAAGTTCCTATTTGTCAAGAAGTAGTATGACGTTTCCATTCTGGCCAGCAATCTTCTTAGAAAGGACCAATTTGTCGATAAATATATACAATAGAACACTATTTTCTTAAACCCAACTGTACCAGAAGCAGTCTGTTATATATTATACGTTGGAGTATCTTTCTTGATGCACCGCCACCTTCCAAAGGTCACCGACCACTTGCCCACTGAACACATCTTCAACATGGGCTACAAATGCATAATACCCGACAGAACAGAGTGGACACAACGGGAGGTCCTTCACCATGAATCGCTGAAAATCTTCACGGTGCTGACATCTTTTCAAAAGATCTGGACATTCACTTCTCCTTCAGCCTTCCTAGCTATTGCAGCGCTTTCCAAGCCGAAGTCACAGCCTTTCGTCAGGCAGCTGACTAGCTGGCGGTTAGTGTAGTATCAGTATCGGATATTGTCATATACATCGACAGCCAAGCGACCATCAAATCCCTCGGATCCAGCACAACGAGATCCAAGGCAGTGAAGGAATGCCGCGTATCTCTGCTGGGTACCGGGTCACTGCTGACGAACTGGCCCGACGAGGCTCCTCAGCATAAACCTCACCGACATCGAGGCGCCAACGTCCTATGCTAAATACCTTGTCCATGCCGACGCGGTGAGAGAAGCCAACCATCGGTGGCAACAGCTCGGCCACTGTAACACTGCAAGGCTGCTTTGGCCCACGCTAAATGAAACCAGGTCCATCGGACTTCTAAAACATAAGAGAGAAAGCCTCTCCAAAATCGTAAGCACCTTCACCGGACACTGTGCCATAGAAAGGCATGCCCAAAGACTGGGCATCCCCTACAATGACTTCTGTAGAAGTTGTAGAGATGAAGAAGAAGAGGAGACTATCAGGTGAATACCTATTCAACGATCTAAGTGATCTAAACAATGCCTGTACGGCTAAGATAGGCTCCTTCATAATAAGGAGTAAATGGTTCCCTGAGTAAGAGGATGACCCAGCCACCCTTACACATCGGCAGCACAATGGACCAACTGCTGGTCTAAGTGCATCCTCATCGAGGGCCGGTTTCAACCAACCAACCAACCATCTTTCCCAAAGCATCAAGCTGACATATTGGGACCTGGCGACTTGTATTCGCCAAATGTTGACGCTTCCATGCGTCAGCGAAATCTTCGTCGTCTAGATACTTTTCATCACCTCTTAAGACATATCGGACTTATTTTGAACAGTCACTTTCACTACTTTATTGGGGTTGCCATCCAGAGAGTAATATCGAGGATGTGTCTAGTGTTGGTTTCCCTGATGGTGGTCTATGAAGGAATAGATGTTCTACTGTGGATATGCTGAGCAAGTTATTTCTGGAGACTTATGGGCTTACCCAGGATCTTATATCTGCTTCGTTACAGAGTCGTTTGATAAATAATTATGCTTGGTCTTTTTTAATGCTTTCTGCAGACGATCATCGATGGATGCGCCTTCCATTTATCGTCTGTTTGTTTTTTGAAAGCAAATGGTCTGCTGGGCTTAGGAAGTTCTAGACTAGAGAAAGTAAAACTGAATTTTGGAACACAAATATGTAGGTCCTGTTCAGAAGCGGTTGTTGTATCAAGGCTGCAGTCGTTTTGGTTTGGATGACACCGCTGGAGGCAATGCATACTAGCGAGTTCTCTGAGAATGTTCACCAGTTTGACCTCAAGAAGGACCGACAAACTTCTCGCATCAGAATAGCTTGAACACTATTTTCTGTTAGATCAAATCGCCTGTACCTATAAGCATTGAAATTGTAATCTCCAAGCACAGGACTAAATTTGTAAATTAAATTCGCAGACTACCCATCCATTCAACGCTAACCATCAATAGAAGACCACTTAAGGCTTTAGTCACCTGAGGAGATGATTGTTATATGTTTATTAAATTATTTATTGCAAGGGGTTGCGCATGAAGGGTAACTCTGCGCTGAAACGCTTTGTTCCCTCAAATTAAACATTACAGACGTACACTGTATTAATGAGTCCCCTGCCTCCTAAAAGTTACTTCATTACTCGTACAATGTGTAGATTAAAAGTAATGGAGGTTACATCCATACATACATACATGGATGTGTATGTCCCTAAAGGAGGAGCAACAAGTAAATCCAGGAAAAAGAAACACGAAGAAAGATACCCTGAAATTGTTTTCTTTCGTGCACAGCCATCAGCAGTACTCCTTTCGCACACCAGTTGCCAAAAGCAACAAAAAAGGAAGATACAAAAGGAATTAAAAACACGCAGGCTATGGCAAACACAGGGCTCACAAACAGCAACAGCACCCGTATTTATTAAAAACAAAAGGAGCGTGCGTTCAAGGATCGGCAGATGTTCACTTAATATTCACCAGGTCATTATTATCACTTTGGATACGACGACGTTCTGCGCCATTTTCGGAGATATTTTTGTATGCAAAAATATTCTTCCATTCGTTTGTTTAGATACAAGATACATTTGCTTACAGCTTGCACAAAAGCCGCTTACAAAGGTAAAAATAGAAAATTGCAAACAGATATGGGTTTTAGGGATTTTTGTTTTTTTACCTGAAGTTCACAAAACAATCGCAAACTAATGATGCATAGCAATTCACAGCAAAGTAGGAATTTTGTTATTTGTCTAAGGATATTTTTTTGTTCGAAGGATAAATGGGTGTGAAATAGGATCATTCATAGATATGCTGGGTATGCATGCAATTTTGTACCTTAAATTATGGGGGTAATAGATTGTAGATTGCGAAAAAAAAGATGCAATACAAGCCGACATGGACATTCTAGGAATGTTGGAAATGATTGATTATGAAAATATGTTGCAGCGGTTCAACCGCGTGACACATCCTAGAAAAGGTGAATGAGCATTGAACTAAGTAGGGAAACCGCCCACAGAAACTCCTACAAAACAGCTTGGTATTTGAAGGTATATTTCAATGGCAGGTGCTTTTTTGTTTTACTCAATGACTGCACATTCGGGCTGCTAGATGTCATTATAGTGTTCGCAATGACAGCTGTTAGCTGGTCTTGAGATTCTGACAATTGTACCTATTCACCATAGGTCCGTTCGCTTACTTTTTGCACTAAAATTAGTAGATTATCAAATTTCGAAGAGTGGGGGTAAAATTCTCTCAGAGAGAGCTAAAACTACGAAAAATTAAACGAACGGGTTGAACAAGAAAAAGTTGAAAATGCACTGGTTTGACAGCTTTGACAGTTTTCAAAAACCAGCCCACAGAAATTTCTTGCACTAAAATTCGTAGCATGGGTAAATTTCTTACTCTCTCGTGAGTGCTCTCTTCTGCGAAAAACTACGAAAATTCTCCGTACTCGAACAGCTTTTCGTAAAAATTCACTGGTTTAGGAGGGTACGCGAACGGACCTCATGTTCCAAGGAAATGACTACTCATCTTGAAACATCTATTTTTATTTTACTTCAGAAATTCAATCGAAATCCGGAAGTACCAGGCAAAAGCTTGGGACACCTTGGGGAAAAAATGAGGATGCTAATGGTCTCACAAATTCTCGGAGCCGTGGTCTCTTCTTTTGCGACACCCACTCCAAGGACTATCAACACCATATCAACCCAAAATGTATGAACACTGGCAAGAGGATTCTTAATCCTTGATGTAGAAATCTGACGTCTCGCTCTTTTGGCTCAGGGGATATTCGCTGTATGATTTAGCTAGAAAGAGAACTGAAAATTTACAGTGTCTTCTTTAAGTACCTATTGGGAAACATTGTGGTATATTTAACTCATTTTATTCTTAAGTCGACTTAAGCGTCTATTTCTTGTGGCCACACAACTTATGATGTGTGAATTGAAAAGTATAGGGACGTGACTAAGTGGTTGGTATATTCGGTTATGTAGCGAGCGTGAGGATCAATGTTGGAATTCCAGGAAGAAACCAAAAAGTTATTATCAAAATCCCGCCTTTCGTGAACGTACGGCAGTTATCCTTTTCAAATTCCATCTGCCCTTTGGAAAAGAGAGCATAAAACTGTAGATTCTATGTTATTTGTGCAAACTATACACCGCCACATGTAGTTCTGAGAAGTTAGGCTAATTTTTATGAGTATCCTACCCCTACTTAACAAGGACCTGTGGTATCTCACAATAGTTCATTTATATGCATATTGTGATCGCTAATCTCATTAAGCATTGTAATCGTACTACAGGTATCATTTGGGCGTTTTTTCTTTCTGAAAAACCATTCTTTTGTTTTATAGATAGAAGAGGAGGGTATAGCCCACATCATCTTCAACTAAAGCGACACAAAAGTTTTCCTAGAGAAGTGCTTTCCAGATTAGATGTCTATTTCTCTTCAAATTCTTAAGGACAGCTTTGATTAGAGACAGCCACTTGATCCAGTGTAAGTATTTGTGAGAATACTGGACCTATAGACAGGTATAGTCTACACACAAATGGAGAAGAAGTTGGGCAAACTGTTACCCACCCTGAGAACCCGCTGTATTTACTTACTACTTTTACAACGTTTTTAGTACCTTTAGTTGAGTGCGACTTATGAAAACCGTGCTTGTACAGGATGGGCCTTAAGTGCTTGAATCGCTTGCGGGTTGTTGGCATAATATCCGTCCTTCACGGTTTCCCACAAAAAAAAAGTCCAAAAGGGTCAAATCACAGCTCCGAGGCGGGCAATTCAAATCGCCAAGACGGCTGATAACTCGATTTGGGAAAGATTGATTGTGGCATGGCTGCATGAACCAGAGGCCAATTCCAAATCCATGTCTTCAATTTCAGTAAAAAAAAAAAATTATAATTTTTTTATGACACACCCACCGTTCACCAAAAAGTTGTTCCCAGCCTTGTGAATAAAGTCTTACACTCTCGGCTACAGCAGCCACATTCACGTCTGTGGTGCACAGAGTATGACGACGCGGACCATGTTTGTTGTCCAATCGCATACCAATCTCACGAACTTTTTGCATAAATTTGCGTACATTTCGGCCAAAACTTCTGTTTCAAAAACGCACTGTTTGGGCTACAAGTTTTCAATATTTCCAAACTTTGTGTAAGCGTAAAGCGATACTGACGTTCTGTGAAGATTTCGAGCGGAAAACAGCTGTCAGTGTCAAAATAACCTATGATTTAAAAAGAAACCACTAGATGGCCCACCCATTATTTACCTACATGTATATAGACAGCTCGCTGCACCCTTGGCAGGCTCAAGCCTATTATAAGAGGATTTTTTCCCACTATGTCGAGCATGCAAAGGGGGCGATAAGATGAGCATTCATTTGGTCATTTGTTTCCTTTTGGCAGGATCACGCGTCCTTGTTTGTTCCAGGCCTCTGGAAAGATCCCTTCTTGAAGACACGCGTTGTATATTTCTGGAAATATTTCCGGTTGAGTTTGCATGATAATCCTTAACGGTCTATTGGGTACATATATTGTCCGTACTCTAAATTCTTTTGCGTGTAATTACTGGGATTGACTAACTATCACTCTCTTTACGGTTGAAGAATATCCCATTTTGTCACCGAGAAAATTCTGTTTTAAAAGGGAAGTCCTTTTACCAGGAATACTACTTGTTTGTAGCACTTTATATATCTCCATTGAGTTTTGTCGCTTGTTGGATTTAGTCGCTAACTTCAGTCAAGTTCGTAGGAACCAGTGGGGATGGGGAAAACCAGGTCAAAACCTCCCTAAAGAAAGAAAAAAAAACGACCATCTGAGCTGAACCTATGTAGATTCAATTTTCGTCAAGCCTAATAGCTTATGATTCCACCAAAAGTGTGACTATAAAACAATTAAATATGGACTTATGTAAAAACATTTAAAATTCTTTCGTGAGAAGGGCACCTCCTTAATAATAGGTTCCTTAGCAAATCGTTTTAGAATGCTCCATTTCAAAGAATATGCCTATCGAATCTATTAATCCCTGCACATATTATGATGGTATTACATCATTTTGTTTAGAAAGGAATAATGATTAATTGATATAAATTACATGGCCAAGAAGTTCCAACCATTAACACCTACTCCTTGTTGTTTTCTTTTTTTTTACAGCAGCCCCCATGGACGAAACATTTATCACCAATGCCCGAGGTATGTAATTGAAAACATGTTTTTGCTATTATAATTGTTTGTCATCTACAGTTTTGTGGTCCGTATAGTATGCTTCTAAACTACATAATGACCTGCAGAATATTACGATTAGACAAATGTTACAAATTGATCGGGTTCCTTGTTATCTCTTGCGTGGTTCACCCTAAAAAAAAAAAAATAATACCCCTCTCTGTGTATTGCTATTAATTGCTCATTTTCTCAAAATTCGTTTCGGATTATAGATGACGTGTTTACTGCATCAAATCAGACGCCAGATGCCCGAGGGTTACATTCAACCGCAGACTACATAAAAGTATATATGTAACTACACTGTACAAACAGATTGCTATGCGGAACTATTCGAAGGGAAATTTTTAACGCTGCTGTTTCCCTGAACTGTAGATGGACACTCGTCATTAGTGACAGAGGCTATGAAGTTAGTTTTGGGCATTAATTGTGCTCAGTTTTTTTTTGCAAATAAGATTAAAGTGACATTTGTTGGGACATGAACTGCATTCCTAATCCATTGGTTTGCATAATATTGATGGTGTCTTGCAAATTAAGGGTAAAGTTAGGAATGATAGGGATTCTTGGAAAAAAATATAAAGACAAATATTGGAACCTTTTTATATGAATTCTTACATCAAAAGAATATTTTCCACATCCATCCTGCTACTGATTACACTTGCTTTACATCTGAGATGCATTTTAGTCGTTCAGGTCAACAGAAGATGCCTCATTCGATCCTAGATAAGTACTGTAATTCATTCATCTATTCAATTCTGCTGCACAGCTAGATAATAAAAGATAATATAGAATATGCTCCTCAGCACTGTACCTGTACCTATCTCGAGAAAATGAGGAGTCAGGTCTCCCAGTTTTCTTTTTTTCCAAGAACGCATTTCAAAAAGCAGGATGACATCTATAGACAGGGTATTTCTTACTCAAATGACAACTTAATTCTCGCTTTGTCCTAAACAGTTATAGCAAATATTAGGTTCGGAGAAAATTCGTTCCGTTCAGTATTTTAGACACTATCTAGTGATGGTAGGTTAGGTTAGGTAGATGGGTGTCACTGCTCACTTAGACCCACAATTCGGGTCCATTGTGCCCAATGATTTAACCCTGGGAACGCTGTAATACGGTCCGCTGTTAGAACCACCCAGATAGTAATATAAATCTCAGGAGGTCCACCAGCTCAACATTGCCTAAGTCCTTCAGCTCCGAGAAGAAATGACTGCCAAGAGTTCTCTTTCTTCTAACAGATAGCGCAAGAGAGTCACACAGCAGGTGACGAATAGATTCAATTGATCTTCTTCGTCTCTGCAGATTCTACAATAGTCATTATGCAGCACACTGAGTCTCTCTGCGTGAAGGCCAATGACACAATGGGCGGTAATTACGCCAGAAACGACCCGTGCGTTATGACGACTGAGTTTAACCAGAGTTGATGATCTCTTCTTGCTAAAGGCCGGCCATAGAGCTCTAGCCGTTACGCATGTATCCAGATGAATCCAGCGTCTGTTTGCACGATCGATGGCTTCATCTTCTACTTTTTTCTTTAAAGAACTGACTGGGGCTGCTACAAAGGGAAGGGCCCGCGATATGTGCAGCGTCGACCCTTTCCTAGCAAGCTCATCCGCCTTCTCATTTCCTTCGATATCCATATGCCCTGGTACCCAACTGAGGGTCACTGTATTGGCTCTGGATATATTGTTTAAAAGTGATTTGTAGGTTCTGACCAGCCTCGACCGAGTTATAGCAGAGTCCAGAGCATTAATGGCTGCCTGGCTGTCTCTATAGACAGTTATCGTTTGTCCGACGATATTACTCTTACAGTGACTTCGGCTTGAAAGCCGCTGCAATCGTCGTTTATTCTAAAGGAGCAGTTTACTCCTAGGGCTTCACAATAAACTCCGGCTCCTGTACCACTGTCCATCTTAGAACCGTCGGTATAGAAAGCCAACTTCTTTTTCTCTTTTTAGTCCTCCAGTTCTTCCAGTAACTTCTGTCAGGAATCCTTTCGAATGTTAACATCGGGTTCATGTGATCTGTTTCCGTCAATCCATTGGTAGCCTCCCATCGGGACAGAATAGAGGCGTGGCCGTAAGACCTTCCCTCAATCTGTCACCCTTTCGGAGAGTGTGACCAATCCACTGCCATTTTCGTCGTCGTATGGTTGTGCCTATAGGTTCATGGCCCGTTCTCTGATAAAGCTGTTCCTTAGAGATACGCTCTGGCCAGAATAGCCTTAAGATGTAGCGCAGGCACCTATTGACAAACGTTTGCAGCTTCCTCGTGATAGTCACGGTCACTCTCCAGATACCAAATCCATCGTAGCTTGGTGTTTAGGCTAATTGCATTACTTTGCCAAACTAGGGTTAGCATTCCAAACGCAGATTTTGCTTTACCTATTCGGCTGGCTATATCCAGTTCGGTTCCGCCATCGGTTGAGACAATACTCCTCTACTCTCTCAACTATTTGTCCTAAAATTGATCTAGTTTAGACGCATCATACAAACCTCACCTAACCAAACTACACGAACAGGATTTAGAGCAAACATATTCTCCTGCAAAGCCAGATGCTTGTGAATTAATTCAAGTACCATTAGGGCTACACTTTCTTTTTTTTTTTTTTTCCGAAAACACCCAAAGGAAAAGGAATACCCTCAACCGCAGGCAGATGTGCGTTTTATCTTACTTCAAGTGGACGAAGCCAAATCGTCATTGGTTTCTTGTTGATTCAGTCAGTTTTTTTTTTCCCAAAATATGTATGTGTTCAATTACCGATTTGATCTTGAAGGCTGTCACTGTATCTCAATCAATATTAACTGAATAGTTTTTCATATCTCAAATCATATTATTTGTTCGGGTAGATATAGTCCAAGATCTACTTCAAACACACCTAGAATAGCTATACAACACTCAAGTGGCTGCTCTAAAAATCAATGACTATTTGAAGGTGTATCTAAAAACTTACTAGACCTTGCTGCAGTTTAATTTACATTAACGACTGGCGCGCGAGTTATGATAGGAACCTCGGCGTGAGGTTAAAAAAAAAACAACTTTTCGGTTTCAAGATGTTTAATACAATGATTTAATTACAATTTTCACTTATGCATCTAACCTCTGTATCGATTGCACTAAGTGACTTCGAACGGAAACTTGCCAGACGCTTACTCTGCAGTTCCTGTCACCTGTGCAGTACACGATACTTAAATTACATTTTATTATTAAATTACATTTTTGATTATTACTGTTTAACAATGGGAAATGATGCGTCTGCAAGTCTGATGTATTGGGGTCATCTAGAGGCGTGTGTCCAACGTAGGTCGATGGCTTGACGGGTGAAGTGTGGGATGATTAGGGGGCGACGGGGTGGCAGGTGTCCAACGTAACTCCTCCCCCCTTGGAGTTAAGCGACGGCCAAAGTGACGTCATTGAAGCGGAGCGATGAGATGATGGCTCTAGGGCAGGAGCGTGTGAAGGATGCAGGGTTGATGTGTGATCTGTGGTATTCGTGTGGTATATATGCTTCCTGGTGACTGTGGTGACTATGATGATTATTATGATGAGAGTGAGTATTGTTGCTCCTGTTAGGTAGTTGTATATTTCGGTGGTAGCTCCTAGTTTTACTACTTTGGCTTCTGTGTTAAAGTTGAAGTCTTGTAGTTTTTGTAGACTTAGTACATCTGTTGTGACATTGGCGTGGATGTTACTGCTCGATGAGGGAAGAATGTGCACCGTATCCCAAAAGGTTTCCGAGTTCTCTTCGTAGGTTATCCCATTAATTTCGATGCTGCAATTCTGGAAATGGATTAAAGCTGTGCCTTCTATGGAGTCTGTTCCAGACCTGCAGGTAGAATTAATCGTTAATGATTGTACATTGATAAGTAATAAAAAGTTTTGTTGCGGCTTTGTGATTCTTGAGATTCTGCCTATGTCACTAAGTGGACAGTGTGCGTCTAAGTTGTTCATCAGTTTCCCAATGCATTTGGAGTTGTTGGTGTCTTCCTCTAGAGTTGTTGATGTGCAGTAATAGGTACCTTCTATCTTGGGGCAAGGTTCGTGAAAGTGTTGTATGTGTTTATTGTTATAATTTATATATGGTTTAATTGTTATTACTTTTGTGTTATTTATTGGGAGGGGAATAACATGATACATATGGTATTTTTCTTTTGATATAATCGGTATACGGATGTTGAAAACAATATTTGTTCCATTATAATAGGCTTGTAGCCCTAAAAATTCGTAACTTTGTTCAAGTGCATTGATAGTAATGTTTTGTTCGGTTAGCTTATTTTTATTAGTAATAGTTCGTCATAGGTTAGTAGAAGTTTAGGGATAATATTTAGTTTACTTAGAGTTACTGCCTCTGCTATGTTCGAAAGGTGGTTAGTTAATAGATCAATGTTAAAGTTTAGTTGGTTAATGTATTGCATCTCTGTGAATGCGTCGTGTTCTCTTCTAATTCTATTTGTTGTTGCTTTGAAAAAATTTTCTATGTTAGTTTGTTCTCTATTGATATGGTCGCTTATGTTCTTAAATCTTTCGATCATTTGAACATTTAGTACGTGTTCGTTCTCTAATGATGTTGTTAGGTCGTTTAAGTTAGTATTAGTGTTTTGTATCTGGTCATTAATTCTGAGTGCATCTTGTGCATCCATATTGCCAGTAATTATTTTAATCGCAGAGCCTAGTCCGTCTATAAGTCCACGTTTATTTCTCTTAAAAGGATATAATGTCTGGAGTTTCCTATTGAGTTCTTCTAGTTTGAGTTTTGCTATTTGTAGAGTGTTAGTGAGAGTAGTATGTTTTTGGAGAAGATGAAGAGAATTATTTATGTCTTGTATGTTATTATTATAGTCGTCGAGATTGACGATATGTATTAAGTTTTGGAAACTAGTGATATATCTGGATGGTCCTAATCGGAGAGGCAGTAAACTATGATCTTTAGGAATATTAAATATTTCTATACGTTGGGCGTCAGCAAGTGGTATGCTGTAGGTTAGAAGGTAAAGAAAAAATGAAATGTTAGGTTTAGTACAAGGTTTGTGAAGGTGTAGTGAAAGAATAGTATTAGATAATTTGTGCTTTTAAGTTACATAATGTATATATATATTTTTTTTTCTTTTTTTTTTTTTATATGTGTATATATGTATGTATATATGTATTTCTCTTTTTTTTTTTTTTTTTTTTTATTGCTTACGTTTTTTACGTAATTTACTTTTATGGATTTTCCTACCTTCTTTTGTTAATATAGTTATTTTGTTGTTTTTATCAGCTAAATGTTTTGAGAATCTAGGTGTTAGTTTATTGCGCCTGGATTCTCTTCGGAAAACGACTTGATTTTCTATTACCTCCTCTGGTTCTTCTCTAGACTCGTTTAATTTATCAATCCTTGCGTTGGTTATATTCTCAGCTTTCTCTTTAATTTTTGGATACAATTCATCAAGAAATTCGTTCAGCTTTGTAAGGTATTCATGTTCATTTGTAGGAGTAAATGTTTTATTGAATTTATAAGGGCGGCCAAAGAAAAGTTCATAAGGTGTATGTTTTGTAGCTGAATGTGTAGCGTTGTTATAGGTAATAAATGTTTCAGATAGTATCTCGTCGTGGTCTATGGTAAGTTTATTCTCTTTTCTTTTCGTGAGAATAAGCCTATATATTTCGGTCATAGTTGAGTGTAGTCTTTCAACTGGACCATTGCTGCTGGTTTGTTGAAAAGATGTGTAATGTAGGGTTATTCCGTGTTGGTTACAGAAATCTTTGAAAATATTTGACACGAATTCTGATCCTTGATCGCATACGATTTTCATGGGGATGCCGTAAAGGCTGATATATTTCTTTATGCAACTTAGAATTGTTATGCTGCTTCTACAACTTAGAGTATAACCGCAAGCGAATTTGGAAAATTTGTCTATTAAAGTAAGAATATTATTGTTGTTTATAGTATATAGATCTATGTGAAGAATTTCAAGAGGTTTACATGGGGCTTCAGGTTTTTCAAAATGAGGTTTAGCGGGGTTCCTGTCGTATTTAAAGATTTTGCATTTGTCGCAATTATTTATTGTTTTTGTGATTTTATCCCTCATGTTAGGGAAGTAAACTTCTCTTTTTAGGTGTAGAAGTGTTTCGTTTATTCCCCTATGGTTTGAATTTTCATGGTAATTCCTTATTAGTGTTTCTTGATCGTCCTCGAGTCTGATGTCCCTAAGTATTTCTGTGCACCTAACTAACCGAAAAATTTTGCTTTGGCTGAAAAATTTTGAGTAGGTGGATTGTACGACGCGGAATGTGTCATCATTCGAGTATATTGCGCTTAGTTTATTCGCCGGGAGGAAGTTTTTGAAAATATTAGTCATTGTTTCTTCATTAAATTCCGGTCTTCTTATTGTTCTTCTTTGCCTATTTTTGAATATTGTTTCTGTGGTCATTGGAGAGCCTGTGCTATTTACTTCCAGAACTATTTGTATGTTGAATTCATTTAATGGTTTCTCTGAGATGGAGATTCCATCATCTAAATTCTCTTCACAGCTGTGCACTGTGCTTAAAGTTTCCTCATTATTGTTAAGGATTTCTTCTTTAGGGTTATTAATTTTGATGCGGCTAAGAGCATCCGCGTTTGTATTTAATTTGCCTTTTTTAAAGACGATTTCATAATCGAATTCTTCGAGCTTGAGTCGCCACCTAACAAGCTTTGAATTCGGTTCCTTAAGGCTCATAAGCCAAGTCAATGGTCTGTGATCAGTTATTATCTTAAATTTCCTACCAAAGAGATAAGGCCTAAAATATTTGGTGGCCCAGACGATGGCCAGAAGTTCTTTTTCTATGGTGGAGTAATTTTGTTCGCTATCAGAAAGAGTGCGGCTAGCAAAGCAAATTGGTTTATCATTGCTTATGGGGCCTTGAGAAAGGACGGCGCCCAGTGCGTAGTTGCTAGCATCTGTTGTGAGGTTGAAGGGTTTCTCAAAGTCTGGGTGTTGCAGGATTGGATCATTGACTAATAAGCTTTTGCATGTTTCAAAGGCTTCTGTATATTTGTTATCTAAAACGATTTTAGCTCCTTTTTTAAGACAGGTCGTGAGTGGTTTTGTTAGTTTGGCTAAATCTTTGATAAATTTTCTGTAATAGCCAACTAAACCCAGGAAAGCTTTTATTTCCTTTCTTGTTTGTGGTAAGGGAAAGTTTTGAATTGCGCTTATTTTAGAAGGGTTCGGTTTTACGCCTTCGGGTGTAATGACGTGTCCCAAGAAAGCTATTTCCTTTTTTAGGAATTCGCATTTGTCTAGTTGAATTTTGAAGTTAGATTCTTTTAGTTTTTTGAATACTAACTCTATACTCTCGAGGTGTTCCTGTAAGGATGTAGAGTATATGATGATATCGTCGAGGTAGACGAGGCAAATCTTGCCAATAAGCTCTTTAAGGACATTATCCATTACCCTTTGAAAGGTTGAGGGAGCGTTTTTAAGGCCGAAAGGCATTCGTACGAATTCGTAATGGCCTCCCTCGACTGTAAACGCCGTCTTGGAAATGTGTTTTGGGTTCATTTCGATTTGGTGAAACCCGCTTGCTAGGTCGAGAGTTGTGAAGTATAGACATTTACCTAGCTTGTCTAATATTTCAGAAATATTTGGGATGGGGTATCTATCGGAGATTGTTTTGTCATTAACTTTCCGATAATCAATGACGAGTCTCCATTTTTTACGTCCGCTGGCGTCTAGTTTTTTCGGAACAATCCACACGGGAGAGCTCCATGGAGAATAACTATGCCTGATGATCTTTTGATCCAGCATTTTAGCAATTTGATTTTTTACTTCATCTTTGTGGACGAACGGATACCTATAGGATTTGGTATAGATTGGTATTTCGTCTGTGGTATTTATATTATGTTTAATTTTATTTGTGAATGAAAGTGGTTCGCCCTCTCTGTATAATATCTCACTGTAGTTTCTGCAAAGTTTAAGGAGTTTCCTACGCTCTTCTACATTCAGATGATCTGTTCTGATTAAGTCGTTTATGTTGTTTGCTGTTGATTCGCTATCTTTTATTTCGTCGTTGTTAAAATTATTAATTTCAATGAAATTCATGGGATCATAGGGTTCCACTTTCAGGGGTTGTTCTACAATGATTCTCTGATCGTTTTCGGAAAGGTTGACGAGTTCTATTGTGCTATACCAACTTTCGCAGTTGTATAAGCCTTGGCTTACGTACAAGTGTGGGTTTAGTTCTATTGTGTTAATGTAAATATCGCCGTTTTCTTTATTGACAGGAAGTTTTGCTAGCACTTTGGATTTTGAGGGTATTATGAGTTGGCCTGAACAGTGGTTTGGTTTGAGATGGATTGTATTTGTAGCATTGTTTGTGATAAGGATTCTCTTTTCGAGGTCGATTTTCGCGTTAAGCGTCAATAAGGCGTCAATACCTAGTAACCCGTCGAAATAATTGTGAAATTTGAATATTAGGAATTTAAGGGAACCCTGTTGATTGAACTCTGTGAAAATTGGGATAGTTGATTGTTTGTCTAGCTGGTATTTTTTGAATACCGTAGTAATGGTAGTTGTTTCACATTGAATTTGATTATCTTTTGGTATAAATTCAGGGTTAATGAATGACGTCGACGCACCAGTATCTAGGAGGAATCTAAGGGGTCGCCCGAAAGGTGACGAGATATAGATGTATGGTAGGGTTGTGGGATGTTTTTTAGGGTCTATGTACCCCGTTGGTTCGTCGAGGCTACTGTGGAAAAATTTTCCTCATCGTAAACGTTAGTTTCATCGTTTTCGAAGAAATGGTCTAGTTGTTGATGGTTGTTGATTTCAACATTATTCATTTCTTGATAATAGGGGTTTTGATTTTTGAAATTCCTTATTTGTTGGGACTGACTTGTCTTAATCTCTGGTTCGCGTCTAAGCGAATTTGTATTATTCCGGAAGTTGGTTATTGGTTCCGGCCTTTGGTATCTATGGTTTTGGGTATTAAGGTTTGTTTTATTAAATTGGGGGTGTTTGAAAGGCGGTCTCGTTTGGTTTTCCCTATGTTGTGGTGGTGCCATGTTTTGGCGAAATGGGTTCTGACTTTGGTATTTAGGGTAGGTTCTATTTTGTTGCAGGCTGTATGGTTTAAAGTGGTTGGGTCTATTAGAGCTAAGGTTTTGTGAGAGCCTCTGATACGAAATATTTTGTTCTTTGATGCAACAAGCCAAAGCGGTGGCTAATGTATCTGGCTGCATTGCTCTGACTCTTGATCCTAAAGGTTCGTTAAGACAAGTAAGGAAGGAATTAAGGCACAACTCCGCATAGAGGTCCTTTTTTGCTTTTATAACATTTGCATCAGTTTCCTGAATTTGTATATTGTTGCAAAGAGCTGATTGCAGTTCGATTATCTCTCCGTATAGGGATTCTACTGTTTTGTTGAATTGTTTGATGTTATGGAGATCTCTTATTAATGAAGTCTCCGTACGTTTATCCGAATAGTGTAGGATGAGATTATTTTTAATCTCATCCCAAACTAGTGGCGTACCGTACATGTTCAAGATTTCGTTTGCCTGCCCCTCAATTTTATTTCTTATTGCCCTAAGTAAAATTTGACCGTATGGGGTCCTATCCGTCCCTCTAATGTAGAGGAGGATTTCCTCAACATTATTTAGGAATTCATATAAGAGTCTCGGATTTCCATCGAATTTTGGGAGATCCTTTATTGCATCCGGAATTCTTAGTGAGTTGAATATCTCGGTTTGGCTAATCGTTTGACTAATATGAGGTTGCACACCATCATTATTATCGTTAGGCATGGTAATAAGATAATTGGAGCTGTTCAGTGAGTCGGAAGATGAGAGGTCTGAGGTATTAGAAAGATCAAGGTTTCTATCCGGTTCGGTATTTTCCGGGATTGAACTTAGACTTTTTGAAAGTTTTTTTCCTCAAATTGTAGGGGCCAAATCTGAATTTGCCTTTACCTTTTTGTGTGTTTGACATTAATTGGATTTAAATATAATTTGTTTGTTCTTTATATATGTATAAAAGTATATTTTTTTATTAGTTTAAAGTTGTTTGTTATTTAGTATAAATGTATATGTGTATATTGGTATATAAATTTTCAAAAAAAAATTTTATTTATTATATAAGCAATAAGGGTTTGATACCCTTTTCCCCTTTTTATTATTTATTTATTTTATATTGTTTTATTTTTTAATTTAACCGGAGTGCCTTGCGATAAGGGTCTCGGTTCTTTTATGTACCGGAGTGCCTTGCGATAAGGATCGCGGTTTTTTTTTTTATGTACCGGAGTGCCTTGCGATAAGGATCGCGGTTTTTTTTTATGTACCGGAGTGCCTTGCGATAAGGATCGCGGTAAAAAAAAAATTGTCACATACAACTAGCACTCACCTGCACCCAATAGAAGTGATGATTATGATGAGTAGCATGGATGATAAACAGGAACGATGGTGAGCGGGAACGTTGATGAGCGGGAACGATGGTGAGCGGGAACGATGATGAGCGGGAACGATGATGAGCGGGAACGATGATGAGCAGGAACGATGATGAGCGGGAACGATGATGAGCACGGTGAATGAAGGGTCAAAACCCAACAGTTTGAATTACCAAGGGTTATTTAGAACGATTGATTCACAATTAACCACGGGAGAAAGTTAGTGTTTTCAAGTAGATTGACCACTTTATATTGCTCGATGCAATATTGAATGCTGGTTCTCGATGCAATCACTTTGTATGTTTTTATTATAACGGATTGATCACTTTATATTGCGCGATGCAATATTGAACGCTGATTCACGATACAATCACTTTGTGTGTTTCTTATTATAACGGATTGATCACTTTATATTGCGCGATGCAATATTGAACGTTTGTTCACGATACAATCACTTAGTAAATTTTTATTAGTCGAACACTTTTCCTTCCGTCGAATTATTTCGCTTGGTTTTCTAAACTGCTTCACCGGACTACCGACTGCGCCAGTTATGATAGGAACCTCGGCGTGAGGTTAAAAAAAAAAACAACTTTTCGGTTTCAAGATGTTTAATACAATGATTTAATTACAATTTTCACTTATGCATCTAACCTCTGTATCGATTGCACTAAGTGACTTCGAACGGAAACTTGCCAGACGCTTACTCTGCAGTTCCTTTCACCTGTGCAGTACACGATACTTAAATTACATTTTATTATTAAATTACATTTTTGATTATTACTGTTTAACAATGGGAAATGATGCGTCTGCAAGTCTGATGTATTGGGGTCATCTAGAGGCGTGTGTCCAACGTAGGTCGATGGCTTGACGGGTGAAGTGTGGGATGATTAGGGGGCGACGGGGTGGCAGGTGTCCAACGTAACTCGCGCGTTTTACTACCCGCGCCAATGCGTGTGTCTGTTTATTGCGCGCACACTTGCTTTGACAAATAACCGTTGAGGTCAGCCCTTGGACCAGTCATCACATACAGTACGCATTCCGGCCCACTTTTGACCACCGAGCAATAGATTTTCTCAAAACAGAACTCTTCCGTGAAAATCGCGAAAATGTCTCATAAATTATTTTTATTATAGTTTTTCTCATTTCGAGTTCAGTGACATTTATGTGACAAGTTTTTTTTTTTTTTGTTTATTTTTCTCGTGTTGTATTCACATTTTTGTTATGAAAAAATGTCTCTTTGAAATTGTAAATTGTCACTTTGGCTTGTGGCCAATTGTCCGTTTTAATTTCGCTACTTTATCCAGACGAAATAAAACAACCAAACGATACATATGTAGTTCACGTTTGGTGCGAGGAAGAACTTTTAAGTAAAAATTGGTAATAAGATACAGCAAGCGATCGTTGAGGTTTTTTTTTTATTTTTCGTTGCTTTCTTACTTTAAATTCCATTCTCTTTCTCTTATACTCCCGTCTGAAGAAGCAGCAGGACTTTCAAGTTAAATATTTGGGTCATTTTAAAATATCCATACATATGTACATACGCTGCGTGCTGTTGGAATGCTAAAAAGTCGCGCCACGCCAAATTGTGGAAAGCACTTAATAATTACACAGTGACAGTTGCTCTTGTATGATTGCAAAATATGTTTTCTTATTTTCTTTACATAAGATCAGTAGTTGTCAACCAGATTATTGACTAACAAATATCACCTGTCAAACAATTTATTGACTAACGCAAGAGAATCCATAGAATATGGTCGTCTAAACTGAGAGTTAAGTGACATTTATTTTTGCGCAATACGCGTACACAAAGAACAAAAAAACTTTTAAAGCAACTATGCAACTATAGACTGTCATATGTATATTTTTGACTCAAGAGGATTATTTTCGCAGAAATTAGTACAAGGTGGCTTTATATAATTGACTTTGCCTTTATTTTTAAAGAGAATTATTTGGTTACTATTGCTGAGATGGCTTTCCTGCGCAAATGACCAATTGACGCTTCCAATCACTTTCCCAATGTGATGTTTCGATCGATATTCAACGCATTAACCGATGTTGATCCACAGGGTGTTCCAGCTTGTTTATTATAAAGTATGATATGCTAATTACTTCCAGAGATGGGGCCTTAGTTCCTAGCGCACTGTGGGATGCTAAATTCGGTCAATGTTAAGCCTGAACATGAGTGTCTTGTTAGAACTTCGATCGGCAGTAGTGCGAGCATAAGATGGACAGCAGCTATCACAAGATGGTAAACCCATATTTCGACTGATAGCAAAATGGCCCATTTGATAGAAGATTGTTTGCCTGGCAGTTGTAGTACATATGTACTTACTTACTTGAGTCCTTTAACCCCTCGGGGGGCATAGGGCGTCAACAACGCCTGCGCGCCATCTTGTTCGTAGTTCTGCAATGCGTTTGAGCTCTCTCCAGCTCATCCCCAAAGGGCTCGATTCCTCCTCGACTGTTCTCCTCCTGCTGTTCTGCCTGCTTGGGTGAGCGGATTCAACTGCATAGGGTATTTCGCAATGGAATTGTCTTTGCGCCGTAGAGTGTTCACAATCCACTGTCACTTTCTCCTTCGTATAGTAATGTTTATAGGTTCCTGGCCCGTTCTCGTATAAAGCTATTCATTGGAGATACGGTTCGGCCAAAAGATCCTCAGGATGACTCTTAAACATTTGTTTACAAAGACTTGCAGCCGGCGTGTGTTAATGGTGTCCACTGCCCAAGTACTGCACCCATAAAGTACCGATTCTACGTTGAAGCGAAACAGTAGTAGCTTGGTTCTTAAGCTGAGAACATTGCTTTTTCAGATGGTGGACAGCATGCCGAACGCAGCTTTGGCCTTCCCGATTCTGCTGCACACATCCAGTTCGGTGCCATCACGGTCTGCCGAGACTACACTTTCTAGGTATAGAAAGTTGTCCACATTCTCGACTTTCTGTCCGGCAATTGTTAAGTTGGGCGCTGGTGTTAGAAGTGCTCAGGGCTTTTGTTTTGGCTGTGTTAATTTTGAGCCCTACTTTGTTTGCCTTAGCTTCTAGAATCTGGACCATACGATGGAGGTCCATTATCCGATGTGAAAGTAAACAAACATCGTCAGCGTAGTCTAGGTGTTTAAGGTAAGATGTCATAGTCCAGCGAATTCCATGGCTGCACGGAGAACATCACTGATAACCACTAAAAATAACAGCGGTGACAATATGCATCCTTGACGTACTCCGCTTTGGACTTCAAATTCTTCTCGAAGTCGATAAACAGCAGATGTAGCGGAGACCTGTACTCAACGCATTGCTTGATTATGATCCTTAAGGTGTTAATATGGTCGATGCAGGAGGATCCAGCACGAAAGCCTGCCTGTTCGACGCCGAGAGAAGTTCCTTTTCAGCTTCAGACGATCCATCCGTTTGTAGTCCTGAATCTGGCCATTCAAATTATATCCCCTTGCGTTTGCAAGGTAACCTGTCCTCTGTGTGTTGTGTAACAAAAGTCCAACTCAAACTCAATATCCACATAGCCTTCCGGAGTAAAAAATAACAAGTTGATGACGAGTACTCACCCGCCGTCTTTAAGAAAAATCTTGGAAGTGTGCTCTTAAATCATAGTCTTGGGACGTCCTTGGTCATGTTGCGTCAGCGTTTCAGTTTAACGCAAAATTTGAATCTCTTTTGTACTGAAGTTCAAAGTATTTTCTGATCATTTTATTAGAAACTATAAACTAATCTGGCTCACGCATGGAACAGTCGGTAAAATTCAATAAATTTAATTGCCATGTTACCGAATAATACTTAACCTCATTCCCCAATTTTGATAGTCATAAATAGGCGCAATTATTTCTGCTCGCGATAACGAATCACAAAAAAAGTCACAATTCCTCAAAGATTTACAACAAATCTTGATGGATCTGCTAAATATTCATAAAAAGTAAGTAATCTTCAGATAAATGTTCGCTCATAAGTTCGCACACACACAAACCACCCACCAGGCATGTAATAGATATGAAAAATTGTCTTAGGGCTAAGTAAGCGAGTACTTACTTACAGTCACGTGCGTATTGAAATAGCCAATTAAGCGAGGTCCATAACTACCAAGAGACCAGAGACCAGAGACCAATTAGCATATATTTGGGAGAAAAGAAGACCAGTAACACTATTCAGTTACCAGGTGCAAATTAAAATATACAATGGGCTACTACCTCCTTAGCGACAGAAATATACATATGTATCTAGGCAGAGTGTTGAGTGTTTAATCGGATGATACGATCGACTTGAGTAACTATACACTTCGTGGTACTTAAATTTAACACGCACTATACTCTTATGGAACTGGCTCTGACAAATACTGCGTACGCCTAGGTACACAAGTGTGTGTAAGAGATTTTTTTTTTTTTTTTCTTTAAATATTTCACTCGTGTGCGTCGTCAATGTCACACGCATGAATTATTAATTAGTCAGCGCGATAAGACACAGCTAAAGTTGTACCTGTTATCATTTTATTTCGGCTACGCTAGACGCTTGTGATGGTAATCATTTATGCTAAAACAAAATGGTGCAGATTTTTTTTTTTTTTTTTTAATTTAATTTCTCAATGCCAATAAGGAAGCAGAAACAAAAAATACAGACAAGCAAATGGTCTGATGTTTCGTTGTGGGGCGTTTAAGAATTTAGTGCGGGTTCTTGGCCACTCGCAGTCCTGAGACAAAACCGAAACACTTCCGTATTCGAGTCGCGAAACGTTGCGCAGTATCTCTTGATCTTTTATGGATTTTAGTTTTTTTTTTTTTTTTGACTAAGAACACCCCAGAGAATTAAGTATTAAGAGTTTAATGACTGAAGCCTTGATGGCTTCCTAGTCTGTCACGACGAGTATTGGCGTCTAGACTAGATTATGAGAAGTGTTCTTATGTTTAGAAATAGAATTTTAAATAAAGTGCACAACTGGGTCGTTGGTACTTGCGTCTTTATGATGTTAATTGAATTTGTTTTAAAATTGAGTGTGTCGAAAATTGTAAATGTTAGGAGAAAATATGCATTTTTAAAAAAATACTTGTTTTTTTGTTAAAAAAAATTCTCAAGCAAAGTAGCGTTATGCCCATTTCTAGCCAAAAATGTGATACGTCATCTTCTAGGACTTGCCCAGCAATTTTAAATATGAAATTTTATCAAAAACATATGAAAATGCTACAATCCGTCTAAAGCGGATGGTATAATATCCTATCCCTTTCCTGTATACAAAAGTTTTTTTAATAACGTGGTAGTAGCCGTATATTAATTTTCTTCAATATATACTGTATTTTGTTCCTTAGAAGTGATATTGTTGTAAGAAAAATGTCTTCTTTGTAAAAACGCCCCTAAAATGTAGGTGTGGCTTTGTAGAGTAGAAATATATCTACCTATTTGCTTAAGTAAGTTTTTTCGAGTTTCATATCAAAATACTGAAAAAGTTGATTTTTTTAAAAGTGGCCGTGTGTCAGTCGGCGAATTTTAAATTTTTTTACATTTGTATTGCTTATTTTCGCAAGGACTTCTTATACAAAATTTCATCAACCTAGCTCAAAATTTAAGGCCCAAAAACTGGTGACACACAGACGGACGGGTATAGAATTCTTAAAATTCAGAATTTGCTTTGAATCGTGACCCTACAGCTTATATACGAAGTTTAAATTTAAAGTCTTGCGTACAAGCACACACATAAACAAACAAACAAATGTCAGAATTGATTGTTGTCTCTATTGCAAATTTTTTCACGAATCCTATACTTGCTCCTTTATTCTGAATGATTTCATTATTATGCAACTGGCGGTAGAAATGCAGAAAGGTCAGAGCCCTAAATCCAGGCCCTCACTTTAAAAAAAAAAAAAGATTAGTAAGACCTCGCTAAAGTCACTGGCAGCCTTAGGGAATAACGCGCTTATTTTTTTTAAGTAAATCGTGTGACTAACGAAATAAAATTGTAAACAAACTCTTTTCTTAATAAGACTTGCAACATTTATACTTTAGTACTCCTTATGAGCATATATTTTTAAGCCTGTAGTGCGGTAGCACAGGACAGTAGGTCTGGTAGCAAAAATTAACCTAGCGTTAATTAGGTTCCTTTTAATCGTCACTCTACCTGCCTCCTTACCAAACTTTTAACCTTCGCATTTTTCTACAGAATGTCTCAAACATTTTTCCTGATGACATATTTTGGTGGCCTATTCGTCATGGCTCTATTTTCGTTATGTAAATTTGCATGAGTTTTATGTCAATTGTGCTTCAGCCTTAGTCACTAGACGTCCGCCCACTAGTGCTATTGTATTTTGCGCATAGAGTCGTTCAAATATAATTCTTTAAAGTACTCGAGATGAATTTCAGAACATTTTTCGGTGGGTCCTAATCGTTTAAATACAATTCTATATTCTCTGTGAGGGCTTAGACATATGCAAAGAAGGTCTATTCTTTTATAACTTCACGAGTGTGGTTAGCCCTTTAGACTCAAGGGCATAATTCTTCTGAGTTCGACCTAAAAGATGTGCCCTCACTTTGTGTCTCACCTCCAATGACTGTAAATAAGCTGTTTGGGGTCTCCAAAGTACGAAGTAGTCTTACCCTGAGCTATGCAAATGCTTTCTGCGACCACCATGAATAGTTAGGAACTGCCACCACACATGCCGCTTCCTCTAACTTTGTTGTAGTCCTTAGATCTCTAAATCGATAGACGATTCATAGTTTCTATTCTTTTGTTACCATATAGCGTCAGCCTATACATGCACATACATATGTCCAAAGCAGCTATTCTATTCTTCGTCCTGACCACAAGAATTCTGATTACAGAAATTATATCTAGTTCATAACGACTGAAGCATTTTCCCTGATGATGTTATATTTGTTTGCCCAATTCGTCATGGATCTGGTTTTTGTTAGGGAAAATCCCAACTTATACCCAAAACACAGTTTTGGCAATTTGGTCTTTTTCTACTCCACGAAATATTTGTTTTTGCGGTAGAGTGCGAAGAGATGGTAGAATCATTTTTGAACTTAATACTTGCCAAAATTCAACTGAGGTGTGCGCAAAAAAAATCCCAAATTCGTACCAAAACTCCCAGTAATGATGAGGTCAGCACTGATAAGCAACACACCGAAAGGACTTGAAGGCTACTTTTACGCGGCGCTTTTTTAAACTGCATCGAAAAAACATCCACTTATTGGAAGAACCTGGGAGTTCGAGAGTCTTTCCCTGATGTCTTTCATACATAATGATTGAAAAGCATCCTAAAACAAGCAACCTGCCAAATTGATGCAAACGATTTTCTGGCCAAACCATATCTCGAACGTACAGCTTTATCAGTGATTAGTTCTGGAGACAATAGGCAAAAGTATACAAGGAAGGAATTGGATTGGTCAAACAGCTTACTTACTCACTTAAAGGGCTCCCGACCCTTGTAGAGTCCCTGCCTGAGACATCGTTGCCTTCCATCCTTTGCGGTCGCGAGCACGCTGCTTCCAATTGTGAAGACCAAGTTTCTGGCAACTGCGACAGCTTGGTCTTTGTACCGGAGGTTCGGTCTTCTTCGCCGTCTCGAACCTGGGTGCTGGGATTCGAAGATCCCCTTGACTGGAGTTTGTTGTCCATTCGCTCGATGTGGCCGAACCAATGTAGTCTGCGTATCTTGGCTTTTTGGACTACATCCACATCCTGGTACAGCTCATAGAGTTCGCGGTTGTATCTTCTCCTCCATTCGCCCTCTTCGCATAAGAGACCTAATATCCGACGGAGTATTTTTCGCTCAAAGGTGCCGAATATTTGCTCGGCTTGGTCACACTGGCTCATAGTTCATCCACGCAATGGAACCTGTCAACTCCGGATGACAGGATACATGGCGGTTCGAGGAGTATAGTTGAGAAGGAACACGTTGGTTGGAAAAGTTGGAGAAGGCCAAGGCTCATTGTTAAAAAACTGCACGCGATGGCGGGTAGAAGTTGTGAAGATGCTAGAGCGCGCAATACAGGATATTGGCACTGCAGTTTTATGCAGCATGATCGGAATTCTTCCGTCAAGTCCTTGCGAGAAAGATCTTGTGGAACAAAGAGTTCTGTACTCTTTAATAAGATCTACAAGACGTTTCGTTCTAAAGAGAATGTTCTCTAAAGAGGAGATCTTCTTTTGGTCGAGCTTGTCATTATTTTTTTTAGGCGGGTGACTACTTGATAAGCACGTCGGTAACTACGAATAACTAAGGATAAGACTGCTGCTTGGAAAAACATGAATCAAACCCGTATATCTTTATTAGATACGAACTCCTTGACTCAAAATTAATTTGAAAAAAAAAAATATATCTAATCAAAAAATGGGTCAAAAATATAAAAAAAGAAAAAAAAAAAAAAAGAATAAATATTCTTTGACACGTGCAATCTTTACTATCAACTATTTTTAGCCATGAACCAATTCTATCAGTAGATTTGTTCATTCAGTATTTTCAGTAAGCGTGTCTATCTATTCTTACGCATTATGTTTGAAAAACAATGCTGATATTTCTCAACCTTGCACTGCAGTGGCCAGATGTCACATCATCCAAATAATCTAATCATTTTTTTCTCAAGGCAGTTCATTCCACTTGCAACAAAATAACGAACAGCTGATGCTGACGGGAAAGATCCCTAATATCTCGACAAAATGTACTTAAAATGCCTCCGTTATTGCAGAAGGTTAAACCCTTATAGAACTCAGTATCAGAGCCTCACTATAAAATTCGTTAGGAATTGATTAAAGCGTTTTATATCAATTTGACGCCTCGACTGGAGGCCACCTCTAGCGGCGCCATATTTCAACAACGCACCTTCAACTGCGCGACACTTTTAAAAGGCGAACAGCCTTTTTTTTTTGTTTTTGTTTATGCAATATAACTATATTTATGATATCAATTCTTAAGATAAGAAACTTGAAGACATTTTAGTTAGATTGTTGCAAAAGGTCTCAAGTGCTTCCGTAAATACAAGTTAGAAAATCCTTTGATAAACATATGGCTTTTGAAAATGATAACGCGTTGATAACACAATACATATGCGAATTTTAGTCGCATGGCCCTGAAGGTGGGTAATTATATTACTACGAACTTAATTTTGCGCGAAATTATAAACAAATATTTGAGGAGAGATAAGAAAATAAAATTGCATGGCATAGTGATTTCATGTATACATAATCGAATTGGATCACGGTTGATTTTTTCTTCAATATTTGATATAAAAACTTAAATAGTCAATCGACAAATTTTACATTCTGGGAATAAAACTGTCAAACGTGCGCCGTTGATGAAATTTAAAACAATTGGAGCTGTCATTAAAACGTCTGTTTTAAGAGGCAAATTGGCAGATTCGATATTAGGTCCGTTCGCGTACTCTTCGCACTAAAATTCGTAGATTATCAAATTTCGAAGAGTGGGGATAAAATTCTCTGAGAGAGAGCTAAAATTATGAAAAAGTAAGCGAACGGGTTGAGCAAGAAAAAGTTGAAAATACACCGGTTTGACAGCTTTGACAGTTTTCATAAACAAAGGCCACGGAAATTTCTTGCACTTAAATTCGTAGCATGGGGAAATTTCTTACTCTCTTCTGCGAGAAACTACGAAAATTCTTAGCGTACGGAGCTTTTCGTAAAAATTCGTAAATTTTCGTAAAAATTCGCTGTTTTAGGAGGGTACGCGAACAGACTTATTATATTCTGGGGATTAAATCAAAGAATTTGATCAAATCTCAGACACTTGTCACTTGAGCTGTCATTGAAATGAGATAATTTGACAGCAATCTGTAGAGACTTAGAACTTGCCAAAATCGTTTTTGAATCCACAGAAAAAAAAAAACCTCTTCTCTTTCATAGAACTCTCTAACGAGAGTTCGCTCTCGCTCTCTTTGTAGGAAAAGTTAAACAGTCTCTTCAACTGACAGATTTAATTCTTATTCTGTGGTTCATCTGTCAAATGATCTCTCTTATTAAATCTCAAACAATTGTCGTTTAAACTGTAATTTTTATGAGCTATCTATGGAACCCGTTAAAAAATAAATTCCATACTTGAGCTTAAGCAAATACTGTCAATCACTTCCTGGTAATTTATATAAAATCTGATTCACTCAAATTTATAAATGCAACTATTCATAGCCAGCTTGAATTTAAACTTAATTTCTTGGAAATGCACCCCGAGGGAATGGTGTTTGCATTACTATGCCAAATACTTAAAAATTAAAACCTTTTTTTTCCCACTGTGGACTTATTTCCTTGTTTACAGACTCGTATCGTTATTGTCCTCTTTACGTCAAATGTTGTTACTCGGTGTAGATTTACAGCCATGTCAAAGCAAACAACGTCAAACGCAATTCACCTAACAGCTCGAATTTCTTTGACACTCTACTCTCATGCAGCACGTGCATGGATATGATAACAACATAACTTATCAGATTGTCAAGAATGCCGCTACAGCGCAAGGTATGCAAGATAAGTGTTTTATTTTATTTTATGTTGACACTGTTTACACTGAATGTTAGATTCAGCGCATTACTGTATTTTGATTCCAAACGTATGAGTATGGTCTTGATAGTGATCTATACTGAAAGATCGGGTCTAGTACACTGTTCCCCGACAGTGCATAAATACTACATACGTCCGGTTTCTTTTCCCTGTCACAGACTTTTTATTTGATGATCAAGTACAGAGTTGACGTCAAAAGTGAAGGAAATTACCTACGTCATTTGGATTGCGAATCAAATAGTAGCTGATTCGGCTGAATTCATGATTATTGAGCTTATTGCGCAAAAAATATTGCTTTTCCCAAGGCATGTGTTGCATGTAGCGATTTCTTGCTGGAACCAGGGAGAGTCCAAATGTTCTCAGTTTCCTCCAAGTTTAATTCTTTAGTTTCTAATCAAAAAATGGGTTGTTATTCCTCTGTTTTTTACTTGTAACATTGTCAACCTCATCTTGGAAGAAGAATGGGCCAATAATGCCTCCACTCTACAACCTACAAACATACACCTTCAGTAAGAACAAGAGTTTGGTTTAAGCTAACTTATCCTACAAACTTTCATCGTACAGCAACTGTCGTTGGTACATTATTTTGAACACAATTTATTTTTTCAAAATTTACGCTTTTAGGAAAATACATTTTCAATATTTTCCATCTTTCTTCAAACGTAGGTCGGTTTATTATCAAAAGTAATGAAAACGAGCAATCAAAATTGTTCGAAGCAAATACACAACCCAATGACTATCCTTTCTGCTTGACAATGTGGGTTGTCACAACTGATAGCCAGTAGATGTCAAACGCGAGAGAAAGTATATAGTAGTTCTATTCAGACGTTGAGGTTAAGTTTACGATCTAAAGCGTTGCAAACGCCTGACGTAACATTTCCAATTGTACCATAAGAGATCATTGTTTCTACTCAGTATGTCAAAACGCGACCGCGCCATTTTGAATTGGGCATGACAGTTTTACTGTCACTTTCGAAGTGACACCTAATTTGAAAAGAAAATTACCCTTTTAGAAAAGTTACTATTTGTAACCTCAAAAAATACATCCAAAAGCAAAGAAACATTGGCTGACATTGCACTAAGCATTATCTTAATTTTTTTTTATAAAAAGGATCAATTCAATCTAATCCGCTTTCAGACCCAAACCAACTTGTATTACTCACGTTTAATTTTCGCAGTAAAATTTGGAATAGGTATGAGGAAGCGAAGTACTTCATCAAATTTCCAAAAACTTAATCCGCAGGTGGAATCAGTTTATGTGATTTACGATAGTTAATTATTAGAATAATTGCGTGTGTTTATCAGTTTGATGATAAAGTTTGTGCCATTGGGATCACGTGACACCCGTTTTTGTACAAATCTATATTTGTTAGGTGCATCATTTGTAGTGAGCCTTTTATTACAAAGATAGATTGTTTCAACAAATTGTCTTTCTCGTTTAATTTTAAGGACACAAATACCAAGTGCTTTACTCATTGGCGAAACCTTCGCTAAATAAGTGTTCAAATCTATTTCCTATTTCGTGAGTCTTTTGTCAACACTCAAAACATAGGAACCAGGTGTCCAAGTTTGCAGAGAGAGTACTTGGTACAATTAGACACTTAAGTCTGCTTTGTAAAGTCTGCTGCTTGAAAGATCAGCAAGCATTGGAAATTTATTTGAACAAACATCAGATGCTGCTGATTTCCATCGATCGTAGCACTATTCAGAAAATGTCCATTGGTACTGTGGTCCAAATAGGATGCAGTGTAACTATATACTACTATCACCTGACACCTACTAATGTACGTCCACATTTGTAGTACAGATTCCATTGGACATATTCCTTCAGCTGACGCTAGGACAGGGACATACATGCGGAGGTGCGAGCATTAGACAGAGATCGCCATCAGGAGTAGCATTTGGAAACCCCCATAACGAAGGATTTGAATGTATCGGCCACTTTCTGTCCGGTAGTGCTGTGACTCTTTGAGGGAGCAACACCAGTATCAATCAAAATCTAAAGACATCAGTATCAGGCTTCTCAGGAAACTCACTTTCTGAACGAAGACAGGAGCCTTGCTTTTTTCTTCCGGCTAGAACCACAGGCCTGTGTTTCAAAAAGAGGAGAAGCATTTGCATATAGTGTTAGTCGATCGTCGATCATAGACAACCAAGACATTTGATATCTAATACCTACATGCGTATGATTATGAAAACGTATGAGGGAGCAAAGTCAAGAGTAAGATACTGCATAGGCGTCTCCGAAGAATTCCCAATCAAAGTCGGTGTGCCCCAGGGAAGTACCCTCAGCCTTATACTTTTGATTATCTGTTTAAATATAGGAAGAGTAGCGGGCTCCGAAGTACATCAGCTATTCTTTGATGACTGTGGAGCTTTCATAAGTGAAGATCAAATGTCTCTGCAATGAGTACTTGATGTATGAATGGATATTTCGAAGGTAAATGAGTACCATACCTATATTTCAAAAGCATTTACTTTACCCATTCTTTGATCAAAACTGGCTTATTCTACACATTTACTAAAAGTGCCAGAAGTTCAAAAATCTGGGGCTTATGATCAATAGCCTGAGTCAACTAATAATGACAACAATCTTCTTCCCTGCCTGAGATATCGTTGCCTGCCATCCTCTGCGGTCCCGAGCACGCTGCTTCCAGTTGTGAAGACCAAGTTTTCTGGCATCCGCGACAGCTTGGTCTTTGTATCGGAGGTACGGTCTTCTTCGCCGCCTCGAACCTGGACACTGGGATTCGAAGATCCTCATTGTTGTCCATTCGCTTGATGTGGCCGAGCCAATGTAGTCTGCATATCTTGGCTTTTTGGATTACATCCACATCCTGGTACTGCTCATAGAGTTCGCGGTTGTATCTTCTCCTCCATTCGCCCTCCTCGCATAAGGAACCTAATATTCGACGGAGTATTTTTCGCTCGAAGGTGCCCAATATTTGCTCAGCTTTCTTATCGTCTATCGTCCAGCACTCGGCTCCATACAGCAGGACTAGTAAGATGAGCGTTCTGTAGAGCATTAATTTGGTCCGTCGAGTTAGGAGTTCACCTACCGGAAAATGTTCCCTAAGCTAAAAGAAACGCTCTACACGTAGTTGTACGTCCGGCGCTCACATACGGTTCACAGTCACAGTTCAAAATTAGCGTCAGCTGTGATGAGAAGCCTTTGCATGACCGCAGGATCAACTAACAAAGCTTGATATAAAGTGATAAAAAGTTCGCAGATTGGAGGAAGTCAAAGAGTGTTGGATAAAAACGATAGAATCTCCGCTCTAATAGCCATACAAGCAATACCTTTCTAGGGCTAGAACTCGACTGAGTAGTGTTTCCAGATTAATTGAAAAATAAAGCCAATTTAGTTGGCTCCTCTAAAAGAGAGTGCCTGTTGTCAAGTCAGTGTAATTTTAATAAATTAATTACTACACGAGCCAAGAAGCCAAGACTACAAACTAAGGCGACCCATCTTTAATTATAATTGATCGAACAGCCAATGACTAAGTATGCGTCTACCAACTTATCAGCTAAAATTCTTTAGTATTTCATCATAAAACTATCCTTGAGGCTATTGGCAGCCCCTTTGGAGCCCAACACTGTCAATACACATTTCAAAATAAAGGAACAATGACCTGTGTTTCCTGTGTTGCCTGATAGTTTCCTTTCAGCTCTATTGACACACTCAACAGACATTGTACACTCAAAAATTCGATCCAGTATTTAAAAAACGAATTCAAATCGAAGGACTGATAACAGCAAATCAAATGTTCACTTTTCGTTTTATCTTCTTTTTTTTTCGAATATTTTTTATTGATAAATCAATATTGGATTTTTTTTTTTTATTTGAAAAATATACCGTGTGTGCTACATATATTCACGTTTCCTTTTCATTTTTGTTTGTTTGTTTTATTTAAATGTAATTTTTTTTATTTTTCGTGTATATGCGCTATATCAACGAGAGATAAGGGCAGAGAGTGCACTAAACTGTCGCTCACGATGTGGTCTATAATAAGCCACTATACGGTTGAGGCAAGAGTTTTCTTCATGAAATATCGTTTGGGTATTTCTTAACCTCTATCGCCATTCAGGTAACGAAAGGGAAAATCTTAAAAAGATACATTCATGTATCAAGTTGACAAATATTGGTTTGATGAATTTAATGAAAAGATTAACGAAGGCACTCACCTCAGAGTGAGATTTATTTTTGTGGTTGAATATGATACGATCCCGGGTGTAGAGCGGCAGATCAGGAGGATTTTGATAAGAATGAACGTCAGACTGTGCTTAGTGACAAATCATTTTAACTTTTAGTATTTAAATTATCACCCGGGGTTCTTGAGAAAGAAAAAAAAAAGAAAAAAAATTGTAGGCCGGGGGAAGACTTGTGAGGGTGATTATCACTTTATTACATACATAGATAGCGCTAACCATGCCAGTTGCTCATCAAATTCTCAAAACATCATTGTCATCATTAGAATTATCATGTGGGGCTTACGTCAGCTTACAATTATCTGTACTCGCATGCCTACTAAGATTGTTTTAGTTTTTTATTAGCTTTTTGTGGAGTAAAATAGCACTTAAATTGGAGTTTGATGTACAAATCTGAGTAACCTGCAACACTCTCATTGAATGAAGAGTTCGATGCTCAAATATTTCGCTTAGAAAGCACGGGAAAAAATACTGTGAATTATAAATGAATGCAAAAACCATATACAATTCTCTCCTGAAATTCGGATACTACTCATGGAGAATGAATATTGAAACAAGAGTTATACCAAGGTTTTCCCTTCCTTTCTTCTATCTTCCACACTTCCACATTTGGTATACCAAATGGTTCCTGTCTTTAGCTGTCAGGTAAACGTCTCTCTCTTTAAGTAAAGGCACACTCCAGCTTCAGGAAATTGCGAGTGTCTGACAAACATTCGAGGGTATAACTGCCATGAGACAGCTCCACAAAACCCCTCTGTCCTTCGCATACGGCATAAAATTGCAGATCCCTTCTGTACGTGCAGAAATGTATACCACGCTCAACATGTACAATTGTGTGAAGCTAGGCCTTGGTCCTCTATAAGCTGTTTACGTCCTAATATTTTTTACTACCAACCAAATGAATGGCAGGGAATGCAAGCAACGCAAATGAATGCAAATCTGGTATCACATGGGACCTATAGGTTAGGTTAGGTACATATGTGGGTTGGCAGAGGAAACGCAATACCTCCGCCGCACTCAGGTCAGCACTGACCCATTGTGTTACCCATAGGGGGGCTTATAAAAAGTACCCCTTGCCCATTTAACCCATAATTATCTGTAACAACTTCTCATGGCTGTACTTACTCATTATCCGTGTATACAAACCATCCTGATGTTCTGATGAAGTTCAGTAATATGTCGGTTTTGGCGTTGGATAGTTCTCCTAAATCCTGAAGGAAGTGTTTGTCAAAGAATTTGTACCTGGAATGTCGGAGTCCAGGGCACTGGCAGAGGAAGTGGGTAGTGTCCTCTAAAACATCCTCATCGTCGCATCCTCTGCAGAGTTCTTCTTCCGTCCGGCGTAGTTTCTTTAGGTGGTACCGCAGAGTGTTGTGACCCGTGAGTAAGTATAGATAGTGAACGTCTGTCCTTTGTCAAAAGTTGGCCATAGTTGTTTTGCATTTTTGCAAGTGTCTATGCACTTCCATCTCAAGTTTGCCTCTCTCATAGCCAGTTTCCCTGTTTCAAGCCTGAGAGCGCAGGGCTTATAGAGAGGTCGGTCAGTTCAAGTGGGTCCGATGAAGCTTTCCTTGCTAATTCATCTCCCGTTTCATTTCCCGGGACGCCCTCGTGCCCAGGGACCCAGCAGAGTAGAACTTTGTGCTGTGTTCCATGAGCATTAAGCTCTTCGCGACAAGCTTGGATTTTATTTCTATGGCGGTAATTGCTTTGATAGCTGCCTGGCTTCTGGTGGTATTGTTCTTACCGCAGACTCACGGGCCGTTGTTGTCACAGCCAGGACCTCCGCTTGGAAAACACTGCTGTGGTCTGGGAGTCGTATAGATCTGGATATACCCAGTGATTCGGTGCCCATTTTTGATCCATCAGTGTAAATGGCTATGGATTCGGCATTTGGTATGCGTCTGTCTTTCCATTCATCTCTGCTAGGGTAAGCTAAGGTAAATGGTGTTTTGAAGTCAAGGTAAGGCGTAGTGTAGTCTGTTTTGGGTGTATGGCCGAAAAATCTGCCAGCTATGATCGCGTGCCCTATCGTACTTGACTTCCAGCACGCAGTCTGACTTATTCTTAAGGCACTGATGGCTGCTGTTGATCTCGTGTAGATGTCTAGCGGAGGCAGGTTGAGAATAGTCTCAAGACCCGCAGTTGAAGTGGTTCTCATCGCACTGGTGGCACCAATGCCCGCTAGTCTTTGTACTTTAGTGAGCTCCTTCAGGTAGGTGGACTTGTTTAATGCTGGCCACCATACTAGGCTGCCATATGTCAGGATAGATCTTAATGATAGCCGTGTACATACATCCAGAGAATTGTTTTTGGAGAGGGTCCCCAGGTCTTTCCAAAAAAAATGACTCTTTCATTTATGTTTGGTGAGTTTTTTGTCTAAAATGATACCCAGGTATTTCGCACTGTCGGATAAACTGAGGGGAATGTTACCCACAGAGGGTGCGCTGAACCGAGGGATTTTCAAATCTATTGAGCATGTACATTTCGTCTAAAGAAACGTGATCCTTGAAAGCTTTATAGCGCGATATGCCTCGAGGTTTTTTCCACGAGGTTAATGAACCTTAAACTAAGATGCTTCTTACCACAGTTGTGTAAAGGTGTGTTCTTGATTCCACTTAGGCTTCGGTAATCTTTCCTGAAAACTCTCCAGACACAAATCTTAATTCGGCGGACTAGAACTCATGACCGTTGCCAAGGAAATATGTCAAATTTTCCGATTACAGTGGTTTCTTTTAGAACATGACTTCATTCTACTATTAGACAGAATCCATACGTGTTCCTACGCAAAGCTCATTTGTTTATGTTATTGTTATTTGCATTCAACAATCGCCTTTGATTCCGGACAAGAGTTTAGCTTGCATGTGCTAAGGAAAGATAAAGATAACCTATCGCCGCGCATGCCATTGACACACTTAAAAATATGATTAGTTAATCCATTTCATCAGGCGACGTGCAAACTATATTTAAGTGCCTCAGAGGCAATAACATCTATAGGCGCACATCAAAACTAGGTTACGAGCATTTCAACAGGAGCCTCACTCTTTGATGATTCCCTGTCTCAGATTCTAATCTGTCAATTTAATGAAATCTTTATTTTAACGGCAATCTAAGGACTAAAACTATAAAATTTGCACTTTTATCACAAAAAAAAAACCAATCAGATAAAGTGAAAGATCATAAAAAATAAATAAATACCCGGTGGGCTTCATAAAAATTAAAAAAAAAAAAAAAAACAATCGAAGACAAAGTTAAGTGTTAAGAAAATGTAAAACCACCACTCGGCAGCACTTGAAACAAACAAAAGCAGTCAATTGTCCTACATCTACTTAACCTTTCAAAACCATGCCATGCACTTGTTGTCCTAAGATACCTATCATTGGATTCGAAGAATTCCTCTTCCCAAAGAGATATGCAAGTTAGGTTCTGCACCGTTTCTCAAGGGATGCCATCGAAAGGAAGAAGAAGAATATTTTAATGACTTTTCCTCTTCTTTATTTTTTTTTTAATGCCTTTCTGGATGCGACCGCCGCGCCGCTCTGCTCCTTGGCCTAAGTAGATTTCATCCGAAGCGTTTCGGTATTTAGTGATGGCCCTTGGGTTGATTCTCTTATTTAGATTTGTTTTTGTAGATAAAAATAAAATCATAAAAAGATACACTGAGTCTCACTCTCACTCTCGCCTAGGAAGACGACGTTTTAAAGGATCCAAAACAAATAAAAAATTATCTTTTTCTTTTGCTCATAATTCAGGGATGTTTCACTTAAGTTCATATTCCGATGGTGCCGCACAGAAAAAAAAATAATTAAAACCATATGCTTAGTTTAAATAAAAGTTATCACTCATTAGGGAGATTTCAGTGTCAAATTTAGATAGGTCCCTACTCTGTTATGTGAAGACCACTTCAGAGCGGCTATGTTAATCATAACAAAGGCATGAAAGAAGGTGTGAAATGCGGTAATATGCAACTAAGAAGACCACAACAGGTTTCAGTTTCAGTACGGAACCAAACCATTGGGGAAAGGAAGCAGAAATGGCGTTAATATAAAATTGGAGAAATAAGGTGTGAATTATATTATTATAAATGATTACAGCGTTGAACGTGAGTAGATGCTTTGCTGGTGAAGACAAAAGTGGTAACAAATTTTTTACTGAAGAGATCTAATTTCGACCGACTGACGTAAAGTGTAAGGAACTACTATTGACCTCCTCATGATGAGTACTCTCTTGTCAATCTGTGCAGTTTCTGTCAATGGGCCTCATCTGTAGGAATGCTTACTTCGCGGAGTGCTGCGAGGAGGTTATATTCTGATTCAGGGATCTGAGCATGTAGTTCTACCTCCAAAAGAGTCGGTATTTTTCCAGCTTCCACTTAAGGATAGACTTTGTATTCGAATCGGTATTCACTCCTATTGTCTGTTTTCTAACTTGCGACTTGTAAGAGGATACTTTGACCCAGCTCCTGACAAAGAGGCTTCAACTCATCTGATTTCAGAGTTTATTAGCCTCTTTGATCTGTTAAAATGGCTCTAAGGGTACTGGGTCATAATACTGTACACAAGTTTCGAGGAAAATACCAACAGGTCTTGGCAGTTTGTCCATAAAACTTCGGGAAGATCATGACAAAGTATCAGCTTCTGCTTACACGATCAAGATCAAAGACTTTACAACTCGGCATCAGATATTGCTCTGTCGGGTCTCTTTGTATGAAAGTATTCAAGGCAACAAATTAGCTGATGAATGGGTACGAGAAGGTTTGACAGCTGTATAGAGCAAGCGATATCCCAATTGACATCAGCCTTGTGCACTGAAGCCTAAAGTAGGGAAAAAGCCATAAGATGTAAACACCAGAAGGACAAATTTGCCACCATCAGGAGTATACAGCAATGCTTTCACAAAACCAGGACCAAAATGCTAACATGGTGCTATCACAACGAATAATACCCCATGAAGAAACTGGATCTCAAATATATGAGGAGTGAGTCCATTAGAAGCTACTTCTTAACTTCAGCAGACAAGATTATGACTATGCTTGCAGTAGCTGACTAGATTCCTGGTGAATGTGGTGCCCGTGAGGAGAGGACAACAGCTTACCTACTTACTTACTTATGTCCTTTATCCTTTTGTGGGTCCTAGGACCTCTACAATGCCTACGTACGCGCCATCGTGTGCGATTTCTGGAAATGTGCCTCAGCTCTCCCCAACTCTTTGCCAGTTGCCGTGCTTCCTTCTCCACTGTCTCTGCGCCACGTACACCTAGGACCTTCGCGTATCCTGCGATCCTGGGTAAAGCACCAAGTCAGTATATAGGCAGCTAGAAGCTGTTGTAAAAACATGTCATGCAGAAACCTAATTGCCGCCTTAGCACCAGTTTAAAACATTCTATCGGCCATTCATAACGTCTTTGACTCCTTCCTCATTAGTATTTCTTGCTCTTCTAAGATCTAAGATATATTCTAAGATTTCTTTTAGATCTACCTACTATTTCAATAAAAATATAACTCTATGCTAGGTGGTGCTACATTCTAGGAACCCAGTCTATCAAATCGTATGAACTCGCTGCTTCTTTACGAAGACCGCCTCAATCTTAAAATACCTGAACACCAGACATTCTTTTCACTCATCGACTTCCTTGGCTCAAAGGCGATCTTAAAGTTCTAATATTTGAATTGAAGTTTTACTTCTTAGTTAGCTGTTAATGTAAATAGGATCTTTCGCCCCAGTATGGCAGGAAGCACAAAAGATTGAAATATTTAGGCAGTGCAGCAAATACCTGAGAGAATAAGCCAACCATGGACCCACTTCTCATTCACAGATTCTTGAAAGAAACTGGTCTGGAGAGAGAGCTCTAAAGGGAATTATTCTCACCCAGGCTAAGTTAGAGTACATGACCGTTCTAAAGGAATTGTAGACCCTGACGAGCGTCTAAACCTCTACAAGACTAGTAGCGGGTACAATATCACTAGATCGAAGTGCAGAATACCCTATACAAATGATGGCACGCAGAATTATCCTGCGGAAACCGCCTATCTACCGAATCAGTGTTGTTCATAATTTGTTGGAAGAAATAATCACTAGCGATGGCCACAGACTGTATCACGATCTGGAACCAAACGCATAGCGGCTACAATTTCTTCTGTACGGACATTCTGTTAACACATTAGGTCTGTTCGCGTACCCTCCTTAAAACAGCGAAATTTTACGAAAATTTATGAATTTTTACGAAAAGCTGTTCGCGTACGGAGAATTTTCGTAGTTTTTCGCAGAAGAGAGCGCTCATGACAGAGTAAGAAATTTCTGTGGGCTAGTTTATGAAAACTGTCAAAGCTGTCAAACCAGTGTATTTTCAACTTTTTCTTGTTCAACTCGTCCGTTTAGTTTTTTGTAATTTTAGCTCTCTCTAAGAGAATTTTACCCCCACTCTTCGAAATTTGATAATCTACGAATTTTAGTGCAAAAAGTACGCGAATGGACTTATTGTTTGCGTCATGCAGACTGTATGTATGCTATGAAATTTATACAGAATATGGCGAATAACGAGCAGTCGATCGATTGAGGATTAAAAAATCCTCTTATGTATCTTCTACTCGTTTCCCAAAATGATGAGTGATTTTCGAAATAAGTTTGAATTATACCAAAGCACACTTCTAATAAGTCTATTCGTGAAAATACTGCTGACAGAACTGTCAAAATGACAGCTTTTGGAAGATCTATCAGTCAAAAACGAGAAATATCCTACTCACATTTTGAGCAATCAGTAGTTTTCCAATCAATCGCCATTCGAATCATTCGTAAAGATAGAAACTTAAATTTGTTTTCTCCTCATGAGCTTGAATTTTAAACAGAATATGCTGGGTCACCCTGTGTATAGTAAAATTTTAAAATAAAATTTCAAAATTCCAAGAATTTTCCTCAAAAAAAAAAAGATTTTATTTCAAAATTCTTTCTGGAAGCTAAAAACTCTATATTCTCCCGCGCTGGTAGTCATTGTGTCCCAACTAAAAATATAAATTTCCCTTCCATCAATTAATTGATCAAGACAGATTTATGTATGATTTACATCACGTATACGCCGTTTTCAAAAATATTATTAAAATTTTACGCAGTTTTTTGTCTATTTTCTTTTTTTTTTGTACAAACTTTCTCTCTGCCAAATAATGAAGGACTATACATTGTGTGAGAGTAGGTATTCGCTTACGTACACCGAAATTAAATCGAAATAACGATTTTAGTAGGAAAAATTCTAAAAATGTATTTTTAGAGAACAAAAAGAAGTCTAACACGCAAGGTGGTCCCGAAAAAGATCATTTTATATAGAGAAGACGAAATCGAGAAAAAAAAAATAAAAAATAAAACAAATGTATGTACAATTCAGTTGTTAAGCTCTTGTGAATTGTTTAGATCGCATGGGGCTGTTTATTAATAGAGAGGCGGAAGAGTTTTTTTTTTCTGTTCTGTTCTCTCTGTCCTTGAATGAAAATGTGTTAATTCGAGATTCGAGATTTTGTGTTGGTGCGTATTTTAATGATCCATACCTTTGGTTCTATCTAGGTTTCTAATTGAATTAATATTGAATTAAATATTAATATAAGTAGGTACCTATGGAAAATTTTGTGGAGTATTTGCGAAAATTTTGTAGTTTTGCACTGTTTAAGCAGCTGGATAGCAGATTAGGTAAACAAAATACATATGCGCATGTAGTCAGACGTCAGAACAATTTCGAAATATCTTTTAGAGTAACATGGTAACAATCTGCGATTGTTTGAACTAGATCAAATCACACTCGTACTTAGGACTCAAATAAACACGGTTTACTGTCCACTTTATAATGTCGATCACAAACCGGCGGAATAGATCGCGATACGTGTGACGGTGCCTTTACTTGGCGTCGGCCGGTCTAATTATGCCGAAATTTTCAACTTGCTTGAGTTTCATTAGCCCGGCAACGGACCGGTTTTCTAACATAAGGCGACTGTGTTGGTATTGGGTATAGAAACGTTGTTGCTAAATTCACAATAATAGCCTTTCGAATTTTCGTCATTTTTAGTAACAGATAAACTGACTTAACGAATTCACATATTAGGTACTGAAAGTGGAAATAAAATGGAATATAACCTTGCGTTCTTTACTTAGGCCTCCATTGGGCCTCTTGTCTTCCCTTTCTTTAGGGCTCCACTATATATGCAGCCGATGTAATGACCACCTTTGGCTTTATTCAGAGCCGGCCACAAGACAATCACGTCAGTATTGTAACTCGTGCCTGAATCCATTTGACTCATAATACAAATAGTTTCGTGGATGCAAAAGCCTCTCAACTCTCCTTTTATTTTTTAATTTAAGCTGATTCATTTATACAATATTTAATAATTTTTTTTCTATTTCTTTTTCAGATAATTATCTTAATCGGATATAGTGCTGACCAAATGTAAGTTTATTTTAATTTTTTTAAAAAAGCCTCTTTAAGTGTAGCTCGTCATTTCACTTCAGTTCAGTTCATTTTAGGTACACATGAACGGCGATGTACGATGTTAGCCTTCGTCTCTAGATTAGTTGTGTCTTGATGAAGGTCATACATAATCCTGTAACAGTGTAAACATACCTTATCAGCGTAGTCAAGACGTCTTAAATGAAATGAAAGTATCCATCAGTTCCCAGGTGTGGTTGGTTGGTTGGTTGAAACCAGCCCTCGATGAGGATGCACTTAGACCAGTAGTTGGTCCATTGTGCTGCCGATGTGTAAGGGTCGATGGGTCAACCTCTTACTCAGGGAACCATTTACTCTTTATTATGAAGGAGCCTATCTAAGCCGTACAGGCATGGTTTAGATCACTTAGATCGTTGAGTAGGTATTCACCTAATGTGGCCTTTCTAATGTTGGCAAGTGCGGGGCACGTGCATAGGAGGTTTTACAGAAGTCATTGTAGGCGATGCCCAGTCTTTGGGCATGCCTTCCTATGGCACAGTGTCCGGTGAGGGTGTTTACGATTTTGGAGAGGGTTTCTCTCTTATGTTTCAGAAGTCCGATGGACCTGGTTTCGTTTAGCGTGGGCCAAAGTAGCCTTTGAGTGTTACAGTGACCGAGCTGTTGCCACCGATGGTTGGCTTCTCTCACCGCGTAGGCATAGACAAGGTATTTAGCATAGGACGTTGCCGCCTCGATGTCGGTGACGTTTATGCTGTTTAGACCTGAGAAGCCTCGTAAGCTTCGCATATCTGACAATATCTGATACTGATACTGCACTAACCGCCAGCCAGTCAGCTTCCTGACGAATGGCAGTGACTTCAGCTTGAAAAACGCTGCAATAGCTAGGAAGGCTGAAGGAGAGGTGAATGTCCAGATTTTTTGAAAAGATGCCAGCACCGACTCTATCTTCGGTTTTGGAGCCGTCCGTTAAGATTGTCAGCGATTCATGGTGAAGGACCTCCCGTTGTGTCCATTCTGCAGTTCCCAGGTATAGAACTAAGTAAAATTAAGCAAAAGGGGATCATAATCCAACGCTGCCCAAAGCCCAACTCCCCTCTGTTTTCGAATTTTTCACATTAACCATAAGTTGCTATGATAATAGCTGTAAGACTGCCTGAGATGACTAAGGCAAACCAAATAAATACCCAGTGGACACTATCGTCTCGAAACCTATGAGTGAAAGATGAAAAAGCGAAACTCGCATCGTATTGCTATGGTCGATACCAAAGGATCCACAGCGGAAACTTGCTTGTTCATCATCAAAAGTTTTTTTTTCAAAATGTTGCTTTATTCCCTTTAGAAAGAAAGCTAGAAAGCCCATATTATACATACCTACCTCTCTAATTTTTACACTGTGCTTAAATCTGTCTGGGGCTTAGTCCTCACTCAGACTGTATGGCAGTTGGTTACGGCCTTTATGATATCGTGGACAGTGGAATATGTGTAGGTATTTGTATCGCTTCTATGCAGAAGGGTTTTCTTTAAGTCGAAATCTGTGGGGCTCTGAAACAATCATGACCAGCAAGCTTCTGCTTAAGGTAAAAGTTCAGCTGTCTACGCTTTCTATTGATCCAAACAGAATCAATCTCTTTGTTCATCTCACTTCCTCAGAAGAGTTCCGTCTATCTTGCCATTCTACAAGGCCTGTTACTTATGCTTCACTTCCACTAGTTGTTGTAAGCATCGTTGTCCTGATGGCTGGCCTATTGGTACCATTCCAGCCACTAGTGATTGTTCCTTATCCGAAGCTTTATGTCTGTTTTCTGTAGCGAGCTGTTTCAGCAACACAGGATGCAAACTTAAGTCGCACTTGCAGTCTTTTGTATATAATTAGAGGATCTTTCGCAAACACTTCATGATGAAACTTTAAATCCCAAATATTTCCAAAACTCATCTGTCACTGTAAGATATAATAGCTTCCGCTATAAATAGCCAACAGGTTCACGGACTTTTATGATCCACTGACTGGACATCTGGTCAGTAAGGGTATTCATTGCCCAAAAGCAGCCGCACAAAGAAAGAATTTTGAAACTATTCTAAGGTCATCATCAGTGTGTGGTGTAAACGACCTCATAAAGCACAATTAACACAAATTTTTTTTTCCTGCCCATAACTACACATTAAAGTGTGAACATCTTTTAATAGACTCGCAATAAAATTATTTCTACTTATCACCAAAAGTCGGCTTGAAACTAAAAGTTCCTCAATCGTTTCATAATTATACAACCCTAAATCGGTTATCACTTTATTTCGATTTATATGGATCTATCGTAAAGTTTTTTTTTTTTTTGGAGTTTCCGGTCGCCAGGGGCCCCAAATTTAATATAAGTAAAGGTAAAGTGTTAAATTTTTATTTTCGGTTACTAGCCGCGTTATGCTCCTTAAAATTATCTCATAAAGATAACAATTAATGTTGAATTCTTTTCGGTGTTTAGATTATTTAAAAAGTAATAAATTTTCCACCCTCTTTTACCTTATCAACGAAAAGACTTGTATCTATGCGGGGGGATTTTTTTTTTTTCGAAACGACCATAGGTGTATAATCAATTATACGTAATCTATGTATCGTGCGACCTAGTTTTCACGTTTGCCAAAATATACATATCTTTTATTCTTAGGCCTTGGCTCCTATAGGATGATGATGATGATGACGTCCATTGGGCGGCCGGCATATTGTATAATTCGGTTCTCGGCTTGTCTATCAATATCATTCATTACACGCGTATTCATATAGTAGGCGCTGACCTAGAAACACGATGCTATTAAATAAAATTAGAAGAGTTTTTTTTGTTGGTTTTTTTGGGGAACTGAAAAAAATTTAACTTTTTTACGATCCAGTTTATGTGAATAAATTGATGAGGAGTTGATGAGGAAGTCCACCGAATAATAATGGTCTTGACGATTTCACTGGAAATCTGTGGTCGATGGTAGACTAAATAGACCATAGGCATAGGTTGGTTACCTAAGTTGATTAATGCGAAGTAAAAAATGTCTTAATGAGCTATCACATAAAAAATTTTGAAAGAAAAACAAAAAAACTTCTTGAAGATGAAGTCGTCTTTAATTTGCCAATATCGCACACAGCAGAGTCTGTGTGCAGACAGGAAGACATTATAAAACTTTAATATCCCTTTCGACTTTTTTGAATGGCGAAAGGAAAGGGAGCTCCGTGTGTTGAAATATTTACGTTTTCAAATGAATGGGAGTTGTGTCATCGAGCCATAGGAGAAGAACTCGAATCGACGCTCAATTGACTTGGGTTGTAAAATTTAATGAAAACATAAAGAATTTATGCGGCCAAATGCCTAGCTAATTTGAGATCTTTCGTTTCATTACTTTACCAGTCGATATAATGAAGTGATCCACAGAACAGGTGTCCATGAATTATGCTTTGCTACTGGAACCTTTATTAGTGGCGTAAGTGGAACTATTCGACCTGTAGCATTGTGCTTATTGGTTCTTGGCCCGTTCTCTGATAAACAAAATAAATATTAGGCCGTAAGTAGCCCATAGAATGCACTAATAGTGCGATTTCTCCTCCTCGGCCCTTCTCAATACTTCGATTCTACGCAGTTCAATCTGCATGGCCGTTATGACGGAACAAATCTCCACCCAGTCGTCCGGTAGCTCCGGGCTTTGTACATATGCTAGTTGTATAGCGTCTGCACTGGAACATAACGTGCTCCGCATCTTCCTCTACTTCTGGGCAAAATGGCGAGCTATCGCGATCGAATCTGTGGAGGTATTTTCTATAATCACCGTGCCCAGACAGGAACTGCGTAAGGTGATAGTTGCAGTCCCCCTGCGTTCTTTTTATCCAAGTTTCAATGTTTGGAATCAGCTTATGGGTCCATCTACCTTTGGTGGTGTTGTCCCATCTGGCTTGCCAAAGTGCTGCAGATGTTGTCCTTTCTTCCTCTTTTACGCTTCTCGTAAGCCTGGTATCTTTTCTTTTTGCGACAAGCCTAGTGTAAACCCTTTGCATTTCATTGGCAAGGATGTCAATAGGTATCATCCCAGCTATGACACAGGCTGCTTCGTCCGGGAGGGCCAAAGCCTAGCTTCTCACAACTGTACATGTTGTACATTTCTGCACATACAGAAGGGACCTACAGTTCTATGCCGTATCCGAAGGGCAGAGAGGTTTTTTGAGGAGCTTTCTCATGACAATTATACTCTTGAGTGTTTGTCAGACACTCGGAAGAGTCGGGGCCGTGTAAAAACTTTTGATGGTATTTTTCTGGATTCGAACTTGGAAACCCTTGCGCAGCAGCAACTAGCTTTTTGAAATGTGACATATCGCTGTTCCTCAACTCAACTGAAAATTCAACGTCTTGAAAGAGTGTTTCTGGCGATGATTAGGAGTGGGTTCTTCGTCTACCTTGACTTTCGTGACTCCCCCTGGTACTTAACATATGGCTTGCTCAAGCACTATTTCCGCCTCTACAAAAGCCATTGTAGAAGATGCCTCTGTGCGTGCTTCAGCGTCCACAGCATCCATTGAAGACATTTTTGTGGAAAGTCCATTAACAGTGTTGGCCTAGTTGGTCATTGGCTTAGTTGGTGGCATTGTTGATTAGTTTGCTCACTGCATCTGGGCATCTATGTTATTTGCACCAGCGGCATCCTGTCTAGCCAATTTGTCAGCCCAGTTACCCAAAGATTCTGCACTTTTTATCTTTGTTCCTACTCATCAAGATACGCATAATTCCAGATGTTTTTAAAGTTCCAACACTGCCTCTAGAGGCATTTGCAAAATGTCAATAAAAATTAAAGAATTTTTCTGATAACATCCTTTGAATAACCGATTGATTGTCAAAAGCAATCACAACTACTTAACGCAAAGATCTCCTTTGAATAGATTGACAGAGATGAAATGGTATGCGAACATTGAGGGGATTTTTTTTTTTATTATTATAATGGACCCATATACATATATATCCTGGTTGACGCCCATTACAAAAAAAAATAGTCCTTGAAAAAGATTTTCCTCAAAAATCCAAGATGAGGGTACCTATTCGTTTTTATTCACTCTCCAGGTAGTCAATCATTTCCTAGATGAAAGCCGAAGCATGTCCTTGTACTTTTTTTCCATTTTCATTTATACATATATTTTTGCCTTGGATTTAATTGAATTTAATGTAAGTGTAATCCTTAGAAGTGCATATAATCATAAATGCATTGGGTCCCTGTGGGATTTGCAATATGGACTCATGTTTATTTAACATTATTGAGGGACAATACTGTCATGCATCATTGATTGCAGAGCATGGATCTTTTTTTCTGTTTGAGTGATTTTACCTGTCTATTTAGTTAGAGAAAAAGGGGAATTTCTGTTTTTTGGGATAAATGCTGGCAAACTTGATTGCAAATGCCCGAGGGAAAATGTTGCAAAATACTTATCTATCGCAAGATTGACAATCGAAATCGCTTAAAGAAACGAAAGCTCTTCTTGATAGAATATCGAAATAAATCATGTCATTTGGTTGGAGTAGAGTAGGTGTCCTTTTTGTCAACGGCTACCTTAAACCACATAGAGTCATTGTCACATTGTGCTCAATGTAGAACTATGAGAACCTAGTTGTTTAGCTCATTGGGTTCTGCAAAGAATTGATTGTCAGGGTATCGCTGCTTTTGAGCACCGGGTGTGTACACCTGGGTACTATCTGCTCCTACATGGTGTAAAAGAAGCCACATGACAGGGACGCCTTACTGAAATACGGCGCATGTTTGGAAGAGCTCCGAAGATCGGTTTCCATGTTGCGCACAGCATCGCCTGTTGTACAACTTTAGACGACTCATCTGGAAAAATGCTAACAGTATGCCGAACGGAGTTATTGCCTGGTAGAGCCTGGAACGATAGATGCGGTGATGCGGTCCACCTGCCAGGCTGGCAGCCAGAAAAAGGATTTTAGACGTTTGCACAATACGCTGGATAGGATAATGACCCCGGCATTAATATTGTTGTCTTGGATATCCTAGAGCTAAAAGAATTATATTTTGTTCCCTTCTACTGGTTCGGTATTCCTCCTCGTTGCCCTTGTCGTGCCCTGCGCTTTAATGTGTGCATCTTCTGTTACCTTCTTCCGCTGAACGCCCTATAATCGTACCACAACTTTATAGTGGTGGTTGGGAGGGGTGGTCAGGTCACGGCTCCACTTGATGATGTTGCGGTATTTGGTCCTTTGTGGTGGGTAAATGCACTGCAGAGAGATTTTCAGTCACCTGCTATTTGTAGAGGCTTTGGCTCCCTTTGACAGAATGAAGCTTCTGCTTCTTGGCCGCTCGCAGTTTCTTATCATTAGACAGTCAAGCTCTGATTTTTACCGCAACAAAAAAATACGACGTCTCTCCATTTTTCAAGATATTGGATTGTCTGGATTTTTGTGTAAGCTGCAGCTTAGGATGCTGTTTATCACCTTCTATAAAGTCGAGCAGGCGAGAAACGTGTCCATATTCTTGTCTTGCATCAAGACATTCAGCTCAGCAAGAGATGGTTCATCCAGCAGCGCTCGTTGTGTTTAGCTGCACAAGAAAGTTCAGATTATATGCTCAACTTAGTTCTCTGTCCAAATCCTTCTACTCTGGATGATAACCTCGCTCAAAGGAAAATAAAAAAATTGTCTGTCTCTGTTCTAACTTGATGCTATAAATCATAAAAAAGTTCTTCGAATTCAAATGGATATTGACAAGTGTCATTTGATAAGCACTGACAGCAAACACATAAAGGGGTAATCGCAAGAATATATTGCATTGTCAATGATAGATGGCGCTATGGGAAATTATTTTCATTCATTCGTTTTGCAAAATGCGACCTGCAAACCCTTTATAAAATGCACTCACTACTCCATTCCATTCCATTCTAAGCACACTTCACTGTATCCATTGTTTGGAAACAAAAGAAACTGGGATACACAAAAGAAATCCCATTCTAGAGACTCATGAAAGTGTGTTACTGTTTAGGGAGTGCTAAATGTTAATAACCTTTGGTTCACGCAACCTAAATCGCAGCCGCAATTTTATTCAAGGTCGTCGGTTAGTGCCGCCTCTCCTCCAGGAGTCGTTTATCTACCAATTCTCTCTCTCTCAAAATTTAAGGACTCTGCACCTAGTTCTCAAGACAATCTGGTTCTGTTGTGCCAACATTAATAAAAATCCATCCAACACCTTTTAAATATGGTCAATGACTTTCCAATACCATGTATCTTACAAACAAAAAAAAATAAACCACAAATATTTCTAGATCCGACAAAAAATGTGAAAAAAAAAAAAATCGCCAATTTTATTTAAATTTAGATACATAATTAGAAAGTTTGGAAATAGTTTCGAATATCAGTTGTTGCTCTAAAAATTTATTCAACTCTTACGTTTGAGCTAATTATGCATACTTTTGCGTTTGCCCTCTCACCTAAGAGGATCCCTATTTTGTTATTTTTTTTTTTGTTGCCATTGATGGAGGTATGGTTTTTTTTTAATGATTTTTTTCGGGTGCCGTCAGCAGCTAATATATCATTTGGTACGTTTTAATCAACAATAGACACAATAAAAAGGGGCAAATTGACTATCCCCTCCGCGCGCGGACGACAGAGATACAGCACAACCATAACCGTGGAATTTATTTATAGGATACTGACCTTTATTTTCAGACAACGACGCGGCATATGCTCGCTCCTACCGTCGCCTTCACCGCCGCCGTCATTATTTGCAAGATGTGTTCTCATCATTTAACCAACACATAACGTTGGGGAAGTTTTTGGTTACTTTTTTTTCTTTTTTCAAAATTCAAGGTCAGGTCGTTGAATTCTATCAATGTGCTGCTGGTGGCGGGTTGTAGGTTACGATTAAGCTTTTTAGGGAAAACTGCGTCGTGCCAAACGGATATATCCATGAACTCTCTTTTCTGGAACTGGAAGCATTGTCCTTTGTAAAAGCTTTTTATTTTGGTACCTACATCCCTTGGGTTTTTTTTCTTTTTTTGGGAAATTCTTTGAAGGGAAGAGGAACTGATTTCTACCGTCTGGGTTGTTCGGATAAATTACCAAGAAGACTAAGTGGGAGGGGTGGGTCCTATTTATTGTTGGGTAGGTACACATGTCCCGAAGAATAGGGATACAACGCAATAAATTGTTGTCTAGGACGCGATGATGTTTTTCAAAAGAAAAAGAAAAAAGTAATTAAAATAGTTTTGAGGGTTGCCATTGGCCTGGTTTGTTGAGCCTTATATCAAATTTTGAATCTAAATTTGACAGTTTTTATTGCTTTGTAGTATTTCTTTTTGTTGAATTATCCCAGAAAACAATGTTCGGAAGTGCGAGTAATGAATGTGAAATTTTTTATGGCATTTTACTTTTTATTGCCTACTTTTGCTGAAAGTTGTCGGCGGGAAATTTAATGCGAGAGTATCCTTGAAGTTGTTATTATTTGTTCAGTTTAGGTGTATGGATTTAATCTATTCGAGTCTGTGGTAAACTACTTATGGAAATCGAAATAGGTGGGGCTATTTAAATACCGCTGGCCTTAGGATAAATTTAAGTGAAAAATAATGAAACGTGGGGGTGTGGTAAAATGTTGGAATTATTATGTTTATGGTGCACCAAGGTGTCCAGCAATTATTTTGTTTGCGTTGTAAGGTTAGGATCATTTAAAGACGGAACTTAACCCATACTCGGAAACAGTGTGTGATTTCCACCCACTAAACCCATCACCTCACGAGGGGGCTTCTCTTGACTGGTTCGTTATGACAGCTGCCTGCTCTACTTTCTGTCATACTTGTTCCTTCATGATGGTTGCTATATTGTTCCTAACTGATTCCCAAGTTTCTTTCGTGCTCGACATCTGCCTGATGTTGCCTGCAGCTACATAGGTTCTCAGGTAGTTTCTTCACTAGCAGGTGATGTCCTTAATAATATCATGGATCCTTGGATACTTCTGTGCACATGGCTGTCGTCATGTCAAACTGTATGAGGCAAGCTTTGAAGAGATCAATCTATGCGTCATTCTCCCTTTGTCTTCCATCTGCACGACTTTACCTTTATGGTACTAGTGCATGATTTGTAGTCCTAAAGCATCATAGTTTTTGGCACTGCTTAGGTCCTCCGTTAGCTGGAATGATACCTGACGAGCCGTTGCTATTGACGCCTTCAGTTGCATACTACAGATGATTGGGCTCTCCAATCTGTCTGAAGCATTCGATAACAACTATTCTATTGAATTGGAATCTGAGTGCCTTAGAGATTTCAGTAACTGCATTCACAACATCAGCATCTAAAGTCAGCCAGGCTGATATGAGCAAAGGTGAGTCGATCACAAAGGTAATGTTCCGTAGAGTCAGCGCTCCATCAACTAACATTTGAGCCCAATAATCTTAAAGGCAGGACAAGCACTTCCTTTGTGTCTTAGCATTATTGTCGTCCTTTTCACAAGCGTCACAGATAAATCTAAGTTCTTCACAATGGAGACTGAACTCTGCGTCAAAACTTAATATTGGCTGAAGCTATTGTTTTGGACAGTCAGTTTTCCAAGAAGCTTAGTTCTTTAGTTGCAGATGGCAATGCGAAATTTGCCCCTAAAAAATAAATACTTGGTGCATGACAGCTGTCAAAGGCAAATAGCTAAAACTTTTAAAATTGAAAAGAGCGCAGGATTCTGTAGACTTCGTATTAAGTATATAATATTTTACATACATACATACATATGTATCTATGCATACCAGTTATATGAACAATCATTGTTTAGTGACCCTTAAAATTTATCGTGTATTTCAATTTTGGTCTCAGGCGTTTAAAATTTATCTAGCAATAATCTTCCTACAAGCTTCCTTATAACATCTAAAAGTCATCTTTCCAAGTGTCAATCTATCAAGTCTTAATTTCATATAATGTGTCCCGTGTTAGATCCACCCGATTCCGTGTCGCGCAACTTCTCGTCGCCCACCGGTAAAGTAGGTATACACTTTTAATTTCTATTTCTAGCTCAAAATTTATTGCAACATTTTCTACCGGCTTACTTCCTATGTATTGTCAGTATCAGTAGTATCATACGACTATAGCAACTGAAACACTGGCACCCACAGTCTAGGAATTCCCAACACCTTAAGTTAAGTTTTTTTTTTTTTTTCTCTCTCTTTTTGCTATTGCGTATCGACACCAGCGTTACCTTTCGGCCCCTTTAGGGGCAAATCGACCCTTTTTTGATGACACAGACCCTTGGACCCCCCTTTTCGAAAATCATCGATTTTTGACCCTTTTTGAAATATATGACCCTTTTTGGACCATTTTTACTAATTTTTACAGAATTTACACATTAATTTTTATTTGAACCATGTATTTGTTTCAATAATGTACATTTACTCACCCCATGAAGATTTATGTAGTGAGTGTTTATCGTTTCGTATACCTATACCTACTTCATTGATATTCATATATCTCATATTTGGGACGATATTTTTGTTCCTATTCTTTGATGTTCTGTGCATTACATTGTGCATTGTTCTATCGGCATTACTTGTTTTGGAACCTAAGGAATTAGAAGAGTGTCTTCCTACCCAAGTTTAATACAGATGGTAAGGGACTCGATTACAAAGAATTAAATGTAAATACAGTCAAAATTGCTTATAAAGACATCGGTTATAACAACCAAATATTTCGGTCCTCCCTTGAAGATCGTTATAACCGATTTTGATTGAATTGGAATCACAACTTTATTTTTCTTGTTCTTTTTTTATTTTTATAATTACTTTTTACCAAAAGGAACTGATTTAGTTATTTTTTATTAATATATAAGCTTAACTTTGTTATTAACAAATTAATTACATGAAAATAAGGAAAACATTACTTGATTCACGAAATTTGGTTCTTCGATTTCATATCGGACCCTTTTCCTTCGGCAGCGACCCTTTTTAGGACCCTTCCCGATATTTTTCAGAGGTAACACTGATCGACACGTGTTCGGTATATAAATACACAATACATAGCTAGCTGCGTATATTTTGCGGCTTTCAATAAATTCCATTATTGTTCAACATACAACATTTCCCATACATGCAAACAGCAGCCTCTCTCTTTCACCATATCCCTCTCTTCTATCAGTGCACTGCACAAGGTGCACACAAGTAGCAGCAGCGGAAGAGCGAATAAAAAACCGGTAGGTTATAATTTCATATCCACTCTTTTTTTTATAGAGAGCGAGACAGAACGCAAGAGAATTTAGTCGCAGCAGCGCAAAACCGAAAAAGAGATAGTGATAGCAATTTGTAGAAAGTAGTACCTTTGCAGTGCAAAGCCTCAATCGTCTATTTAATTGAAATTAATTGGAAAACAATCCAAGTTGATGCAATTATAGTTTCCTGTGGCATTGGCGCGGTTTCAAATAGTGCAGCGCGTGTATTTTGATTATTTTCGAAAAGCCGGCTAACGCCTAGTACAAGGTGAGAGAGAGATGGGGAAAGCGACTCAAATGTGCCTTGGGGTTGTGTGTGGATTTGTTTGTGTTGGACTCCTCTGTAGTGTTATCTGTTTATGGTTTGCTTTTGGAAAGAGAATGTCAGAGACGCATACATGAACAGAAAAAAAAAGCCGACGCAAAGCAGAATTGAGTGGAAATTTTGAGAGTTTGCAGATTTTGTTAGTGTTGCCGTGGAGGTACTGTGATAAGAGACTTGTAAATTTTTAATAAAAAAAAAGTTTATTCTTCGTTCGAGTACCGTATTTCTTTTTATAAAATTTAGTATTTTTAGGAATCACGATAGGCCCATACAATAACCATACTCAGTCCAAGTAACGTCCATATCTCACGGTGAAGCACACGTGACCATATAAAGTGCGGAGAGTTGTGCACATTTTTAGATGGTACAGCCAAAATTTGTGAATTTTTGCTTTCAAAAGCGTTCGTATGGAAGTATTATTTCAATTTCAAATAAAGGGCGGAACAGAATGCCCTTTTGAAGCTTCTAGAGCCATTTACATAATATGAAGGACTATATCATATAGAATGGCCGCGATCCCGACACTTCGCTAATCTAGCTGCTCGAATGCTTTTGCACCGGGATGACAGATTTTGTCCTAGAGAATCTAGCGGCCACATTTTGTACTAGAGGCTAATCTAGCTGCTAGAATACTTTTGCACCGGGATGACAGATTTTGTCCTAGAGAATCTAGCGGCCTCTAGCAGTTAGATTAGCGAGTTGTTGGTAACTCGGCCAATGAGTTGCTCTAGCGATTTGATCTTACGACGTTTGACCTTATGTGACACATACGTGAGTTTGATCTGAGAGCTAGGTACCTATTCTTACTTTGACCCTTGCATTACGAAGTTTTCTATTTTCGATAAACTTTTAGCTAGGATAACGTTTTCCTCAAACTTATTTAGTATTTTTGCCCTGGTATACAAAAAAAAAAAGTGATCTAGAGTTCAGTGTCTTAAGATTCCTAACAACAGTCCTCCTAAAAGTTCAAGCTCACGGACTGATAGTTTCGAGACTATACGAGTAAAGGTTTGTGAAACTATTCAAAATGAAGCCCTCTTCTGTCTAGTATCCAATTTGATCTAAAGAGCATTCTGCAGATTGAAGCATTGAAAGAGTCTTCTCTTAGAACTCTCATTAATTTTTACGCGATGTAGAAAAAATTTACCTATCACAATAAACAAAACGATATCAATTTTCGAAGCACAAGTGTGTGTTGACAAGCACAACAAGGCGGGAAACTCGATTTGTTTTGCTTTAGTTAGGCTTTTGTTTTTTAATCGGAATTTTATAGTAGGTACCTACATTCGTGGTAATAGGAGTCGAGTCGATGGACATTTTTTTTCTTGTTTTTTTGTGAAGTTGCTTTAATGAATGTGAACTGAATTTCATCAGATTTTGTTTATTTGGAAAGCACGTTGAAAAAAAAAATACATGACATTTCAAAATATACGATTCGACGGCAATGCAATGCTTGCACTTGAAAGCTGCCCAAGGTCAATTTGGGTATCAAAATAGAGGATATAATGCGAAAGAAGCATTTCTTATTTCGAGTATTTGGTTACGTTCACGCATTTGGAGTAGATCAATGAACTAAACGAAAAATTCCAAGGTAGGTTTTCGTGAAATAGAAGGAGGCATACAAATTCTTTGTAAGAAAATGTAATCTGAGTTGATAGATATAAAGAGAAGGTTTGTTTTATCTGAAGATCGCCCAATACAGATCAATATTTAAAGGACTCTTGTCTGGTCACTATCAAAAGTCCTTTTTACTTCATTTTATGATACAAAGGGATGGAACAATCCCAACAAGTAGTAACATGATCAGCGAAAACCCTTGATTTCTTAGGATTCGAAGCCTATCTCTTGGAACTTTTTGCCAGCGAGGTTGTGACTTGGATTCGTAGGATCAGTTCGGATCTATCAATTGTTGATATCAATCATAAACTTTTGAAATCTTTTTTTTGCTAAGCCCATGTAAATGATAGGGATGAATTTCAGAGAAGTTTTTTGGCGCAATATAAATTTTGGATCCGGCATTTGTTCTTAACTTGTTGATTCGGTTGGTACTTAACTTATGTATGTTCTATGGAGTAGTCAGTTTGATGGTAAGTTGTACAGTGTTGTGCCAAATATAAGTTTATTGCTTTATCAAATTTGAATGGGCTGATCGTGCTACAAATTATCGGTTAAAGAAACTATTGATGATCGGTGAATGGGTGAAGACATTGCAATACAAAAGTTCATCACACTCAGCACTTTACTATCTTTGCCATTGCATAATTGAACACAACGACGTCTACGTATGACATTATAATAAATCTATTTACATCGAGTGTAGCGTAAAATTGTGAAAATATTGTGAAATTACCTACCAACGATTGTGAAATTGTAAAAGACTAAAAGAAGGGATGGGGAGGGATCGTTCTAATATCTACTCTAAAAGAGTGAGTTTATTTGTTTGTTGATAATTAATTCTTAGTCACAATTGTTGATTGTTTTTGTTTGGTGTCATCTCTTGGAGAATGGCGCAAAGGGGGTTGTGGATACCTCTTCTGTTTTTTTCTTTTTTCAATTACCAACTTCTATTGCACAATTGGTCATATTAATTCGATGGGGATTGCATTAAATTAGATTAACAGTCAGTATTTACAGAAGTAATTGGCGCTCTCTTTTTCTAACAGCAAATCTCTTCTAATAGAAAAAGAAAAAGAAAAAAAAAACTATTTTTTATTGCCTTTTCACGACATGGAAAGAAAAAAGCAAAAGTAAATAAAAAAAAAAAAAAACTACTCAATGAAAACTGGGATTTCAATCTGCAATCATAGGGAAAGGGAAAACTCTCGACAAACTCACTCGAAAAAAAAAAAAAAGAGTGATTACACATTTTATTAGTGTGTGTATGCGTGTGCCTCGCTGCTCTAACAGTGTTTCATGCTATATGTGTTGGTGTTTGGTTTTCATTCCGGCTTGACTAAAAATGTTCGGTATGGCCAGAATCGACGAAGCTACGAATTAGTTAGTCTTTAGCGCGCTGCTTGTTAAGGCGTCTTTTCTGAAAAGCGCTCTCGTTTCTTCTCTTCTCTGTGAGATCAGTGTATGTGGATTGAGAAAAATTATATTGATAATTCCAAAATCTACGCAATCTCCCGGCTAAAAAAAAAAAAATTAAATAAATAAATACAACATCCATTGTATGTCCTGAAATATTATTTATTTATTTGACTCCTTGACGTGAAATAACTTAGAAATAACAACAAATATATAATAGTTTAGTTCTTAAAACTATTATAACAGTAAAACTGTCCCGCAAACACCTTCAAATAGAGAAGAAGAAAAAAAAAAAGAAGGGATTTTTTTTTTTTTTTTGAGAAATAGTGTCCACCCGTGGTGTCATGCATACACCAGCTTCTGCAATTAAATTCCATAATCAACATCATCAAAGTCAGCGAAAATTTAGCGCTAAAAAGAGTCCGTGTTTTGCTACTACAACTAAACAAAGAGTTTCCGAAAATATCGCTCCGCAAAAGAGAATATTTTTAAGCTCGCGAAATTTATTGCAAAAAAAGTGAAGTGTTTTTGGTGTTTAGAGGAAATTTTCCAAAAAAAAAAAGGATAAATAATTTTGTGACTTTTTTCCAAACGAAAAGTGAGTGACTACTTGATACTTGAAGTTTTTTGTGGATTAACTGAACAGAAATAGGTAAGTTTCAAATTTGAACCGGCTTTTTTTTTTCTTTTTTTTTGTTTGCGCATCCATCTTTTTTTTTTTTTTTGGCGAAAAATGTTCAACAAATTGATTTTATTTCGCTTGTTTCTTCTGCGGATTTTGTGAATCATCATCGCGAAGTCTCTCACGATGTAAATCACTGATCAGAGGAAGAAGGAATGCAGCTTTTTGGCGCTGTATATGTGTGCTGACTGGCTGTCTATCTGTCGGTCGGTTGGTCTGTCTCTCTGTGTGTACGGGAATATGAGCTAAATTTGCGGTATTTACGCCTGTTTTGTGTAAAGCTGTGTGTAGGCGGGTATATTCTATAACATGGCAGTGCAGAGCTTTGTGTGAAATTATACAGAAAATTGCACACACAAATTGGGTGAGGCACACACTCTAGTTTAGTAGACGAGACAGATATGAGAGCTTGTTGCCCGCCCGCCGCCGCCATATGGTGGAGGATGTGAAATATGCCACAACAGCAGCAAACGCACTAGGTATTTAAAACTTTGTGGCGCAATTTTGCAAAAAAGAAAGTACTCTACACGTCGACAGGGTAGTGGGAGTGCAATACGATTGAATTACCCGGTACGCGGGGGTAGATCTCACTAGGCCCCCCCCTATAGAATGATTCTATCCATTGATAGTGTGTAGGGTGTGAGAGTAGTAGTGTATCTACGATGTTATTTTACTATTTCGCATTTTAATGAAAGAAAATTTCACAACTTTCACGTTTCTGCGCAGTGGCGCACCGCAGTAGCAGTAGCAGCAGTACTACGTGGTTGCCGGTTAAAAGAGCAATTGAAAGAGCTAGATACGAGCTCTAGAATAGCAAAAGACGAATAGGAATAGGTGTGTGGGAAAAATGAAGAGAATGTCGTGTTGCAGTTTTTTCTTTTTTTTTTTTGTTTCCTTGTTGTGTTAGGCTCTGCAGTATAGCGCTGAAGTGTAGATAGTTACTCAGCAGAAATTTCTATGAATCGATATAAAGTGGGTGGGTTTTGGAGCGCGCGCGGGGTGGCAGTGCAAAATTGACTAATGGCATGTTTTTCCACTTACGCCATCAGTTTACCATGGGCGGCGCTGGGTAAATTTGGTGGGCCTTTAATTTTTTTTGTTGTGCAATTTTGTTCCCATTTGATGAATAATGCAGGTGAGAGAGAGAGTCCTTGGAATGATTCAGAGAATGGAAATGATCTTTGGATCAGGACAGGCTTTGCCTTTTCAAAAGTATGTTCGAAAAGCCAAATGTTTATTTTGAACTTTAAGGGCTAGTAGACCGCTCACTCATATTCTCAGGCGATTAGCCGACAACTTTAAAGAACAGCATTGTATTGGTCTGTTTCCTAAAAAATAGTAAAATTTGATCAAAAATTGCTGACAAAGTGAGGAATTTTAAAAAGAAAAATTCAGTTAGAAAGAAGAGCTCTTCAAGTTGATTGCTGGCCTTGCATTTTTAAAAGTTTTTCCTTCAGAAGAAGTTTAGGAAAAAAACTCCCGCCAAATAATCCTACACAATTTTTTACCAATATTCAGCCACAATATTAGCTCTTAGAAAATTTGTATGAATGCCTACGCACTCAATGACAGATTTTAGGCTAATTTTTGACTACTGGACAGTAGTGGACAGTTCTCTCTCGTATGTTTCAATTAACCAATAGCCAACAGATAAAACTTGAGCCAAAGAATACCTATGTGTTAGAAGTGGCAAAATGCTTGATTTTGTAGCACAATTTTGAAAGTGTTAGAAGTGGCCTGTATCTGACTTAAGTCTATGTATTCATTAGAAATGACAAGTTTCCTCACATAGAGAAGAGCCCTCTATGACTTACATCAAGTGTCGACTTTAATAATCACACTGTACCAAATGTATAGACTCTTGTGAATTTCACACTAAGTTCATAATGATCGTTATCTTGACGTTTGTCGCAACTCTGTGGGGACTTACCCCTCTAATTTTTGTCTTCATTCATGTTTTTTTTTTCAGTCTTATACAATTTTTCTTATCGTCATCAGCTCTGCCTGTGACTAGTATTTTAACCACGTTGCAAAATGTAAACTAAGCACTGTTTTAAAATACCTTTGCATACATTGTCCCTGCCACGAGTACCTACCCAACGAATTACACATTTCGCACAAACAAATTCGTTTCAAGTGCGCTCATTTGTAAAAACAATCATTAGTGCGCCACATTTAACAAATATTTACATAAATACTTACCTAGTCTACAAAAAAAAAAAAGAAGTAAAATAACAACATTTACAGTTCTCCTACTAGTGAGTGTAGTGTTATCTGCAAAACACTCGACTATAGTATAATTATCAGAAAACTAGGCATGACATGTGCGCCACACCGGTGAATTACCCCCGCACACATTGGAAACAAGTACAAGAGAAAAAAAAAACGCAAGGAAATAATTATTGGCTAGTATAACCTAATCCAGAAAACACTTTTCTTCCCCACCACTGTTGAGAGTAGTAGTAGTAGTAGTGGTCTTTTGACGTACTATATTTATAGTAAATATTGAATAAAACTAGTCTCTGACTGAATATGATGGCGCCTTTTTGACGCAGTCGTGAGCGCGGGCACTCGATTGCTTAATCGCATTTAGTGTGCGGCATTTGCTGTTTGCTTGTTGGCTGTTTTTTTTTTTCTGCCGCATCGAGGTGTTGGTAATCACGAGTTTTTGTTGCAAACTATTCTTAGAATTGCACGCCACTGTCTATACTAGAATAGAATTTGGTCATAGGTTTTATTATTTTCTTTTTTGCTCGTATTCATTACAGGGAAATAGAAATTTTTGAAAAGCATTCTCTAATGCGTTTCAAAGAGCAAATGCGTTTTTATGCCAGTGCAAGGCGTAGGTATATAACGGTCAACCTTCGAACTGTCAAGGGATTTTTGAAATGTATGTTAACATTTTAAAATTCGGTCAAGGAAGAATGAGAATACATTTAGTGTGTGTATTCTTCTAAGACGAAGCATCGCGGACACGCATCTCGATTTTGTCGAATTTTATTGACAAGTAACCTTAGAAACGCCACGGGGGCTTGACGTTAATTTAAAATGTTTGCAATTAATGATTTTAAAATACTATGTAGTCATGTTATATGATACTAAAAACAGTGACATAACTGAAAGAACAGCAAGTTCTGTCAAACTTATACTTTGGAACTATCAAACTAGGGATTCTATCAAAATTAAGCATGCATGTACTCTCAACAGTTTTAAGTGATAGTAACAGTCAGAAGGGTAGTTATTTTCAGAATTATACCTACCATTTTTGGGTAATATATTTTTCAAAGGCTACGCCCACTTAATTTTCGAAATCTTTAACAAAAAAGTCTATAAATAAGAGCCAATCTTTGTCTATGAATCTATTAGTCTTACGAACGCACTCGCGCTTTTTCTAGATTTATAAACATACCCTATTAAAGCCTTAATTTTAATTTGAAATTTTTCTCTTTTTTTTTTTCAGAGCTTAACAAGGAGTTTTGATATATTTAAAATCCTCCTCATATCTACTTTAAATAAAGAAAGAAAATTAATAGCAAAATGACGCAGCTATACCCAAACAGTTTGACTCTGCTTGACTCAGTATGGGCCGACAACGAGAGTTATGGCATTATAAGCGCTGATCCAGAAGAACTATTCGAGGGTCTATTAACAACACGCAGCATATGCGATGATATAAGACTACTCGAATCGGGAGGTTCGGAATTTTTAGGAAGCGAGACTTCCGATATTGATGACATGGTAACACCACCAGAAATTCGCAATTACAACTGCATGTGGTCAGGCAAATCCTCACCCGTCAGTTCATCGTGTACAATGTCGCCAACAGATAATATTGTTCCAGCGGCAGTGCCTCTGGCAGCAATTATTGGTAATAATAATGACGCCAATCAAAAAGTGACACCTGTTGTTGTAAAAACTGAACCAATTGACGAAACAGAAATTAAACCACTACAACAACAACAACAGCAACAACCAATTCAGCGAACGACACCTCGTCCAGCTCAAACACAACAACAACAGCAACAACAGTTTACAACTCAACAGAGTATGCAAAAGATACCACCAGGAACATCTTTGCTTTTGAATCCAAGAAAGACAAACCAACAACAACAACAGCAGCAACAGCAACAACAAATAAACAAGAAATTTAAATGCAACAGTATACAAATACCCGTGATACCGACATCGGAATTCTTACGTGATCGTGATTTAATTGCTTCATCCGCAACATTAGCGCCCACATTTGGACGACCCGATACACCGCATAGTCTGGACGATGATGGCACAGAATTCAAGCATTCATACGATCTAACAGCATGTGTCATGGGATCAAATAATATATCGTTGCTAGATGCAAACGATCCCGACAAAATGATGGCTATCAATAGATTGCGCGAACAACTGGAGGATACAAATAAGAAAATCGTACCAAATCATGTTGATTCGCTGGCCGATGTATTAAGTATCATCGATAAGGATAGCTCGCTGAATAGTCGTATAAAACAAGAACAAGCGGAAGACGATGGCTATTTCAATCGGCAATACGATTATACACATCATTCGTCACAGCAACAGAACAGTACAGGCGATTATGATTCCTCAGATGATGCCTCATCCTTTGATGGGGACGCTAATTCTTTGGTATCAAAACGTAGCGGTTGTTCATCATCGATGTCTTTCTCTTCGTCAAATCCACTCGGAAGTATGGGCGTTGCTTACCCCATTAAGCATAGTGATCACAGCTATACGAGAAGCAAAGATGGTATCGATGACATTAGTCCAAATCTGGAGACTCCTTCTGATTCTGGTAAGTTGTTAATCATTTATGTAGAACTTTTGAATCAAAGTTGTCTCTATCATTGTAGTTACCACTGTCTGTCCCTTTAGACCATTTAGCTGATAGACAGATAGAAAGCAAAGCACATTTCAAGCTCTGCAGCTCAAGGACTAATAGATAAGAAATATCCAGCATATTCTCATAAAGTGTTTACCATTTAAAGGCTAACCAATCACTTGCATCATTGATCATCAGTTAGACCATTTAGAGTAGACTAACCATAACCACCCTTCAGTTTTTTCTATAATAGATGCGAAACAAAAGGCTCAATGTTTATCCAATTAGCAACGTCAATGCCCTCGGTGGCTGTACAACCATAACCATCGTCAACCACCACCACCACCACCACCTTGAAACTCATAAAAGTGCTAACTGAGAACAATTTTCTGTGTAGAATTCCCGCCTAAAGAGAGAGTATAATACAAAGTGGGCCTTGAACCTATCCCATTTTTGCGCATATTGTGTAGTACAAGCCAGACTACTCCATCTACCGCGCAAAAATCCCAGAAAAAATCAATAGTAACACGTGTATATGGAGTTTTTTTTTTTTTTTTTCATACATATGTATGTATGGAGTGGCTTTAAAAAGGAAGACAACTTCAGGGAAAAGAATTAACACCTCCTCGTCCGTCTGTGTATTTGTGAGGAGAGATGATTTTTTTTTTTTTTTTTGTTTTTCTGTCGCCAGTTCGGTCTTGCGCATTGAAATTTTCTCACCACCACCCTGTATATACGATATATAGTTACGCGCCCAAGAAAAATCGTTAAAAAAAAAAAACCGAACAGACATGATAGTAGGTATAGTCGTCGCAAGGATGTCTGGCACAAAAGCCAACTTCTTGCGGTGGTGGTGTAGATACTATTTGCCCATCCACCACAATTATTACTAGGTTCAAGGCACTATCATCAGTTGTCAGCGCATTGTCGTCGGCGACGCAAAGGTATTCCAGTTGATGCCACCACTAGCTTTATAAGGTTTCTCGACTTTTATCTTTGGGGCTCCGGGAAGAAACAATAGGCATTTAGCGTGCGGTGGTCAACCAAGTAGAGTAGACTGATTCTCTCCCTATTTTCTTATTATTTCTGCCCTAGGAGGAGATGACACGCATAGTGAAACACGATAGCATAATATTTCACTCTCTGAGGCGTTTTATTCCAACTATAGTCGTCCCATTTAGGAGGCTCTGTAGTGAGGAAATGAAGTTAAAAAAAATTTTGTCTGATGTCACGTCTGAATCTGATGTCACACATAAGTCTATCTGTTACCATGTTCGGGGGCTGGTATGCTACGTATGCATCATAAAAACTATGTTTTATTGGCGCCAAAGCAATAAAAAATGAAGAAACCCTTTTGGGATTCAATTCCGTACTCTACATTCAAATAATAAAAAAGTCTCTCCTCATTGATATGTAGGTAGGAGTGTTTGTGTTTTTTTTTTTTACTCCACTGAGTCTCATTTTGCTTTCGAGTCCCAAAAATTAAGTATTCTTCTGAAAATTTGGTCGCTTAATTGACCAAGTCGATATACACACGAACGACAATGAACTAAGCGAAGGCCATATGACCGGCTCGTTCAGCAGGGCAGGGGAGTAGAACTTTGTATCCACGTGGTGTGACCAAAGTATGTATATGAGGGCGTCTTCCCTCCATAATGAAAGCTTTCGGCGCCGTCCTCCCACCCCCCCTGGTAGAGCCTTCAATTTTTAGTACATAAACGTGTTTAGATATGGATGAGGCTAAAATAATATTCGCATCTCGTCTTCGCTCTCAGACTTTGGTGGCGGCCGGCGGCTCTCCATGCGATAGACGATGATAGAAGAAGCAGCAGCAGTAGTAGTAGTAACAGCAACAACGACGACGCCTGTTTCCATGATTTTTTTTTGTGTTATTTGCACACGTGTAGCAATAAATGTTTACTCTCAAGGTCGCCACGGCGGTAGTCGTTGTCGTTTGCGAATATACATAAGAGTGGGAGTGTAAAGAGCTTTAATTTTGTTTTTTTGTTTGCCTGCGTTCCCCTTGTCGTCTGGGAGTACTTTCGTATACATTAAGAGGGTTTTTGTTGTATTGCGTGTGATAAACATGCAGATCCATGTAAAAAAGGCCCACCACGCCCAATTAAAGGATAACAGCGATGAGAGTCAGTCTCCCTGGAGAAAGAGAGTTCGAGAAGTTTTATTTTTTATTGTTTCGAGAGATTGTGCTTGAAGCATGGGTATGAATTATGTTGTCTGGATGGTTATTGGAATCTGTGTTGTTTTTTTTTTTGGGCGGGGGGGTTGAAGAAAAAGAACTTATACATATTTTGGCTGTTCTTTAGATATTTTTATTGCTAATTATCAATCAAATTGGAATTATTCATAGCAGTAGACATTTGCAGTCGAATAGATCATATTTTTTTATAAGAAGAGCTGTAACTGCCAACGCCCTTTCAACTTGCAGCGGGTTGAGTTAATGCTTTGCTGCGACCCTTCATCGTTGACAAGGGAAAAGAAGTCCCATGTTAGTAAATCTCAAGGGTAATTGGGGATTTGGTTGAAGAGTTGGCTTTTGGCCAGAATTATGCTCAACTTGGGGCTTGTCTTGAAGGCGATTTATTGAAGGACGGGCATTTTTAACATTTACGACTTGTGATGGCGCGAGGAAGAGTTCTAGCTTTGCAGATGTCATCTTTCAATTTGGGGTTAAGATTTGAATGCAGTACTGTTGTTGGTGAGAGCGAAAATATGTAGTTGTAATTGAAAAAGGGATTTAGATAGGATTCTACTTATTCACTTGACACTAAAGGGACTGTCAAGTTACCCTCAGTTGAAAGACATTCGGACTACATGGAAATCTAATTAAATTTGTAAGTTGTCTGAGTTCTAGCTTTGAAGACTTATGGAAACACGTATTTCCGTGGTTTAGCAGTTAGATGCGACTATTTTCTTCGCTTTCAAACTTCATCCAATCGTCTTAAATGTGAACTATGATCACTTTTGTCCTATCCAGTGAATCTGACATCATTTTGTTGGCTAAATCATGTCAGAACTCCGTGTAATAATGGAAGGTTCTGACGTCAAAGTGACATACTTTAGGTTAAAGAAAACTTCACAAAATTAAGGGTTTTTTCTTTTCGCTTTTTTCCGAAGATACAAACCTGTTGCACACGATCGCAAAAGTCATTAATTCTGCTGTTGAATCTGTCGTTTTACGCAACATATCCGGAGTGTGGTGTGGCGCGACACATAAAGATGTACGAGCGTGGGAGTTTACATTTTCTGTGCAGCAACCGTCTCCCAGACTGTACCTACTTTTTTGCAACATACTACCATAATGATCATCAGATTGTACAAGTATCTCAACCAACACATTTTGCGGTCATGCAAAGGATATGGTTCAGATCAATATGTCTTCAGACACCAGAAAAAAAATACCAAACCCCACTCATGGCTTAATTGCGCCGCTTGCCATGTGCAAGAAGACAATTCAAACTCCACATCAAATAATTAATGCAATTAAAAAAAGGAAAAAGAAAAAAAATGAGTAATGAAACCATCTTTCGTTTACATACATATGGTTCCTCCTCCTATTGAATATTATGTGTATACAGTGGGTTATAATATACCAGTTTCCTTCTTGGCCTTTTGCGGGCCCGCTCATTTATATTCCGTCATGCGATTTCCGTCGGATGAGGCAATGTCTGTCTGTCTGGTTTGTGCGCTTGGTGCATGTGCACATGGTTGAGTGCAATTCTTCTTCTTCTTCTTGTTCTTCTGCTGCCGTTGAGCTGTCTTCTTTTGCGTTTAAAGTGGTTTTCATCGCATCGTCGCCGCGTCGTCGTCGTCATACTCTTTGAGGAGCGTCCGGCTTGGCTTGCATAAAAATTTACAAAAAAAAAGCACAAACCGTCGACCTATCAACTGAATCGTGTGAAAAAATATACTCGAACCGAAATTCACGATAAAACGAGAGAGAGAAAAAGAAATGAGAGACGCGTGCATTTTTTTGTTATTTATTACCAAGCTCACCATATATTTGTGCCGGCTAAACATTCTCTGGTTCGCATTGCGATGTTTTTTTTTTCCTTTTTATTATTGACAATTGTTGCATGTGCTCGCGAGCATGCATGCATCGGCAAAAATTTTATGCGGCACTCCATTTACTCTTTCCCTTCTCGTATACATGCATGCAGAAGAAGAGAAACGCGAAGACGCTGATCAAAACACCACATGCGATGATCGTACAATACCGTGACCCCCGGCGGGGGGGAGGGGTGGGTGAAAATGTGCATTTATGCGCTCGTTAACCCCTTTTGAGTTGTGGCTCATATCTCAAGCTATACGCGAAATATGTCAAGCATTTCCAAGTGCATACAGACATATGTATCTCTCTCTCCGATAGCTTCTCTCGACCATGACACCGCCGAGGTTGAATATCGTGTGAAAAAATGCATTATTCCTTGCTGATAAGATGTATAAAGTTACTTGTTGGTAAATATTTTACGAAAACCCCTTCGTTCTAATACTACTACTACTGATGGTTTATTGCGACGCGGCGGCGGCGGCGTTTATGGACTATTCTAGTAAGTACTACCTCTAACCGGTTTGAGATTCTTTTTTTTTTTTTTTTTTTTCAGAAACTGCCGGTCGGCAACAACATCATCGTTTCGATCGCGATTTCACATTTTAGAATTCCATCCTCGCGCGTCGTATAGTCTCTTTTGAAGAGTGTGAGCTCTAAACAGGTTTTAAGCGATTCTCTGAATTGGTAAAAGAAAAAGTCCCCGACTCTTTTATAGATTTACCTGAGTAAAGGGTATAAATTCTGTTCACAAATAGTAGACAGTCAATGAATAATTTTATTACGTCATTAAAAAACCAACCAACAAAAAACAAAACGCTCTAGACTCACTGCATATTTAAAGAATTTTTTTTTTAAACACACGTTGTCTGCTGTGCCTAGTCAGCAGTCAGCATCATCGCAACCGGTCAAGAGAAGCCCATTTATGTGTAGAAATCAGGTTTGCAGAATTAACCACACACACTGTTAGTAGCAAGACGACGGGGTCTATAGTTAATACAAAAAGAAAAAAAAAAGATAAATACAATCTTTGGTTACTCTCCAAAGAAAAAAATCGGGTGGGTACCAACTTGGATCAATGTGCCACGAAGTTGGTGTTTTATGAATGAAGCCAGCGCGGTTGCCGTGTCGGATTGTAACGAATCAAGGACAGTTAAAGCTAGCTTTGACACAGTATTTGGACACATGTGGTCTAGGTAAAAATTCTTGATCTGCTGTGTTTCTCTCTCTCGAAAGAGAGATAGTCATAGCAACCACTCCAGTTTTTGATTTGCGCGATTTAAATTCTCAGCCTTTGGTGCAGTTTTTTTTTTTTTTTTTGGAATTCCAGTTAGACTCGTTTAGGTTTTGATAAAAGATAAAGCTCTCTCTCTCTGTTTGGTGGCGCTGTGGAATATTTGGAAAGAAAAAGCTTTACTGCAACGTAGACGATTGTTTAGATTATAGTGGCTAACTGGTATCTCACATGCCTTTGTGGCTTATCATTTATCTTTCAAGTTGCAATTATCGTTGGAATGAAGTGGCACAAGGCTTCAAATTAACCGAAAATGAGTCTTTGTTTAGTTTGGCGAATAGTTGAGTTCTGTGTGGATGTAGGTAGGTATCTGATAAGGTCTTTGTTCTCAATGGATGCAAATGCATTGGTCTTAATCGCACGCTAATCAGGTACTCCGAAGTGTCATAGGAAACTAATTTATCTCTTTGTAACTAGAAAATAAAACAGAATGATAATACAGACTGTTATCCCAACTATCTGGTCCATGCAAAAGTCTAAAAAATTCGGATAAATATGAGAAAATAGCAGGAAATGAATTATCCGAATTATTAGGGTGGGTTCAAATTCCGAAATTTTAAGTTAAATTTCAAATATCTATGAATGGCCGGCCATATGAAAGCACGGATAAAAAAAATGATCTTTTTAATCTTTCGGATAAGACATAATCATGTCCAAAAGCACTTTGGCTTGTCAGATATTTGTTCATAGTTTTATATCCACTTTATCCGACGTCAGGATCAGCTTTATCCGATAAAATAACATTGGCCTGGATAAAATTGTAATTTAAATTCCACATATCTATGAATGGCAGGTCATATGAAAGTACGGATAAAAAATTGATCTTTCTTTTACTCTCGGATAAGACTCCAAAGGCACCTTCCTTTGTCTGATATTTATCCATAGTTTTATTTCCGCTCTATCCGACATCAGGATGAAATAACATCGGTCCGGATAAACAAATTCCCAACCTGCTACCCGGATAATTAGAAATTTGCTTTATCCGATAATATCCTATGTCTGCATAAGTAAATCCCTACCCAGATATTTGCTTTCTCCCACCTCGGATAAGAACTATTTGACCAAACGTCTAAAACGTGCCAGGCACTGTACTTTAAATTAAACCTTGATCTTTCAAAACCTCATATTTTCGTTCGCAATCATTCATAACAGATGTACATCTAATCACAACACAATTCCACGCGCCAATTACTTCTCACAAATGCCAAATGTTATAATATACAATCACGATTCACCGGTGTCGGTGCCAGAATGTTCTTAGCAACAACAACAACAACAACGACAGCGCAATGTTTACATTCCTTGCGCTATTTGGCGGTGATAAAAAGTTTTCTCTGTCGCTTGTTGTTGTTTATGGTGTCTACACGATTGTCGATCAGACAAAACAACCGAGATCGCATCAAATGCGACAAACACTTTCGCTTTCATCTACACATGTGTGCTTAAATTTTAAGTACCTATATACTTTTTTTTTTTGCGAATTAATCCTCGATATCCGCAAGAGCGCACTTAAAGCCATCAAAATTAATTCTTTTGAAAGCTGTTTCATGCAACCGTGCATCGTTAGACCGTGAAGCAATGTTGATGCGTCATGGTTACATCCACTCGATACCCATAAAGTCTTAATGATTATGCTTCAGCTATAAACTACCTTTTCGTAGATTTTAAATGATATGTAGCTCATGCAACGGCAGTCTATAATTAGGTACAGAATAGACCCCTCTCGGTAACAGCTCCACGAAAAAAAAAAATTGCTATTCACGCTCTGAATTATTATTATCTTTTGTTAAAACAGTCTAATCGTTAAAAATTCACTCGTTTTTCAGTAGTGTGTGAGGCAGTAGTCTGCTTTGGGGTTAAGTTTATTGATTTAATCGACATAAAATATTTTATCTCCTTTTAATGCATTCATGGAACTTGAGATCTTCTCCTGCCGGCTTCCAATGGAAAGATTTCATAAGAAATATTAGTCCAAGCTCTATAAACTCATCGTGATGATAATGTATAAATATTCGAAAAAGCTCAGCTCTTTTACGTATTTTTTGTTGTCATGTGTAAAATAGCTTAATCGCCGCCCGAGGGTATAATATTTTCGGTATCTGCACGCACGTTCGAGCCTAAAATTGAAACGATATTTTGATCGACTGCCAGTTTATTTTTTTTTTTCAGATAGTGTCAGCAGGAAAGTAGGTTAATTTTTATTCGTTGACAACAGCAGCGTTCGTTTTTTTTTTTTTTTTTTTTGGGGGAGGGTAGAAGGGGAGGGTGAAATGATAACAGCACAGATCACGTTGACTGGCCCACACGTCGTGTTAGAAAAAAAGCATTTCTTTTCCTTGGTGTAACGCTAAAAATGTTTCATCACCCACATTCACACGTAGAGTCTATTTATATGGTTCTTCTCTCCCCATTCGAATAAACTTTGTACCAGTGCCAGTTGGAGGTGTATGTTTTGAGATAGAAATATTTAAGATTTTACTAAATTTAGGATGTACGTCGGCGGCAGTAATGGCTATGGCGATTCCTCGGGCGCGCTTCTCGAAAAAATTTCCGTTCGCCTAATTCACTAATTCATCTTGGCTTTGGTTGGTGGTGTGTGCGCTACTCTCTTGCGTGTATTATGATATCAACTTTGATTAAAATTAGAATTTGGAGGAGATGTGGGGTGGGTTACCCGCCAAAAAAAAAAGCAAAGCATATATCGCGCTTTTTCGGCATTGCGCTGCGCAGCACATGGCTACTATGCCGGCCTGTGTGCTGTTTTTGTTGTTGCTGCTGCCGACGTAGAATTTTTCGCTCACACATGCTCTGGTTTGGTGTGTATATAATCAAATACACTCTGCTCGAGTTCTCATTATAGAGTATAGTTCAGTATTGCTTGGGGTTTCTTGCTTTTGCTGTTGCTATGCGGAAATCGATTTAAGAAATCGTTGTCGACGACGACAACGGTAGGCTCTGTAGTGTAAGCTGCTGGCTCTCTATTGCGGAAGAGGTGACGGTGGCGGCGGCACTAGGCAGCATGTCTTTTAATGATTTTTACGTAACTGAGTAATATTATGTTGTGTCGTTGCTATATACATACATATCGGCAATAGCACGGCATATAAGGAGCATGTCGTTGGCGAGTTAAGTTTATGGTCGTTTTTTTTTTTTTTTTTTTTGCACAGAAAGTGAGTGACTTCCTACTTTTTTTTGTTGTAGTGTAGTCTATCGTATGATAAATAGTTTTGGCATCTATTGCACAAAACCGACCGGCAGAGAGCGGGGTAGAAAAAATGGGGATGATTATTCTCCACGTGACTCACTGTGAATTCAAGAGAGAGGAGAGGGTGGTGGTGATTATAGTAGAAGTAGCAGCAGCAGCAGCTTTTAGGTTGGCGGCAAGATTCTGAGTCAGATTGTTAGTTTATTTTTTTTTGTGCTGTTTTTTGCTTGTTAAATGGAAATTCCAGTCAGAACTGGCGCCCGACGACATTTAAAGTAGTTAATGTGGCTTTTCATATTGTCATTAACTTTGGTGACCTGACAATGCAGACAGAAGTAGCTTTTGTGTGCTCTGTTGATGGGTTTTCTTCTTCTTCTTTTTTTTTTCTAATGCGGATAGGAAGAATGATTTCTTTGCTGATGTTCTGCAGTAGATTTTGAAAGATTTTGGAGGATGATGATTCGAGTGGTATTTTTACAATCTTACATCACCCATAGCTGATGAGTGTGCGGAGTATCAATTTTAAAATCAATTAAATTGAAAAATATTTGTATAAATTGCACGTAGCAGTGACGGATGAACAGATTTGTTAAATATTTCAATTATTCCAACTATTTTTTTTAGTTCGGATAAAGGATAAGGTATCATTTCTTAGTTTGGATAAAAATATTGGGTTCTTACGAAGAGTAATATAATTCTAAGATATCAATGAAAGGAAATAAAAATGTGAGGGCCTTCCGAGAGTATTCGGATAAAAGATAAGATAGATTTTAGTGGTTCGGATAACATAAATTAATTCTGTTATGAGGTAAAAAAGAATAATAACATGGAAAATATAAACCCTTGCCATTTTTACTACTTCGGATAAAAAATAAGGTCGGTTTTTGTATTCCGGATAATAATATTTCGCCTTTAGAGAAGAGTTCCATTAGAGATTCATTTGGTATCGTATATTTCTACGTCAAGATAAAAAAGTATTTATTCATTTGACCCCGGATAAGCACTTGCTTTTGTTTTTTACAGTCCGGATAAGAAGACAAAGTCTTCTTTTTCGACTTTGGTTATAGTGAAAGCCAGAACATTAATCGATGTTGTGTATACTTAATCAGGTTTTTGATAGAGAGAACTTTTTTGTAATAAAACTTGCCTAAACCGAAAGATTTTTACCTAACTTATGTTTATTTTTTGTTTAATTACAGATGAAGAAATCGATGTAGTATCACTCGGCGACAAAAAACTCCCAACCAATCCATCAGACAAAGATCGTCGTGCTCTACAAAATAAAGTCGCCCATAAATTCTCCGCTGCACGTATTGTGAAAACAGCTAATGGCATTCGCACAATACCACCACGTCGTCGTGTCTCCTACGATCTACCCTACACTCCAGCCAGTGTAAGTCCAGTAAAATCTGGTTCATCTCTCGCTAATTCACGTTACCCATCACCATCGACAACACCCTACAGTAGCAGTCAATATTCATCATCTTCATCATCGTCCTCATCATCAAAATACCACCACCACAGTAGTAGTGGATCGTCACGTAAACGTATGGCTGGAAATTGTAGCATACGAACGGCTGGTAATGGTGTCATCATAAACGGCTCCAATTCTGATGAGTTTATGCCACCAAGCAAGCGTCATCGTGGCAAAAAGCAAAAGACCCTAACAAATGTCTCCATTAAACGTCACTACAGTGTCGACGAGGTCGATACTATCGAGAAACGTAATCTACACAATGACATGGAACGTCAGCGTCGCATCGGTCTTAAGAATCTATTCGAAGCGCTTAAAAAGCAAATACCCAGCATAAAGGACAAGGAACGCGCACCAAAGGTAAATATCCTAAGAGAGGCAGCTAAATTGTGCGAGAATTTAACACGCGAAGAACAACACTTGAGCGATCAGAAAGATATGCTCCGCGAACAGTTGAGAAAACGTCAGGAGCTTTATAATCAGCTTCGACTTAAACAGAACAGAGGGTGTTGATAAAACAAAAAAAAAAGCAAACAAATTAGTGATTTTTCTTCTTTTTTTTTTCTCAAAGTTTATGTAAATAGATATTTTTTTTTTAGTTTTTTTTTAAAACAATTTTTTTTTTTTTGAAAGATAAAAGGTAAATGATCTGTGACCAAAGGGAAGAGATGATATTGTTTGTCATTTAGGGATATTGTTTTCATCAAAAAATGCTTCTTTTTAAATATAAAAGAAAATATATATATAACATATGTACATATGTATATGTATAAATTAGAACTCTAGGGATTTTAATTAAAAATTATAACCACACTTGGTCGGGCGGATAACCTCTCCCTAAGGCCGATTAACTGTCGATTTTCATTAAGATTTTTTTTTTTTCATAATTTGATAAAAAATATATATAATTACATTTATATATAAGAATATCTTTTTTTTTTTCTCTAGGATAGACAAACAAAATATAAACAAAAATATATTTTGTGTTTTTTTTTTTTGTATAATATTTTGCTTTTAGAATTTGTAGGTTTCACAATATTGTACATAACAACCTAAAAAAAAAAAACAAGCAGAACGTATATTTCGACAATGAATTGTTTAAATAGCTTAAATTTAAATGAATTTTCTTGTTTATAACGAAAAAAAAAAAAATTATAAAAAAAACATCTGTCAAACGATTGATTAAATGAGAGGACCACCCAAAAATATTTCTTTTAATGAATTATTTCTCGACAATAATAATTGCTATAACAAATTGGATTAAAAAAAAAGAAAAAAAAAGTTAAGTGTTTCATTCATAAGTAAGAGCACCTTTTAGCCGGATCTCATTCACTCTATCCTCCCACATACTCCGCACACTCCGCACTATCTTAATAAGCAAAGAAAAAAACGGCACAAACGTGCAACGATTTACAACAACGCAACATCGAAGAGAAAGGTCAATGATTCATTTACAATATACCCTTTCTCTCCTTGTTCTCTTCAGTTTTTTTTTTTCTTTTTGTATTACTATGCTTCGCGCGAAACACTTAAAAAAAAAATACGGTGTAGGTACCTATAATATCAAATCGCCGGCCGGCAAAAAAACAAAATCAAAAACAAACCGCACCGCACTTTAAAAGAGAGAAAAATAATAAAACAAAATAAATACAAACTTGGAATACCAAGTAAATGTATCTATCATACATGGTATCTCTCCCTCTCTTCTCTTTGCAGCAGTAGAAATGCATGATGATTTTTTTTTTCCCCTCACTGTATGCTGTAGTTGTGGCAGTTTGTTATGCATGCTACACGTGTATCTTTCTCGAAGGGATTAAGATTATTTTTTTTATATATAAATATATATTTTTGGTGGCAAAGTATAGTTTGAATTTATGAGTGAGGTGTGTAAATATGTCTTTTGTATATTAATTAATCAATCCTTTGACAACTTTATAAAATAAATTGATAACAAAAAAGGCAAACGATATATGGAATATTTAGAAAAAAATAGTACAAATAGAATTAACGAATACATACAATTTTTTATTTTTTTTTGATTACAATTACAATTTTTTTGAGCACTAACAAGAATAAATAAAGAAAAAATAATAATAACTATATAATACATACTCTTTATCACGTTTTTTTTTTTTTTTTTTCATATAAGCATGTATGATTTGAATAATATTATGAATTAAATAAAAAAAACAAAAAAATACTTTTCTGAATTCGATTGAGTTTTTTTTTAATTATTATTATTTTCCTTCCTTTTTTGTTTATAGATACTTGATTGTGTATAGGTAGAAAAGAAAGAACTTTGCGATAATTTCTTTTCTTAATTTTACTCACTATATTACCCTTATAATATTAAATACATCGATAACAATTAATAAAAAAAATATTAATACATATGTATACATATATATCTTTATCTGTGTAAATGAAAAATTATAGTTCCTTTTTTTGTATAGTTTGTAACAGAAACATATACGCCATCTTGTGTTTAGAAATGAGCATGAATTAGGTTTTATCCGTGAATATATTATTTTTTTTATTTTAATTTTCTTTCAAATTGTAATTGTTAACTGCTGTTCCCACAAATGATGGAATTGTGTGACTGATTGTATCGGATAATTTAAACAAGATGAGCGTAGTAGTACCTAAAAAAGATTTTTTTGTTTATTTTTAATAATTCGTGGGATTTGTTTTAAACGATAAAAAAAGGAAAAAAAAACTTATTGATTGTATTATAAACGAAAATATTTGTGTTCACTTTTAAGGATAAAGAACGAAGCTAGAGAACTACGAATAGAATAGATATCCTAATTAAAGGATAAAGAAAGGGTCGAAAGTGCAGCAAGGTCTCGATTATTTGCATTTTATCCAAATTAAACCGGATAATGATTCGTAAATATGAGTCACAAGAAAATGTCTAATCGGGATCATTACTGCCAAGTTTTTAATATATATTTCTCCACACAAAAAAAAAAAAATATAAAAAACTTTATGCATTATGCGATAGCGTTTTCTACGAATAAATAAAAACAAATATTTACATGTATATTCTAACTATGAAACTTAAAAATCAGGGCAAAAGTGTTTTAAATAATTTTTTTCCTTATAAATAAATAAATAAATAAATAAAGATAAACATGCATAATAATAACAAAACAAAATGCTTTGAGAATATAAAACATTAAATAATATTTATTAAAAAAAAATATATACATACCTACATATAAAATGGAGTTTTTTGATGAAAACAACAAGAAATTGTTAAAAATTTGTTATACAATTAAAAAAGAGTGTGACATATTAAAAAAAATATATATATATATATTTATAATTTTTATTATCACCCCCCTAAAAAAGAAAATATGCTTGGATTAAGTGATTTTGTTTTCTAATTAAGGACCCTTTTTCTTTGTTTTTTGCTACATTTACTTAAAGTTTATTAAATACGTTGTTAAGTAATAATATGTAAAGCGATACAATAAAAACAACTGTTGATAGTAAATTTTAAGTTTTTCTTATGTTGTTCTAACGCAATTTATTATTTCTTAGATTTATATATAATCTTAAACAAAAAAATAAATAATTAATAAGCAATACATATATATGAAAATAAAAATAATGGTATGTACATTTAATTTTTTATTTTATTTTCTTTTTTATTTTATAAATAACAATGTAAACATTTGTCCAAATATCCTGAAGACACATTTGTTCACAATTTCAGTGAGTTTGGCTATTAAAAACAAAATAAACAACAAATCATTTCTTTTTGAGAGAAAACAATAAATTCTGATACAAAAAAAAAGTGTATCTTACTGCTAAATATAATAATAATAATAACAAATGCTTTTTCAAAAGCACGAGACACATGGAATAATGTAATTCATATTACACACAAAATCAATGCAATTCTATAGACTTTTCAAGGTTTGTTTTATTTTATTTTTTTAACTATACAAATATATACACATATTTTGATTTAAAATAGAAATCAAAAAAAGAAGAATATTTTTTACTGATAATAAAAAATTCAATTTGAACTTAAAAAAAAAAAAATAAAAGAAGAAAACAAAAAAAAAAAAAGGGAAAAAACAAAACATGTACAAAGTAATAAAAGAAAGAAAGAAAAAAAAAAGAAAATGATCTTCCAAACTAATTCAAGAATGTAGTAATGAATGAAAAACAAAATAAAATGCAGAATTGTGCCTTTTGAAAACGCGTTTATTTTTTCCTGTCAAATCCTTTATTTATAAAACTTACTAGAGAACTTCCGTTTTATTTTTTAATTTGTTTTTAAAAATAATTACAACACTATTGTGTTTGTTGCCCACATTATATTGTAAAGAACAAAATACAAAACATTAGCAATAAAATTGTGCTGTTTCTCTTGATTACACCATTTTTAGTTACATAATTTATACCTCGCAGGTGATAATGATGTTAATCAAAAAGTTAAAAGAAAATGAAAAGAAAAAAAACGGGCTGCAAATCCGTAACAAAATTATTACTTTTATTTGTCGTTAATTGAACTTACATTTATAATTACATTTGTTATTACTGAGATGTTTTTTTTTTTTTTTTTATAACTTTATATACATATATAATTATGATTATTATTATTATTTTGGTTTTTATAATTAATGAATTCCTAAGTGATGTTTATTAAAAATAAATTGGAAAATTAAAGAAACTGGAAATTGTTGGTTTTCAATTTGCTTTGGCTGGCTACTTTTGGGTTTGTTCTTTTTTCTTCTTGTTGATTTTACTCTCGTTAAAAAAGGACTCATTGAGAATGTGAGTGAAGGGAAGTCGTTTTTTTTCAGTTACAGAAGGTTGTTCAGTTAAACAATTCAAAAGTAAGCATACACATGTCTTTTAGCGGTAAATGAAAAGATACTCGAAGATAGCTGTTTCTAACAGAGGATGCCGTATCCCAAACGTCAGGTTGTGATATTTGTTTGGACGCTACTAAGTCCTATCATTAAATCCGCGAAGGAGAGTCCAATCACCCACCAAAATTTCAACTTCGACATTATTAAACTCGTTTGAGGAGAATCGTCCAGAGGAACTTTTAAGAGAGGTTTGGTGATCAATTCCCCACCATACTATATCAATTGTCACAGTAATAAAATTAAATACTCAATTCGCTCAGAAAGCGCTAAGTGTATTTCAACATGGACGCGAAAAAATACTGTGAATTACGAACGAATGCAAAAATCACACAGAACTCTCTCCCAATCAAATTGGATACCACCCATGGAGGATAAATATTTTATCACCTTACTATTTCATATCCTTTTTTCTCTCTTTACAATTAACTAACGCTCGTGCCCTGTTAATCCCTAAAAGGGTATCCATATCCCCTTTAGCACCTGCAGATTACATAAAAAAATGTAGCCGGGGGTCGAATTACGACGTCAGTTAACGAGTGAGTGAGTTACAGACGGTATCGATCGACTAACTACATTGGGATGAACACATCACACCCCAGCTCTTATTTAAATTTTCCGTGATTAGGATCGTGCTGCCTTTTTAACCAGAAAATATTCACCCTTATTGTCGACGTCGTCCACCACTCTAAAAACAAAAGACACGACTGTTTGGCATTGGCGATGAAGAATTAACAACTTCTGTCGAGGCGATGATCGACAAAAGTCGTCTGAAATGTATGCGGAATGTTGAGTCGCGTCCTTTTAGTTACGCAATGTGAAACTTCAAGCGCCTCGACTCAACAAATGTCGCCAGTCGTTTTCGTCCGACGATGACGACAATAAGGGTGATTAGGTCCTTGATTTTATTCCTCCTAAGCTAAGCAGCCTTTTGTGAGTCTGTTGTAAGGAAAATGCCGCAATAAGGCAAAGCAATTACTATTATACAATAAAAACCTAAAAGTTCTTTAGAGAATAGCTAAAGTTTTTTGGAATACAGCACAATATATTGCTCTGCTGGGTTCCTGGACGCTAGGGTATTCCAAGCTATGAAAATGCTGATGGACTAAAAAGAAAAGGTTCCACAACTGAATGCGAACAAACTGATCCCTTTGTGAAAAATCCATTAAAGAGCCGAATTCTGGTGAACCTCCATGGAAACCACCACAAGATAACTAGTCGTCTTTGACAAAGTAAAACCAGGAGGCTTATATGAACAGACAGATGATACCTTTTTACGCTCGTAGGAATTATTCGGGGCATAATACCCTTCGGTACTAAATATATGAAGCATCCTCTCGAAAATGAGGTTTTAAGGGATCCCAGTCCCGAAATTTTTCGTACAATTTCTTGGGAAATTATTTCTTCCACTGCCTCGACGAGCTTTTCGACGTCCAAACAGAAAAGATACTAAAAACATCAGGATGGTTTGCGTGCTGAAACGAAGAAAGTAATCAATTAGAGCAGTTTTTGTGAACAGGGTTTCAATGGGCAAGGGATACCCTTTTTTCCCCCTTAAGGCATCACAATGTGGCAATACTGACCTGAATGTTGAGCAGTTCCTGTCGTCCATATTGCGCTTTCAATTGCTTCCATGGAAGTACAGGACAGACGTTCTAAGATCTCTTGCAAGGCCTTATTGATTTCATGTTCTGTTTGAATCTCTTGCTATAAGATAAAATCCGATGTTGGCTTTGTAAAACATTCTTATGTTAATGACTTCAAAAATGAAGTTCTATGTGCGATCAGATTGCAGTGAAATTCCCAGCACCACATCATAAAGTAACCCGCTTTTATCTCTTACTCTGCACTCATCGCAAATGCATAGTTACATAAATAAAAATGGTAATCCTTGAAACAGAAATTCACCCGACCAACACTTGAGTAAATATTATGCTACCAAACATTCGAAATACAAAAGTATTCGAATTCGCACAAGCAATATTGTTTATTTGTCCACTGGACCGTTTGCTTTTTTAATTAAAAGGGAAAAAGGAATCTTTTCTTTTTTTCAAAAAGGATACGTGCACACACGCACCTGCTCTTTACCTTTCCTACACAGTGCACCTTGAGATGTAAATGCAGTTTCCTATTGCTATTACCTGCGCAAAATCTTTCACTTTATGCATCACCTGCTTACCTAGCTCTATCCTTCGGTTCAAGGATTATTTCCATCTACCAGTAGGTATCTTTTTATGTTCCGGGAAGCGAAACCCATTCAAGATTACAATAAAAAGTACTTGGTACTGATTATATCCAAAAAGAGGACCTACCTGATGACATGTGTAACCCCGGTCATGGTGTCACCTACTTCAGGTGCACGTTACTACATCGGACTCCATTAAAACGATCAAGTTAAAGAGAAAGATCGTTAAAATCTCTAGCTTAGGTTTGATGTCACCCTAAAGAGTCTGCGACAATAAACGTACTTACAATGGAAGATGTCACATAAAGATATACAACTTAAAAGGGATGTGAGTAAATTAAGAGATGCGGATGTAGGAAAAGAATAAAAGACAGTTAATTAATTCATAAGACTTACAGAGCTACTGTTAGTTTGTCTAAGTGCGGCTGGCTTATGTATTAAAATTGAACTATAACTTGTGACACATGGCCGATTTTTTAACGACATGGTAATTGCGTCGACTTACTTGTATCAAATTAAGATGACATCTGTCTTGGCTTTGGGTTCATTTAAGATTCATTATAGCGGTGTAGTTTTAGTTTAACCAGACAGACATGAGATGTGCGGCAGAAAAGGCTAAATAAAATAGGTTTTGTGCATTTGAGAGGGAAATTTGAAACTTAGATGTCAAAGTTTAGGAACTTTTACAAGAGACTAAGACAGTTAGGAGGAGATGTGGGAACATTTTTTTGTTGTCAACTCCAGTTGTGATAATAGGTAACAAACTGCAGTTATAACTTAAATTGGACGGAACTTTTCCACGTCTAAAGCATCATGCTTATGCTTCAGGGTATAAAGTGTCACATTACGTTTAGGTATACATATTAGGTTATTTAGTATTATATTAGGTTATGCTACGAACTCAATAGTCAAGCGAACCAAGCTGTAAGCCCATTATCGTGAAAAAAACTTAAGTGCCACGTTATATGAGGCATGGCAGGCATTAGCATAAAGCCTTATATCAGTCAACCTAAAAAGATTTTTGTAAAATTGGCCTTAAATCCGACTTCTCATCCAATTGTGACATTACAGAGATGAGACATGAAGTTTGAAGTAAATCAGTTACGCCACTCCGTACACAGGCCTACCGATAGACAAACAGAAACGGCAGTCCTTTTTTCGAGCTTCGTCCAATGATAGAATTTGTTACATATTTAAGTTTTAAGCGTTTTTTTTTCTACAATTGTAGTTGTTATCTTTTGAATAAAAAAACTACCCTTACACTTTATTTCATTTCAGTTTTTAAATAAAGTCCAGACGCAACGTTTATGAATGACTATTTGAACTATTTATACCCAGAGTTTGACTGTTATCCGTGTGTCACTTCTCTATCTATACAGAAAAGTCCACCGTTATAAAGCACCTAGATTTATCACCCCACGTGTACAAGTCAAGACATTTTTTCTATTTAAATTCGGGTAAGACAAATGCGATGTTACCAATTGTGCGTATCCCCAAGCTAAACTCAAAACCAAAATCTACTATTTATGTTTCTAAACGATGCCCTGATGCAGCGATACTCGCGTGGGGGAGTCTATTTTCTGAAACATCTCATTAAGACCGTTTGATTTAGAGGCAACGATTTTCATTCTTTAAAATTGTTTTCCGAAATATACCCTCTCTTCATAATAATACCGTCAATTATGCATAACTTTGAACACAAAATGTGATGAGTATTTTCATAGAGTAAGACCTTTTCCTCAAAGCTGTCTAAACTTAACACACAAACTCTTCAGTAGATGCCTCTGAAAGTATGTCATCTAATTTTCGGTTGTCACCACCAAAATATATACATAACTGTGCGTACATATATGAAACCAATTATTAACAGATACATACATTTGTAGGAGAAGAAAGAAAGAAGAATATCCAAAAATTTCTAATTCTAGAATCGCCTCAAATAACATAAAGAAGACGGCCGACCCGTATCAGGGAGTAGAAAGTATTCAAACGAGTCTCTCTTCGACACGGGAGGCATCAGCTGATAAAAGCCATTGCTAAGGTCGATTGCCATCGGCATTTTCAAAAAATTCTATTTTCAAAAGAAGAAGAAATTACATATTATATTCCAACACCTAAGGGATGACAGAAATCTTTTCCGAGAAAAAGAACAAGAAACAAAAAAGACGCCAAATCCGTTCCCAAACGCTAATGGGCAATAAAGCGTGATATTTATGAATGCGCAGCGTTTTAAATGAGGAAGCATTAGCTACTATGCTACGCTTTTTTTTCTCTCGGTTTTTCTCTGACAGAGAATGCGAGGTCTATTTTTATTTTAACAAGGACACTTATTTTTTTTTTTTTTTTTTTTTGAGATTGATTAATTAATGATGTTAGCCATAAATATTGTTGAGCTTTATTATGTGTGATCGTTGATACAACATATCAATCGTGCAATTACAACTTGAGGAAGAATAATATTAACTCGAACATGTTGTGTATATGTACCTACGCGTGTTTTGACATCACAAAAACAAAATTTAAGAAGTAGAAAAACTGGATATAAATATTTGACATATCTTGAATATCTTTGACACATCAGCAGTTGGAAAAATTGACGATCACATATGTATACACAGAGTGGACTATAAAAATGTATTAGGAGATGTTCATGGATCGGAAAACTACTAATTTCTCAAAATTGTGCGGGCTAAGAAAGGGTTTATCTAGCGCACTCACATACGAAATCAGTTCGTTGTTATACAAGAGAAGCCAAACCAATTTTGTTCAATTTTACAGGAATTGTCTTAGGAATGCCAGCCGCGGGACTGCCCCATCTCTTACGGAGATGGCCGAACAATTCACCATCCACCTTTATTGGGTACTGGGCATAGGGACATTCTATGGAACTGTAAGGCCGATGAACTCGCCAGAATTGGAACAACCTTACCTATTATGACAGAAAAAGGCACTGTATGTATACCAATCGCTGCATATAAACAAAAATTCAAGCTAGATGCAATCGGGAGTACAAATCTTAGGTGGAAAAGTGGCATAACATGTCTAGCCTAAGCTGGATTTAAGGCGCATTGTAGGTGTCATCACTGGACACTGTCTAATAAGCAAGCACGCAACAGAGGCTGTAGGCATGAGGAAGAGAAGGGTACTGTTCTTCACCTTCTTTGTGTTTGCCCAGTTCTCTCCCGTAGAAGGTTCTGGTCAAAGTGTGTTGGCGTTTCTCAGCTGGCAGTCACCTCGAACCAACCATTGTATGGTATATATTTCTCCTCAAATGTAGAAATATTGAATGTCAGCATCACTAGCCTCATTTCAATCTATGTCAAAAATTAAAGGCCCAAAAACTGGTAACAGACAGATGGATAGACGGGCGGACATGGCGTAATCGACCCGGCAATTTATTGGGTTTTGATCAAGAGAGGGCTTTAAAGCCATAAAAAGTATGGAAAGTATCCCTCAGGGAATTTTTTCAAATCTGGCATCCCTAAATTGTCTCGACTTTCGGAGAAAGCCTAGCAACCACTTCAGTGATTTGGAGAGTACACCGATAAGTTGTCTGCTATAGTCTTTTCTGTTGAGAGATATGTAGCAAGAATGCTGCTCAGACGCCAGAGAGCATAGATTTGCAACTTAGAGATGTCTGCCACACACAATTATGCTCGTAAGAGACACCGTGGATGCAGGGAGACACAACGCAGGTTCAGAAGTCTTCCGCTGAGCGTTTTCTAGCAATCTAATCGATGATCTAAATTCCTGATATCCCACTTTGAGCCTGGATCCAGCCAGTAGCTAGAGTTCAATCTTGTAACCGAGTTCAATGATGTCTTGTATTGGACGACTATTGGAAATGGTTTAGTGGATTAGGCAATGGATTTAGTGCAGTTTTACTGTCACTACAAACAGAGATGTTGCACTCCTTTTACAAGTTCCTTATAGTGTAATCTATTGCCATTAGGTTTGTACAAAGAGTAAGAGAGTCTTCACGAAGGCCCCGAAGTCGAATACTCGATTGCATTCTATTCCTGGTTCTGATTCTGGGCGAATGTTATCCTGAAAGTCAGTTTTACATTTGCGTCATACCTGATGTGACCTGGAATCATTGCATCGGACGGCATACCTATATATGAAACGTGAGTCGTAAGATATCACGCAAGTTTATCGAAACCACAGTGTGGATGATACCAGAAGCTACCTAGACAAAGATGATGATTACTTTGATAGTGTACTCAATGATAAAAGTATCAAGGTACATACATAGATCCAGCAGTGCATCTAGTGCGGAGCCAGAAGTACTTGAAAACTTGAACACATGCCGTTCTTTGGAGACTGGCACACAGAGCAGTCATATACATACATATGTATGCATCCATAAATTCGGTCCCTATTCCATTTTATTATTATAAGTTCGATGGTTGAGCAGGTCATGATCCCAAACTAGCGCAGGAGTGTGCACTACAGCGTGTGCACACGATATGCCTCCCTATTACGTAATCGTGAGCGACTATCTAAACAGGGTCCATTATAACAAAAGTAGGTATTCCACGCCATCAAATTCGAGGGTTCTGATGTCAATACTGATCTTACAAAGGCTTACCGCCCTTCGAAATCCCTGGTATGACTTCAAGTAGAGGTGTTTAATCAGTTTTACTGTGCTCCAAGAATTTTAGGGTCTTTTTCGACAACATCTAAGATAATTGCTTTCAATTTTGCATATCACCCTGTATAACAAAATTTATTAAAATGAAATAAAGAAATAATTGATTTAAAGTGACTTGGTGGCCAATTAAATATTTAGAAAACAGTCAGCGATACAAAACGTTTTTGCTTCCGGTCACCTATTAATGTTCCGGGAAATTAGCCAAAAGAAGAATGCACACAAAGGAAACATACACCGGATCTTTTTTTAGCTAAAAAAATATTCCAAATAAATGCATTAAATAAAAAAAAAAGAGACCAAAATTAAACGAGGTAATGACGAAGAAGAAAATGCATTTCCTTTTTTTGTTATCTTTTAATAACTTTCGCACCATTTAACTTGACCTTTTTCAAAAAAATTGTTTCAAATCATATTGTTGCCGTTAGTATTTGAAATTTGGGTTGTGGTCAAGTGTAGTCACATATTTCAAGAGAAAAGCAACAAATAAAAAGGTAATTAACTCTCTAGGTGCAGGTGAGTGAACATAAAAAGGCCACTTGATGAATTTCTTCACACGAAACCTACCACACAGAGAATACACTATACAACGAAGTTAATGTGAATATAGATTGATGTTTTGGATGTGTGGGTGCCGTGGCTCAGGAGTTAGTGCGTTGGATTACTGTGCGTGCGGTTTAAAGCTCGAGCCTCAGAAAACACTGTCAACATCTGGAGAATGTCTGACAAACATCCAAGAGTATTACAGTCAGTAGAATGCTTTTCAAGATCCTTTCGGCTTGGTATCCAGATTCGTAGTGCAATTGTCGTTAGTTGAGTCTTTTTATATTTTTAGTGAATGGTATCTTCAAGTTACTCCTACAAAAAGGATAAGAAATAATCAGATTCAACCCAGGCAACATAACTGACAGCTGGAAAGATGTTTTCATAGCCCAACATGTCTCATGTGTATGAAAAAGTGGACTGAGAACTTCGGACTAAATATAAAGTTCGCAAAAACGGACCTAGTACTCCTCACAAGAAAACACAAGATATACAACCCTAAGGATGGGCAAGACCAAGTACTTACTTACTTAAATCCTGTATCCCCTAGGGCCTCTACAACGCCTACGTGCCATCATGTGCGATTTCTGGAAATATGCCTCAGCTACCCCCAACTCTTTCCCAGTTGCCGTGCTTCCTGCTCCACTATTCTGCTTCACGTACTCCTAGGACCGCCGCGTATCCTGCCATCCTGGGTAAGCGGGTTCCATTGCATCGCTTTGCTAGCGATGGATCTGTCACCCTTTCGGAGAATGTGACCAATCCTATAGGTTCATGGCTCGTTATCTGATAAAGCTGTTCGTTAGAGATACGCTTTGGCCAGAATATCCTTAAGATGTAGCGCAGACACCTATTGACAAACGTTTGCAGTTTCCTCGTGATAGTGACGGTCACTCTCCAGGTACCACATCCATATAGCAGCACGGATTCAACGTTGGAACGGAACAGTCGTAGCTTGGTGTTTAGGCTAATTGCATTACTTTGCCAAACTGTGGGTAGCATTCCAAACCCAGATTTTGTTTTACCTATTCGACTGGCTATATCCAGTTCGGTTCCGCCATCGGTTGAGAAAATACTCCCAAGGTATTGGAAACTCTCTACTCTCTCAACTATTTGTCCAGCAATGCATACATGAGTTGATGAGTTCGGTCCTAGGCTGATCATTTTTGTTTCTGGCGAGTTGATTTCCAGCCCAACGACGCCTACTTCCCTCTCCACATTGGCTGTCATTTGGTGAAGGTCCATTATTCTGTGAGACAGAAGGCATAAATCATCGGCGTAGTCGAGGTGCTTGAGTTTAGACGTAAGAGTCCATGTGAATTCCTTCTTTTCCTGTTAAAAAGGCTGCATTCAGCACATCGCCAATCACCAATAAGAACAGTATTGGTGAAAGTATGCAGCTTTGTCGAACCCCACTTTGAACTTCGAATTCCTCAGACAGCCTTCCTTTGTGCAAGATGTGACATGTGGACCCATCATATGTAGCCTTAATAAATGCTATTAATTTATCCGGAATGCAAAGGGTAGTATTGTGTTGGATCCTAAGCCTAAACTGGAAGCTACATAAACAAGATAGAGTACGGAAGGCATAAAATGCTCCTTAATTTGTAAGAAAACAGTAGAAAAAAACGGGGTCTAGAACCAGCAATATTGCACTAGCTATAAAGACGATAGTGCTTCTGTCAGAAAGCCATAACCATGTTATTGGCGGAATATATTGACAGCTCCATAATGATCAGCGAGTATCGTCATCCTGGGTACTCTGGGGTAACACGTCACTGGAAATGTTTCTTCTTCAACTGCACTAGCATATAGACAAGTGGAAAGAAGTTAAGTAGATATATATAAGAGATATAAGCCTAGAGATGTCATCTTGACTGACAGTCAAGCTGTGTTCAAAGCATTGAAGTCGTCTGCCACCAGATCCAGGCATTATGCACGAAAAACCACGTGAGATTATATTGCGTAGCTGTTGAAAAGGTTATAAAGGTGTCAACAGATTAGCAAAGAATAAACAGATTAGCTGAATTTTCACGTGGCAATGGCCTATTAATGACATCAAAGCATGTAAACCTGTAGATAATTGCCGTCAGTGTATCAATCACCGATGCAAAGCAAATTATCGAAATGAAATGATATTGACAACAGGACGCAAACTCCACTTGTAGTGGCAGCCGGCTCCCAGACACAGACGGGCACCAGCTCACTTAGGCCTCTAAGGCCCATTGTGGTACCACAGGATCTAAAAATACCCCGGCTGAATTAATACTGCTACGACACTACAATGAGACAAAAACGACCAGTATGAAAAAGGCTAAGGACAACTACTCAGATAATTGTATCTAGGTGGTTTTCCACTGAACTAGGAGAACCAACCGGAGCTTTTGACAAAGCGCAGAAGATGCCTGATGGGTACACCAGTCAGGTCGCAGAGGTCGTCGAAGAAGAATGACCCCAGGTGGAGGTTTCTACTTGACGCTAGGGCAGGGCAATTGCAGAGAAGATGAGGAATCGTTTCCTCTTCCTCCTCATCCCTGCAACTCCGACAGAAGTCGTTGTATGGGAGGCCTAGACGACTTGCGTGCAGGCCGATCAGGCAGTGTCCCGTAAGGACGCCAATAATGGTGCTCAAGTCCTGACGCCTCAGAATTAACAGTTCTTTTGAACGTTTCTGATTGTAGGTAGGCCAGAAAGGCACGTGACATAGGTCACCCTAATTTGTTGTAAGCGACACCATAAAAGTTTATGAATATAACATACGTAAGGTTGACACCAGTTAATTTGTGAAACACGAGTAAAATCTGTCGATTTGATCCCGCCTCTCCCCTAATTAAATGGCCCACTTTAACTCGAGCCACCAGCTTTCGAAATACGTAACAATATGTCACCTATTGAATGCCAATTTAAGAATAATGGACCTAGCGCTTCCTAAATATGAGACCGTCTCACTTAAGTGATCTTATCGTTAAGTATCAGTTTCACATGAATTTTTATGGTGCCTCTCTGTCACCAGCAACCTTTTGGCATAATTTATAGTAGCTAGCCTTATAAAAAAATTTAAAATCAGTGATTTAATACCGCTTTCACCAACTAGTCTTATGGCTTAGTATATGATCTGACATACACTTAAATAAATATCTACTCGTACATACGCATAAAATTACACCAAGACGGAATAATTACCAAGTTAAATAAGAAAAAAAAAATTCCTCTGAGTTGCTATGGAAAATGGAGGCGTATGTTATACATTTTCATTCATTAATCTTAGAATCATAGATTATAGTCAACACACGAGTTACATGATTCCATAGCCTGGTGTGAAATTGGCGAAAAGCGGGTGCCCTTGGAGGGGCGGCGGCAGCTTGTATTCTCGAAAGCACGTGTAAAGAATTATGATTACGCACAAAGTTGCTGGGCTAAATGTGTACATACGAGTAGATCTCAGCCGATAGAATTGCCAGCTGACGTGAAAAAAAAAACTGGGCTAGCGTAGGTCTTGGCTGTTTTATTGTCTGTCTATTAAATTATTATATTTTCTAAATTATTTACGACTTCCTAGAGTTTTCGTGAGCACACATCATACCAGAAGTGTACAAATGCCTGTCATTAAAATAGACAAAAATGTTGATAAGGCGACAAAGATTATACCGTGTAAGACGTTTGTTAAATTTTGTAGACGAGTTCTGGTTGAAATTTTTTTAAATAATTCTGTGCAAATCCATTCGAACATTGCATCAGTTTTTTTTTCTTTCAGTTTGTCCTTCAGTGTTCTGGGATTGTGTTCTCAGTTAAGAATAGAAAGTTTACAAATTGCGTATCAGCAGCGTATTGATAACCAAAGTTGCTATGCAAAACGCAGAGTCATTAATAGTCCCCCTAGCGCATTAGATATTCTTTCTTATTCTAGCTCGGTGGTAAATTGTTGACCACATTCTGTATGGCATTCATAGAATTTATTAGATGAATTGTTGACCAGGTCTGACAATAATATTTTCTGTTGTGAAGATTTAAATAGCATCTAATTGGTGACAAGACCTCTAAACTCATTTGATTTGTGGGCACTTAATGTGAAAGGATGGCAAACGTCGAAAAAATGCCTCGTTGGTCCAAAAAGGAGAGCCACTGTTCAACTCTCACCTCCTGGTGGTGTCATCAAGGATATTTTGTCGGGAATGACCTAATGGCGAGGTTCTTATGCAACAAAGCAGGATTGATTGATTGATCTAGCGCCCAAATGTCTAAAAAATGCTTAGTTGGTAGGAGTGCCATTGCAGGCGAAGCGTTCTGCTCCACTCTCCTGGCGGTGTCAACAAGGATTTTTTGTCGGAATTTGCGAATGATGAGGTTCCAAAGATGGATTGATTGATTGATCTGGCGCCCAGTCGATTGATTCTGAGCCTTTTCAAGCTCTCTCATAGGCCATCTTATTGGCGATCCTGCAGAGCAACTATACTATTCGAAGACACACTGTTGTTCGACCATTTGGTGATGCTAATGAATCAGTGAATAGTTGGGTGCTATTTGCATGACTTCGAGGTCTGAATTTAGCCTAGGTCGTTCAAATACGCTACGATTTCTCCTCGAAGGTCTTGAGGTTTTTATTGACCGAAAGAAGCCAAACTCCTTGTGGCAATTTCGTCAATTTACTCACCGAACTACGCCCAATCCAGTAGTGTATCAGTTCACGTCCAGCCTAAACCTATAAGGTACCTACTTAACCAGAAGTTAGTCAGCGTACAGTCTTGGCTTTTAAGGAATCTTGGAACTGTTTTGACCTGAGTTTTTTAAGCACATTAAGATGTGACACTTATGGAGAGGAAGATTTCCTTTTTAAATCGAATTCGTCACAACTTCCAGAAAGAATTCATGAAATTCGAAAGCTAATCACCTGATATCATCCACCCAGAGATACAGGTGCCTTATAGCCCATTTTATAGTATCACTATCAAGATTTGGCCTTTAAAGATCAACTAATTATGTTTGTATGTATATCTGGCGCTTGCGAAACCCTTATTCCAAGAAGTGACATTCTCCAAACTACCTATCGACTGATTAACTAAATCAACCAATTTAAAGACCCGGAAGTTGTCCAATTAAGCGTCAGCCAAGCCATCGTTCTATACCGATTTCTCATGCGAAACATGTCTCGCAAACTTCGTAATAAAATTTCCATTATACAAATTAAGTATCTTCATTTAAATTCGCGTTTATTTTATTTTTCAAGAAACAAAAAAAGGGTCAGTAGTTTCTTGATAGCATCGCAACATCTACAACTCTTGGAATAAATCCACCAATATTATGTGCCTCATTATACTCTGTCAACCTTCAGTTGATACAAAAATTTTATGACAAAAAACCTTCATATCGCCGGCCGGCCGGCCGGCCGGTAAGATACTGCAATATCAGCATAAAAGCTGGTCTTGCTCAATAAAAAACTTAACTTCACACCACCAATTCGAAAAGCCGCCGATTTCAAAAGCCAAAATAAAAACCTCCAGACCTCTGTGTTTATTTATCTACTTATTCGTTATTTACCAACATTAAACAAAAAAAATAATAAAAAAAAATCCACGAAAACTTCCACAAGCAATAATTTGTGTGTTTTTTTTTTTGTTGCTTTTTTAAGTTCAAGTTCAAGTTGTAGCACACTAGAACAGTGGGGTCTTCGACGTGACCATGAACCTTATTTATGCTGATGGTGTTGATGATGTGAAAAGTAGGTTTAATCGGTTTGCGTGGCGGCGGTATTTGGCTCTCTCAGTGTATGTATGTGGCCAGAGTATACTTTCAATTTTCATAAACTATAATGGCTAAACGCTTACTCATCGTCCGCTTTAGCTTCAGCTTCATTCAGTGTGGCCGCCGGGCCGTACATATAGAGAATTCTTTTGGTTTCGCATCCGTATATAGGAATCCATAATGTAAACCATTGAGTTTTCCACGGTATTTACAATCCGCGGCGAATTCGGAGTTCATCTTAGATACATTTGCTTCTTTTTTTTTTGGTGGCCAAAGTCCATGTAGGCTTAGGTACTGGGTAATTGGCAATTCTAAGCGACACAGTCGAGGTAGATACTTTTAAGCGTGGAATCAGCGCCTGAAGCTCCTCCACTATGGTGTGGTGGGGTAGTGCCGGTGGTTTACGCAGAAGACAGGTGATTGTGCGTGTGTGTAAGTCGGTTCAACGCACGCCGAATTCTGTGAAGGCCAAAAGAAATACGACTTTTGCTTTTCACACTTTTTTTTTTGCTTTTTTTTTTGTGTGTGATTCCTTTATTTGGAGTTAGATACTTGTGTGTTTTATACTTAGAGTTCTGGTTGAGAAGCTTATGGAAGGCATACGACGACGATCAAAGAAGATATCTAAGATCATAACAAATGGCCTTCATTCGTTACACTATTTGTACGTACTAAAGAGATCGTAATTTTTTTTTCTTTCAATTTGTTTATTATTGATTTACAAGACATTGGTATATGTATCTGAGTTGATTGTTTAGGGGGATCATTACAATGTGAATATGTTTTAATTAGTAATCCCCAGGAAATACTTTGCTATTAATTTTGAACATGAAATTCATTTGGCCGAGCGAACGAGTTCATGGCAACATTTTAAGGGGGTGTGTTGCGTAAAGGAGAAGTACATTGCTATTTTGGTTTTGGTCGTATTGCGAATTAGATTTATTCTACGAAATTGCGCATCTGTGCGCAGAGCAGTACCTAAATACAGCATATTCATTGATGGCTTTTATTTAGCTTGTGATCATGATGACACAGATCTGATTCAGCAACATTCCTTAGCTCTCTGGGGTGGGATTGCAATTTCCTGCTTTTGAATACAACCACATGTGAGTAGATACGACAAACTATTTTAATTGTCGACACAAGAAGGAATATTTGCGTACGTACGTATGCATAAGGCAGACGGAAGTTCTTTGGCAGACGGTCTTAAGTTTCGCGTGAATAAATTTTATTGTGTCGTTTGTTATATTATGCATAAGTCTCAAAAGTGGACGTCATGTAGATAGATACATATTTTGTTTCGAAATTCTTGTTGAGGTTTGCCACTTTGATTGAATAAAAAGAGACACCTCACTTCATAGTTCTTCTTTCATTAAGGCGTTAGGTTAGGATCCTGAGTAAAAGGATCACATCACAACGGTCTCCTACTTTACTGCAAACCTACTGGTCCACCTGTTCATACGCCAAGATTATTTTTCTGTGGGTTGGCACCACTCTTCTTAATTACAACCTAGAGTATAAGCTGAGCAGGCAGCCAGTTGTTTACTGACGATGTCAGTTGGAAGTAAGTGGAGCATGATTTGGAGCGCTGCAGTGGGAGAGGTTCTCAGTGCACCACTAATACTGAGACAAGCAACTCGTTGAGTTTTTTCCATTATGCTTAGGTTGGAGGTCTTCTCCAGGGCAGGCCAGCAGACCAGTGCTCCATACGCGCGTGATTATGGTTCAATGTCAAAAGAAGATAATTGCTTACAAAGACTATGGAATTGCAGGCGTCAGACAGGAAGATGAGGTCAAGTTGTTTCGGATGTTACTTCAAATAGGCCGGAATCAGAGAGACTATCAGTTAGTAAGGTCGCCTGTCGGAGATGGTACTGGAAATATAATAAGACTGAGAGAGGGTAAATGTCATCTTAAATAATGTTATAATGGGTCCATGGCATCACTTATGTATAACCTCAATCTCATCAACAGGTAGTTTAAGAAAAGTATTGTCTAGGGTTTATATAGTGGCAATGTAAAAACAATTAGAACCTCACAGTCACTCCACTTCTAGATAGAATCAAACTAGGGTTCACGTTTTTTGACTGGATGCTACAGACCAAGGCTTCAACTCATTGATTTGAATATAGGGATGCCAGACGTCCCGCCAGCCGCGGGACTGTCCCGCGAAACGTGTTTCGTCCCGCAAGTGTCCCACTGGAAAATTGTCCCTCAAAATGTCCTGCAATCCACCATTTATGTTCCGCATGTCCCGGCAGATGATTGTTGTTTAATTCAAATGTTAAATCCTCCTTAACTATTGTGCCTCAAGAAAAACGTGATATCCGCTAAAGATATCCATATATGTATTTTCAGACAGCCAAGCTGCCATCAAGTCGCTGGGCTCGATCTTTGTTTCTTCTTTAGAAGCTCTCGACTGACGATCGTCTCTTACGGAGATGGCAGAGCAATTCAACATCCACCTATATTGGGCATAGGGACATTCTATGGAACTGTAAGGCCGATGAACACGCCAGAATTGGAACAACCTTATCTATTATGACAGAAAAAGACACTGTATGTATACCAATCGCTGCATGTAAACAAAAATTCAAGCTAGATGCAATCGGGAGTACAAATCTTAGGTGGAAAACTGGCATAACATGTCTAGCCTAAGCTGGATTTAAGGCGCATTATAGGTGTCATCACTGGACACTGTCTAATAAGCAAGCACGCAACAAGGCTAGGCCTCTTCGCAAAGGACATTTGCAGAGGCTCCAGGCATGAGGAAGAGAAGAGTACTGTTCTTCACCTTCTTTGTGTTTGCCCAGCTCTCGAACCAACCAACCATTGTATGGTATATATTTCTCCTCAAATGTAGAAATATTGAATATAGTCAAGTATTTAATATCAGCATCACTAGCCTCATTTCAATCTATGTCAAAAATTGAAGGCCCAAAAACTGGTAACAGACAGATGGATAGACGGGCGGACATGGCGTAATCGACCTTTTCATCAAGAGAGGGCTTCAAAGCCATAAAAACTTGATATTTTGATGTAAGTCTGGAAAGTGTCCCGCAGGGAATTTTTTCAAATCTGGCATGCCTATTGAATAGGGAACAAATTTTTCAATTTTTCGTGTTGTTCCAAGAGAAACAGCAATTTGGAGCTTATTTCAGTAATTCTACTTTTTTTTCCATTTTATTCTAAAATTTCTCAACAAAATCGACATTTATTTTTGTTCACTAAAAATATGTTAATTTTTTTTATTTTGTTATGAAAACAAAACAGGTTCGTGGGATTAAATTCGAATCCCAGAAAGCACAAATTCCCAATAAGCTGACTCTCTGTTGCGAAAACTTATTTGCTCTACTATAGATCTTAATTTGGTGATGCCATTCACAATTCTCACGAACTAATCAATTTGCAATCATTTTTTTTTTTTTTTTTAAGAAAAACATTTAATAATAAACTCAACATTCATAAACAGCGCATTACTCATGCAAAAATATGACATTAGCAAGCAAGAAAACACCTTTCAGTCGCACATTCGAATACAAAATAACCTAACCCAATAGTTTCTAATAAATTTCAATAATTTACATACCGAGTGCAGTAGGCAAATATGTAGTTACATATGTATCTGTTAATATTTACGCTTGATTGGATTTCCCCCGCGGTACAAGTCACCAAATTACGTCAAGATACTAATCGCTGGGGAATTTCGCGTATCACTGATGTTCTTAGAAATTAGATAAAAGTGTTATTTGAAGCCAATGCAGCCAAGTATCTGAGAGATCGCAAGAAATACAATGAGTCATAACAAAAAAAAAAAACTTGATTTCAATTCGCGTGTAGTGTCTATGAACTAAGATACTTCGTGTTTGGTATTTCAATTAGGAATACATTTATGTACGATAACTGAGTGCAACCTCGTTCAAGTAAGCTTGTGATTCTCTAGATACTCTGAACTGTTGGAAATTATGAGTACATAGCGTCGTTTCTAGTCATGGTTTGGCGGAAAAATAAACAACACTCGGTATGGTATTTACCGATTTGCGAGTTTTGCAATGTAAATTACATGTATTCGCAGAACCCCGGATATGTGTTTATTGTGTTTATTAGCAAGAAATGGCGGAAACTATCTAAAATAAGACTGGAATGTATGAATATTCTTTAATTTTGATTTTAAAGTTGAAAGAAGTAAATTGAGTTTGTCAAGACAATTTCATTGCTTTATCCGCGACTCGAACCTGACGTTAGGGGATCAAATCATTACTGATTGCGGTCAATAGAGGGTATTTTCTTCAATTTCTAAGTTCTGCTAAACTAAAGTACTGTCTTAGACACTTGCAGTCAATTTACCCTCATACTCTGTTAGGGCGTCTGGCATCGTCCCGCCAGCCATGGGACTGTCCCGCGAAAAGTATTTCGTCCCGCAAGTGTCCCGCTGAAAAATTGTCCCGCAAAATGTCCCGCCATTCACCTTTTATGTTTCGTATGTCCCGCCAGATGCCATGCCGGTCCTTCTGTCCATCCGTGTGTCACCAGTTTTGGGCCTTAGATTTTGAGCAGGATCGATAAAATTCTCGAAAAGTAAGCGAAACAAATGAGTACATTTTTAAAATCCACCTATTGAAACGTCCACATTTCAATCACATGTCCAACGCCCACATGTCAAAAATTATGGCTCAAAAACTGGTGATAGACAGACGGATAGACGGACGGACGGCGAGTGATGCTGATCATTTATAAAAATACGTATGTATATACTTTATTGGGTTTTGATCAAAAGAGGGCTTCAAAGGCTTAAAAACTTGATGTTTTAATGTGAGTATGAAAAGTGTCCCGCAGGGATTTTTTTCAAATCTGGCATCTGGCATCGCTATACTGAACACTATGTCAGCGCAGGACGCACAATTGTGATTTAGAGTATTCCACCTTGTCAAAGAAGAAAAGTAGAGTTTTCCCGTCACTTAGTACTATGCTTACTCCTTGATCGATGCCAACACCACAAGTTGTCTCTCTATCGATCATAGATCCCAGATATTAAAGCTTTTCGCACCTAGGAAGCAAGCTTCTAATCAAGTTAATGTCTGGAATATGCCTGTTTGGATCAGAGCAGCACTGATACAGAACTCCAGTACCCATTTCCCTCCAAAACATCCAAACATACATCAAGAGCTCTTTGCAGGGATGTGTGGTCTATCGTCACCAAGTAGTAATACTTGATGCGCAAATAGCTACGTCACTTTTCCTTTAAGTAGATAATCAAGGATTGTAGTAAATATCAAAGGATTGAGGGTGCTTTCTTGGTGTACATCGTCTTGGATTAGAAAGCCTTCGATGGCTCTTAGGTCTTACTCTTGTCCTTCCTCTCTCTTATGTGTCCACAATCATGAGGAGGTATATTTCTGTGACAACTCGTGGTTCTAGCGTCACCTATGTCTAACAAAAGCTGTGTCAAAAGGATGAGAGGGCCAGACCTGTCAACAGATCACGACTTCAAGTAGTGCAAATTATGTCTAAAGGCGCATTCGATCCAACAGGTTTCAGGACGAAAAGATACGGCTGGGACTTGGGCATTATATTCCTTTTAAGTTCACAGAAGTTTTGCGTTGAACAACTATTTTGTGGCGGAGGAAGCAAGGCTTTAAGTGCAGCTTGAACATCATAATCGCTATTTGAATGACAAAGATCTCTGCCTGGAAGACAGAGTCCACAAAGACGCCTGTCCTTGGGGCCATCTGTGAAGTGCGATTATACTCTAGATCTGACTCTATACTTTAGCCGAGGCCAGTCTTAGGTACCCTAAAACTTGACTACATACTGCGCCACATTAGGATCCTCCATGTCATAGCATAAGAAGGCATATCCACAGAACCAAGGTATATGTAAGTGTCCCCCATGGCCACCAAAGCTCCAGTGCCTCTCATGATAGCATATTTCAAGTGCCCATCCTCCAATTTCTTTCTAATACGTGTTTAACTTTCAACTTGGATAAATCAACTTCTGATCGTAAAAAACTCCATAACTCATACCCAACGACCGACCGGTGTAAAATAAAGTGAACATCGCGCGATAAGCTCGATAACAGCGTACCTGCTCGGCATTCCTACCGACCGACCAACCGATCGCAATAAATTATTGCCAGGCTAATAAAATTAAATTGAAAACATGAAAACCAGACGAAAACCATCAGTGTTTTTTTTTTCGATTATAAATCTCAAAAATTAATATTTAAGCCAGTCTCTGTCCATACCAGTATCGCAGTAGACCAGTACGCCGATAAACCGAATCGCAATACCCAACGACGTTTAACAAACTACTATACAACGTGCGATATGTAGATGCTAATTAGCGTCTTTGTGCTTAGCAACAACATAATATTTAAATAAACTACAATAATTTCCGTCTTAAGAGTTTTTGATTTTATAATGAAATCAGTTTGAAATGCTATTGCCAATCATATAATCTGTATTGACTGGTTGGCTGTGAGGTGACATTTTGGTGGTGGCGGTGTGTTGGTGGCATTAAGTTTGATTGAATAAAACATACGCAAGATATTACTGAATTGCGTATTATTTAGTTGGAGTGTGCTAACGTGAAATTAATTTATTAATTGGTTAGCAAGAATTAATCGATAGTTTAGTGCCATTATTTCATTCACTGTACACTTGTTGTTAATTTATGCTAATGCCTATGAATATTTGTATCTTAGGCGTTAAGTATGTTTATCCTTGAATTTGACGTTGGGCATACCGCATACCGCATAGCTATTTATGAATTTGACACATGGTTTTGGTAGACCAAATACTATTTGGCATTAAGCTCTTTGGGAAATTGAGTGGGTTGAGTTAGTATTGCAATTCTAGCTTGAAAGTACCTTCTTATTTGGCTAGTGAGCACTGAGACAGAACAACTCCATTGTACCTACTACCGTGCATACGTTTACTAGAACTGCGAAGAAAATCAAGCAAGCGCTTTTGTGATGAGGAGCTGTAATATCATCACTCATAACATCAGGATCGAAGATCTGCGAGAAAAGGCAGAACACTCATTCTAAAAGTGCTCTACAGTGTCATCAGCCTCTCTTTTGGCATTGCAGATTGTTGTGTCACATAAGGCCAGCAAGTAGCCTCTCATCTTTTGTCCTCAAATTCATTGAAAGACTGTTAGGTAAGGTAAGGTTAGAGTTTTTCATTTTATGAATATAAACAAGACTGACAGGCACACAAAGCAAAGAAAAGACAAAGCCATCAAAGAAGAGTATGACTCTAAGTCAACTTTTCCCTAAGAGACAGGGCTGTATAGTTGAAGGAAAAGGCGGGGATAGTTTTCTCTTACTTGTTTAGCATTTATTAAGGCTACATATGATGGGTCCACATGTCACGTCTTGCACAAAGGAAGGCTGTCTGAGGAATTCGAAGTCCAAAGTGGGGTTCGACAAGGCTGCATACTTTCACCAATACTGTTTTTATTGGTGATTAGTGATGTGCTGAATGCAGCCTTATCAACAGGAAATGGAGGAATTCGATGGACTCTTACGTCTGAACTCAAGCACCTCGACTACGCCGATGATGTATGCCTTCTGTCTCACAGAATACCTTCATCAAATGACAGCCAGGGTGGAGAGGGAAGCAGACGTCGTTGGGCTGAAAATCAACTCGGCAAAAACAAAAATGATCAGCCTAGGACCGAACTCATCAACTCATGTATGCATTGCTGGACAAATAGTTGAGAGAATTTCCAATACCTTGGGAGTATTGTCTGAACCGATGGCGGAACCGAACTGGATATAGCCAGCAAAATCTGGGTTTGGAATGCTATCCACAGTTTGGCAAAGTAATGCAATTAGCCTAAACACCAAGCTACGACTGTTCCGTTCCAACGTTGAATCCGTGCTGCTATATGGATGTGGAACCTGGAGAGTGACCGTCACTATCACGAGGAAGCTGCAAACGTTTGTCAATAGGTGCCTGCGCTACATCTTAAGGATATTCTGGCCAAACCGTATCTCTAACGAACAGCTTTATCAGAGAACGGGCCATGAACCTATAGGCACAACCATAAGATGACGAACGTGGCAGTGGGTTGGTCACATTCTCCGAAAGGGTGGAAGATCACATAGCTAACTAAACGATGCAATGGAACCCGCTTATCCAGGATGGCAGGATACGTGGAGAAAGAAGCACGGCAACTGGGAAAGAGTTGGGAGGAGCTGAGGCATATTTCCAGAAATCGCACATGATGGCGCGTAGGCGTTGTAGAGGCCCTAGGACCCACAAGGGGATACAGGATTTAAGTAAGTAAGTAATCCTCGAAACTGCCACAGACATTCTGCAATCAGCCTCAACGCCGCTCTACAGAAGACGCTATAAAAATAGTGCTAGACATTTTTATGCAAAGAATAAATACATGCTCTAGACGTCAGCCTCTTGATGTAACATCTAGCGACTGTTCCCGTAGGAGGAGAATAGGAGAGTAGAAGAGTAGCAACAATGTGGAGGGTGTAGCTTAGTACGTAGGGGTATTGCTGGTATCGATGATTCATGTTCGCAAATGGTGCATGAGCCTGCTAGAAGCTCAGCCTATTAGTTGCTATCTTTAGAACATTACACACCCGATGAACTAATTTTTTTTACTAAGAATCTTTCTTAGCAAATCTTGTATTTCAAAATCTTTACTCTATACTCTTAGTTAGCTGCACCTTTTGACAGATGCCGCCCATCAATCATTCAATGACTTATCACTAAATATTTAACCACAAAGCTCATAAAATATTAATTGTCTGTCGTAGGCATTTTCGAATATTATAAATAGATTTTATTAGACTATATTCAAGCAGACAAACAATTTAGAATAGATTTACTTAAACTTCAAAGTGTTAAAAAGTTTCCTTTTCACATCAGTTGACCTCGTAATGTTACTTTTTTTTTTTTTGTATATCAAAGTTATAGGTATTTATTACATAATTAACAGTCGCATTAAAATTAGGTCTAAAAGTCTGATCAAACCAATCAAATCACACATTAAATATTCACATTTAGCGTGTATAAATATTCGTTTTATGTTGGTTCTTTTTTGTTAAGATACATAGTGAAGGTGGCTCATGTGAGTAGATGTGATGTTTCATCTCAACTGGCAGCATCTCAGACTGAATATTTGTTATTATTATTTTATTGGGTTTTCAAGGACATACGAGACTTTATATAGAGTTTATTTTTTTTATTAATAATAAATGAGCTGCATGGATATGCGTCATTTTCATGATAAAGTTTATGGGCTATCGTCTGCATTCCATGATGAATGGAACACTTGTATTACGTGGAAAATATGTATGTGCTTACATATGTAGGTGTGTTCATATGAAGGTTGATAGTACTTAAGTACGTATGTGCCGGTATTATTAGATTTGGATATTAAGTTATGCATGACTTACTAAGCTCTGTCAGAAAGCGTGTCTCCTAAAAGGCATTCGTCCGTTAAATAACAAGAAAGGAGCAATACAGTTGAAAAGATAGCAACTCCCCGATGGAAGTGAATGATTAGATGACGATCTTAACTAAGAATAGTAAGAATTTTTGGTCATTCGTCAAAAACATTAAAAACTCTGCCTCATCTGCCATCCCTACACTCATTTACAATGACAGCTCCTTAGACAAAGCCAATCTGCTCGCTGTACAATTCGCGGCGAACTCCACTCTGTCTGTCCCTGTGCGAGAGCGTCGAATTTTCTATGGGACGAATCCACTTTCGCACTCGCACAGTCGCAGGAGTCCTCAAAGGCTTAAACATTGATAAATCCGCTGGTCCACACGGTATTCCCCCTATAGTTCTGACGAGGTGTGCTTCCACGCTGGCAAAATCTCTGCGTAAGCTTTTCTGTCTGTCCTACTATTCTGGCCTCTTTCCGAGTAGATGGAAAACAGCATTTGTCCAGCCTATCCCTAAAAAAAGCGAAACTTCCTCTCTATCCAACTACCGACCCATTGCACTTACGTCCCTTCTTTCTAAGGTCATGGAAACGGTGATAAATCATCAGCTCATGAAATATATTGATTCATGAAAACTCCTCAATAACCGACAGTATGGTTTTCGTAGCAACAGGTCCACTGGTGACTTGATGGCATATCTCACCGAAAAGTGGAACCCATCTCTCTACCACTTTGGTGAAACAAAGATAGTTGCGCTTGATATTTCTAAAGCATTTGACAGAGTTTGGCATCAGGCTCTTTTGTCGAAAAATGCGTGCATATGGTATCGACGAGTCTCTTCTTCAATGGATTAGAAATTACCAATACAAGTTGTATTGGATGGCTTCAAATCTGCTATTCACCACATAAATGCTGGGGTCCCCCAGGGCTCAGTTCTGTCTCCGACTCTCTTTCTTATTTTTATAAATGACCTTTTGTCTGCTACCTCTAATCCAATTCATTCCTTCGCTGACCCTCAGTTTTTCATGTTTGTTCCCCAACTCACGTCCCTGCTTTTCGGCCGTAGAAGAGGAACGGCAACGTATGCTAAACTCATTAAATTCCGATCTTGACAGCATAATCAAATGGGGTTTAACCAACAGAGTGGAATTTAATGCAGCCAAAACTCAATGCTGTCTCCTGTCACTCAAGCGTAACCAAACTTCCCAACCATTATCTATGAATGGTACTTACATCGCAGAAACCGATGCTCGGTATGTGTATCAATAACCATCTCAGATGGAACGATCTTATATTCGAGATCGCCAAAAATGCAGCAAAATGTCTAGGATTCCTTAAACGGTGCAAAAAATACTTTACCCCGACTTATTTGGCCACAATCGATAAGGCAAAAACTGGACTACAACACCCACATCTGGTCAGGTGCACCCAAGACCGTTTTGCACTTACTAGTTAGGATCCAGAAGCGTGCGTGATAGTAACATTGTGAGCTCCATAGTTTCACTTGAACATCGAAGAAATGTCTCATCGCTTTTTCCATAAAAAATGCTCCAGCGAAATAGCCAACTGCATTCCCTCCCTTCAAAATTTCACCCGCAATACGCGTCACGCTTTGAATGCACATCAGTTCCACCTCAAGCCCAACTTCGAACGTACTGTCAAGTATAGAGAATCATTCATTAGCCGAACAACACGTATGTGGAACGAACTTCCAGGATCTGTGTTTCCTCACCGTTATGGCTTTCAAGCATTTAAAGCCAACGTGCAAAGGTACCGCCTCTGTTCCTCTTCTCCCTTTTCCTAAACGCCCTCGCACTGAATCATCAGTATAAGGGTATCCATATCCCCTTTGGTGAGGGCAAATTACAAAAAAAAAAAATCGCGCTGATACCAAAGTAGATGTGGAAAGCAGTGTGGAATCCGTACCTATATTGATGCAGTACTTGGATGGTGGATACAACTAGCACACGCAAACTGCAAGCTTTTGCAAATAGATATCTTTAAAATGATCAGAATCAGAGAAGCAGAAAGCTCTAGACGCAGGACAGTTGAAGTGGAATCTGGAACCATCTCAAACTCGTTACAGAACTCGGTAAATATTTTTGAAACAAATGTTAATTTTTGTCAGATGTCCTAAAATACACTATGTAACGAATTTGTTTTCAAATAGGTGCCCTTGCTTTATTAAAATTTCATTCATGACTTGTTTTCAAATATACTGTATCTGTGACACCATTTCTCCCTGTTTCGAAGAAGTTTTCTTCAAAGACACACACCGATAATACGGGTGGCAATAATATCATTTCAAGGATACTGTTCTAGTAGATTCAGGGACATTTAATGAATGGTGAGGTCCACCGACCCCTGATATAAAACCGTTTATGCGTGGGTGGGTTTGGCTTCCATAGAAGTATCAACTGGCAGACCCATTGCATAGAAGAGGTTGGTATTTATAAAAATATTTTATGAATTATGTCACAAAGCCCACCCCAAGTTTTATGTTGACTTTGAAATGAGGGTACGAATTATTAGTGTTATGCAAATAATGTATCAATAAATCTGTCCTAAATTCATAGATTGACAAAAAAGAGGGTGAAAAATTCATGTCGAAGCTTTAGAATTTGTTTAGAATCCTTTTACCTTGAAAATCTTTGAAATGAAATCGAATGTAGCTAATGTAATTATTTGAAAGTAGAACGACCTAAACTACCTTAAGCACCATTCAATCGTTTACAATATTATTTTCCAATGAAGTATGCAAAAATAATATCCCGGGGTAGGTAGGTACGTGCCACATAAATGCTCTGATGCTCAGTGAATAAACTGAATGGAGGACGCAAAGTTAAGTCCTTAGAATTCTGTATTATGTTCTATCGCATTTCCTTTTGAATAAGAAACAAATTTGCCCATGACCCTGCAAAGAGAAAAAGAAGCGGAAAAAAGGATCAAATATCGCGAATCCTTTTCACCATTCATAATGCGACACAACAAAAGTCCTTGAAATTTGCTTGTTTACCTTTAGGACGCTATTCGTATCGTCTACACACTCAATGCGAAGATGGGTTCATCCACCTCGTCATTATGTTGTTTTCCTGTTTTCAATTATTTTCACTTTATAAAGGATTGAACACATCAAGGATTTAATGTGGTTTTTTTCCTGTTTTTTTAAGCAAACATTAATGCATTTCTTTATGAAAAAAAAAAAATAATTTAAATTAGTATGCGGTTATGCACTTACATATACATAGGAGTATGTAATTAAACAGAGGTGATGCAGAGCAAGAATTGTTGTCTAGATAGAAAGCAGGATATTGCTTTTAATTTTAATTTTATTAATAAATGAGTTAGTTCGCCATTCACGTCTTTCAATACCCACTTACACTCTACTGCCTATTGTAGTACCAGCAAAGACAATCATTTTACTGTCTTCCTTAGGCCACTTAGTAGACACTAGCGCGATGGATTCCACTCTCTGATTTGAAAAAAGGCAAGACACTAGCAAGGAAAATGCTTCGCAATCTTGTTCCTCTTTCTCTAAACGCCACGCCTTCCGCAAGGAAGTTCGCTTAAATTTAAGTTCCTACTGGGTTATAGAACCACTGAAACTTACAGTTTGGGTCTGGAACATTGTAAAAGATTGTGGACCTCACTTTTCTGATGGATGGTTGGTTGTTTGGTTGAAGAAGACATTGAGCTCCTTTTGGCAAAGTGCAACCAATTTCGAACTGCTTTCGATATGTACATATATGTCTAGCACCAACAGGTCTCTTGAATTGCCTTCTTTACAATTCCGAATCTCTTTCCAGCCGTAATATTCTTGAATTACCTCGAATTCATATTTTTAATGCTCTTTTCACAGTCTAAGTACGTGCTTAGGGTCTCTCCATTACAGCTCTTGGAGATGATGAGCGCCACTTTATAGGCAACTTTTTGCCCGTGCGCATGAACCACAAAGCCAGCGTTTTTTTTTCCAGATGGAGCAGTTAAACCTTACACCTCGGTTGTAGCATTCCTGATAGGTTGCTGGCAGTGATGCTACTGATATTTTCTAATTGCAGTTGAAGGACATCGATCGGCCAAGGCTCTCGTCGTCGGATGTAATCAGAGCCTTTCATTGGTAGACTTTGGGCAAACATTTTTGAAATCTCTTTTTATAGAGCAATCAACATTGACGGGCATGTGTTGCTTCTTGAAAATCGTTTTCCAACGCATTGAGCTAATGTTTAAAAATGATGTACTGCATATTGTCCTTTAAATGCGTTTCATATTCATTACCACGAATTGAAGACTGCTACAGTACTTGTGGGCTGATTTCTTTGCGTTTTCGCCCCGAGAGAGTATCTCTTCCGTTTTTCATTCTACATAATCACGTTGCTCTGTCCATAAACTAGAGCTGTGTCAATTGATTCGATCATTTTGACGCGTTCACACAAAAGTATTGGCGAGTGCATTCACACAACCACAAACTACAATGATTGATTGGAATGACCGAATAATTTTCCAAACCAATACATGAACGATCCGGTTATTAAATTTGAACGAATGACACAGCTCTATCAACAACTAGGTGGACGAGGCTATGCAACCATTGAATCAGTTGATCAACTTGATGGGCCAGGCAGTTCAACAATTGAATGTGTTGATCAACTAGTTGGACGAGTATATTCAATAAATGAAACTGTCTCGACCACCAACGAGTAGAACGATTGAATGAGTTGATCAACTAGGTGGATGGGGCTATTCAATAAATGAAACTGTCAACCAACGAGTTGAACGAGGGTACACAACAATTGAATAAGTTGATCAACTTCGTGGACAAGACAGTTTAACAATTGAATGAGTTGATCAACTAGCTTTACAGACCTCGTACCAACTCAAACATGTTCAATTTGGTTCTCTTAATACGTAGTGTATGACTGGCATTACATTCTCTGAAAGCCGGAATTGAATGCATTAGTAGCAGCCTTTAATTTGGCTCAATTTACCAAAACGATGGTCCAAAATTGTTCCTCTAATGGCAAACAGGGAGTCACGAGGACATAAAACTAAACAATTTCAACAAGGAGAGGATCAATTCTCTCAGGAATACAGTTTATTATTATCTTCCCGTGCACCCCTTCAAAGTTGCTGTGTGTTTTTATGCACACCCACAACATAAAAAAAGAAAATCCATCTCATCCCCTCCGGGTACATGTATGACCAAAGTAATGATATTAAAATGAGTGAAATTAAAAGTGACCTACCTACCAAAATACATCAAACCGAAGGTGTGTACTAATACTAGACCACCTTGTTTCAATTATAGCCCCAAGCAGGTTCAAAGAAAATTAATCTATCAGTTACGCTGCATTAAGCCGCAAAATTCGTTTCACATCGTTTTCAAAACTAACATAACCCACTCCATCAGTTGAATGTTGAATAAAAAAATGCAGTTGTATCTAACCGGTGAAAGGCTTAATTATAATTAAGACATTCCATAGTCTTCGCTCAGAGAAGGTGGTTTCCATTTAAATTTCAATCGCGCATAACGACTGGTCAAAGCATAAAATCAGTCTAGAACGTTTGAATAGTTTGAATGGAGAAATCCTTATGAGACTACTACTACTACTCTCCGGTCACACACCCATCCCCAGAGAGAGAGAGAAAGAGAGATAGAGAGCACTTGATTCAAAAATATCGGCGCGTTTCAGCCATATAAACTAAATGCTTTACTTAATTTATTCTGTAGCGTATCAATGCCACACTGTAACGAGGTAAATGGCCGCTTCTGGTGACAGCAGGTTTCTTAGTACAGAAAAGTATCTACATTTCTTCCTGCATTACCTAATGGGCGAACAATTTCATGCCGGCCGCTAAAAAAGAAGAATATATCTATACGAGTTTGAATTGGATGCCAATTAGTTACACCTTCACGTATCGGTGCTCGTAATTTGTCATTATACTGAATGTTGCTCACATACTCTCGCCGGTAATGAGACAATGGAGGAACCATTCGTATTCGCCTGTTGGATTCTCGCGGTGGTCTTCCATGGAATTGATGTGTAATTTAAACAGTAGTCCGATCGAAATTGGTCACTCCGGGGGGAATACTTAATCACATCCTTTTGACCCTTGCCTTAACGGGTTGTTCATTTATTTGTCCATAAAGTGCTCTCGCAATGAAGAGAAATTCGTTTCTTTTATTCATTAGTAAATTTAGAATGGTTGTGGATGGATATTCGTTATAGGTATTTAATGTCATAATTAGAGCTCTCTGAAAGGCTTTCCTTCATGCCGACGACGTTTCTGATGTTGACAATTACTCACAGCAAATCGATTGGAGTTGCTTTAATGAACTGCAGCCGACCGACGTATGTATTAACTGTTTGTAGTCTACAGTAAGTAGGTATGTACGTCTGCAGGTAATTAAAATTGATACTCTTCGGCGTACGATAGACTGGTAAAAAAGTGAGTATTGTAGGGCAAAAGATTTTGTATGAATCCAATTGGAAACATAATGGAAAACTTTCAAAGACGAAGAAGTTTTTATCGAATCGAATGATCGAGCTTTTGGCTTGCTAAGAATTTGGGCTTATTCACATTCTTCTTCTTTTACATTTTTCGGTGAGGTTATGATCAAAATTATGGAATCACAACATTCCCACTTTACTACCTACATACATACCACTTTGATCTCAAATTTACAGACTTCCTTGTTTCGGATCATACTCTTGTTGTAGGGAGGTTTTTCGACGTAGCTCTCTTCCGCTCTCTCCGACAGCTTTTTTGGTTTATAGGATCCCTTCTTTGAACATGACTAAACCAATTGAGCCGGTTTTGGAAGATAAGTTTCTTGACGTGAAGGCTTCCTTGGATAAGTCCTGTTGTTTTGATCAAGCCTGCTCTCATGCGGAGTATCTTCATCTCAGCTGATCTTAATTGCTCTTTGTATAATTCTGAACTCTACATGATAATTGGACGAAAAACAACAGAGTAGAGCCTTTCAGTTTTGCTGTCACAGAAGTTAGCTGGACTTTTCTGTCACGTCTTTCACCCAATGCTGACGTGATGATTGATATCGTCATCAAGGGTTACTTTTCTATTGACCAGATTTTCAAGATACTTCTTCTTTTTGAACTTGAGCATCACTTTTTCTACGAAATTTTACGAAAAATAGTGAATTCCTGTTCCCATACGTCAACGTTTCGTAGTTTTTCACAGAAGAGAGGGCTAACGAAAGTATAAGGAATTTCATCAAGCCAAGAAATTTCCTTGGACAAATTTATGAGCTTTGTATAATTGTTGTTGTTGTCAAAATAATTTGAAGTACCTTTTGTATTTATACAAAATAGTGACGTCTAAAAAGTGGGCATCTTTTTGGTTCAACGCGTTTCCGTACTTTTTTGGAGAATTGTCTTTCTTTGAGAAAATTTTAGGCCTACTCTTAGAAATTTGAGTGCGGAAAGTATGGGGACATGCCTAGTGTTGTAAGCGCATGATATAGTTCCGACGCGACGTTTTTCAAGTCGGTTATTGGTACATATACATACATATGTACATCCCAATTACTAGTTTAGAGCATTCTCGAACTGTTTTGCATTCCTATTGGCTGTCATAATTTAGCAAATAAGTTTCTTCATCATCAAACACAGAGTCTTAAAATCTTCTTTGGCTTTCTGATACTCTTGTCTAAATAACGCCTTTACACTTTTTCGAAAGAGATTTGAAAGAGTCTCCTCTCTACATACCAATTTTCCTTTGCCATTTGAAAAGTTTTACTCCTAGTTCATATCCCATAATAACTCACTTAATTCTGTAGATATTTACCTCCAAAAAAAAAACCAAGAAACCCCCACTAATTCTTCCCCGCAAAACAAATAAAATAATCATAATTTATTGCACTCATAATATAATTTAAAATATGTTATCTGATTAGATTTCACTTAAATCATCATCCCTCTAATTTGATTTTATTTCCAACCAAAAACAATCCACACGCTGTATATCCATATCATCCATTTGTGTACCCCACCTAACAGGTTCCACAGTCCACAGCTGCGGTGTTTTGTTTGACGTTTCGCATGTCAGCTGTTCGAACGTCACACAACGTGCTCGTTTCGGTTGGTGGTTAGTGTATTTATTCGGTTTTTATTAAGAAAAATACGAAAAATTGTGTTTAAATTATTGCAAAACCTTGTAAAATGATTCGCAAGGTACCGTTAATAGTTATCTTGGGATCCACGGGCACCGGTAAAACGAAATTATCACTTGAATTAGCAGAACGCTTCGGTGGCGAAATTATCAGTGCAGATTCCATGCAGGTTCGTTCCTACAGTGCGTTTAGCCTTAAGTGGAAAAAAATCGTTGAATTTCTGTTGAGTGTTTAGTGAAGTGCTTAAGTACGCATATTTTGTTTAGAAATATGTAACTATGTGAGTTTGCTATCGGAATGAAGTTCACTTAAATTTATTTGCTTCCCTCTACCCAACATGTGCTGGTGTTGTTTACTTTTTATTTTACGTACAGTGAGTCAATTAAGAAATGGTATCGTAATCGGTTGAGTGTGCTTGTTGTCTTCTTAAAACAAAATTTCATTCACGAAACCCATTTTTGTTTTTTTGTTAAAAAAAGGTCAGCTTTATTAAAAGAGTTGTTTGACATTTGTATATTAAATTTGATACATGATTTGTAGAATTTTATGTAGTGGTATGCCATTAAAACCGTTAAAGATGATGTGCTTACATGGGTATTAGGAGTAAGAGTCTTATTTAAAAGAAAAGTAATAATAATATTTTAGCCAAATTGCTGAAAAAATGGAAACTGGACAAGCTGTTGGGCCAAAATTAATACCATATCCACAAAACTCATACTACCTACCACCGTACTCGAAATTTTGAAAACAAATGTAAAATACAATCGCATTTCTCCGTTTCCCGTATGAAGCATACAACTAATCACCAATATAAACAGTAAGGTTGAAAAAATTCAGTCTTGTGGAACCCCACTTTAATTTAGATTACTTCTGCCAACCTATTTCAATGTAAAACGTGACATGTGTTCACAGCCTTGATGATCGCTATTATTATATGTATGTACATACATAAATATTTCGAATACTACTCCTGGTCAAGATATGAGAAATCGAAAAATTCTCGGCATTTCTGGAACTGATAACAAGTGGAGGAAGTAGCTGCGATGCAGTATGCGCAGTTCAAAAAAGCTATGCAATTATGCCATTAATCCCTACGGTAATATTTTAAATATTTAGTGCTGTGATCGCGGTATTGATCTCATACTTAAGGTACATTCACAGCTCAGCGAACAGCGAACAAAACTTTTGTAGCGTATTTAAAGGCAAACAATTGACAATTTTACTATTCCTAAAGAAGTAAGCTTAATTTATCTATCGTTTCATAGAAAAAAAGTTGAATAGTAATTAATTTCTTCGAAGAAATCATCAATTCGCTGATTTTTCCGCGAATAGACGAATACTTTTTGCGAACTGTCAAATTTTATTCACATTCCACTGATGTAGAACGCAATCCACATTCGCGAGAGTTTGGGCTCACAAATTTTCTTTTCTTTGGATTGTAGCGACTAGATAAAAAAGTTTCTGTGAATGAAACGTCAAAACTGGCGAATATTCGCTCATTCGTGTTCGCAGTTCGCTGAGCTATGAATGGACCTTTACTGAGAATTGTATTGCGAATTTTGGCATTTCTTTCGACGAAAACTCCAGTCTGACTTAAGTTTGTGCTTTTGATCATTACTCTGGTACGAGTTGACGATTTTTTCGGGACTATATTTTAGATTTTTCTTTATTGTTACGGGTTTCCTGTTCAAGGACTCGCAGCAATAAGCCGGTCGAATAGCCCACGACAGCGATTTTGCACATAAATACATACACGAAATTAAATTTTATATATTTTTTGTGTCAATAGAAGGCTAGTAATTGATACTAAATTCAAAAATATTTTGTATTTTATTTTAGGTTTATTCAAAACTCGATATTGTTACAGCAAAAGCGACTAAAGCGGAACAAGCCAAAGCTAAACATCACCTACTTGACATAGCACAACCCGGGGAAGCTTTTACTGTTGTCAATTTTAGAGATGCTGCCGTGCCAATTGTATCCTTTTTAATTTAAAATTTTATAATAATTACATACATACGAGTATATTGGTAATCAAAGACATATGCACTTATGTACATTCTTCTGGCATAGATCCAGTTAAGTGGTGTCTTTCGAACTTCAATCATGTTAATTGCAGAATATTTCTAAACTACTTGCACAGCTTATCCCGCAATAACACCCAGGTATTTTGCTGAACTCGAGATACTGTGTTCAATTTCACCTATTTGGAGGTTTAAAGGCAAGGGTCGGTCTGTTCTTGACTTCTGTTTTTGCCTGGTTGACTCCCAATCTTTTGCTGCTATCCCCATCCCCATTTCTTGTTGCTTCCCCTAGGCCAGAATGGTCTCCACTTCCCAAGATCTCATACAATATACAAAGCCAGATGGTTGTGTCTTACAGTATTAAAACTTTCAGTAAGGCTCTAGTCTAGACGATGAAATATTTCCGAATAAATTTTTCACACACAACCTTGTTGGGCTTTTTTAATAACTTAATTGTGAATACCGTCAATCTTTACAGGTTAGAAACTGGCGATGGTAGTCTTGTTTTTGAGAATAAGAGGGAGTAAGTAGAAAAATCGGACGTTGCGTATTCCCACGCACCCCATACCTTGACGGTCGCCTAGGTTCCATTACTAGCGTATATAAATTGCGTAAAAGTATATCAATCAAAAGTATACTCCTTTGCACTCTAGCTTCCCGATCCACTTTGACAATCAAGGTTGACTGAGGCAGTTACCCTATTCGGCGACTTTGGGCTCAAATAATTCTCAGATAGGTAAAGGTTTCCAAATACTCCTGCTAAAATCAACGCGTGGTACTCTTACCAGAACAGCCTAGGTCTACATATGTCATTTTCCTTACATCAAAGAAATTTTCAGGTAGACAACTTGCTTTCTAAGTCTAAACTACCAATTGTCGTTGGAGGCACAAACTATTACATCGAAAGCCTTCTGTGGAACATTTTAGTCGTCGATGATGCTCATAAGCTGGATGAAACACAATCTAAAACTGGGAGACCTGACTTGAAGATCACAGAAAACGTAAGATTATTTTCATGTCTTTCATAATTTTAATGCAAACTATGTACTGTATACCTCCACCTTCGGCTTTAAGTTAAAAATGAATTTAGCTTGGCAACCAAAGACACTAATTTAATTCAAAGAGGAGATACATCCGCAACTTTTGAATAAATATTTTAAAGTTCAACTTTTACCAACAAAAAAAAAAAAAACATACCATTCCTATTCAGAACGTTTAACAACAGTGTAGATTGCGACGTTTAAATTTTAACATTTCTACCGGTTTTATAAATTTATTACAATTTTATCGTTGACAAAAGTTTCCTTTTAACTCAGCCCAGAGGGTAATATTGTTTAATAAACTCACATTCCTATGTATGTTAATATATTTAAATATGATTTTATACAATATATTTCATCTTAGCTTTTGGAAACTAAAATGACGTCGGAAGAACTTCACGCCCTGCTGAAGAAAGTTGATCCAATAACCGCGAACCGTATGCATCCAAATAACAGACGAAAAATTATTAGGTGAGTGGTTTTTTTTTAATAATGAACTACAGTTGAACGTATCATGAGAAGTAGATGGATACCAGTAGATTTTCTGTTTGATGCATTATAGTAGAACACTAAGCAACCTAGTAGGTCCATCACAATTTTTAGGAGAACCTCAACGACTGAAAAAACCTTAACCATGTTGCTTAAACATTTAATTTTCCTGCAGAATTTGAGTATATTCGTGAGAAGCGTAGAAGTAACCATTCAAGTATAGGCTATTCCGTTTCCAATAGTCCTAGTCTTGTGGCGAAAGTAGTTGCTTTTTATTCGATGGTATCAGAATGGACCTATTGATGGTCTAAACCTATGGATGGTATCATAATGGACCATTGTAACCTGTACTAACCTATCTAAGCATCTGATCGAGCATCAATATAGTGCCCAGAAGACAGATATCTAACTTACTCACTCTTTCTACACTTTGAAGGGCATATGGCGGCGCCGACGCGTTCTCTTGTTTTTGTTCTGGGACGCAGTTTCATTGCCTCCAGTTCATTTGCAAAGCGTTTGATTCCTCGTCAAATGGTCTGCGAAATGCTTCCACTGTTATGAGTGCTTTAAGCACTTTCCATTCCAATGTATGGAGTATTTTGCATCGCACATTAGTGCGTTTTTCAGTGGCGACCACTTTCCCCTCCTTAGAATAATGTTTATATGTCCTTGGCTCGTTCTCTAATAAACTTGTTCATTGAAGTTACAAAGAAAGATTTTTGAGATTCTCCTCGCGGTTAGCCAAGACACACTTTCTACTCGTAGGTATACAAAGTTGTCGATTTTCTTTACTCCCTTTTTGCGGCAATGTTAAGCGCAGTTATTCGAAGTACTAGATGTAGCGGAGACTACTCAATACACTGGTATTTTGTTGCGCATAAGGTATTTAAGTCGTCGATGCAGGACGATCCAGCGTCTAGTCCTGTTTGACCAACGTCGAGAGTTAAATTTGAATTTCCTTCAATATTTATTTAATCCATTAGATTTCCTTAATGACCATCCTCCTCCAGTCTCCGTATAAGCGAGTCAAAAATAATTCTGGTACCATACTGAAGTCCGCTTGTCCCGCAGGACGTGATTACATGGCCATTCTGGCATCTTTCTTTTCCAGTTTCCTAATGAGTGGGTCAAAGACAATTCTTGTAATGGACTGAAGGTAGACACTGGGCAGTGTTCGAGATGAGATTATCATCCAAATGGTTACCAACTGTAGCGAAATGATCCTATGTAGTAAGCTGATCCTCGCCTGCGATCAGAATGTTACTCCTTAATGGTGTTATAGACAGTTCTGCTATCACTCCCCCTTGATGATACTTCAGTACTTAAGGGGTCAGTGTGTCAATATGCTGACGAAGGATTTCTTTATTCTTCACACAGTATTAGGCTTCTAGCTTCTAGTGGGTGCCATGGCGCAGTGGTTAGTGCATTGGACTACTGCGCAAGGGGTTCCAAGTCGAAACCAGAAAAATACCATCAAAGTTTTTTTTTTCACGGCCCCACCTCTTCCGAGTGTCTGACAAACATTCAAGAGTATTAATGTCATGAGAAAGCTTCTCAAAACCCCTCTGCCCTTCGGATACGGCATAAAACTGTAGGTCCCTTCTGTATGTGCAGAAATGTATACCACGCACAACATGTACAATTGTGAGAAGCTAGACCTTGGCCCTCTATGGGTTGCTTATGGCCTGATATTTATTTTATTTTTTTTCTAGCTCAGCTCTCACTATTCCTGAAGTCTCTGCATTCATAGATCTTCATCGACTTCTTCATGGCTTCTCTACTGATTGTTTCGGGACAGTCATCTAGTCAAAGCAAACCTGAATTCCCTTGAAAGACACCAGAAATTCCTTTCCGCACCTAGTCGGTAGAAACTTAACCGGCCTATCTCTTGCTCTATAAAGTCAAATTGATTACTGACTCGGGACTGAGTGGAGGTGCCTTCTCTCAAGAATTAAACTTCAACCATTTCTTCCATCTTTCCAATCACTGTAGCTGTTTTCAGGCGAAGAATATGGCGCATAAGGAGGTCCAGTACAAGGTGCTATTCGGTTGGAATATTAATATTAGTTCTGCGTCGAGTTGCTACTACTTTAAACTATGGTGGAACAATTGATAAACCAAGTAAGTGGTCGGGCTATAAGGCAGACGATGAACTAGTTAGGTATGCCACATCTCTATCTGTCCTGGAAAAGGAGAATTTTAGCATGCCTCTAGGTACATGTATCAACAGCCATTGGTGCACTAAATATAACAAATGGTCAGGGCGAATGTACTCTGCCTCTGCACTTGGTATAGGTAGGCATGTCATCAGACTGCATTCACTCTTTTGAGGTCTACTGCCTACGCTATAGGTAGATGCCCCAAAGGACATAATCTTGATGATAAATACTACTGAATCTTAAGTACCACTTCCAGACCACACTGCAGAACTATCATACCACTCAAATCCATTTGTATCTGGATTTTTCCAAATAAAATTGCAAAGTTGAAACTATTTAAGTTTATTTTTATTTCGTTCAAAGTAATTGACCTGCTCAAGGACCTCTAATTATCACATTGGCTGATGGGTGGTAGTTTAAACAAACTATCAGCTTTCATAGGTCATGATTGCATGGATTTTAAAGCAATTTGCTTTTTTTCAAACACTAATATGCGACGCCACCCTGGACTACGAATTACGTACGAGAAGAGAATATTCTATTTTCGTTTAACGACCTTCTTGATAATGTTGTAGGAAGTGATACCGAAGGAAAAAAAAAATTATGTTGCGAAATACAACCTTCACACTTTTATTACGCGCCTGAGTATCGCTACTGACGAAACATGAATGCTATGCGGTGGTATTTACAGATACACACAATCGTATAATCGTATTCGCATGAAATTCTAATCATTCGAGGAAACAGTAAGTCCGCTGGCCTGATCCGAAGAATTTTGCTTTATCAGCGATACTTTATTGAACGATTATCTTTTAGTGTGCTTGTTCTTGAAGCGTCAATGATTCCATATGACATGGCTCACTATATTAACTGATAGTGAATATAAAGGCTGCGTTGTGAAGCATAAAACGTAAAAATGTATACATTTCTGGTTTAATTCGTTAAGGGTCTTCTAAAAGTCCTCTGGCAACCTTAAGATAGTTTAAGAGCTATAGAACGTTTCTTGTTAGGAACTGACATTGAATCAAAAAGGGTATCTTGTCTAGTCTATGCAATAGTGGACTGCAAGCTTTTTTAATTTTCGAACAAGCCATTGTCTCGTTGCTTTATTTCCTACACCAGCTGAATCTTTTACGGGTGGAAGCCAGATCTGTTCGCAGAGACAGATCTTTTCGGATTCAGGCTATGCTGTTGTGTATGGGAGATCCTGAGAACCCCGTCAAAAAGGTAGTATCACCTGAAATTCCCAGGCGAACGTAGGAGTAAGGCCTAAAAACTTTTGGGTCAAACAAATGCAACACTACTAGCAATTGATTAGACTTAGTGACGAAATGATTCAGGGGCGTAACGTTGTGCAAACCAAACCTTAAGTATCGTCGAACAAGAATCAATCGGACTGAGCGATTCTTTCGCTCATTGGAAGCGCTTCATCTTGAGATATGTGGTAGCAATAACAATAGCTGGACTACTGAAGACTACTCACAAACTTCTGTTCCTTCAGGAACTTCTTTCCACAAAATCACTTCCTATCAATAGATTTCCATGCATATGACTACATGTATGATGTAATTTCTTTTTTGAGTAATCTAATGCCATATAAAATAGTAGTACTCAATTATTCATTATAATTTATAAGGCTATTGATGTCAGCCAAACAAAAACAGATAGCTGAGGCTAGGAAACCTTGCACACGTTCCTCAAGAGTGTCATCATTTCGACTTAGTACACTTGCTTAAAATAAGTTCACCAACCGAAAGTATTGACAAAAATACACTTTAGCTTTAATGGGAAGAAAAAAAAGCCATAATTACTAGATAAGAGCCGACAGAACACATTTGAACCAAAAGTCAACATCCTACAGGCAAGTTGAAGAAAACATCTTTCAAAACACAAAAAAAAAATATGATGACGTCGCATCGCCTACGGATTAATCCAGTGCAAGCGCCACTTCTAGTGGAGCTATAAAAAAGAAACGAGTGGGAATTTCCTTGAATCCAACGGATAATATCAAAGTTCAAAGAATGCAGGAATTAGAATCACACTACAAGATACTTTATACGTTGCCACTGTAAGACATGTGAGTAGATGCAGTTTTGAATATTGGCGGATGAGAAATATGATAATCGCTGGCATTTGTTATATGACCCGTGCCGAGCGCTGATTAAATAAAAATTTTGTTCGAATATGGAGTACTCGACTGTTGGATTGCAAAGTCTCATTTTTTTATTGCGGATGTTGATGTCTTAAAGACGACACGAAGTCTTGAAATATGAACTCCATTTAAAGGCGTAACCAGACCTTTGAAATAGGCCTAGCAGGACATATAAGTTGCAATACTGTTGTATCACAGAAGTGCCAGAACTGTAGACCATTTTAAGCTTAAGGGGACATCATTTCTTTAAAGCTTAGGTGTTCGTGATGCTTTTGTCTATGTCTTTCCTAGGATATCAATTCCACTTACTTGGTTTTCGCTGAATTCACTTCCTATAATTGAGTCGTCATTTAGACAGATCAAAGAATTTGTCGTTTACTTACAATTTCTCAATCCTGTACTCAATTCCGGCCCAGCAGATCGACAAAAGACCAAATTTTCACACTAAGACAAATCCTGGAAAATACCGACTAATTTCAAATCCAGACCCACCAACCTTTAATCGAATTTAAAGCCGTCTATGAGAGCATTCATCGTCTCCAGCTCTACCAGGCGATGACCCAATTCGCGATAACTTCAAAACTTATCCAGATGTGACGCGTAATGCTGGAAAACACGTGATGCTCTGCGGAACTTGGAAACAACGCTTCTGAGCTCTTCCAAACGTGCACCGGATTCAGGCAAGGAGGTGCGCTGTCATGTGATTTCTTCAATATTGTATTGGAGCAGATAGTGCGCAGGGTAGGTGTTAACACGAAAGGCACAAACTTTCATGACGAAGAATAACCTTAGCAAACCGTTGCTACTTCGATTCGGGAAAACTCCTAATTCCACGGACCATGTTAATGCACTATGGAACGCTCATCTTACCAGTCCTGCTACTGAACGATAAGTAACAAGCTGAGCAAATATTGGGCACTTTTGAGTGAAAAATACTTTGTCGGGCATTAGCTCCCTTATGCGAGGAGGGCGAAAGGAGCAGAAGATGTGGATGTGGATGTAGTCCAAAAAGGCAAGATACGCCGACTACATTGGCTCGACCACATCAAGCGAATGGACAACAATGAGAATCTTCGAAACCCAGCGTCCAGGTTAGAGAGGACGAAGAAGACCGAACCCCCGGTACAAATACCAAGACTCGAAACATCTGCTTATGTATCTCTTGACCATTCCAATGTTTTCAATAAGATTGAAGACCGACTTTGGTTGGTTGGTTGGTTGGTTGAAACCGGCCCTCGATGAGGATGCACTTAGACCAGTAGTTGGTCCATTGTGCTAGCGACGACGACGGGTGGGCTACCCTCTTACTCAGGGAACCATTCACTCCTTATTATGAAGGAGCCTATCTTAGCCGTACAGGCATTGTTTAGATTACTTAGATCGTTGAGTAGGTATTCATCTAGTGTGGCCTTTCTAATGTTGGCAAGCGCGGGGTACGTGCATAGGAGGTGGCTAATAGTCGCCTCTTCTTCTTCATTTCTACAACTTCTACAGAAGTCATTGTAGGGGATGCCCAGTTTTTGGGCATGCCTTCCTATGGCACAGTGTCCGGTGAGGGTGCTTACGATTTTGGAGAGGGTTTCTCTCTAATGTTTCAGGAGTCCGATGGACCTGGTTTCGTTTAGCGTGGGCCAAAGCAGCCTTGCAGTGTTACAGTGGCCGAGCTGTTGCTACCGATGGTTGGCTTCTCTCACCGCGTCCAAGGTATTTAGCATAGGACGTTGCCGCCTCGATGTCGGTGACGTTTATGCTGTTTAGACCTGAGGAGCCTCGTCGGGCCAGTTAGTCAGCTTCGCAATTCTCTGGTAAATTACAGTGACCCGGTACCCAGCAGAGGGTGAGGTTTTACTGTCCAACTATCTTGTTCAGAGATACGTGGCAGTCCTTCACTGCCTTGGATCTCGTTGTGATCCGAGGGATTGATGATGGCCGCTTGTCTGTCGATGTATATGACAATATCCGATACTGATACTGCACTAACTTTGACTTTAATAAGATTTATTTCATCCGATTTTGATATAAATCAGCAGTGGTTCCAGTGTATTTATAAAAAAGTCTATCCAGCTGCAGTCGTATTTCTTGACAAAAGACACCTTTGAAGAAGCTTTGGACCTTTGACAATTAGCATCACAGTTTAAGGTTAAGTTTTACTTACTTTGCTAAGACATTGTGAGCAATGCCTTCAGCGTATCTACGTCCTATGGTACGTAAACCGACGTATGTGGTTTATGTTTGTCCTTCACCTTTACCTCCAACACTATCTGAACGCCTGAGCTGTAATGGGAGATCATTGGTACGTTGAGATTTTTTCTGACAGGGATCCAAGTTCTAACCTCTTTGCTGCTATTGCATAGATAATTAAAGTTCCACTCAATTATTACGAATTGCTATTGCTCCTGGATGGGGCATCGTGTAAGAATGACCAGAATATGAAAGAACCTAGTTCGCATTGAACATCTGTTTATACGAACAGTACGCATGTCTCCCAACCAGATTCCAAGACGTCCTTATAAACCCTGTGGGTTAGTGCCCTGTAATTAGAGCACTAGATAGTTGGATCGAATCCGAAATCTACCCTGATAAACCTCTTTTATCTGACCAACATCTTCAGTCGAAAATGGTCAGTCTATTCTTGTTAAAAGAACTAACTTCGGTTCTCAGATTAATTAAATTTAGATAGTATGCCGTATGCCCAATATCGGTTTCCGTATTTAATTTCTTAGATCGTCGATACCTATAATAATTTTCAATTTATTTAACTTTTGTATCTATGCGCCCCTAAAACCTCAATCATTCGTTCGAACAGGTATCTAAGTATCTATAATCTACATTTGATAAAAAATAAAAGAAATCAAATATTTAATCAAAATAAAATAAAATTCGTCCCCTGATCCGATTGAATAATGAAACGTTACCGCGACCCATTTTAATTGATAAAAAGTACATGTGTGCCCACAAAAGTTCCCCAAAAATTGGGTCATCTAATTTATTCGATTAGACTAAGAGCCATTGATAGCATTTTTTTTTTGTTGATGACATCTGTATGGGCACGTACTCCCGCCATAACCCAGAAACAACTATTAATCCAATTGAGATTGATATAGTTTTCGAGTTGGGTTAAAGGTTCTTTGATTGTGTTTTCCTTTTTATGAAACTGAAATAGTTGTTCATCATCGGTGGCAACTAGGCGACAGTCATCTATGTTTATCACAAAGTACCCTTTAGAGGTGGTTTTTTAGTGTTCCGGACCTTAAAAGGTAAGACGGAACACTTATGGGTTTGATACGGTGTCTGTCTGTCCGTCTGTCCGTCTGTCCGTCAGTCTGTCACAGCCCTGTAACTTTTGAACCGATAGACATAGAGAGCTGAAACTTTCGCTATGTATACATTATGTGGAAGCCTGCACAAGATGGCGGCAATGATTTTCATTTTGGGAGCCCTTTTTTGGGCACCTTGTATGAAGGGCAAAAAAAAATTATTTTGTTCCCCATCATGTGGCATATCAATTTAAAGAGAATTTTGCAAGGGCTCCATATATGTAAGAAATATTTTTTCTGACAAAATTTGTTGAACAAAAAAGCTTGCCAAACATTTGAAAAATGTTGTCCCCCCCCCCCTAGCGGCCAGACCATAAATGGTAAAAATATGAAAAAAATTGGAGATACGTAGAATTTAGTGTAGATTGTAAAAAAAATACAAAAATTCCTGTATTTTATATATTTTCTGAGAAAAATTAAAAAAATGGGGCATCTAGTTACCCCACTGTATCTCCCCCAGTTTTCATGTTATCCAAATAATTTTTACAGCAGATCATTTTGATACTACGATTTACTCAAGTTATAAGTTTCATCTAAATCCGCTAAGTAGTTCCCGAGTTACAGATTTTAGAAACTGCATTCGAATTCGATTTTTCAAAAACAAAGTCATTTGCACGAATGGATCGTATATGTTAGCTCTATGCTGCTTTTGAAAACTAAATAAGTTTAAAAAACAATTTTTATTTTTTATTTTTTTTTTTTCAAAAATATTTTTTTTTTTTTTTAGTTTTTAAAACTCTAAATGCTGTATTCCTTCGCATGTCAAGTATTGCCAGTGTTTTGCTTTACTTAAACCATTTAACAAGCAAAGTACGGTTACATTCATTTTTATCCAAAAGCTTGGTACGCCATGTTTTATATTGAAAGTGTAAGTTAAAATGGACTGGAATCTCAGCTCAGTATTACTAGGACATACCTACGTACAAGACATTACATTATTCATATCAAAACCAGTATTAGGTGTACCTATGCAGGATATGAATAAATTGCCTTCTATTTAATGACAATATAAAATGTCCGGAACACTATTGCACGAGGCCCTCCTCGCACTTACCCAATTTTTTTTTATTTAACAAATTTTGTCTGAAACGTAAAAAAAGAAACCAACTTCCAGTCAGTCTGTCCTGCTAAGCCTTTTCACTTCTCCTAGTCTCTTATCGATGACAGTAAGGTGATCCAGAAAATATGGCACTGAGCTAAGAGCCGGGACTAAAGATCGGGGAACCCAACTGCTGATCCAGAAGATCAGGATCATTATTGATATTTGAAAGTTTTGCACCACAAATACTCAGGAAATGAAAGTCACTGTGAGAAGCAGTATGTCATGCACGTATTCTGAGTTACGTTAGATTAGGTACATGGGCGCCTTGTGACAAGAAAGTCACTGCTAACTTCGAGCTACAATTCGGGTCCCTGGCTTTCCCTATAGGCAGTGATCGCTTGAAAGATTCTGCAGTCGTTGTTTATTCTAAAGGAGTGGCTTCACAATAAACTGCTGCTTCCGTACAAATCTTCGTCTGTACAGAAAGCCAACTCATTTTTCTTCATGATTTTCCAGTTCTTCCAGTAAATTCTAGTATTGAATCTCCTTTAGACTTTTAGCATTGGGCTAATGTGATCAGTTTCCATCGATCCACTGGTAGCCTTCCATTGGGAGAGAATGGAGGCGTCGTATTCGATAATCACAGTCGTCTTTCCCTCAATCTTATAATTGTCAAACTACTGCACCAAGCATGGTTTCCATTTGCTCTCATTGATCCCATGAACCGCCCTGTGGACGACTATAATACTGCAGCCATATAGTCCAGCTTATCATGTTGGAGTCATTTTTGCCCGACGTCTTTCCAGCGGACTGAATGAGCGCTCTTCAACTGGTTACTCAAAAGGGATCGGACCCCTTAGAGTCCACATCTAACCACCAGTCTTAGAGGCGTATAAGTTTGCTATAATTTTTCTATAATTATAACTTTCTATCAAAAAATTGTGCACAGTCACGGTCTTGGCATGCCGCCCTATCATGTGCTCTCAAACGATTATATTTTTGGCCAACAATATTAAAAAAATCCAAGGTGTCATTGACTTGAGAAAAGTAGATCGATCCTAGGAAAGAAAAAAAACCCTAAAATAGCAAACATAACTCACACCCAAAATGTATTAATTACTAATGGCGTGAGCGTACATTGGCATTTCCCCAGTTGATCATGTGTGTAATAGTTGGCAACGCACCTTTTCCTTTTTATAAATTAAAAACTAGTATCTTTGATGGCATTTAACTTGACCACACTCTAATTATAATTAAATTTTATTTTATTCTTCTACACAAGAATACGTTACCTACGTTTTCTTTTTCTCAGCGGAAACATTGAAAATGACAAGTTGCTTGAACTTTTCACTTCGAAAAGAATTTTTCGAAACGAACCAAACGAAACGAAAAAAAAAAAAAAAAGTAATTTGCTTAAAAGTATCTTTCAAAAGAAACACACAGATGCGACGAGTTATCTATTTTCGAGTGACTTGTTTGAAATACATTTAGTTTGGTTCTTTAGTTTGTTTCTAACGAAGTTCATTGTCCTAAAGCACACAGAAGTTGTCGTGGTGTCTATGCGTTTTTATCTATTTCACGCACCTACAAGCACTAGTGCACGAGGGCTATTCTCTTATCGACTAAATTTAGATAAAAATAAAAATCTTTGAACGAGACCTATTTTTTGTTTGTTGCTTGATTGCACAACAAATTTCTGGTGACAATGTATTTAAGTATTTTGAGATGCAGTTTTAGCTTTTGGAGTTGCTAAGCAACACCAAAATGGTTGTGTACCTACATTTGAAAGTTTTCAATTAAAAATTCCAACATTCCAAAATTTCTACTTATTTTAGATCGCGCGATCTAGATCATTGATATTTAGTTTGAAAGCGGAAAAAAAGATTGAAGTTAAAAAGATAAGATTGAAACTATTTAACTGAAAAACTGATAAACGATTTTTGTAGGTTAGACAAACTGATTGCCAGATTTTAGGGAAGACAGTATCTATCTAAACTTTCAGTTTTTTTCTTTAAAAAAAATGGTCACGAATCAATCATAAAATTTTATTTACTTAAGTACTATATCCTGTATCCTTGGGGGCTTACGGTCTCTACTACATCTACGTGCCATCGTTCGATTTCTGTCAATGAGCTTCATCTCTTTTCCACTTTTCCCCAACTGCTGGGACTTTCAGCTCGTGCTCTGCGTCTTGTATTTTTCGTTGGACCTAACACTCTCCGGTTGGAGGGCTCCAATGGATCGCGTACTTTACTGTGGAACTGCTACCTTTTCAAAGGGTATGCCCAATCCATTTCTATTTATGGGGTTTACGAGTGATCCATATAGACATTCACGCTTATTGTCATCTTCGTCTGTCAAAAACGACTGGCGACATCTGTCGAATCGAGGCGCTTGAAATTTCACATTTCGTAACTAAAACGACGCTGCTCAACATTCCACATACAGTTTTGACGACTTTTGTCGATCATCACCTCGACAAAAGTCGTTAATTCCTTATTGCCAATGCCAACAGTCGTGTCGTTTGTTTATAGAGTCGTGAACGACGTCGACAATAAGGGTGATAGACTAACCGGAGCAATGGACAGTGTTATCACTTGAAACCCAATGTTTAAAAGTTGCAGCATCAGTGAGGAACAAAAGCGCAGCCACCAATTAATAACAGAGAAACAAATATCTCCGAACTAAGTTTTTGTCGATCACAGGTCCAAAATCCTGTGAGAAAGTAAATTCACATCGAGATGAGAAAATGTCCATCTAATTCCATCGGTCCTCGATGAAAGCGCATTTTAAATACATCGCTAATCGCCAGTCAAAACAGTATTGGTGAAAGGATGCAACCTTGCCTGAGCGCACTCTGCATTTTGAACTGTACTCACAGCTTTCGTCTCTGCAGTACAAGATATTTTCAGTCATCGTTAGTCTCTTTGATAATAACTAAAAGTTCATCTGGAATGGCTATGTCTCCATTTTATGGTAGCTACAATCAGATAATGTACTGCATCCATTCGAAGGCTACGTTTAAGCTGAAGAAATCAGCGTTCTGTCCTAGAAACGACCTCTATCTCCAAATAATCAATATGTTGGACTTCGCTCGTCTATCTGTTGAAATCCAACTGCAAGTCTTGTGTATGGAGACACCTTTGACAAGGCAATTGATTATATTGCAAGGGCTACAAATCGTTCACCAATGTCAATTCGGTAACCACTGCTGAGTTCCCATATGACTCTCTTAAGTCCTTTCTTATCGTTGCATCGCTTTGCATTGAAATTCCCTGTCAAAATTACAATGCCGTTTTTTTGCAGACACAGCTTGGAATATCAATTCAAAAGCGTATAAGAGGGTTCATAGTCTTTAGGAGTTGTACCAGTTCGAAAAGACACAATCTTTGTCATAACCACTACTGCCAGCTCTAAAGCAGACGTTAGTCTTTGAATTTGCTTCAATTAAGATCTAGTAGAGCTTCCAATCACTATGATTCACAAGGACCAATCAAGAGCTATGAAACGCTTTACACAGAACTTCAAAACATTCGACCGATTATTTTTTTTCCCCAACAATTAGTACTTTTTTCTGCAATTCCATTTAGAAGTTTAAAATCGTATTCAAAGATTTTTAAAGCATGAACGTAGCAAATATAAGTTGGACCAAGAACTCGTAGTACAGGCATCTACTCAGATTCATTCAGCCTTTGCTTACAGATATAAAATAATCACTCATAATCACTCTTAGTGGGTGCCGTGGCTCAGTTGTTAGTGCGTTGGACTACTGCGCAAGGGGTTCTAAGTTCGAATCCAGAAAAATACCATCAAAAGTTTTTTTTTCACGGCTCTACCTCTTCCGAGTGTCTGACAAACATTCAAGAGTAAAACTGTCATGAGAAAGCTTATGAAAACCCCACTGTAAAGTACCCCACGGCGTAAAACTGTAGGTCCCTACTGTATGTGCCGAAATGTATACCACGCACAACATGTACAGTTGTGAGAAGCTAGCCCTTGGCCCTCTATGGGCTGCTTACGGGCTAATATTTATTTATTTATTTTAATCACTCATAGGTTTCTTTCAGGATTCCTGACTCTTGCAGTTGATAAAGTTCAGGAGTGGTCTGCAGAGAACAAAATTGTTTTTATATTTTGGCTATCTACCATGGTATTCTGATTGTACCCGACTCAGGCATTTGAAATGCAGGCTTGTTTTGAAACTGACATTTGGTTTTTCCTGGTAGATTACGACATGATTTTTGAATCTAAGGACACAGGCTCCGAGGGGTTGCACAAAAACCACATCCTAACAACGCCAAAAGGCTTATCATTCCAACGTCTCCAAGAATTCGAATTCCGATTATGGGTTTTTCCAATCGATGTAAAATTTCCCAACGCATTACATCCTTGATCCCAAAAATAGTTTCACTCGCCTCCAGTCTGCGGTCTTTGTCTGATATCTTTGAACGTTATTCCCATGGCTTGAATGTAATGTTTTTGTTTTTTTGTTTTATTTTTATCTGACTTCCGAAATGCGTCAAGAGTCTGCACATGTGTGCTCTAGCAATTTGCGGTTTTCCTTTTTCGATTAACAACTACCAGGGAGACCTTTGATTTTTGGATTCTCAAGTGTCCTCTAATAATCAGCATCTCTCTGCACAGGCAAAAAAAGAACAGATCAGACCTACTCGCGGTCAATTATTCAAAATTGCACAGCAGCCGCCGCCAGTTCATTGGCAGATAATGTACTGCAAATGTCTGTTGCTATTCGGACGCACACTTGAGGAAAATTTTTTCTTTTTTAAATATGCGAACTCTCGTCCGGCTTTTATCAAGCAATTGCGGTTTCTTTTCGTGTTTTTTTTTTTTTCGATCTGACCCTACCGTTCGCATTCGTGATTCAATCTTTTAGATTGAATCTTTTCCCACCCAGCAACACACAATGCTCTCCACATAGAGTTGTGGCGTGGCGTCGTCGTCGTTGTCGTTGTCGTTGTCGTTGTCGTTGTCGTTGTCGTTGTCGCTGTCCACCTCCTACTGTCCTTATCAGAAGCGATCCCGTAGAAAGTTCTCACGATTATCAAACAACACACTTATATGGCGCAAATAAATATTTTTTTTTATGAATTTTTCAATGATAACACAAATTCACAATTACTCAAAGTACAAATAGTTTATATTTCCCGCTGACTAAGTGAAATTAAAAGCTCGTCCATCACTAAATAGAAACAAAAGGGGGTCGGTTCCTGGCGCTCGATTTGCCGGTCGGTGGTGCACATGTGCTTTCAAGTGAGATATCTACAACTACTCGCGTATGAATTTTCAATTATAAACATTCTTATCAAGAAGTAGGTCAAACTGTTGAAGCGCAATTTAGATAGGTGCGTCGTCGTCGATGGTACGAGGAGAGCAACAACAATCTCGGCACTGCCGCGAAATGATATAAAATAGCAATTATTACTGATAGTGGAAAGTGAAGTATAAAGAAAAGAAAAAAAAAAATTACTCACTTTTTATGTGTTATCAAGGACCATGCTAATTATTATTTGTTGCTAATGACGGCATAAAACAAGAGGCGTACAGATTCTTGATAAGGCAAAGTGCTGACTTAGAAAGTCGCACTTTTGTTGCTCTTATTGCAAATTGACATGTGTAACAGCGTGGCGATTAGTTTAAGTATCGACGTGTTAAGTTGTATATTCATTGATAGGACTGGACTTGAGTCTAGCCATTACGTTGGGTGGATTTGAGTACACGGAAGGGCGAAAAGATCGCACGGGTAACGGATTTGAAATGCGACATTTGTAAGTCAATAAATTGCGCTGTCGATATTGACGGCTGATTGAGTGACTGGTTGTTGTTACATCACGTAGATTTTGTTACTTTGTTGGGCGATATTGTTTGGGGTTATGGGCTTTTTGATAAGGACATTGTAAACATTGGAGTTTGAAGGGGATTTTAAACGACATTTTGTAACAAAACAATACAGTGAGCTGTGTGGGTTGATGCCTAAGGGGAGATAGTAAAATAGATCTCAGAAATGCTGTTCAGGATTACCAAATTGAGTAAACCTTTTGCGGAAGATTCTCAATGCAAATCTTCTGACACTCACATGACATCTTCTGAGAATGAATTGCAAAAAAAGGAAAACTTTTGAAGAATCTTTCTAGCTGAAGAGTAGCTGTCCATTTACTCTGTGTGGCCGAGCCAATCTACTCCTTCAGAGCAGTAATTTCATCTCAATCTATCCGTCATATTAGGAGTCTTGGACCCAGTTTCGTTAGCTTAGGTTAGGTAGATGGATGCTTTGTGACCAGAACAACACTGCTCACTTAGATCCACAATTCGGGTTCATTGTCCCCAATCAGTTAACCCTGGGAACGCTGTAATAGGGTTAGAACTACCCAGATAATAATATATGTCCGCCAGCTCAACATTGCCTAAGTCATCCAGCTCCGAGAAGAAACGACTGCCAAGAGTTCTCTTTCTTCTAACAGATAGGGCAGGACAGTCACACAGCAGGTACAGGCACACGAATAGATTCGATTTCTTCTTCGTCTCTGCAGCTTCTACAATAGTCTTTATGCAGCACACCGAGTCTCTCTGCGTGAAGGCCAATGACACAATGGCCGGTAATTACACCAGAAACAACCCGTGCGTTATGACGACTGAGTTTAACTAGAGTTGATGATCTCTTCTTGCTAAAGGCCGGCCAAAGAGCTCTAGCCGTTACGCATGTATCCACATGAATCCAGCGTCTATTTGCACGATCGATGGCTTCATCTTCTACTTTTTTCTTTAAAGAACTGACTGGGGCTGCTACAAAGGGAAGGGCCCGCGATATGTGCAGCGTCGACCCTTTCTTAGCAAGCTCATCCGCCTTCTAATTTCCTTCGATAACCATATGCACTGGTACCCAACTGAGGGTCACCGTATTGGCTCTGGATATCACCTTTAAAAGTGATTTGCAGGTTCTCACCAGCTTCGACCGAGTTTCGTTAAATCAAAGTGGCAGCGTTTGCTATGGGTTCTGTCCTTACGCCTCCTTAAACAAATCAACAGTCGCCTGCGCTTCGATGGCTATGTTGCCTTTGCTATTTTTCAGACTTTCCAATAAAAATTCAGAATATCCTTGAGCTGGCAAGCTGCCGTTGTGTTTATGGAAATACTCTTGTCTTCAGCTCCTCTTCTCATCTCTCTATGCTCCTGCTTTACGGTGACACACCTTATGTGTGCATCCTCTGTTTTCTTCTTCCGTTACTAAGGTTTCCTTTTGTGTTGGTTTGTAGCCAAGGTTTGTCTCGGTATTCGGTCCACTGGTTGTTAGCGTTTGTCGCCGGTAAGGAAGCCTTGGTCAGGTGCTTTCTGTAGGCTCGAATTCTTTCTGACGTGCTAAGTCACCCAACAGTTGGCTTCTTATGTTGTCAGTCTCACCTTTTCTCTGTGGACACAGTTTGTAAGTTGTACAATTCTCAGCTTTTGACACTTAAATCCGACAAAGGGTGACAGACGTTTACTGTTATGGATTTCATGGTGCTGATCACGGGAGTTTTATGACTTGGCAATATCCGATGTTGAAACTGTCATAACCTCCAGCCAGGACTTGGCGAAACGGGGAGTTGAGTTTGGAAAACTGGAAAATGGTTTCGAGGGTTATAGTCTTTTCATGAGACTTCCGTCCGTAAGGACATCATTGCGCCTACTCTGTTTCTCATCCAGTATTGAGAAGCTGTAGCCCACATGCTCCATGGATGACCTTGTCCAAATGAATACACTTTCCAATGTACAACTACAGTACAAGTGAACAAAGACTCAATATTTAAAACCGTCAAGCTTAATTAATTCAGCTAAAGATCAGTACCGCAGTTGAAAATGTCAGCATAAATCGTTATTCTTCGCTTAGATGGTCTCATTCATAGACTCTTACTGCATTTTTACATGAGTTGCGAGTCCATAGCTACACTTATGCAATTTGCCTCCAATTAACGTGCAATTCGCATCGCCACCGCATGCCATCCAATTTGTCTTGAATACCAGACACAATGACGACACGCGTCCAAGAATCGATTTTCCCCACTCGAAACATACTTCACTACATAACACGAGAAGAAAAATAAATGCTCTTTCTTTTTTATAGATTTTTCTATTCTAGTCCTTAAAGTCAATACCCCAAATTGTTTTCGCCTTTCAAGCTCAACATTATATCACGCGAACTAGCCAACGCAAGGACATTGTACTCATATAAAAGTTACATCACAAGGATTTCTCCTTCTAGGGGCTTGTCTCCCATAACCTACTACACAAATAATAAGCAAGCACATTTGCTTGTAGCGTGTTTCAGTTTTTTTTTTTTCTAAAAAGACTTATGTAACATGTCAGTTGTTCTGAACTTGACATTTATTGAGTGCGTAACCATAAATAAATATAGACATAGTTCCTTGTAAAATAAAGAGCGATAATTCGCTCGATGGTTCTAGAAACGTAACACATAGAGCTTCATTGTATTAAAGACTTGATAAGAATGTAGGCGCCACAAATTTCCAGATATTGAAAGTGATTCCTTGAATTTCTTAAGATAAACCACTGATAGTTCGAAATGCCCGTGGAAATTATAACTGATTACATTGACAATTGGTTTCATTTCTCAAGAATAAAAATGGGGGGGAAATTGTTATCACCTCTACTGTCTATGGGCTTGTTCACAATCTGACAGCTTTTATGAATCGTATTTCCCACACCCTGTGTGTACTGTGTACTTTATAATTGGATTAAATGAGTTCCCGTAATCTGAGTTGAATTAATCGCTCCGATAACTGGTTAAAGACTTGCTCCTTTCTAAATACTTAGCTTTCTTTTTTTTTTTTTGTAAGTTTTATTCACTTTCACTAATGAGTGAGCCTATACTGTATATATACATACATACAGTCAAAGCGAATTTAAAGAGGCGGCATCCAGTAAGAAATTTTGTAGCGTTTATCATATCCTACTATCAACCTAAATAGTGATTTTAACAACTTACCACCACCACTCGGTATTCATCCAGCAATTTGCATTATGCTAATGAGATTTTAATTTAACATATTGAATTGACAGCCTTCAGTTTGTCTTTGAATGGCTAATGCTTGGGCGCTATTACCATATGAACATTTCGCATAAATGTACAGACGGTATTTTAATCAGACTCGACTGTTTTATGGTAGATTTTATGAATTCTTATCAGAAACATAAATCGCTGGGAAGCTATAAAAAAAAACAGACTATTAATGCAGGATAGTTCCCCTTACCATCCAGTGTGTTCCGTGTGCCCTTCAGAGTTAGTAAGTATTGCGTGCGATATTTCGACGTATTTTTGCGTACAAAATTGTTTGGCTGAAGGTTAGGTAAGAGTTAAAAATTAGATGGGATTTTTTAACCCTGAAGAGGGAGGATTTCACACAGTTTCATAAGGACAGCCTTTTGAACTCAACCGACGAGACGTTTGATTTATATCAGGGCGCTCATTTTTGTGCTCTCCATTTCTCGTTGGTATGAATCAGAGGTCTACTTTGGCTGAAGTCTAATCTGGTTTCGCGATCTAAATTGCGAAATCGTAAATCAGACATATGTAAGTCACAATGTGGCCAACGACGAAGCTTAATGCAATATCTGGTTTATAGAAATCGCAGATAAAATTAGACAAATGGGTCAGATACAAGTGGTAAAAGCTAATGGGTTAGAAGTCATCTTCTCTTTTTCTTTTTTTTTTTTTTGAATCACAAAGTTCAACAAATTAAGATAAATGTTGATAGCTGACAGAAGGGGGGGAACAAAATTGCAAGTTGATAGTTAGAAAGGAGACAGCCAGACAAAAGAAGAACCTCGAGGGTCCTATTCGTTAACCTATTCGAAAACTACACGCAGAATTAATCATTGTTCGAGTGAAAGGTGTTTATCTGTCAACTTAATGGATAAGAGTTTAACTTAATAGCTGCTAATTGTTAGTTCAACGTCTAACCCACTTTTTTTTTACATTAACAATTCGATAAAGAATATTATATCGCATATTTACGACTGTAATAACTGATTCCGTTTTAGCGACTGTATCATTAGATTTTAAGTTAAAAAAGTGTGAACTAGGTCGACGAGCTTGTCATCAGGATTGTACAAATGAATCATAATCCTCGAATCAAATATATCGGGAAGAAGAAATGCCGGCAAGTTCAAACAAAACGTTGCAGGAACCAGGCTTTTGGGAGCTTCAATAAAACAACTTGAGTAATGGTACATCTACATATCTTAAAAAAGAGCTGTCCAAAAAAAAGAAGAAATGCTCAGGAGCTGTGATCATCGAACGTAGGATGATTGAAGTGGGAGAATTCTTCTATCCTGTCTCCTAAGCTGAAAGGTTCACAATGCTGAATAATACACAACAAGAAGTTGTTTGTTTGTTTAAAGGGCTCGCGACCCTTGTAGAGTAACTGCCTGAGACATCGTTGCCTTCCATCTTCTGTTGTCCCGAGCACGCTGCTTTCAGTTGTGAAGACCAAGTTTTCTGGCATCCGCGACAGCTTGGTTTTGTACCGGAGGTTCGGTCTTCTTCGCCGCCTCGAACCTGGGGGCTGGGATTGGAAGATCCTCTTGGCTGGAGCATTGTTGTCCATTCGCTCGTTGTGACCGAGCCAATGTAGTCTGCGTATCTTGGCTTTTTGGACTACATCCACATCCTGGTACAGCTCATAGAGTTCGCCGGTTGTGTCTTCTCCTCCATTCGCCCTACTCGCATAAGGGACCTCATATCCGACGGAGTATTTTTCGCTCGAAGGTGCCCAATATTTGCTCAGCTTTCTTATCGTCTATCGTCCAGCACTCGGTCTTCATAAAGCAGGACTGGTAAGATGAGCGTTCTGTAGAGCATTAATTTGGTCCGTCGAGTTAGGACTTTTGAACCCAGTTGTTTCGCCAAACCGAAGTAGCAGCGGTTTGCTAGGGTTATTCTTCGTCGGATCTCTACAAAGGTGTCATTTGTAGGATTAATATTTGTTCCGAGGTAGGTGAATTCCTTAACTACCTCGAAATTATAGTTATCAAGAGTGACGTTCTGTCCAATGTTTTGGATAGATCAATTTTTGTTTGTTGATAACATATACTTCGTCTTATCCTCATTCACTTCAAGACCAACTCGTTTCGCCTGCTCATCAATAGCCGTAAATGCATCTACGACGGCTTGACGGGATCTTCCGATGATGTCAACAACAAAAAGTATGAGGAGAAATTAATGGCAAGTAGAATGAAAATGCTTCTCTCTTCTATTCTGGATCATAACCTAGCCGTTAAATCGCGAGTCTTATCTCAAAAAGTGTCCACTTGGAGTGCATTTGTGTGAACCAGAACTTCTTAGGCCTGCTTCTCTTCCGCGCTTTTATATAAACATGGATTGACATTGCCTTTTCGACAGGGTTCCTAGCGTCCCTCAGTTATGGCGAATGTTTTTGTCGTGCGAATGTGGATTGTGAATAAAATTTGACAGTTCGCAAGCATTCACTTAATCGCGGAAACATCAGCAAATCGCTATTTTTTTGGCAGAAACTTATTAAAATTTTATTTAATATTTTTTAAGAATATTAAAATTCTCAATTGTGTGAATTTAAATGTAATTTCGCATGATTTAGCTGCAGTTCGCCCATTTGTCAGAGACTGAGCTGTCAATGAACTTTAAGGTCCTTTATGAACAAAGCTTTTCCCTAGACAGACAGTTTCATCAAAACTATTTATATGACTTAAGGAAGCCATCTGAACACAAGTTTATACAAAAATCAATATAAATACACATCAAGGCCTAAATTAAAAGAATAACAAATAATAAATCCACGCTGTAGGACTACTTCCATACGACATCACGATAACAACCAAGGACAGTTGATACAGCTGAAAAAAAAAGATTGGCCATTGCTCCAGACACACATTAAATGTTGTGTACACCATAACTTGAGGGTGGGATATTTTTATGACAATTATGTATATCTATAAACATCTATTTATTTGCTATAACAACACTTGTCCAATAATAAAGCGTGAGAGCATAAAACTGGCTTTTCTAATTAGATGCAAGTACATAAACATGTTGTGTGGCTACTTAATTTATATAGACATACTGACAACTGTAAGGTTCCAAGTGATGTCCACCTTGGCATTAGTTGGAAGCTCAATTTTTGCCATTAGCTGATTAATCATAAATAACAAATGAGTATGAGTGTGCACACACAAATGTGAGCTTCTAATGATGTAACTTTTCTACTGATATAGATGTACCTATATATGCGTATAAACAAATAGATGCAAATCGTAAAATTGGTTTTTGGGTGCGTTACTCACTTCCCGATTTGAAATTGGATACAATTTACGATCTTGGTGTTTTATTGTCGTCAATTAAATTAAATAGTTCGTTCGACTGCTAGCCGCTGGATTACCAGTTTAATGCGGAAAAATGCGCTCGCTCAGAGTATCCCTTCTTTTATAAAGAAAGAATCTCAATAAGACTATTGAAGAGGTAGATAAAGTCTGATCGGCTGCTTATATAATTGGTGTTGGAACACGTTCTTCTATTACGTGCTACTATGCCAGTGGAAGAAGTCTAAGCAGCGCAAGGAAGGAAACTCTCACAGAGGCTGATCTTATAGATCATTGTGCATCGTTGGACAGCATGGGGAAAATCCGAAACAAAGAGGCTAGAAAGCCCGAATGTTAGTGTTGGAGAACTTTCAGATTATTGAAATAGTCTTGGTGAGGGACATTCTATAATGGAGGCTATTGATGCAATCGCAAGTCATGATGGAAGCAAGTAAGAAGTACTCCCTAACCATCGCAATAAAGGTGCAAAAGGGTGCCGGTATTACTTCAAAAGTCACTGATTGACTTCATGTACAAGTATATGACTACGTACGACAGATAACATTCTACAAGAATCCGCATTAAGTCCAACAAACAAGCACCGTGTAACCTTATGTACGATTACGTTCTTAGATTGTGCATCCTGCCTGCCAGGACAAGACGCATCCTAGTCACAGATAACGGATTACCTTCAAAAATGGGGTGGTTGTGACTCAACGGATACTTAACTTAAATCCTGTATCCCCTTGTGGGTATTAGGGCCTCTACAACGCCTACGCGTCATTATGTGCGATTTCTGGAAATATGTCTCAGATCCCCCCAACTCTTTCCCACTTGCTGTGCTTCCTTCTGCGCCACGTACTACTAGGTTCGCCGCGTATCCTGCCATCCTGGGAAAGCGGGTTCCATTGCATCTCTTGGTTAGCTATGGATCTGTCACCCTTTCGGAGAGTTTGACCAATCCACTGCCACTTTCATCGTCGTATGGTTGTGTTCTCTGATAAAGCTGTTCGTTAGAGATACGATTTGGACTCAACGGATAGGACCAGTGTTGCCGCAAAAGTTTGGAAAAAAGTATCTCCGCAGACAGAAGAAAAGTATCAAAAGGTATCATAATAGAAATTATGAGTAAAACTGCCATTATTATTATTTTCTTTATACTAAAAAAAATTAAGACAAGCGATAATGCCTAAAATAAAATGAATATTCTCAAGTCTTTTAGAAAAAATCTATTCATTCAAACCGGCGCCAAGTCAACTACAAGAATATTTAAATAAAATATCAATAAATTTCGGAACAATACACTTACAGATCAGTGAATAAGAGTATTGTCAGGTATATTATAGTATTTTGTTGTCGGAATTGAAAAGTATCAAAATAGGCATTTTACAGAAATCGAAGTATCACGTCGAAATTAAGTTTAAAAAGTATCATTTTTGATACTTTGGTATCATTGTGGCAACACTGGATAGGACTACGGGTCATGTATCAGGTCAAACTTTTTTTCCGGTCCTCTTGTGAGCCCCTGACAAAGAGAGAGAGTAGTAGTACTGTCATTCGAAGGTTTCTCAAAAAACCCTACAGCTTTCTGTATGTCCATGCAGAAATGTATACTGCTCTCTGACTTCTTGCTGCTGTTGAAGTCAATGCAATTTGATCTGTAAGCCGGTTCTAATCTTTAGTAATCTTCTTCTATATATTCCATTCCTAAGGAAATCTGTGCTTCAGGTCTTCAATTCTCTGTCTGCAGCTAACCCAATCGTCTGTTGAAATAGTGGACGCACACCACGTCGGGTGCCATGGCTCAGTGGTTAGTGCGTTGGACTACCACTTGCAGGTTTCAAGTTCGAATCCAGGAAAATACCATCTAAGTTTTTTCACGACTTCACCTCATCCGAACGTCTGACAAACGTCCAGTGTTTACTGGCATGAGAATGCTTCTCGAAAACCCTCTGCCCTCCGGATATGGCATAAAACTGTAGGTCCCTTCTGTACGTGTATAAATACATATCACGCACAACACGTACAGTGTTATGGCCTAATATTTATTTATATGCTGGAGTCTAAAGATTAAAACTGCTTTTTGTTAACATTCTTGAACGAAAAGAACTCATGTTGACTTCATCATTATTGTATCGATTACCCTACTACCTACACTTAAAACTTGATTCCTCAAGTCGGGGTAAACTAAAATTCTTCAGTTCCAAATCGTTGGCTTCCATAAAAAATCTATACTCTCAAGCCTAACCACTGTTTTTTTTTCTGCGCAAAAATTTTCATCATTATCACCGAGTTAAGGCTTTCGTTCGGAGATAATTAAACTCAAGAGCTTAATTGAGTTCTTAAAATGAAGTAAGTAAATAAAAAAAAAACAATATTCAATAGATATCATTAGCATATGTATGCATACACGCACACAAATTACACGTTCAAGACATTATCTCATGCGCGAAGCCGAAACTATTTAGGTAAGTTTTTTGAACTCTTCTGCTTGGCCTTGACTCCAACCAACTGTCATTAATAATTTGTACACCTTTCTGTTTCAATGTATATTTTTTTGTTTTCTTATCATGATTCATTGAATGGGCATAAAACTATATACATATGTTGAACAGCATGACATATTAGAATGTGTCGTTCGTAACTTGTTGCCAACAGCAAAGGACGCATATAAAAATATCTCCAAATTGATGGTTAAAAATAAATAATTAACATTTTTCGATTCGATTTGAATTATGGAAACAAACAAACTTAATAGAGAGAGAAAGTCATTAAATCCCTGCTTATGGTTGTGGAGAGAACCCACATCGTTGCGTGGATTGAAAAGTGTTCCCTCCATAAGGGTACTCGTATCTAATGAATTTTATGTCCACTGATATCAGAACATTCGTATCGATGTTTTACTTTCGCTATTTAAAGAATACCGAACATAGAATTGTGTCAGCAACAAGAGGTCCGATAGTTGTATATAAGTTATCCAAACTTGTCATTGGAGTCGTTCACAAATAGAACTACAAGCGATTGTGCTAAAGATTTGGGAATACAAAATGTATTTTGTTTTTATTTTTATTTTTGTCGTACAAATTTATTTATCGATTGTCATTAAATAGAAGTCAGCTGGCATAAACTAACAGGCTAAATTGACCATTTTGCCATCAACTTTAGAAGTTGTCCTTTTGACATCCGATAGAGACGAGACGTATACAATAGAACGACATCTTTGATCAATTTGACGTTTGTCTCCTATAAGCTCTAATGAACCATCGATTTTGAATGTATTCGAGTGTTACTGCAAAATCAAATGGGTACTCACGCATACATTCTTAATTAATTGTACCTTTTGCGGCGAAGTATTTTTGTATTAAGATTACGTACGAAGGGCCACATGTCACGTTTTGCATAGTATAAAGTGGGGTCCGGCAAGGCTGCAATCTTTAACCACTATTGTTTTTATTGGTGACTAGCTATGAGTTGAATGTTGCTTTGTCGACAAGAAACAGAGGAATTCGATGAATTTTTGTATCCGAGCTCAAAGACCTTGATTGCGGTGACCACGTTATGTATGGACAAATGTGCTATCTCACAAAATAATGGGCTTTCAGGGTAGCAGCCTGAGATCTTTTTGAGATTTGTATTCAATACTGGACAAACGGTTGAGAAAGTAGACGGTTCTCGATAGCTTGGCAGTACTGCTTCAACCGGTGGCTGAACCGAAAGCTTGCCGATACGATAATCTGCGTTTGGGATACTATACAAAATTGAGCGAGGTAATGAAATCAGCTTAAGGACTGACTGTCATATAGATTTTGGTTTTGTACTTCTATATGGAAGTTGTATTTGAAGAGTACAACAAGAAAGCTGCAGTAAAGCTTAAAGATTATCTATCCAACCGTATACATATGTTAACTTTACCAGAAAATAGGATACAAATCGATATATAGATATAGCGTCAAAAGTGGCAGTGTATTTGTCAAGGCTTCCTGAAAAGGGTACAGATCCATAGCCAATCATAATGAACTAATGATAGTAGGACTCGTTAGGACTCAAGAACTACATGACAGGTCGAGACAGTCGAGAGGGATGCACAGCAGTTGGAAGAGTTGGTTTAGTTGAGCCAATGCCAAAATCCGCCCACGGCATTTAGACGTTCGTGAGGGCCCAGGGCACACTAGTGAGTTAGTTTTAAAGATCCCAAACATCATTTTCAGCATATTCGAAAACAAAAACCGTTGAAAACTTATTTGCAATCCAAAGTCCGTTGGGACAAGAATTTGCTTAAACCTTGGTCGTCCGGATGTCACACTGCGATACGTGCTCTAAGCTAAGCAATCCTTTCCGAAGGGATATGCCTTGCATACGAATCGATCCTCCTTGGATACATTGACCCTTTTACCTTCGACTGTATCCTTCTTTTGTTTGCAGTCTGATCTCTGCTCTTTGCCGATTGAAGACCGTCCAACAAAAACCAAAAATTAGGCTACACACGATCATCAAAGGTTATCGCCGTTCGCGATCACTAATCTGTTGGCAAATAATTGTGCTCCTCAGAAGATGAAATGATTCATATTGGCACTCTCTTGTGTTTGCACTTCCTCTTCTGAGGTCTTCTTAGGTTAGGATTTCAACGATCGCCGATCGTCGTCATTCAAATTTGAATTTGAATCCGTTGTAAACCGTCGAACGCGAAAAAATGCCCGCTTTAATAAAGATCAACGAAATTCCAGGAACGATCTAAGCAGTGCATGTGATGAGAACTGAAAGCACTGCCGGAAATTCCATGGAAAAAAATTGTTGGATTACAATAATTGTGAAGCGTTCTCCGATTTCTTCTTCTTGTTTGACTTTTGCTTCAACGTTCGTCTTCTTTGATTCTCTTTTCGGTTATGAGCTGAGCATACACATTCTCCTTCTCCATCTCTCTCTGTTGATGTTTCGTATAATTGTGTAATCTTTGGCATTGGCCTATCAAGAACTGAGAGTATCGGTCGACCGCATATGCATACATACAAGTTTAACCGGCTTCAATACATTCGCGATATCGCGTTCACATGACTAAATGGATTTAAATAAATTTTTTTTTTTTTTTGTTCGCTTCGCACGTGGATGAGTTGGCTGGAGGGGTGGTGGTGGAGGCGCAATGAGAAAACACAAACACTGCTGCCATGTGGATTGGATATATTAACCGGCTTCCAATTCAATTCAATGATTAATACATATGGAGCCAAGCGGAGACCCCAGACCACAGAGAGTAGTAGGCTGAGAGATTTTCGCTTATTTTGGGTCAATTCTGGCGCCAAAAATTCGAGCGTAGGAATACATTGTTGTATTTTGCCCGGTTTTTGATTATCTCTTTCGGTGTTGCTGATTCACCCTTGGTCGCACCATCCGCCCCCCGACGCGACGATTGGAATGGTGAATTGAAACACAAACATTGCATTTGTTTATTTGTGTATTGTGACGGGGAGAAATTTCGTAGTGCTGTTGACTGTTGTCGTTTGAGTTGAGAGTTTTTTTTTGAAAATGTGTCTTTCCTGTGTTGTGAATGGACTTGGATGCCGGATGGTGGGGATATGAGGGGTCTTTTGGGATTTGAGTGCAATTAACAATTGAGCGTACTGCTGCGTGCCAATGAGCTAATTGGTGGCCGTCGTAATGAAGCCCAAGCTGCAAGTGTTGCCATCAATTGCAGCTGCAATGAGACACGCACGTAGGAATAAGTTTTTATTATTATAATCGTTTGTACTTGCACTTATGATGACAAATACAGTTATTGGTAGAATTTCGAACTCGAGCCGTTGCCGAAACTTGACATTACAGTGGGGACGAGGCCCTCTACGGGCAGATCACCTGTCAGGAAGATGCTTAGTTAGCTCGAAACTCTGTGTTATTTAAAAACACATTCTTTGTGAATTCCGAGTGTCAGCAAAGCAGCAACTAATAAGTCTAATATTTTATGTGGCAATAGCGCCAACTTGTAGACTGAAACGCATTATTCGAGCGATACGTTGTGCGCAAATATCGTATTGTATCAATTATGGCTTCTGTGTTTAGTGCATTAGGCATAAGATACAAGGTTCGAATCCCAGAAATACCAAAGAGTTTTATTATGGCCCTACCTTTTGTGAAAATCTGCCAAACATCCAAGAGCATTACTGTGACGAGAAAGCCTCCCAATAAACCGTCTGTCCGTCGTACAACGACTGTAAAAAATATCTAAATATTGGGCCTTCAGCAGACCAAAGAGAGTTGCTTCTCTCAACTGTACGTGTTGTGCGTGGTATACATTTCTGCATGTGCAGGCCTACAGGTGGAAACTAATTTCCTAAAAACAACTATTCAACAACTATCTCTACGTCTACACCCAAAAAAAATATGCTGTAAGAATAGAGTAAAATGCTGTAGATTCTACTGCATTCATTGTCAGAATCGACCCGACAATTTTCGTTGTAAATTTTACAGAGGGGTGGTTGTAAATTTAACAATCTAGTTGTGAAAATAACAGCTAAAATTGTAGATTTCACAGCACTTTGCCGTCGAACAGCTGTAGAACAGCTGTAGAAACAACAACAATTTGCATGTAAAAAAAATCGCTTTCACAGCACCACATAAGCTTAAAGTTCTAATTTATCGGTATGGTGCGAGAAATGGGGTGGAAATAGCTTTTACAATCCAATTAGATTGGTTCTTGTCCAAGAAATACTTAGTGTGTATTTAAACCGAATTATATAATTTAATTTACTTACAAAATGTGAAAAATGTTTGGATCTGGCTGGGGTTGAACTTGGAACCACTTACTCGGCGACTGCATACACATACCATAACGCCATGGCCTCTGAAAATTACCATGCGAATATTCTCAAATGGTATCTACTTTTTACGTTTTCGTAATAGATGCTGAATCTACAACTTGTTGTAATTTCTACAGCTCCTGCTGTAGTTACTACAGTAAATAGCTGTAGATTCTACAGCATTTTGATGTAGATTTTACAAATTCATATCTGTAGATTTAACAGCCGAAATTGACAACGCTCTGTTGATTTTACAATTCGGGGTTGTAGTTGATTTAACAATTTTGCTGTAGAAATGACTGCATTCGCTGTAAAATCTACAAAAAATTGTTAATTTAACCAGATTCGCTGTTAAATACACAAATCTACAAGGAATTGTTAAATCTACTGCCTTCAATTGTAAAATCTACAGCGCTTTTTTTTTTGGGTGTACTGTAGCAGGGTTTAAGCCTGAATTAATTCTCTCTTTTTTTTATCATTTCAGGGCACTAGAGGTTTTTCAAAAATCGGGCGAAACATTGAGTTCTATATTCGAAAATCAGCGGAGTACTCCCGGAGGCAATAGATTGGGTGGTCCACTACGATACCCTCACACCATTCTGCTTTGGCTTCGATGTAATCAGGTAATTTCATGATAAGATCTTAACTGAAAGTGTGCTTTGTATCTAGGTGGTGTGCAGTATTTGTTAACCTTGCCAATCCCCTTGAAAAGATAGGAAACTACTTGCTCTGTAAGCTGTACTCCCAAGAGTGCTCTGAAAGATAAAAAAAAAAAACATGGGGATATGGATGCTGAGAGTGTGACCAGCGGCCATTTATTCATGTTACCCTGATAAGTGGATACTCTAATTGTCGTGTATTTCTTAGCTTATCTTTTCCATAGGCATACATACATTTGTATATGAAATTGGGTAACCCACAGACCTTAACCTTGAGATAATTTAATCCGTTCCGAGGTACCCGTCACATACAATCCATTCGCATTCGTATAGATTCTTAGGGCGCAGACATTTAATAGTTTCCCCCAAACCAAACCCCACTATTTCGTTTATTCCTTGTGTCTCTCTAGTTATCACCGAAATCAGTTTTGAATGCTATTAACACGTACACTAATTTTTCTTCAAGTGATTTACACATTTCGGCTTACAATGTTAATTTCAAAGTGTACAGCATGTGGTACCTACTTAAAGCGAACTTAGTCAGATATTCAAATTGACAAAAAAAAATAAAAGAACGAATTCCAGGCTTTGGGTGACAAATGAGTAGGCTATCACTTAACCAGAGGTGAACGAATTGTTAGCCTTGGCCTTTGATTAGAGACTTGAATTTTTATGATTAGCCTGCGGCGCGAGCAAAAAGAAAAAAATAACAACTTTTGCATTTTATATTCTTTTAAATTACAAATGTAGGTGTGGGAAAGTGATATATGTATGTAGATAAAATTTTATGGTTTCAGTTTATATAGCAACATGTTGCGTACAATTATGCTGTGCGCATTTGTTTCTGCGCAGTTCAAAGATTTTATCTTCAAAGTTAAGTAGATCAGTGTTAGCTTTTCAAAAAGTGCCCCAAAGTAGGCAGATTCTTAATATTGAACTAAATTTTATCTTGTTCTTAATACTAAATTAAAAATAAATGAATAGAAGGTCAGGAGAAGCCTAGATGGAATAGACCTACGTTTTAAACAGTACCTAAAGTAGGATGTTGCTCAGAGGTTTAGGTCTGTGATATTATTCTAAGAAATTCTATAAAAAACGTTTCTGAAAAGTGGTTGCAGAAAATGTAGAAAAGATTTGCAGTTAACCCATACAAATAAGAACATCCATCCCTTTAGAGTCTTAGGACGAGGAGTTTTTATTGGATATAAAAGCACAAAATTAAAATAAGGACACTTACGCTTTTGTACCTCTACTCCCAGTCACTTTTAATGCCAAAAAATGGCGTTCTTTCAAGGTTTTAAAAATGGCTTCCATTAAAATCGCCAACAGAGAGCGCTGACTTCGATTCAAAGTTAAAGACTACATGACATTTGGTAGGAATGCGTTCAAAGCGTTTACAATAAAGTGGATAAATTTAAATGAAATAGAAAAAATACGTAACAACTAAGAATAAAATCAAGAAAAGAATAGAAATAGACTCCCCGATTAAACCACTTCATATATAAAGATGATGTAAGAAAATTGCTAAAAGCAATCTCCAGCAATCTCTAATAACATCACTGACGCCTTTGGCTTCAAAAATTACCAAACAGGAAGTAGCCTAATTAACATGTCAACTTACAGACAATGTCACGTCCATTACAAGTAAATATTGAAACACAAAAAACATGTAAGTAATTCCATTAGATTTCTCCTCGAAAAAATATATGTATACTTATCCCTAGGAATCTTAAGCTTTCACTTAGTACTTACTTCCATTGTTCAACTTTCAAAGAAATAACAGAAATAATAATAAAAAAAAAACAACCGCGAAAAAATAACAACAAAACAAATAAAAACAAGATACATATTTGAAAACATAACAAATAATAGAAAACAAATCTTTCTGCGTTGTTTGCCACAGAGCCAGAGTTCATTGCTACGATTCTGTCAAACATGTCAAAGAAACCAAATGAATTTCGAAAACCACCACGCAAAACCAATCACGACCAAATTGTCTAATTGCCAATTTTTTAAGAACCTTCATTGATACAATGCTCCCGTGCTCGCACGATCACCCCAGCAGTGGCAGCAGTTAGCTAGCTATAGCAGCCCCCCCTTTCAAATCCGCAACAGACCCCAACACACTTTCGGTGCCATCTCCTCCACCGCCGCCAGATTGAAGATTTTCGATTTTCAGTTTCACGGGCAGATAATTGCCGGCCGGTCGGCCGGTTGGCCGGTTGGTCTCTTCTAATAAGGCCATGTGCGAGGAGATCCAAGAAACGAGTTCTATTCAAATTATGAAGATTTATGAAGAGCCAATCCATTGAGTGTGAGCTGCTCTTCTAGCGCTTTTGGCTAACACGTGCGCGCCGACAGGGGTATAGTGTTAGCCATAGTCATAATAATTTTTTTTTGGACCAAATCGTTTCAGTTTCGGCAGATTGGTTAGAGTTGCCTCTTAAGATGTCGAGAGGTATTACGAATTACGAATCGTAATTCCTCTTTGGGAAACATGTGATAACCATGTAAGCTCCGAAAGAGAATGTGGTCTTCTATAGATACACCACAAGCACATACTTGGATCGGTGTTAAGTCCACTCTTTTGCGAGTTAGATGCGAACACGATGCGAAGTGAATGGAATCAAAAAGCACACACAAGAGAAACAAAAAAACAAAAAAAAAATAAAGGAAAAGAAAGATTACATCAAACGAAGAAAAGAATTAGCATTCCAAGCGAGTTCAGGTTCAATGCAGTCCACGGAGGCTTTGGTATGCGAAGTGAAAGGAGTCATTCAACAATCTGAGAATAAAAACTGGAAATTTATGAGCAGCGCCTTACTTTTTCTGTTTGAACACAAAAAAAGCAAGAGCTTTAAAATGTGTATAGCGACTCACACACACACACATTGCGGAACGGAGCGGAGTTGGCTTTAAGAAATTTAAACTATTGAAGTGAGAGGTAAGGAGACGGTTATAATTTTTTTTTTCGGTATGTTTCTTGCGAAAAAACGCTTGCCACGAATTAATTTTCGCACAGAGTATTGAACTTGTTTGGACATTTTGAAAAAAAAAAGAAAAGAAAAACATGCAGCATAAGGATGCTTTGGATGCACCAGCATAAGAGTTGATGTTCCTTTAGATGCACCGCTTTATGGTATGGTGACATCATTTTGAGCTTAATTGTCACCAGACATGTGTAAGGTAAGAGAGATCTTTGGCACTTTTTTGAAAGTATGTATATGGAATTATATTGTATCCGTCCATCAAAAGTATCACTAAATTGCATGTAATTTTTGTGGTAAAATCACTTTTGAGAATTCACTGATAAGATCACGATCTTGAAGATCAGTGAGATCAGAAGAACTTTAAGAGTCTAGACAGGTTGCAGATTTGTCTGTTTTCTTTTCATTTTTTCAATTTGTATGACAGACATTATGTTTGTCATCTAGGGAGGTACACTAAAATAGAGAATCTAAAACAAGAGAAGCATATACCATCCGCTGTATTTCAACTTAATGAACCGAAAGCATCAAGAGTTATTATTTCATCAAACTATATACTAATTGACAGTTAGAGTTCAATGCTGATGTCCAGTCCAAATATACCTATCTACAGATATGTACAGATTTCTTAGCTTACAGATTAGGTTTGTGCGTTGGCAGAGGAAACGAAATACCTCCGTCGCACTCAGGTCAGCACTGACCCATTATGTTACCCATAGGAGGGCTTAGAAAAAGTACCCCTTGCCCATTTAACCCATAAATATCTGTAACAACTTCCCATGGTTGTACTTACTCGTTATACGTGTATACAAACCATCCTGATGTTCTGATGAAGTTCAGTAACATGTCGGTATTGACGTTGGAGAGTCTCCTAGATCCTGAAAGTAGTGCTTGCCGAGGAATTTGTACCTGGAATGTTGGAGTCCAGGGCACTGGCAGAGGAAGTGGGTAGTGTCCTTTATAACCTCCTCATCGCCGCATCCTCTGCAGAGTTCTTCTTCCGTCCGACGTAGTTTCTCTAGGTGGTACCGCAGAATGTTGTGACCCGTGAGTAACCCCACGAGTATGGACAGTGAACGTCTGTCCTTTGTCAAAAGTTGGTCATAGTTGTTTTGCAGCTTTGCAAGTGTCTATGGACTTCCATCTCAAGTTCGCCTCTCTCATAGCTAGTTTCTCTGCTTCAAGCCTGAGAGGGCGGGGTGTCTATGGAGAGGTCGGTCTGTTCAAGTGGGTTCGATGAAGCTTTCCTTGCTAATTCATCTGCCCTTTCATTTCCCGGAACGCCCTCGTGCCCTGGGACCCAGCAGAGTAGAACCTTGTGCTGTGTTCCAAGAGCCTTAAGCTCTTCGCGGCAGCACTTCACAAGCTTGGATTTTATTTCTATGGCAGTAATTGCTTTGATAGCTGCCTGGCTGTCGATAAAGAAAGTGATACCTTCTGGTGGCATTGTTCTTACGGCAGACTCACGGGCAGCTTTTGTTACTGTCAGGACCTCCGCTTGGAAAACACTGCTGTGGTCTGGGAGTCGTATAGATCTGGATATACCCAGTGATCTAAAGGAACATTTTTGATCCATCAGTGTAAATAGCTATGGATTCGGCATTTGGTATGCGGCTGTCTTTCCACTCTTCTCTGCTAGGGTAAGCCGAGGTAAATGGTATTTTTAAGTCAAGGTAAGGCGTAGTGTAGTCTGTTTTGGGTGTGTGGCAGAAAAATCTGCCAGGGATGGTCGCGTGTCCTATCGTACTTGACTTCCAGCACGCAGTCTGACTTATTCTTAAGGCACTGATGGCTGCCGTTGATCTCGTGTAGATGTCTAGCGAAGGCAGGTTGAGAATAGACTCAAGACCCGCCGTTGGAGTGGTTCTTATCGCACTGGTAAGCTCCTTCAGGTAGGTGGACTAGTTTAATGCTGGCCACTATACTAGGCTGCCATATGTCAGGATGGGTCTTATAATGGCCGTGTACATCCAGAGAATTGTTTTTGGAGAGGGTCACCAGGTCTTATCAAAAATTCTGCTGCACGTATAGAAGGCTATGTTGGCCTTTTTGACTCTTTCATTTATGTTTGGCTTCCAGGTGAGTTTCTCCTTAAATAAGGACTTGAAAATCTCCACTTCTGAGGCCTAAGTTTTGTACCATCTATGACGACTTTGCCCTTACTGTCGTTCCGAATCTGGTGACTGGGATTTGGAAATTCTCTTGGCTCGAGCGTTGTGGCCGAGGCAATGTATTCGATGTGACTTGACTACATTTAGCTACATCCTTTTGCATATTCTCGTCCATTCTCCCTCTTCGCATATGGGATCCAATATGAGAAGTGATACACGAAGCAGTCTATTCATTAATTTGGTCGGTCTAGGTTAGTAGGAGTTGTTTTGTTGTTTCATGTATTAGCTGAATGCTAGGGTCGTCGGATCTCCACAAAGTGCCATTTTTTGGATATTTATTTGCTCCTAGGTAAGTGAACTCCTGGGGATTATCAGAGTTTAATACTTGAAGGTATTAGAACATTACGCATATACTGCGTGAATGCGAGGGCACTTCTAGATCTTTGTATCTAGGCAGCTACTTCTGTAGCAATCTAGAAGAGGAAGGTGGAAGACACCAACTGAAGAACTTACTCAAATTCTATACCTGGGATAAGACGCTTTAAAGTCTATAAATAGGTGGTAGGGAGTTGTCTGAAGTCACACTGTTACATGCCGATTAGTGTGTCGTAAAAGGTTATAGACGTTCACACAATACTTTGTTTAGGATCTTTTATAAGACATTTAGCATAGTAGTTCTTAGTAGAAGATACTGAGTTCATATCCAGTCATTCACACAATACTTTGTTTAGGATCTTTTATAAGACATTTAGCTTAGTAGTTCTTAGTAGTAAATACTGAGTTCATACTCCAGTCGTCGACCTACCTTTCTGAAAAATCAATATTTTATTGAATTCATCTCAAGAAAGAAGACCTTGCTAGATATCTACTAGCTCTTATAAGTTTATTGATTCTTACTTCCATCTGGATACTATTTCGCTTCTCTCATTCCCATAACAAATCAAATCAACAACACAATTTAATTAATTCAAATGATATACCAATCAGATTATCAAATTCCTTTTATCACTGAGAAATATTTATGTAATAAGCACTCTTTTTTTTCTTTCAGGAGATCCTCAACGAACGTCTTGAGAAACGTGTCGATTCAATGTTAGAACTTGGTCTCTTGCCAGAAATTAGAAGTTTCTACAATGACCACTTAATTGGTTCAAGGTAACACATTCACAACAAGATATAACTATTCTCTTTTATTTATTCCGCCTTAAAAATTTATTGTCGCTGCGATGGCAGTAGTGAGAACCAGTACACCAAGGGAATTCTTCAGTCGATCGGTTTGAAAGAGTTCATTCCCTACTTAGAGCAATTCAACGAAGAGGACGATATAAAAAATGAAAGCTATCTTAAGTTGAATTCATATAAAATTCCAGGTAATCAATTGAAAACAATTAAGACCATTACACTTGATATTAAAGCTTAGTGTTGCTGCTGCTGATGCTGCTAAGCCTGGATGGTACTTGTCCTATCGAGTGGTCGATATTCCTTTAATCGTGCGCACTTTTTTTTTCTTCTTTTATTTGTTCTTCACACTCTTTAGAGTCTAATAATAAAAACGATGGTAATGACCGGCCAGAGGGTTTGGATGTTTTGAAAGGCTGCTTGGATAGGCTTAAACTTGTGACAAATCGATACTCAAAGAAACAAATTAAATGGATTAAAAATCGATTTCTCTCGAGCTTGGATAGACAGGTGCCAGATTTATATAAGCTTGATACTTCCGACGTACGTCAATGGGAGTCTGAAGTCTATGCACCGGCAGTTGATGTGATTGAAGCGTATATTAATGGCCGGGAGCCTAATCTGAAGCCATTGGAGAAGCTTGAACATCCAGGTGGTGGATTAAATGAGGAGGTTTGTATCTGTGTTTAAAAGTAACGCGTCTTTGCTGCCGTTTCTACTGTTCTGGTGGAAGAAGTCGATTGCTAGAATATACTCAAGTTCCCTTAATTCGTTTCCCCTTCTTTGCCCTGTTTAACTTTTATTGGAGAGGAGGCCTAGTCGTTGATGATGCACAGTGAACAAGGCCACCTAAACCAACGTCTCCCTTAGAGAGAGAGAGAGAGAGAGAAAGAGAGAAGATGGAAGGATATCTTTCAATCTATGTATGACTTACAGTAGGATAGGAAAGAGTTGGCATTGTTTTGTTTAGGGTTAGGTTTCCAATTTTTTTCTTCAAGTATGAAGTCCAAATTAACTTGAGAAAATCATATATAATTTTTATGTTTATTTGTAATTCGCAGTATTTTTTTGCGTTTGTGCTAAAACATACTAAGTGCTTTCGTACCAAAATCTCCTCTTTTTGCACAGTTTGTAAACGGCAGAGCTGATTCGTGTTTTTTCCTTCCACCAATATCTGAAATAATTGTCCTTTTTCAGACGACAAACTTTTGTCCCACATGTGACCGAGTTTTCATTGGTGAATTTCAGTGGAGGCTTCATTTGAAATCCAACAAACACAAACGAAAGAAGGAGAGCTTAAGGAAAGCGGAAAAACTAGCCACAATAAAACAAAACGAAGCAACTGACGAGAAAACATAAAAAAATACAAAAAAAAAAATATCGTTACAGTATCATTAAGTTTTTCTTTTATTTAATGTCCGTGTGTTTTTTTTCCAATAAATACATAAATTTAATTTAAATTACAATAAAATAAATTCAAAGAAAAACAAAAATATATTAATGTCTTTCAATATAACACATTCATAATTTTTTTTTTTTTTTGGTGTATAGTAAAGGGTTAACTTTTTTTTATAAATTAATTTTATATTTATATACACATACAATATAATATATTTAACATTTAGTTTAGTTATGTTGTGTTTAATGGAAAATCGAGTTAACGTATCTTTTTTTTTTATACACTTAAATAATTTTTTTTTATTTATTTTGTTTATTAATATATTATGTAGTCGTATGTATAACAAAAAGCACTTTAGATAAATATCATTAAGAGTACGTTACGTTATTGTCTTTTTTATTTGTTGTATGGAGTTTTTCTTTTTTCAACATTTAAATAAATTTTACCTAAGAAATAACATTTAACATTTAATAGTAGTTTGGGTAAAAATTCTGCGTTGTTTAATAATACGATAACTTAACAAATTTATATAAAGTATATCGAATTATAATATATTTAGTCGTATATTCATAGAAGTGATTGTGAACAAGGACTCCAAGCTGTTAACTACGTTTTTTCATGTGAAAACTTATGAGTTTTATTTATTGTCTGATTCGTAGGTACATATTGCTTTGTTTTGTAAAATTATTTTAACTTAATTATTGCAACATAAGATAATATGTTGCAGATGTATAGAATTTTTTTTACAACAGACTAGTTTTTCGAATTGGCAACGCGTTCAGTCTCTGACTCAGTGTTGCCGCAAAACTTTAGAAAAAAAAAAATGCCTCCGCAGACAGAAGAAAAGTATCAAAAGATATCATAATAGAAATTATAAGTAATTTTGTTAATATTTAAAAAATAAGGACAAACGATAATGCCTAAAATAAAATGAATATTCTCAAATCTTTTACAAAAACTCTATACATCCAACCGGCGCACAGTCAACTACAAGAATATTACTTGGTATTACCTGGCATATTATAGTACTTTGTTGTCGCAATTAAAAAGTATCAAAATATTACAGAAATCGAAGTACTTATCACGTTGAAATTAAGATTAAAAAGTATTACTTTGGATACTTTGGTATCACTGTGGCAACACTGCGTCTGACTTGGTACGGGAGGGAATTGATGATGGTTAATTTTTTCAGCAATTTTAAAATATACAAGTAAGCAAGAAATAAGCAGCTCGAAGAACCATAGATTTACCGTTATCGCGCTCGCAAATAAATGGGTTTCGGCATGATTTCTTTTTTCGTTTTGTGTTATTCTGTGACATTCAGATAGTCCTGACTGATTATTCATTTTCGTAAAACAAATAGAAAATCATTGCTAGAATTCTTTTTCACCGGGGTGACAGATTTATCGCTAACGAATCTAGCCGCCTCTAGGACAAAAATGGACTAGATTTCAGTAGATTCTAGCAAGGAAGACCTTCGTTATAACCTAATAAACCAAGTAAAGCCAGTATGATACTACATTTTTTTTGGTGTGAAAAAGACAGCAAGTTTGTTTTTACGAAAAGCAAAGCTATTTTTTGTAAGCCGCAGTGCCATAATTTATTTTCAAATTTCGCTGGAAAGCAAAAACAAAAGCAACAAAGTCGAAGCTCAATGCAGAAATGTCAAAAAAAAAAGCTCCCAGCGGCTGATTAATGTGGTGAGAAGTACATTTTTAAAGTATATTTCTTGACATTTTCACTTAGTGCGTATACACTCACACCTACTGAGAATTTCAGTGGTGAATTTTTCGTACTGCTCTAAATTAATATCAATCACATTAAAAATACAAAAAAAAATGTAGTGTCATACGAGCTTAAGCAAAACAAATCACTCCAAACTAAAAACATACAAGAAATGTATGCAGAGCACCACTTGCTGACATTTCTTAGTGACTTCAATTTTTTTACTTTTACGGATAAGTACCTATATTTTAATCCTTGTGAACCATTTCATCTTCTAGCGGATTTTAGCAGTCTAGGGTCTAACGAATTCTTTGCATCGATAGAAATGAGCTTATTTTAGTTTGATACCTGCAAACAATATTGCAGAGGCATTGTGTTCAGTTTCGTCAAGTTTCGTTAGCTTTTGTGGGCTTACTGAAAGTGTAAATGAAATAGGATATGCAGCTGACTCATTGTTAATGAGCAACAAGGGGGTTCTGCAAAAACTGAGTGGCTTTTTGCGCGAAAACAATTTTGGAGTCACTTAAGTTTTTTTTTCTTTTCCGGCGGAACCCAAATAAAATTAAATCTAAAATCGAGCCATTTTTTTGCCTATAAATCCTAATTTTGTATTGCCATTCAAAATCTTTTATCAACCGAAAAAATTAAGGCTTACATTCATAATAACCTAATTAAAATCCATTAGTATTACCTACTTAAAAAATATAACAGAAGAAATATAATCTTTCAACAAAAAAAAATATTTTAACAAGTAATTGCTAATAAGGCTTTAGACATTCACATGTTTTCAGCTTTTTCTTACTCTGGAGAAAAGTTCCCAATAATAATTAGACACAAAGTTTACAATTTTGAATAGTTTGCTAATTTGTGCTGTCTGGACGTATGTTTTGTTTTATAGGTACTTTATGCATCTCAATATATTTTTTTAATTTAAGAACATACATTTGGTAACAGATATGGGTTGCAAAGATATGTTTTTAAATTTTTAAATAGCGATTAGTGTGTACCATTTATGCTTGAAATTATTGCTAAATTTTCTTTCATTATTTTTAGTATTTTAGTGCAAAAAAAAATAATTCAACAACACAGAATGTATTTTATGAAATATTTTCTTTTTTTTTGGTTATATCGTTGAAATTATAATAACCTATCAATGCTATAAGAGGTACACTTGTGATTCTTCTTTTATATATTTTCACTCACATAAACCGTAAGGATAAGGATATTTTAAAAAAAAAGTAAACTTTAAAGTAAATAAAAAATATTTTTAAATGCAATTAGTACGTTTTAAAAATTATTGATTGAAATAATTGGCATAAAACACAACCATAAAGACGGGTATACATATATACGATATATGAAATAGATATGGAATTAAACTCTAACTTTACAAGGTATATCCAATTATAATTTGAACTTTTACATACATATATATCCGATGAAATGAAATCATTCTACGGTAGATTATGGACAGTCGGTAAACACATATAGGTTAATGTTTCATAAAATATTACAACCACTTAACGGTTTTTTTGAAAGAAATCGACAAGGCAAACGTTTTATGAGCATTTCCTGTATTCGACATCTTTTTAACTATGTACAATATTTCCGATTTTAAGATGTTATTTCAGCGGAACTCATAGTTTGAATTTTTATTAATAGGTATATTAAATTATTAAATTTTAAAGATACGCTTTCTAACCTACACCGAAGGATATGAAGTACGTGCGGATGTTTAGGGAAACTGCATATTGCAGTTAATTTTTTTAAGTTTAACAGTCCAGGGACCGTAGAATCCAGTGAAAGTTCTTCAAACTTGGTTTATACTGATGTCAGCGATGAGGAAATCGACCGCGAGAAGAAGGAATAAGAAAAAATTGGTATTTGAAACACAGGTGGTATCTAAATTGATCGGGAAGAATTGTATGTGATTTTTGCATTCATTCGTAATTCACATAATTTTTTCGCGTTCAGGTTGAAATGGAATTTATAAAAAAATGTTTTCTGTGAAAATTAATTCAAGAAAAAACTTGCCAAGTATATTAAAAGCGTCGTTTAATCCATAGACAAACTAAAATAGGTAGTCATTGTTACGATTGTGTTCTGACGGTCCAGCAAAATCAAATGGGAGCTCACAAATACATGCTTACATTTCAGCGGCTGGCTTGACATAACTTGTGTTGTGTGACAGGTCTTGGTTAGGTCTTGGTTATAGCCAAATTCACATGCGCACAGATAAGGATAATTTAAGCTCCGCCTATTTTAGGAAATTTTGTTTGCCTATTGTTTGACCGTAAAGAGGACTTTTTTTTAAATGGCAAGACTTCGCGATGACAGCTGTCATATTTTGTTCCCTACACTATTGGCAGATTAAAGTTTCATGTATGACAAATAAACCTTTTAAAACCAGTTCGAAAGAACATTGGAATGTCCGATTCTTTAGTTTTTTAGTTTTTTGAAACCAATTCATAGACTTTGAAACTGAATACCAAGATTGTTGACTGGTATAGGGTGGCATAGGATGTTTTTGAAAATGGATAACCGAAAGACCACGATTCAAATCAAATGTGCTGGATGAGTTGTCTTGAATCAAAATACGAAGATAAGTTCCTTCGCAACATAACCTAACCCATATAGTGTACTTGCATATGTAGTTTTTGAATTTTTATTTAGCTCATAGTTTCTGAGTTTCGAGTGTTTCTAGCCTTCTAACTAGGGTAGTTGGCACGTTCACACTCCATATCCTTTTTACCTTAATTACAGAATTGCTCGTTCCATTTAAAATAAATCTTATCGTTTCTTTTATCGTCTTTTGTGTTTTTTTTTTTTTGAAAAATTATTGTCTTTTGTATACGAATGTGATTATTGTCAATTATCCGCTGCTTCGGTGGTATATATTACATATTTTGCATTCGTAAGGGTAGTCGTTTATTCCTCTTCTTCGAGTGCCTTCTCTGGAAGGCCATATTTCGGACAGCACATACCTTCAGTGCCATCCATGTTAAAACAGAATAATGTTCTCTCTATATCTGTCGGCTCATGTGGCACGATGCCATGGACTTCTTTTAGTTCCTCGCTTGGGAACCAAGCTGGATCAGTGTCTTCGACAATCTTATACCCACATAACCTTTAAAAAAACAAAAAACAAATTCACAAATTTATTTACACAACAGAAGGATGTTAAAACTTACCGGCATATGGCAACAATGGGAATCCATAAAATTGACGACATTATCAGGCAAATGGCAACGACAATACACCAGTGAGGCCATTCCATTTGTTCAGTTGTACCCGTGGCACCTATCCATGCCGGATAGCTACTGCCATTCGTCATGAGTTGAAAGAATGATGCCACCAGGATGGAAATCATAGCAATTGGCGAGAGATACTTCCAGCAAAGCATCCAATACAGTGACGGACGAGAACCAGTCATCATTTCAATATCATCAGAAAATCTAATACAAAGTTGTTGCTTGTGGCGCATATTTCAGATGAATAGTCTCGTGTGTAACTTACCTCCTCACTCCATAAATGTAACTTATTGACAAGCATTCGGACAGGGCAATTATGAGAAGTGGGAAATTACCAGCAAAGCTGTCCATGAGTTGAAAGATGTAACTTCCTGCTCCATTAGCGAAACACATGGAAATGGTACAGCATGAAGCACATAGAATCTGTAAACACATTGCATCAGAAACAGGTACATACATACAGTGGTGCTTGTTTCATAACTTACCCCGATGATATATTCTTTGGAAAGATTCGGAAAGAGTTTCATGTCAACCAGAGAAGTTACTACACCTTCCAGTGTGCCGAATTGTGAATCGATTCCTAGTGTGAACAGCATCAGGAAGAATAGCACAGCCCATAGTTGTGCTCCAGGGAATTGATTGATGGCTTCTGTAAAGATGATGAAAGCCAAACCCGTTCCAGACGCACTCTATTGAAAAAAAGATTCGAATTTAAAATTGTCTTTTGCTTAAAATCTCGGAACTTACATTGGCTAGTTCTTTTTGTAAGTCACAAACCGGCAACTCGACTTGGGTTCTGTTATTGGACAGGATATGGAGTCTCTCCTCGGTGCATCGGTCGAATGTTGCATGCGCCTTGAAACCAATCACTGAGAAGACTACAACACCGGCAAACATTGAGGTACCACAGTTGGTCATTGAAACAAGTATTGCATCCCGATAACAATTATTATTTGCCGGGTTATAGGAACTGAAAGCAATTAAGCCACCAAATGCTAAGCCAAGAGAGAAAAATATCTGCGTCCCAGCTTCCAGCCATACAACTGGATCTAATAGTGTCTCCCATCTCGGTGTAAACAGGTGTTTGATACCGTCTGAGGCACCTGTAATATTTTATTATTCATTTTGTATGAAATCAAAACTTTTTAATTTTTTTTTTGCGAAAAGAACGTTGTTCTTTTAAAGGAAATTCTATACATATGTATTTAACATTACATATTAAAGGCATGACGTGCGGAGTGGAACTGACAATCTCCCTGAACTCATCTAGTTCGTCAGACAAAATGCTTTCAACAACTCCCTAGCCCATATTTAGACTCTCTGTGTCCATAGAAAATTCATCAAAATCGTATCGTTTCCAAGACCTAACAATGGTTGTATGAATTTTCGGAGCACCATAAGAATTGAACGCACAGTGGCTGTGTACATCGTCGTCATCTTTAATTAGAGCAATGTAACGAATGGTTAACCCTCCTAGGTGCACTGTATAGTCAAGACCATACCATATCGGTTTAACTTTCACAAATAATTCTCTCGAAAAGTATTTCGTGTTCTTCAACACAAATTACAAACGAATGCAAAAATGGCATACAGTGCTCCACAGCAATTTGGACAACAACCACGGAGTATCAATAATGAAACTACTATACCAACTCTTTTCTGTCTCTTCCTCTTTCCTCCTATTCAACCAATGCTCGTGCTCTACCTATCAGTATTCATGAGTAGGTATCTCCTTTTGAGACAGTCCTGAATTTTTTAGTACCAATTGCTAAATTGGTGATCATGTGAACGGGCAATGAAACGTTTGCTTCCAGTGAACTAGTTACGTCTTAGTGTTCCAATGATCCAGGCCCCTTATCCAGATAGAAGCAACAATAAAAAACTTTCAGCTTCATATCAGAAATCTATCTGCTCCAAATCTCCATACCATAATTTCATTGGGTCATTGTGCCTTCTAAGTTGAGTATGTCTTCAGATATTGTTTGAAATATGCGACTTGTAAGATCGTAAGATACTATATGCCGTGTAAATGATCGTGGAATGACAAACCCAAGTGCGCCCTACTGAATGGAAATTAATTCAAACCTTATTCACAGACAGACATACATATGTGCCCAATCAATATGCGTTTTTCACTTGAATGTATCTAGGCAATAATAAGTGCTTGGGTGCTGTCACCGACGACGATCTATGCACTTAATGCTGCTTGTTCCAAATAAAAAACAGAAAACACAATTATGCTTACCTTTAAGAGTTATTCCACGAAAAAAGAAAATTATCAAGACTATATAGGGAAATATTGCTGTCATGTAGACTATCTTTCCAGACGATGTGATTCCCTGCACCATGCATATATAGACCAAGAACCATGACAGCAGTAACGCCAAAGCCATACTGTAATTGAAATTTTCAGGCTCATTGACACTTTCCGAACACATCAAGGTTGAACGATACCAATAGAATTGTGTAGGTGAAGATGCCTTTTATGAAACCAAAAAAAGAATTATTACAATGGAAGATTATTCTATAGATTTGAATGAGTATACTCGTACATACCACACATTCCGGTTCGTGATCATAAGTGTAATTGCTGTACAAGCGAGTTGGACAATCGGCCCAAGGTAATGGTGATTCAAAACTGTGCAACAGGTAAATTAGACACCACGCAATAATGGTGTTGTAATACAGTGCTACGATGTAGCTTACCACAGCCGATGAGATACCAATTCCAGCTAAATATGGGGATACCTAGTATTAAAAAACCGAAGGCGTAAGATTGTATTAACTTTGAATAGGATAAATAAATTTTACTTGACTCCAAACACCGATAGCACCCTTACGCAGTCTCTGACCAATTGCAAGCTCAAGGTAAAATATCGGTATCCCTTGAACGCACAGCATTATAAAGTAGGGAACTAAAAATGCTCCACCGCCGTTCTTTTGTGCTAGATAAGGGAATCTCCATACATTTCCCAAACCAACAGCATAGCTAGTTAGAGAGCAAAAAATAGTCACAGTTTCATTGTAAGATCTAGTGTAATCGTACCCTATAGTGGCTAGCAGGAACATTATTTTACTGTCCCAACTTTCTCTTTCATCTTCGCCTTTCTCCTGGACAATGTCTGCAACGACGACTGGAGCAGGCTTATCGGCTGTATTCGGAGCGAAAGCCTCTGATTCATCTGGCTCCTGCTCATCGAGTATATCTGATATGAATCCTTGATTTGTTGCACCATATAATGGCGGATGGCTTGCATGACCGTGCTCATTTCTCACTAAACGTCCGCGAAGTTCCTATAAATTGGACAAGGATTAGTAGAGAGTAATCCTAAAGCAGGGATTATAATAATTGGTAGGTATCAGTGTTTGAATATGGACTACCCACATCGAGGGATAAAGACTATGCAATCTAACGACATTTATCTAAGGACCTGTGCTGTTTTTTTGATCTGCAGTTTCAGTGTCCTCCAGACAAAATCTTTATCTAGTTATCTAGTGTAGTAATGTCCAGAAACAATGATCTAGCTCTATCTATATTTGGATGGTAAGTGAGGTACCTATAAAAATTCAAAGCCTAAAAAAGGTAACCTAATAGAGTGAAGAATCTGGGAGATATCTGCTATTTGCTGTTGTTACGATAGAAGCTTAACTAGTCCTTCAATGCAGAAAAGAACACCTGGAAGATACACTCCACACTAACAGGTTTGCGTTCAGAATCTTCCTTTGTCGACTACATAAACGCCTTACAGATTATTACGGAGCAATCGGTTGTTAACAGCTTACCTTATAGGAGTAGTATGCTCGCTAGCAGTTATCAAGGCTAAATACCCTTAATTGAAATGTCCTGTCTTGTACAGAGCAACTTTGTCAAAGAAATTCGAGGTCGAAATTGCTGTACCACAGGGCTCTATTCTGTCGCCGATTCTTTTTCCATTGGTGAACAGCGACGTGTTTCATACACTTGCGTAAAGAGCAGCTGGACTGGATGATATCGATGTACTCCTCTACTACGCTGCCGATGTATGCTTACTCTCTCATAGAATTATGGACCTTCAAATAATGATAGTAATTGTGGAGAGGGAGGCAAGTCTCATCTGGCTGAAGATTTTCACGACCGAGACAAATTTTCGCTCAAATTTGCATCGCTGGGCAATCAGTAGAATAGAATGTTTCCAGTATATTGAAAGTAAAGCAAGGCCGCCTTCCTGGCCTGTTAAGATCTGGTAAACAACGAAAAACATGACGTCGAACAGCGGAGATATAGGCACGGGAAAAGTTGCCAGAATTCTTACACGTGGTAAGCGTACTAGAGGCCCTAGAGCCAAGGAAGGGATACCCACTATTGATGTTTCGAGCGCTGACACAAGTGAGTTGCTGTCTATTTAATGAATAAACTTGTATTTATATTTGAAGAATAAATTTCGCATACTTTTGAAACTACAAGTTATATCTTGGTTCAGAAATTGTTGCCTTTGAAAGTCGACCAGTTGAGGCCGAGAATGATGGCCAACTTAAGGACCTTTATCTATATTGTAAGCTCTATCTATGATATCTAAAGAGGATAAGGTTGAAAACAAAATACTTTCTTATAGTCTATGAGTGATTTGTATCTCTGTTAGTTTCACTATCGTTTTTAAGCAAATTTTATGGTGAATTTTACAAAACAAAGAGAAAGAAAATATTTGTGCAAGAAATTGAAATTTAAATTTTGTATACATATACCTCAGTTACTCACCCTTAATTCGAGGTTATCAATGCTTTTTTGTGACTTCAATGGGATATCCCGTGAGCTTTGGCGGCGCAGAAGCTGTGCTGTATTAGCCATACCTTATAATTACGCTTAATTGACCAAACGTGTTTCAATATTGATCACTTGTGTGATCACTTGCAAGTGTATGTATATAAAACTACTGAAATTTGTGCAGATACCACTGGTAGTGCATATACCAATTATTTACTAAGTACGGCTGTTAGTGTACATACATAATACCAACATAGTGTATTGCTGAGCTGGTGCGCTAAATAATTAAAATTTTAGTTTTGAAAATAAATTTATAAAAATAAACCAAAAAAATAAATTTTGCTCAAATATTAGTAAAATTTTTGATAAAAAAAATCTTCGAGGAGGAACATGCATAAAAGATCATTCAAATTTGTATACACTAAAGGGGTCATCACATAAGAATTCATCGCATCTGTTACATCGAATACGAAATCGTCCCGGAAGTAAGCAGTGGACATGACGTATACCGTATACGTCAGATAGAGAAGGGGAATTTTATCCGTTGATCCAATATTTAGGTCCGTTCGCGTACTTTCTGCACTAAAATTCGTAGATTTTCAAATTCCAAAGAGTGGGGGTAAAATTCCCTCAGAGAGAGCTAAAATTACGAAAAAGTAAACGAACGGGTTGAACAAGAAAATGCTGAAAATGCACTGAATTGACAGATTTGACCGTTTTTCTCTTCTGCGAAAAACTACGAAAATTCTCTGTACGCGAACAGCTCGTAAAAATTCGTAAATTTTCGTAAAAATTCACTGTTTTAGGAGAGTACGCGAACAGACCTATTGATATTTAAAACAACGAACAATTTTTGATTTTGCTTTCCTTTACGTTGATGTGAAGTAGATTCTATCAAATTCTATCAACTTATGTAAGTGTCGACGTAACGGATAGGACAGATTCTTTAAGACAATCCCTTAATTCAAAAAAAATGTTATTACTAGGAAAGATGGTAAAAAGGCATGACATTTTGCTCTGAAAGAAGTACCTTAAATCTAAATATTTATTGAATATAAAATAGCTGCAAAATTAGATATAATTCCACTAATCGATAGTAAATTTAAAAAAAAAACTAATAGTTCTGTGCTATATTAAGTTTAAATTTAAAATGTACCTTTTGTTTCAATTGTATTCTTGTAATGCGGATCTTCTTTTATAAAAGTAAAAAATAGTTTAAGCATAGTCTGCTAACAAAAGGACTATATTCTAATTTTTGAATTAAAAAAAGGAATGTATAACATGCTTCTCCTTTCGACAGTGATGGCTCTTACCTCTCTACGTAGATTGTAGAATATTTCAAAAGCCTTTAGACTTAAGAGAAAGGAAGGGTTTTAGAGCTGTTAAAAGTTTAAGATGTTTCGAAATTTTAGCATTAGAAATCGTAGAAGGCTATAGTATAATGCGAACGAAATCTATATTTTATGGGTTCTAAGGCACTGTTTTCTTTTGAAACGCCAAACACGTATCTACTTTACAACATGCGTCCACTTAATTGACGGGCAAAATGTCGGCTTTTGAATCTTGTTATTGAATGTAACTGACCATACACCTTCGCACTTCAAGGATATCGAAGGGTCTGCAATAGCGGGAGAACAACCAAAATATGTATCAATAAAGCTGGCTTCAAATGCATAACGCAGGCTTTTTGGAATAGGAAAGTCAACGTAATCATGTGTTGAAGCAACATTTCGAACGCAACAAATAGATGGGGTGATAGGGCGAGGCTGCTTTGGCCCACGCTAAACAAAACCAGGTCCATCGGACTTCTGAAACATAAAAGAGAAACCCTCTCCAAAATCGTAAACACCCTCACCGGACATTGTGCCATAGGAAGGCATGCCCAAAGACTGGCCGTCCTCTGGAACGACTTCCGACAGATGAAGAAGAAGAGGAGACTATCAGTCACCTCCTATGCACGTGCCCCGCGCTTGCCAACATTAGAAAGGCCACACTAGGTGAATACCTACTCAACGATCTAAGTGATCTAAACAATGCCTGTACGGCTAAGATAGGCTCCTTCATAATAAGGAGTAAATGGTTCCCTGAGTAAGAGGGTGACCCACCCACCCGTACACATCGGCAGCACAATGGACCAACTACTGGTCTAAGTCCATCGGTTTCAACCAACCAGGGCAAGAAGATTACCCACTTACAGACAGTGTCGTAAGCTCAGGACTGAAGAAGTTATTGCAGATAACAACTAGGTATGGAGAAAAGCACGACCGGCTTTATGTTCAATAAAAGTGATCCAATGTCTTCTAAGAAACATCGAGGCATATCCTTGCTAAATGTCAATATAAGAACCTATTCAATGTACTGTGAGGACGTTTAAATCTTTTTGCAAAACACTATTCAACACGTCCTTGTTTGGCTTCCAGCCCAGTTTATCAAGCATAGAATACATGTTAACGTGATGACAAATCCTAGAAAGATTATCGAATATCAAGTCGAAAGTCACCACCTATTCATCGGCTTTGCCAGGCGATGCCTCAATTCGGAATCCTTTCAAAACTTATCCGGATATGTCGCATTGCAAAACATGCTATTGTATAAATTTTGCAGCTTAAAACATGGCATACCCTATCTCTTATGAATACATACATATGTACATCCGCCTGCTAGGAATCGTAAACAATATTGACACAAGAGGACGACCCCGGTAAGCCGTAGTAGCAGCTTTTACTGCAATTGAAGAAGGTTAAGTGTATAAGGATAAGACAGAGTGCAAGTAAAATATTATCAGTCCTGAACCTTGAACACAGCACCAATGTCGATAGCTAAAACTTCGCGTTAGTTTAAGAGTTCACCAGTATTATTATAGAATTATGAATCTCGCGGATGCCAGAAAACTTGGTCTTCACAACTGGAAGCAGCCTGCCCGGACCGCAGAGGATGGAAGGCAACGATGTCTCAGGCTGGGACTGTACAAGGGTCGGGAGCTGTTTAACAAGAAGATTGATCTAAAAAATTACACCTTTGTCCAAATTCAGCGATGGATAATCCTAACAAACTGGTGCTCCTTTGATTTGCAAAATAATTGGGATGGAAACTCTGGAAATTCAAAGTACCAAATTTATACTCTATACTATAGAATACACCACTTTTGGAGACGATTGAATGAGTAGGACTCGAAAACACAAGAGTGTTCGAATAAAATGACAAAGTATAACGTACGAATGCTCGATTAAGTGAGCGGTAATGTCAAAACATTTCGCTGACGAATTACTCGTTATGAATTGTTATAATTTTGTGGAAAATATATCCAATACTTCATCGAATATAAGGTCCTAAATACGAGGATAGCGAATGGCAAAGAAAATATGTACAATCATGAACTCTTTTATATATTGCAGGATATGGATGTAATCCACACAGTTAACAGGATTTTCGGATTACACTCCCAGGATCATGACAGTGAGAAAGGCTGAACCTCAAGCTGACTTTAGATTTTAGACAATTTGGTCTTCACAACAGCGGAAAGTGTATGTCCAGGACCACAATGGATGAAACCTAGTCATGTGTAGGAGCCCAATAACTAAGTAAGTAACTAAGCGACAAGAAAGGCGCGCCCAGAACTTTTTCAAATAGTAAAGACAGGGCACTACAGAGACAACTAGAATGATTTTACAACTAGGATTATACAAAAACTAAAGAATGTTAAATATTGCCCCTAGTATATACATATACATATGTACATATGTGCACAAGGCTCAATTTTATTGAATAAGTAAAGGTTAGCGCATTTGCCATTCCAAAAAGAAAATTATTTTTGAAGCACTCACACACCTAGAATGGAGCTGTTAATCCTTCTTCAACGGAAACGGTTATGTCAAGGAGAAAAACACACATCATGCAAATTGTATTATGTATTAATGTATATCAAGCCCACATTTCCAAAACTTCTTAAGTGCGCTTATAAATTGAAATGCCCACTCCGTTCATATCTGTCTGTCATTTAATTGAAAAATTTTCACTTGTGTATCTCGTGTACTTCATGCTTCTACCTACTTAAACATTGACTTTCTCACCTTCTCCGAATTTTATCCGATAATACATTTAATGACAAAAAAAAAAACGATAGTGTATACACAATTGAAGGAACCAATCAACTAAATTACCGATACTAGCTCAATATCTATGTGAGAATTATGTACAAGTATTAGTTACAAAAACTTACATAATTTTAATTCCCATCCCATGCAAAGTCAAAGGATATTCGGGGATGAAAAATGTGAATGTCACTTGTTGACCTTTACGTTTAACTAAATATCATTTAGTTTTCCTCGTTTTTTTTTTAACTTAAAGTCTGTGAAAAAAAAATATTAAACTATGAGTTATACAAAGTATGTATCTACATGAAGAACAAAAACGAAAAAACAATTATACTCGTACTTTTTAAGGATCACCCAATAAATAAGTTGACGCCAAGTAGAGTGTTATGCAACCAAGTGGAGAATTAAGCCAACTTAGACTTGGATTTGAGCACCAAAATTATTATTATGTAAAGATGTCCTGTTGACTTGATTTCGATGTTATTTTTCTAATGAAGACATTCATTGTTATTTTAAAAAGCAAAGAAAAAAAATATATATTCTCCTTTGAAATAGATGTACACCAACACAATTTATTCACAAACTGGGAAAGAAAAGAAAAATATAAACACAAGTAGAGAGGACACAAAAAACAAAGCGTTAGACGTGTAGAGCACTTTAAAATGAATTCCTTTTTTAGTCCTTTCTATTTTGAGACTGTAGTATAAGGATTTTATACATATTTTTCCTCTATAAATTGCAAAACACTCGCTCGGAAAACTAATGAATGAACAGTGACGTCTTGTGTCCTATATAAGATAGGTAATTGTGTGCAACATGCACAACTTGTACTAAATATCCTTGCGAGCGATAAATCGATAAGACTTTAGTACACTTGCGTAGAATGTTTGTGTGAGATTTAAGTTGATGTGGTTCCATTTGAATTAGGTATGCAGAAAAACAACGGTCTTTAAAGTTAATGAGATTTTCAAGTGGAGAAAATAATTTCATTAGAATACTTATTTATGTTTTGATCTTGGAAACCGAATGAGTTTCTTTGAGGCGAAGGGGAATTAATTATTCAAAGAAAAATAGAGTGCTTTTTATTAATGAAGACAAAGATTTTTTAATGAGACCAAGATTCTTCCAATTGCCGAAGTTTAAAACGAACTAACTTCGTCCCAAATAATCCTTAATACAGCAGAACTTAAACTGTGACACTTTTATGAAGTGCTGTCGCGAAGAGCTTAAGGTTCTTGGAACACAGCACAAGGTTCTACTCTGCTGGGTCCCTGAGCACGAGGGCGTCCCGGGAAATGAAAAGGCAGTTGAATTAGCAAGGAAACTTCATCGGACCCACTTGAACTGACTGACCTCTCCATAAGCACCCCGCCCTGCGCTCTCAGGCTTGAAGCAAAGAAACTGGCTATGAGAGAGGCGAACTTGAGATGGAAGTCCATAGAGACTTGCAAAACTGCAAAATAACTGTGGCCAACAAAGCAAGGACCGAGAGAATTATCCGCAAGGACAGATGTTCACTGTCCATACTCGTGGGTCACAACACTCTGCGGTACCACTTAAAGAAACTACGTCGGACGGAAGAAGAACTCTGCAGAGGATGCGGCGATGAGGAGGTTATAGAGAACACTACTCCAACATTCCAGGTACAAATTCCTCGGCAAACACTTCCTTCAGGATCTAGGAGAACTCTCCAACGTCAATACCGACATGTTACTGAACTTCATCAGAACATCAGGATGGTTTGTATACACGGATAACGAGTAAGTACAACCATGGGAAGTTGTTACAGATATCTATGGGTTAAATGCGCAAGGGGTGCTTTTTTCTAAGCCTTCCTATGGGTAACACAATGGGCCAGTGCTGACCTGAGTGCGGCGGAGGTATTTCGTTTCCTCTGCCAACCCACAAACCTAACCTAACCTAACCTAAACTGTGATTATGCTATTTGAATAAAAAACAAAAAGGTTTTGAAAACTTTTTAAATTTAGAGTGTACCTACCAAATCTGTGGCCACAAGGAATAACCGTCTAAGTCGACTTAAGATGAAAATGAGTTAATTGTACTACAATGTTTCCCGATATTTAAAGCAGGCACTATACAAAAAAGCAAAACCGAAATCTCAATGTTCCATACATTTTCCAGAAAATCAAAACTCCAAACGCGTTTTTCTCAAAACTAGATAAATCGACTTGGGTGTTTATTTTTTGTGGCCTCAGGAATATCCTCAAGAATAAGCGCAGTAGCGGACAAAGTATACGATCGCGAACTGCGAATACGATCAAACGAATATTTGTAAAATTCGACAATTCATTCAAGTTTTTTATCTAACCACAGGTCCGTTCGCGTACCCTCCAAAAACAGCGAATTTCTACGAAGATTTACGAATTTTTACGAAAAGCTCTCCGCGTAGGGAGAATTTTCGTAGTTTTTCGCAAAAGAGAGCGCACACGAGAGAATTTTAGTGCAAGCAATTTCTATGAGCTGGTTTTTGAAAACTGTCAAATTTGTCAAACCAGTTAATTTTTCAACTTTTTATTGTTCAAACCGTTCATTTACTTCTTTGTAATTTTATCTCTCTTTGAGAGAATTTTACCCCCACTCTTCGAAATTTGATAATCTACTAATTTTAGTGCAAAAAATACGCGAACGGACCAGAAATTGTGAGATTAAACTCTCGCGAATGCGGATTGTGTTCCACATCTGTGGAATGTGAATATAATCCTAAGGTTTGCAAGAAGCATTCGCTTATTCGCAGGAAACTAAGCGAATTGTCATTTGCGATCCTGGCATCGTTCCTTTATCTCCCAAAAAAGGCAACGCACTGGTCGAAATACCGAAGACATCGCCCCCGTAAGTACTTCACTTCAAAATTAGTCACATCACTCAATCCACGCCGTTGACAGGAATTGGAAATATTTGTTCACAATGATGGCCTTATTACGGTCAATGGAGTTCGCTGTAGCTCGTCAAACAATTGATCTATTGAAGGAGAAGTTCGGTAATCGTGTAATCTCGAGAAATGGTCTGATCTGGAATTACTTTTTATGGGGTTATGTTGAATCGGTGGATTATGCCAACAAGCCAAAAGCGTTAGAGGATCTCAGGAACAAAAAATAAATAAATAAATATTAGGCCGTAAGCAGCCCATAGAGGGCCAAGGCCTAGCTTCTCACAGCTGTACGTATTGTGCGTGGTATACATTTCTGTACGTACAGAAGGGACCTACAGTTTTATGCCGTATCCGAAGGGCAGGGGGGTTTTTGAGAAGCTTTCTCATAATAGTAAATACTCTTGGATGTTTGTCAGACGCTCGCAAGAGGTGAGGCCGTGTAAAAAACGTTGGTGGTAATTTCCTGGATTCGAACTCGGAACCGCTTGCGCAGAAGTCCAACGCACTAACCACTGAGCCAGGAACAATATCGAACGCAATATTGCCAGATTTCCGACCAATCTATGTGAAAGAGTAGTGGAAATTTGCTCCAAAGAATAGATTGCTGCAAACGCGGTCATTTGAACGAGTTTGAGTGCCACTCTCAAATTGTGTAGAGCATAAGTACTACATCTGAAATAAGTTTGACCCCGATATCTCAGGCAGGATATGATTATGACAAATTACTTACCCCACCGTTGAATCAACTGCGTAAGATAACCAATTTATACAAAATAGGCAAACAAAATTTATTTATCTACATTCTACTTAAACATCTTAATTTTCTATCAACAATTCTTCAAAAGTCAAACTTAACCTAGAATCCTTTAACGTAACGCGTTTTCTTTTTGGCCACTTTAGGCTTAGCAATTATGATGGTTTCCCCCACTTCGATTTGTGTACTTGTAATCATTAATGCTTCATCAAACGTGGTCTCAAGGTTAGAACAGGATTCATTAAGCACATCCATAGGTATCGATGTCATGTCAGTCATTGTACTTTGTGCTGCATTCAGCCAACCACTAACTAGACTGGTCGAATCGGCTACTGTACTCTGAAGAGCTGTAAGATTGAAGTCCTTCTCTTCCTCCGGCCCAACGTCCCAAATGGAGAGCAAATCCGAAACCAGTGCATCTTTGTACTTGTACAATTTTTGTATGGGTTTCTGCCATCGACCCATGTACTTTCGCTTTGATTTCATGGCCATGGAACTTTCCAATGGCTTTATGTCGCTTAGTACTGGACAGCGAAACACCTTACTTATGCCAGAGAAATCGAACACTTCAGTTATTTGAAGCGACGGATTTCGTGCGTTTTGGAATATGTTGTCTTCAAATCGACTCATTACATCAGCCGCGGTGGCTTGATCTGCTTTAGAGTCAGTCTCAGTCTCAGGTTTATATAGATGTCGCGCAAAGAGGTCGCCATTGCTGGTGGATGTCAGAATATATGGGTTGGAACTGTCACCTATAAAGCTCAGCCCCGTATTGCAGGCTTTTACTCGATTCACTATCCCAGTCATAGGTTTTAAACATTTCCCAAGAGAACGCGCTTCTTGCAGCACACTTTCTATACTCGGTGGCATATAGGGCAGACATGGAGACTTGTAGCTATACTCTGGTGGCAATTCAGTTCGAGGTCTCTTCGCGATACTAATGTCATTATTCGAATCAGCTATAAACTGAATATTTTCACAAATTCTTAAATCGGCACTCAACGGACTTTGTAGAGTAATATATTCGCAATCGTTGTGCCGACTGGTTGCCATCATCAATGGACAACAGCTCATTTGGTGCGTCCAGCGTGTTACTGCAGCATTTTTGCCCTCGATATTTTTAACCATAAAACGTCTATCGATACAGTAAACTTTATGATTTGAGCCCACATAAAAGAGATTATCAAACTTACTTAAGGCTAGACTACAAAAGTTAGAGCAATAGCTGTCTTCCTCATAACCGCAGTAATTATTTCGCCAATTCTCTTCCCCAACTCGGGTGTCGATCATGTCAAGTCTTCTGGATGCTGCATATAAATAAACATGACTGTCCCATGATCGGATCATATTCCAATTGAACTCAGGCTTAAGATTTTCTGCTGCCACCAACTGGTATTTTTTAAGCGCAGCACCAGTTTCAATATCAAATATACGAACTAGATGTTGAAGATCCGACATCGCCAATTGATTTGTATTTACTTTGTCTTGGGCGAAACTAATAAAAGGCACTTGTTTGCTTTTAAAATTTCTCAAAACGTGTATTTTGTCGCCTTTATTCTCGTTCAGGGAAATGCACAATCGACGTCGAACGAAAAATGCATTCTTTTGTGATTGCGAAAATTGTACTTCGAATATTTCGGTTTCACATTTGTTCTGTTCCTTCATGACAAGACTGCCGATTTGGTGTGTTGTGGGAATGCCATCTTCAACATTGGGTTCAGAAAGAACTGAAAATATAAAGAAACATTTTTTAAGCATGACGAATTACTATGCCTAGTCTGGTGGCAGGGTTTATTCCTGACTACGCAAACTTTGGCACAGCCAAAAAAATGTGGAAAAGGATCAAACAGAGCGTTGTGTCATCAAAGGTCAAGTCACAAAGGCAAAGACAAACGTCTCTTTGTAATGAGTTGAATTCAACATCCTTGGCCGACTTGAGCAAGTGCACAATGTCGATTTAAACCCAAGATTCAAAGCTAAATTATTGACTATTTACCTAGTTTTTCCATGTTATTTCCAGTGACATGTAAGATCTGTTCAGTCTCTGGATGAACACATAAATTTCCACCCGTATAATAAAAGTCATAGTTTTTCAAGAAATATTTGTCAGGGTAATTATCTCGCCGCTTAGCAAATTCTATAAGTGTCCTGTTGTAGATACCATTTTTTTCGTTTTTTCGAACTTGTTTGCTCTCTGAAATCAAACAGAAATGTTAGTACAGGAAATGATTTGAATATTTACATTGAAAGAGTAAATTACTTACTCTTTTTTGCTGTGAAATATGCGCTTCTTATCATCTTTAATTGTGTCATATAAGCACCTAAGGCTATAGTTCTTCGATGACATACATCGATATCATTGATTATCTTTGAACCAACAAAAACCGAATGAGGCAGGGAAACTCGTGAAAGAGGATAGTCTCGAACTTCGTTAATATTAGTGAACTTGTTCAGGTTGAAGGATGGGAGCAAATGATGGGGGATTCTCTCAAGCTTCCACTGCTTATCTTTGTTGTATTTTTCAAAGACTCCATGACCATCCTCAGGCATATCCTGGAACAATAAATCCTCTTCATTTTCTTCATCTTTGTTGTCTTTTGGCTGAAAAAGAATAAATATTCTGGATAAGGAATGAATTGTGGTTATGTGCTATTAGGCAGTTTCTTACTCTGAGTTTTTGAGTTAAACAAGAAATGTTTTGAACCGAAACAGGAGAAGAAACAAGTATGAACTATTGTAAGTAGATGCAATTGTAACTGCATTGTGCAAGAAGGAAGAAAATCAAGCATAAAAGAGACTTTATAGAAGACAACCCAATCATTTCCCGAACAAATCGTGTGCCGAAGGAAAGCTGCTATGTGTCTTAGTAAGTTTAGTAAATCCACTAACTAAATCCTGCATGTAATTTCGGACGGACAGAGCTAAAAATCACACATAAATAAAATGAAAAAAAGTGTACAAACCTCAGATGCGGCTTCACTCTGTGTTCTTTTGCGCTTCTCGCGGTTATTTCTTCTTGGTAGTTTGTCCTTATCAATTTCTTCTTCGAATTTTTTATTCGAGTCATTGCGCTTCTCGGGGTTACTTCTTCTTGGTGTCTTCTCCTCATCCCTTCCTTCTTCGGATTTTTTATTCGAGTCCTTGCGCTTCTCGCGGTTACTTCTTCTTGGTGTCTTCTCCTTATCCCTTTCTTCTTCAGATCTTGTATTCGAGTCCTTGCGCTTCCCGCGGTTACTTCTTCTTGGTGTCTTCTCATTATCCCTTTCTTCTTTGGATTCTTTATTCGAGTCCTTCGGAGCCATGAAAACAGTTCAATTACAAAAGAAACTTCCCAAAGAATTGTTTATCTTTATGATATTTTTGAAATTCAAAAACACACTTTTCACATACGTTCTTGACACAATCACAGGGTTGAAAAATTATGAGAAGATGTAGAATCTACAATCTGTCACAATTTGCTTTCCCTGACTCTTTGATTTATTGACAGGGGCATGTTCATGCAAACCAGATTTTTTCCCAACAATTATTCGAAAACAAAACATTAGTTAACTGGTTTCAATATTTTTGCGCAGAATTTAATGTTGATCAATGTGTTTGTAGATTGTATGAGCCTCTTTTAACAAGCGTACCATGTAATTCTTTTCCCAGGAAGTTCGGATGTGCCAGAACACATTGAAATTTATGCGATGTCATTTGTGATAAATTATGAAATATTGAATCATAGTACGTACTGTAGGACTGTGCCCCCTCTTTAGAATATACTGTTAAAAGAGTTGGTATGATATTTGCTCAAATATTAACTGTCAACTACTAAAGTAACTCCTACGTTATCTGTCATAAGAGAATTGAAACTAAAGGTGTGAAGCTATAGCTTAGTTGACAATTGTTACTTAATGGTACTTAAGCCCTGAAATCTATGCTTCAGTGATAACGAACACGCCACCACTATTACGATGTGCAAAATGTTAGAAGATTTGGATCACCACAGTTAGTTACGTTTCAGGTGTATACTTTCACCTCTGTTGTTGTTGGTGGTCAGAAGTTGTGTACCACGTTTTATCCGAACTAAACCTCAAGGTATCGATAATCACCTCTTAATTTCCATACATTTTTGATGTATCGAAAGCCCTTTACCTTCGGCTAAAGGGTGAAACGTCTTCATATCGTTAGTTTAGTTTAGTATTTCTTGTAGTATACGACTTATCTATAATGACATGACTATGAACAGGAGCGTCTAGATCCAAGCTTTCCCATTTTATTCCTAGAAAGTGTTTATTTATAAAAATAGTTCAAGAAAGTGTTTCGATTCAGTAAGAACATGGTATAATAATTTTCGATATTTGAAATCCTGTCGAGAATGCCCTACCTTTTTATTTGTTCTTTTGTAAGAAAACCAGTCAGCTGATGAACTTTATTAATACTGGTTTTCTTTTCTTTGACACTTCTCCATGCTCTGTTTTCATTTGCGAGCACGGTTTTCCTAATCAAAATGTCAATCGTCCGATTTGCTTCGCTTCGAAGCAAGTTCACAAATATCTCGACAATTTTAAGTGAAAAAGTAAAACTACCCGACAAATTCAAGGGCACAATCATAGAACGATGGTCGATCTACTGGAGGTCGCTGTATAACGACTATGCGGACGTTGCCCTTGGTGTCTATAAGACGAGTAAGGAGAAGCCTTTGCGTGTGTCTATCATAGGTGCTGTCAGCCTCGGCCTCTACGCCTGCGCCAAGAATAATCCAGACGAGCTATCCCTCAAGGAAGCGATCCGCCAGAAATGCGGTGAACTCATACTGGTTCACGAGTCATGCCAGCGACAAGAGTCCGCCGAATATCTTAAGCTCCTCGAACGCTCTATAAACGACGGCACTTTGCGAATTTCCAACCTCGGCGTGGTGACTATAGTTTGGCTGCATGACTTCAACAAGGAGCTTTGTACGTACAAAGCGCTGTGCAAGTACCTTCAGCCGGAGTACAGCACGTTTCACAAGCGAATCATAGATGTGGGCTTCTGGAACAAGTGGTGGAACCTGGACAGGAAAATGATAAATTATGACATTGCGGACGAAAACTTATAATAACAGATAAATCTTTGAATAAATTTCCAAAAATCGTGTATTTGTTAGGTCTTTTCTTTTTTCTGTGAACGCAAATAGCTGCAGTAGGACAGTGACTTGAAAAAGTGATCGTCGAACTCGTCGTTTGGTTGGAGGAGCGCTCTATACCGCTCCATAGATGATGGCTGGTCGACTCTGAGCATAATTGCGTAACAGTTGAATTTGCTCTGAGAATGGGAGAAGAATTTAACAAAATCTGCGAATAGTTCGATGTAGTAGTTGACAGAGGGCTGAATCGAGTCAGTTTCATCCAGTGTGCTGCTTTTGGTTGTGCTCAGGAAATCGCTGAGGGCATAAAATGCATCCTTTACATCCGAGAGAGAGCTTGTTAGCCTAGAACTACAAAAAAAAAGGTCTAGATGGGTATTTTAGTAACTCGTGTGAGAATCCTACTTGCAATCGTTAAGTGTCCTGAGTTTATTATGAAATTCGGTTTTTATTTCGTCTTCCACAGGGTGATAAACCTCAGGAGGGTGTGTGCGCATGGAAGAGGTTCCACTATAATGAATACTATTAGTGGAATTCTAAATGATTTATGTACTTCCGTACCTAGTAACGATCATAAACCGCTGAGCAAGGACCCACATCCGTTCGACGACTCCACGTTGAAACTCCAATCCAGCCAGCAGGATATCATAATGGCTTTTAACTTTACTTTCGAGTGCGAACAAATAGCTCCTTATTGAATCCTTTTCAGGGTCTGACGTTGTCATCTCCACTGAATGAATGGTCCAGATTAAGGCACTTGGTAGACGGCAAGGTAATTTTAGTTCAAGAGAATGGCCTATGTGAGGATTTTGGAAATGTCATTCGTTTGGCCAAAAGAAATTTTGAATTTAGGACAAAAATTTGTTTAAATTACGACAAATAAAGAGATGTTTATTTCAAACGAGTAAACAAATATGAAAAGTGCATCAAAATAATTTTGAAAAACGTGACAGAAAGCACTTGACAGACAGTTCAGCCGGATAATGGCAGCTATAAGGGGTATCTCACATCGGTGCAGCTGGTAAAGCCTATAATGAAAAAGTCGTAGCATTAAAGTAGCGGGATGAGTTTGATGTCGTTTTCCATCGGTTTTAATCAAGAATTTTCTTGTGTCGTTGGTGACACGTTGTTGTTCTTACAATGAAACATCCTTGGGCCGTATGGCAATGAAAAGTAGTCCAATATAAGGCTTTATTTGCGTTAGTGTATTCTGAGTGTCTTCCTCAGAAGAAGACACAAATCGGAAAGCGAAAAGCTCTCACAGAAGATGCTTCCGAAGACCCAATTGAACATGATACGCAGTGTTTTTTCTCCCAATGGGATATAGACACCAGTGATTGATAGACCAATGCTGCAAGATTAGTTATACAGAATTACCATCGGCATCAGGAAACCGTTGCCTTGCTCTAGGCCAGATTTAAAAGGTGGACACAATTCTACTTCTACTTTTGTTTCGTTTAAGAATTGTTTGTAACGATTTCGATGCGATTGCGAAAGATTGGCAGGTTGGAATGGTTCAGAATCATTCTATTCTAATAGTCTAACTAGATGTATTGCAATTGGATATCCCTTTAAGATCTTCGAGTGATTCATGACACATTTTTCTCGTAATACATAAATCCAAGCAACTGGAAATAATAACCTGTGCTCTCCTTGATCATACCATCCCTGTTTTCATATGTAAATCAGCTCTTCAACTGACAACAATCGAATAATTGACATTTAACAACACAAATCGGAGAAATCCCTTTCCTTTTGAATTGCAATTGATCATTTTCTACTGTGTATATCGATAACTGCAGTTGCATTTTGAATATTTAAAGAATTTTTAAATATCATCACAGGTATTTGCCGAATAGGTCTTCTTTCTTCAAAATGGTATTCAAGTGTCAAGAAGACAGTTTCCTAAAAGAAGTGAGTTAACCCCAAATATAGTCTTTAACTTAAATGATAACTCATCGCTTCTAGTTTACGGGAACAATTTTATCCTGTGAGCCTGCTAATTTGAAAGAATCAGACCGGGAGCTCAAGGGTTTCAATGTAATTCTAGATGATACCATACTCTTTCCAGAGGGCGGAGGTCAAGTTAGTATTCCATCTCATAAAGACTTCCTTTTATATGCTCTGATTATACCCCTAGCCCTGTGACTATGGAACCTTAAATGAGAAACCTGTACGAAGCGTAATTCGTAAGGGAAGCGAGGCTGTTCATTTCGTAGAACATACAGAACCTTTTACGCCGGGCGAGACTGTAAAACAAACAATCGATTGGGAACGACGTTTGGATCATATGCAACAACATTCAGGACAGCATCTAATAACAGCTCTCTTTACGCGAGACTTCAATTTGGATACAACATCATGGTGGCTTGGTACGGACTCTTCTTACATCGAGCTAGCAGCTAAAGATGTAACCAAAGAACAATTGCAAGCAGTCGAAGCTGCAGCCAATGCGCTGATCGTCGAGGGAAGGAAAGTAACTGTGGTTGTTACTTGTCCAGAAGAAGGTCTAAAGGTGAGTTCGTACGTAGAGTCGTTGCTTCTGAGGTAAGGGACTTGTTAAAGCGAAGTGACTAAGCCTTTTGATCAGTAATTTTCCTATCAACAACATCTCATCTTCTTATCGACATATACTAATAACTTCAAACCCACGCAACTACTTCTTCTGTTCAACATATAAGCAGCGATTATACGGATGGAATGAACTAAATTAAGGTCTTTTTTGTGTACAATACAAGATTTGCTTAAATGCAATGTTCCGTTCTCGCTTTAACACCTCTAAAAGGGGAGCAAGTAATCGAAGTACCAAAAGGTTCCAGGAAGTGTTCTTTTCCTCTTGCGAGCTTCTGACAAACATGCATCAAGACTAAGCCTAGTAATTCGCTTTAAATCGACTTCCACAGAAATAACTGCGAGACCATAACCTAATCCTTTTTTTCAGTTTCAAGATGCTCGTGCTCCTAGAGGTCTGCCTGCTGATCATGTGGGCCCCGTGCGAGTGGTTCGTATTGAAGGAATCGAAAGCAACATGTGCTGTGGTACACATGTTACCAACTTATCCCAACTGCAGGCAATCAAGTTGCTTCACGCGGAGAAGTCTAAAGGTCGTGTCTATGTACACTTCGTTGCAGGCAATCGAGTAATAAAGAAACTCGGTGAGTGTTATGAGCGCGAGCAAGCATTCACCGCTGTACTTAAGTAAGTGTAACCATCGAAATGAAAAACATGTTTCATCAATTCTTTTATAGGGGAGGTCCATCTACCCATTTGGAATTGATCCAGAAGCTGCAAGTCAACTTTAAGAATATTTACAAGGGTTTCCAAAAGCTATTGAAAGACAGTGCTGCAGTGGAAGCGGAGAAGCTAAACGCCTTACCCGAGAAGCCCAAGTACTTCTCCATGCACCGCAAGGATGGCATTGAACCAGACTTTATAAACATCTTCCTGCGCAGTGCCCCGCAAGATGTTTTCTACTTCCTTTCGGTTGCTGACAATACTGGCAAAGGTCATGTGGTGATGCGGGGTGATCCTGAATTGTTGGCGCAATTTGGTCCGCAGTTTTTGGAACTTCTCGACGGCAAAGGTTCCAACAATAGGGGCAATACCCTCCAAGCAAAGGTAAACAACATAAACAAAGTAAAAGAGTGTGAAGCCAAGCTAAAGGAACACTTTTCCAAATAAAGCGATTCAATTTGAAAGCAAAAAACACGTCTTTTTCTGGGAACACTTCCGTTTTATTTTCTTAAAAAAAAATGTCTCGCCTCAGTTCACACCAAACTCGACCCTTGACTGGATGTTGAATGTCATTATCTGTTGAAAGGACACTAATTAGAGGAGATTTTTTTTGTTAGGTTTTAATGGTGAATACCTCGTAAGTTCCTTAACGAAGTCTTCTGGCTTCTCTTTCGGATTCGAGAAGGGTAAGAATGTCACCTTCGCGGACGGGTCCCTTGACGTTGCGGATGATCTGACGGTTCTGCTCGCCAAGGAATTCGACTTTCACTTGGGTACACTGTCCCTGGGAACCGGTACGACCGAGAACTTTGATAACGCGAGCCCAAACAACTGGTTTATCCATGTTTATTCAATAAATTCGGTGATTTTCTCGTAGAAATTCACGTGTGCCAAACAGCTAGATTGACAGCCGGAAGAAGAAAGAGCGAGTTGGATGAAAATTTAACTTAACGAAAAATATAACATGGCCGTTGATACTTGACGATGAGTGAAGTTGGCTGTAGTCTAAGCAAAGCGGAGTTTATATCTTGTGTTTTAAATATATTTTCAGATGTTCCTGGGAGCGATAAAGAATCTTTGGAATTCTAATCTTTGGAATTTTATTATGATATTGATACCATAATTCAAGTAGTCTAGGCTGCTTCGTTTTTTCTTTTTCTTTTCGTAAAGTTTGTGCGTATGACAAGAATGTGGCGAGTATTATTTTATTTAATTGGATGTTAATGGGCACGTTACGAACTGTAGGCCTACTTTTTGAGGTAATGCCTAACATATGGAACGGCAAACGAATTTTTGACGGTTTGCACATTGACTTAAAGGGTAGGGAGAATTTTCTTACCTTCAAATCGAGTTCACTACCTCAGAAAGAAATGCTTTACTTTGTAGTCAAAACTGAATGTCTCGACCAATCAGAAACGTTTGACTACCTAGTGCCTAGAATGCGGAATGTGCCCAATTTATGTTGAAAATCTTTTGCATTTCGTAGTACGCACAATAAGTCAAATTTGATGTTTTGCTCTGTTTCCCTGATGCTTGTTGTTCTTCTTTTTTCCCCACTTGTGCTGCTAAGTATCAAAATAGACTCGGAAAGCCATACCTTCCACTGAACTCAGTCCAGACACTTGAATTATCCATTGGTTGTATTTGGCCAAACTACTTTAGCTACTTTGGTTACTTGCAATTGCGACCCTTACGAAGGAGAATAAAAATGAACAAGTCCAGCAAAACATTAACCAATGTATCGACAACAGCTGAGGAGTCGGAATAAAACGAATAAGCATATACTTTTAATGTTAGTGCAAAGGTATTTAAAAATAATGAGTTTTCAATATGCTCACAAAAAAAAGTCTCCACGAACACATATCTCAACGTAAAAATCTCCACGCGTCCTCTCTGTATTGCCGAACACAACCGCCCAAGCTGTCAACGCGTGGAGATAACTCGTCAAAACGCGGCTCCACGTAATAGCGATTTTGTAGAGTTTTCCCGCCGCTGACAGTGCCAGAGAAAGTATCGTCGTTTTCTTACACCACCACCACATTACAGTGGACACATCGACACCGTTTCATCTTCTTTGCTTCGCTTTACTGTCACTATTCCATTGCCAGTGGACATCATTCGTCGTGCACGTAAAAGTACACTTTTATTTAAGAAGAAAAACGGAAAAATTATAAATAAAAACCATGAAAACTAGCCTCCTGTTCCTGCTGCTGGTCAGCCCCTTAATCATTTGCACCTTCAACAGCCGTAAGTACCTTCCAATTGTTTTTATTTAGACCGCCTGTAGCCTTATCCCCGATATATACGTGGCACCGATTATGGGAGCTGCCCTTTCTCCTTGAATCCACTTGAAGAACCTCTTTTCTCTTTCTTCCTTCAGCCAACAGATTCTCTGCTTACGCTGAGGACGATGTTGAGGATGACCTCGTCGATGTGGAAAGTGACGATGGAGCAGTGACTGGCGAAGACGTCGAGGTAGATGATGAGGTTGAATCGACAAAGTCTCCAAATGCTGACACGTTCCTATTGTTCACGAAGCCTCTATACACGCCTGGAGTGCAGCTTGATCTGCCCGGAGGCAAGCCAGTAGAATTTCTTATCGGTTTCTCGAATTTGGGCGAAGACGAGTTTGTTATCGAGACCGTAGAGGCCTCTTTCCGTTATCCAGCTGACTTCAACTACTACATTCAGAACTTCTCTGCCGTCGCCTATAACAGAGAGGTCAAGGCTGGCTATGAGGGTACGGTCTCGTACTCCTTCCTGCCATCGGACACTTTCGCTGGACGTCCCTTCGGCCTGAACATTGGTCTGAACTATCGTGATTCGAATGGTGCCCACTTCACCGAAACTGTCTTCAATGAAACTGTTCTTATCTCTGAGGTCGACGAGGGTTTGGACGGCGAAACTTTCTTCTTGTACGTTCTTCTCGCTGGTATTGTCGTTCTTCTACTGGTGCTCGGTCAACAAATGCTTCTCGGCTCCTCAGGCAAGAGGAAACGCTTCCAAACCACAAAGAAGCCCATCGAAACCGGAACAATCAGCGATGGAAACATCGACTACGAGTGGGTTCCTGAAGAAACTTTGCGTGCACTTCGTAAGTTTTATTTATAATCTCCCCCCTCGTAGGACAGCTTTGTAAAGCCCTTTTCATTTGTTTTTTTGCAGAAAAATCTCCACCAAAGTCTCCCAAGTCGAAGACCTCCCCCAAGGCTAAGCCCAGCCAGAGTCCCAAACAGAGCACAAGTCCCAAGCAGCGGAAAGTGAAACGCTCAGCTGGCTCCGACGACTAGACTGTAAGACTGTATTGTAGTGCTTCTGTAATTTCATTTTGAGAATTATGAGTTTTTATAGAGGAAGTGTGTGTTGGATAGGAAGAGTTTTTGTCTTCGTTACTTGAAGACACCTTGTAGTTTTTTTTTTTTTTTGTTTCTTTTGATACTCTTACGTTTACTTTTCATTCATACGTATGTAAACTCAAGCGAACTAACTAATAATAATAAACGAAGGAAAATATTTTAATTCTCATCGCCTGTGCTGCAGTGAACAATATTATACACTTCGATACGAAGTTTCAAAACATACAGTTAAACAAAAGAAATAGTAGGATATGTTTTGTACAAGTTTTTTAATTAAATTAAATTATACGACAAATAATAAAGAAGAACCCCTATATTGTAGCATGAATGAAAAACATTGAAAAAAAAAATAAATAAATTTAACAAAAAAAGCAATTTTCGTTTTTATTTTGAAGTTAAAGTGTTTAACTGGATATTTATCGAGAAGTGGCACATAAAAGCGGTCGAGGTCAGGTAGAATGCGTGATGGTCAACGTAACAAATCATCTAATAGACTAAAGTGGCTTTCTACACGTTGCAAACTACTTTCTTAGGCTGTACAGTGGTTCATTGCTGTGAAGAGTGTACCTCAACAATAGAGTTACAAGGCCATTAGCCTAGTAGCCATTACGAAATTTCAAAGAGCGCTCATCAGTACCACCAATGCGATGCGATCAACTTTAACTGTAGGCGTTGATGATGTTCTCAATCTGCTTCCCTGTATACAATCATCGGCAGACATATGCAACTCATGTCATCATGAAAAGACCTTTCCATTATTGTAAGAGTTTTCACATAATTTCCGAAGGAATCCAAGAATGCGTTTCAGTGATGAGAAGCTTGCAGTGCCAGCATTCGCCATCTAAAATTAACAGTCTAATGAGCAAAGAGAATCACAGGATTGTGTGTCCTTTGTGATGATAGTTCTTATGAAAACATGGTTCTTCCGCAAGATATTCATGGTTTTCTCGCAAGCAATTCGAAAAACTCCATTCGTTTCAGAGATCCCCATTTGTGAGAAAATATCACAATTTGGTCTGCAGTTTCGTAACCCTCTCTACAAGTTTCAAAGGCAGAGCTTAAGTCTAGCATATCTAAATACTATTTAGAGCCTTAATAGTCCGTTAATAAGTCATCTGCAATCTTATCTTCCGAGAAACAGGAAGGATGAAACGGATCTAGTAGGTCCGATCGCGTACTTTCTGCACTTAAATTCGTAGATTATCAAATTCCAAAGAGTGGGGGTAAAATTCCCTCAGAGAGAGCTAAAATTAAGAAAAAGTAAACGAACAAGAAAAATTTGAAAATACACTAATTTGTCAGATTTGACAGTTTTCACAAACCAGCCCACAGAAATTCCTTGCACTAAAATTCGTAGCATGGGGAAATTGCTTACTCTCTCGTGTGCGCTCTTTTTTTGCGAAAAACTACGAAAATTCTCCGTACGCGAACAACTTTTCGTAGAAATTAGTAAATTTTCGTAAAAAATCGTTGTTTTGGGAGGGCGAACGGACCCACCTGCATTTGGGAGAAACTTTCCAATCATAAGAAATCCAATTGTCAATGGAAGACCCAACACTGATTCAATATATTTGAAGAGAGAAACTTCCTATCCATGATCATTCCAAGATATTTGGCTTCAAACCATTCAGACTGGTAACGAGTCTCTTTCTTGGAAAAATAACAACTTTCGCTTTAACCGACCGAAAGCACATTCCTACTACACCATTCATCAACGATGTCTAAGGAGGCCTGCCCATTATCACTAGAAGATTGCTAGAGATTTTAAAGGTTGCATAAGCCAACCCTTTGACATACACCAAGGAAGCGTCTTAAGTCCTTTGCTATTTATTGCAGTCTTTGACTGCATCAATTATTCTTTGCTGAAGATGGAACCACCATAAGCGAGAATTAGTGTATGTCTAGGTGGATGTTTTGTAGGAAAATAAAAAGCCGAGTTTGTAAAAATGATCCCGTAAGTGTAGGGTGGATGAAGTGTTATAGAAGGTCTAAAAGGTAAGCTTTACAACGCAGTTGTACGTTTTACAAAAATGGACCATATACAGAAAGTGTGAGGGAAAAATAACGACCACTGAGATGAAGATGCTTCGCTAAGAGCAGATGTAACAAAGCTTGATAGAATGAGAACTGCAAAGATTCAAGGAAGTTAGAGCAAGATCGGATCAGAGATCTGTTAAAGCAAAAACACCGGCGTTTGATTGACTTCAGTGAAGAAGTAAACCAAAATCGGTCAAAGCTTGCCACTTGGTACTTTCTGATGTCAAACAATCGAGCCCCACAGGGGAACCAGTAGGCCTGCAGTAAAATGGGAGGCTATTCCGGAATGGGCTACTTTGGATAGGGGTGCTATTACTGTTGGGATAAAAGAAAATAGAGTATTAACTGACACACAGGAATAGGGTATCCAACCCTCGGCTCCAAATGGATTTTAAGTTCCCCATAGGTTTTTTTTAAAGAGTGTATTTATTCTTTGTTATCACAGTTGTACGTTCGAAGGCTTTGCAATCCTCCCCATGAATTACATTCACCCCAGTAAAACTTGTAGCTGGTCATACTCGTCTCAATATTAATAATCAATTTAATTTTGTTTGTTAATAAACCATTAATGACGAAAACTTTTATGATGTTGATCTAAACTCGTTTAATTCTACGTTCTGTGCTGTTGAAATTAAAAAAAATAATTCTATAAAAACTTTCTTTCAAATTCTTTACATGTTTAGTATCTTTAAAGTTGTCGTCATTTAAGGTTGCGGTTTTTTTATTTTTCAAACAAAATGGTATCGAAAGGCCTAGTTCTACTGATTGTTGTAGTTTTTGCGGTAATTATAGAAAGCTATCCTCAGCGAAAGGTAGAAGTAGACAATGATGATTCTGATGACAATGATTCAAATGATTCTAATGATTCAAACGATTCCAAAGACAACTCTTCAGAAGAAAATATAGATGGCGATGACGATAATCGTTTGCCTCGTATTTTGCTATAATGGACGGGAGAGGATTATGGAGAAAAGTAATCATTTTTTATTTAAATATTTATAATTTCAAAACACAAAATTAAAGTTTTCTTTTTAAATTCTTTCAGTTTTGTGGTTATCTTAAAGTAGACTTCAAATATAGTTGTAACTACTTTATTGTGTTAAAAAAGTGGAATTTACTTAACCAAATAAATAAAGAGCATTAGCATTAAATGCAAAAAATGTAAATTTACTTTTTTTTTCATTATCATTGCAAGATAGAAATTTTTGTTTTAGCCCTAAGTAAGAAATCTTCAACTTCAAGTTTTAGTTCCCGAAGGGGTGGATTTTATTTTTATTTTACAAACATACATATTTCATTGAAAATTGAATTTTAAATTGTGAACTTTTAAAACGAAAAATCTACAAATTTTCTTTTTTAGTGTTCCGGACCTTAAAAGACGGAACACTTATGGGTTTGATACGGTGTCTGTCTGTCCGTTAGTCTGTCACAGCGCTGTAACTTTTGAACAGACATAGAGAGCTGAAACTTTCGCTATGTATACATTATGTTGGAGCCCGCACAAGATGGTGGAAATGAATTTCTTTTTAGGGCCCTTTTTTGGGCACCTTGTATGAAAAAAAAAATTATTTTGTTTCCCATCATGTGGCATATTAATATAATGAGAATATTACAAGGGCTTCATATATGTAAAAAATATTTTTTTTCTGGCAAAATCTGTTGCACAAAAAACCTTGCCAAACATTTGAAAAATGGGCTTTTTAGTGAACGACCTACCACATCTAGTCTAGACGCAGTGTTTATCCGACGGATAACGTGAATTAGAAAAGCTAATTCAGCTAAAAATTTGATTTTCTTTAAGTAATTTGAAGATATTATAAATAGCCCTGATGTGGTGGTTGGGCTCATCAGTAGACGACCTACCACATCTTATCCTTAAGACACAATAACGATTAAGGACAGTCGATTTCAATTTTATGTCCGATAGAGCTTATACAAAAACCGAGAACTATATACTATATGTATGTAGTATATAAAAAAAATCATAAAATATAAGAAAAAAGTGTATCTTATCTTATATACACAAATTCTCCACCTCTTAATAAGATACACTAAGTCCCCCGGTATTGGTTTGTACCGAATTTTAAAGTAAAATTGATAGATAAGAGATCGATCGATAAAATTTAAAAGCTTTGTCCAAAAGCCTAACTAAATATGTGATAATAAATAAAATAAAATAAATATATATATATATATATATATATATATATAAAATATATATATATATATATATATATATAAAAACTCCACTACAGTTTGTAGGGAGGGTGATCTCTTGAAAAAAAAATAAAATAGAAAAAAAAAATAAAAAGAAAAAAAAAAAAAAAAAAAAAGAAAACAAGGAAAAAAGAAAAAAGAAGAAATAAGAAAAAGAAAAAAGGCAAACAAGGAAAAAAGAAAAAAAAAAGAAAAGAAAAAATATCCCACCACCAAATTAAATAGATGTAATAAGTCTCTCCTGTACTACCGATTTCGACTTCGACGCGACTTCCGAAAATCAAAATCATTCCAAACCAACGAAATTGTCTTGATTCCCATTTTCTGTGGCTATTATGGATACAGGAATGTAAACACACACTCTTTTGATTAGCCGCAACCGAAACCCGGTGCTTTCTTATAAACGAACGGGGAAGGTTTTATTGTATCTTTGAAAGACGTTTTAGTCGAAATAATACTAGTTCAATTTCACAAAAGGATATATTATAAAACTCCATGGAATTAATTCGAACAAAGTAAGAGCTCTCTCGAGAAGGTCATAGGTCCAACATTCTACAAAATAGCCTAACGGTGTACACTTTAAATACCTAAGCTCACGAAATCTATAGAATTTTCAATACCTTGTATCCAATTTTCTACGAAAAACGAAACAAAAGCACGTTCATAGTTACGAACAGTGATGTTCAAATATGTGTAAAAAACTATGTTTACCTTTTTTACGTTTGATTAGCGTAAATAAGTGTAAACAACGTAAAAATCCCGTAAAAAAGGTAAAGAAGAGGTAAATAAAGTACATTACTGAGAAAAATCAGAGGCATTGCAATATCTGTCAAAATCCAAATAAATAATATAACTGTCATCTTAAGCATTGAAGCTTCTTAATATACCAGCATCTTCGCGCAAATTGAAAGGGTTTTCCCAAACTGGGCTCAAATGCATAGTCCTTTAAGAAATCGATTGACCTTTGAAAGGTCTAAAACACTCATTCATGTATATTTTTCACTAAATTCAACTAATGCAGACTATATAGATATTGAAACAGAAGATTAATAAATATTGTATATGTTTCACTGTTAAAAAAAATAAAATTGTTCTCGATTTTTTATTTGTTCAGACTTCATTATTATATGTATTTCAGAAAAAGAATACAGTATAATATAATAACAGGGTTATTATACCCTATCCTAAGGGTATATTAAGTTTGATACATAGTTTGTAACATAGAGAAATATTGAAGATAGACCACATAAAGTATATATATAAATGATCAGCATCACTAGCCGAGTCGATTGAGCTATGTCCGTCCGTCCGTCCGTCCGTCCGTCCGTCTGTCACCTGTTTTTGGGCCTTAAATTTTGAGCTAGGACAATGAAATTTTGTATACGAAGTCCTTGTATATCGGGACAGAACAAGTGTAAAAATTTTTAAAATCCGCCCACTGACACGCCCACTTTTCAAAAAAATCACCTTTTTTCACTATTTTCATATGAAACTCGAAAAAACTTACTTGAGCAAATATGTAGATATCCACTTAATCTACAAATCGTCTATACATTGTATATGGCCACGCCCACTTTTTAGGGGCGTTTACTTCAAAAATTAGTTTTCGAGTAAAAATATTAGTTTATAGGGCAAAATAGAAAATTTTGTGAATACATTTTCCACCGCCCATTCAAACGACCAAATAAGATAGGGATAGGGCATCATACGATCCGCCCCAAGCGGATTGTAGCATTTTTCACTGGTTCCTAATAAATTCATTGCTGGGGGTCCGTATTCCGCATATTACGCATACGTTTAAAGGTTGACAAACGTTGGATTAGAGAATCTGTTTTCAACAAATCGGGCTTTTTAATAATTTGATCGAAAAGAAGATAAAACCCAAAAGTTTTTTGCATACCGCACAGATTAATCAGATACAACTCTTATCGTCTGTTTTGAAGCTCCCCAATTTATATTATTTACCGTGTTTTTTTATACCCTATCCCAGGGTATATTAAGTTTGATACATAGTTTGTAACATAGAGAAATATTGAAGATAGACCACATAAAGTATATATATAAATGATCAGCATCAGTAGCCGAGTCGATTGAGCCATGTCCGTCCGTCTGTCCGTCTGTCCGTCTGTCCGTCTGTCCGTCCGTCCGTCCGTATGTCACCAGTTTTTGGGCCTTAAATTTTGAGCTAGGTTGATGAAATTTTGTATACGAGGTCTTTGGAAAAGTAAGCAATACAAGTGTAAAAATTTTTAAAATCCGCCCACTGACACGCCCACTTTTCAAAAAAATCACTTTTTTTCACTATTTTCATATGAAACTCGAAAAAACTTACTTGGGCAAATATGTAGATATCCACTTAATCTACAAATCGTCTATACATTGTATATGGCCACGCCCTTTTTGGGGGCGTTTACTTCAAAAATTAATTTTCGAGTAAAAATATTAGTTTATAAGGCAAAATAGAAAATTTTGTGAATACATTTTCCACCGCCCACTGACACGACCAAATAAGATAGGGATAGGGTATCATACGATTCACTCCAGGCGGATTGTAGCATTTTTCACTGGTTTTTTTACTTTTTTTCATAGTAAAAATTCACCATGTAAAAAACTAACGTAAAAAACCGTAAAAAACGTAAAGTAAAAAAATCGAACAACACTGGAAGCAACTCAAAGAAGTGCACCTAACTTCAGGCTGGATGTATGGAAGACCTCTCTAAGGGGTTGGATAAACTCAAAGAAGTGCACCCAACTTCAAGCTGAATGTATTAAAGACCTCTACAGGCGGTTGGAGGAACTCAAAGAAGTGCACGCAACTTCAAGGTAAATGTATGGAAGACCTCTATAGGGGGTTTGGAGATATGCACTCAACTTCAAGCTGATGGTATGGAAGACCTCTACAGGCGGTTGGAAAAACTCAAAGAAGTGCATCCAACTTCAAGCTATATGTATGGAAGACCTCTGTTGGGGATTGGAGCAATTCAAAGAAGTGCACTCCAAGCTGAATTTATGGACGACCTCTCTACTGGGTTGGATTAACACACAAAAGTGCACCCAACTTCAAGCTGAATGTATTAAAGACCTCTACAGGCGGTTGGTGGTACTTAGAGAAGTGCATCCAACTTCAAGTTGAGTATATGGAAGACCTCTATGGGGCGTTGGAAGAACTCATAGAAGCGCGCCCAACTTCAAGCTAAATGTATCGAAGACCTCTATAGGCGGTTGGAGAAACAAAAAGAAGTGCATCCAACTTCAAGCTAAATGTATGGAAGATCTCTATAGGCGGTTTTTAGCAACCAGTGATGTTCAAATCTGTGTAACAAAAACTATTTTTACCTTCTTACGTTTGATTAGCGTAAATAAGTGTAAACAACGTAAAAATCCCTCGAAGTTGGGTGCACTTCTCTGAGTTAATCCAACCCCCTATAGAGGTCGTCCATATACTCACCTTGAAGTTGGGTGCACTTCTTTGAGTTTCTCCAACCATACCGTACAATCAACTTGAAGTTGGGTGCACATCAATTTGAGTTCCTCCGACCGCCTATAGAGGTCTTCCATACCTTCAACTTGAAGTTGGGTGCACTTCTTTGATTTCCTCCAACCGCCTCTAGAGGTCTTCCATACCTTCAACTTGAAGTTGGGTGCACTTCCTTGAGTTCCTCCAACCGCCTATAGAGGTCGTCCATACATAAAGCTTGAAGTTGGATGCACTTGTTTGAGTTTCTCCAACCGCCTATAGAGGTCGTCCATACATTAAGCTTGAAGTTGGATGCACTTCTATGAGTTTCTCCAATCGCCTGTAGAGGTCTTCCATACATTTAGCTTGAAGTTGGATGCACATCCTTGAGTTCTTCCAACGCCCTATAGAGGTCTTCCATATACTCAACTTGAAGTTGGATGCGCTTTTTTGTGTTAATCCAACCCCCTAGAGTCTTTAATACATTCAGCTTGAAGTTGGGTGCGCTTTTTTGTTTTAATCCAACCCCCTAGAGAGGTCTTCCATAAATTCTGCTTGGAGTGCACTTCTTTGAATTGCTCCAAACCCCAACAGAGGTCTTCCATACATTTAGCTTGAAGGTGAGTGCACATCTTTTGAGTTCCTCCAAACCCCTATAGAGGTCTTCCATACACATACAATTAACTTGAAGTTGGTTGCACATCATTTTGAGTTCCTCCAACCCCCTATAGAGGTCTTCCATGCAATCAGCTTGAAGTTGGGTGCGCTTTTTTGTGATAATCCAACCCCCTAGAGAGGTCTTCCATAAATTCTGCTTGGAGTGCACTTCTTTGAATTGCTCCAAACCCCAACAGAGGTCTTCCATACATTTACCTTGAAGTTGGGTGCACTTCTTTGAGTTCCTCCAACCGCCTATAGAGGTCTTCCATATACTCAACTTGAAGTTAGGTGCACTACTTTGAGTTCCTCCAACCGCCTGTAGAGGTCTTCCATACAATCAGCTTGAGGTTGGGTGCACTTCTTGAGTTTATCCAACAACCTACAGAGGTCTTCCATACCGTCAACTTGAAGTTGGGTGCAGAAACATTTGCATTTGCACATCTTCCATACATTTAGCTTGAAGTTGGATGCACTTCTTTGAGTTTCTCCAACCACCTATAGAGGTCTTCGATACATTTAGCTTGAAGTTGGGCGCGCTTCCTTGAGTTCTTCCAACGCCCTATAGAGGTCTTTCATATACTCAACTTGAAGTTGGATGCACTTCTTTAAGTGCATTCAACCGCCTGTAGAGGTCTTTAATACATTCAGCTTGAAGTTGGGTGCACTTCTTTGTGTTAATCCAACCCCTTAGAGAGGTCTTCCATACATTCAGCTTGAAGTTGGATGCACTTCTTTGAGTTTCTCCAACCGCCTATAGAGGTCTTCCATACAATCAGCTTGAAGTTGGATGCACTTCCTTGATTTCCTCCAACCGCCTCCAGAGGTCTTCCATACCTTCAACTTTAAGTTGGGTGCACTTCTTTGAATTCCTCCAACCCCTAACAGAGGTCATCCATACAATCAGCTTGAAGTTGGGTGCACATCAATTTGAGTTCCTCCGACCGCCTATAGAGGTCTTCCATACCTTCAACTTGAAGTTGGGTGCACTTCTTTTATTTCCTCCAACCGCCTCTAGAGGTCTTCCATACCTTCAACTTGAAGTTGGGTGCACTTCCTTGAGTTCCTCCAACCGCCTATAAAGGTCGTCCATACATCAGCTTGAGGTTGGGTGCACTTCTTGAGTTTATCCAACAACCTACAGAGGTCTTCCATACCGTCAACTTGAAGTTGGGTGCAGAAACATTTGCATTTGCACATCTTCCATACATTTAGCTTGAAGTTGGATGCACTTCTTTGAGTTTCTCCAACCACCTATAGAGGTCTTCGATACATTTAGCTTGAAGTTGGGCGCGATTCCTTGAGTTCTTCCAACGCCCTATAGAGGTCTTTCATATACTCAACTTGAAGTTGGATGCACTTCTTTAAGTGCATTCAACCACCTGTAGAGGTCTTTAATACATTCAGCTTGAAGTTGGGTGCACTTCTTTGTGTTAATCCAACCTCTTACAGAGGTCTTCCATACATTCAGCTTGGAGTTGGGTGCACTTCTTTGAGTTTCTCCAACCGCCTATAGAGGTCTTCCATACCTTCAACTTGAAGTTGGGTGCACTTCTTTGATTTCCTCCAACCGCCTCTAGAGGTCTTCCATACCTTCAACTTGAAGTTGGATGCACTTCTTTGAGTTCCTCCAACCGCCTATAGAAGTCGTCCATACATTAAGCTTGAAGTTGGATGCACTTCTATGAGTTTCTCCAACCGCCTGTAGAGGTCTTCCATACATTTAGCTTGAAGTTGGATGCACTTCCTTGAGTTCTTCCAACGCCCTATAGAGGTCTTCCATATACTCAACTTGAAGTTGGATGCACTTCTTTATGTGCCTCCAACTGCCTGTAGAGGTCTTTAATACATCCAGCTTGAAGTTGGGTGCACTTCTTTGAGTTAATCCAACCTCTTACAGAGGTGTTCCCTACATTCAGCTTGGAGTTGGGTGCACTTCTTTGAGTTAATCCAACCCCTTAGAGAGTTGTTCCATACATTCAGCTTGGAGTTGGGTGCACTTCTTTGAGTTGCTTCCAGTGTTGTTCGACTTTTTTACTTTACGTTTTTTACGTTTTTTTACGTTGGTTTTTTACATGGTGAATTTTTACTATGCTTATGTAAAAAACGCAAAAAAGTAAAAAAAAAAACACGGTAAATAATATAAATTGGCGAGCTTCAAAACAGACGATGAGAGTTGTATCTGATTAATCTGTGCGGTATACAAAAAACTATTGGGTTTTATCTTCTTTTCGATCAAATTATTAAAAAGCCCGATTTGTTGAAAACAGATTCTCTAATCCAACGTTTGTCAACCTTTAAGCGTATGCGGAATATGCGGAATACGGACCCCCAGCAAAGAATTTATCAGGAATAACCCTGTTATTATATTATAATGTATTCTTTTCCTGAAATACATATAAAAATGAAGTCTGACCAAATAAAAAATCGAGAAAAATTTGATTTTTTTAACAGTGAAACATATACAATATTTATTACTGTTCTGTTTCGATATCTACATATATAGTCTGCATTAGTTGAATTTAGTGAAAAATATACATGAATGAGTGTTTTAGACCTTTCAAAGGTCAATCGATTTCTTAAAGGACTATGCATTTGAGCCCAGTTTGGGAAAACCCTTTCAATTTGCGCGAAGATGCTGGTATATTAAGAAGCTTCAATGCTTAAGATGACAGTTATATTATTTATTTGGATTTTGACAGATATTGCAATGCCTCTGATTTTTCTCAGTAATGTACTTTATTTACCTCTTCTTTACCTTTTTTACGGGATTTTTACGTTGCTTACACTTATTTACGCTAATCAAACGTAAAAAAGGTAAAAATAGTTTTTTTTACACAGATTTGAACATCACTGGTTGCTCCAACTGCCTATAGATGTCCTCCATACATTTAGCTTGAAGTTGGAAGCACTTCTTTGAGTTTTTCCAACCGCCTATAGAGATCTTCCATACATTTAGCTTGAAGTTGGATGCACTTCTTTGAGTTTCTCCAACCGACTATAGAGGTCTTCCATTCAATCAGCTTGAAGTTGGGTGCGCTTTTTTGTGTTAATCCAACCCCTTAGAGAGGTCTTCCATAAATTCAGCTTGGAGTGCACTTCTTTGAATTGCTCCAAACCCCAACAGAGGTCTTCCATACATTTAGCTTGAAGGTGAGTGCACATCTTTTGAGTTCCTCCAAACCCCTATAGAGGTCTTCCATACATTTACCTTGAAGTTGGGTGCACTTCTTCTCTAACCCCCTACAGATGGATACCATACATTAGCTTGAAGTTGGGTACACTTCTCTGAGTTCCACCAACCCCCTATAGAGGTCTTCCATATACTCAACTTGAAGTTGTGTGCACTTCTTTGAGTTTCTCCAACCGCCTGTAGAGGTCTTCCATACAATGAGCTTGAAGTTGGATACACATCAATTAGAGTTTCTCCAACCGCCTACAGAAGTCTTCCATACAATCAGCTTGAAGTTGGGTGCACATCAATTTGAGTTTCTCCAACCGCATGTAGAGGTCGTCCATACCTTCAGCTTGAAGTTGGGTGCACATCAATTTGAGTTTCTCCAACCGCATGTAGAGGTCGTCCATACAATCAGCTTGAAGTTGGGTGCACATCAATTTGAGTTTCTCCAACCGCATGTAGAGGTCGTCCATACAATCAGCTTGAAGTTGGGTACACATCATTTTGAGTTCCTCCAACGCCCTATAGAGGTCTTCCATATACTCAACTTGAAGTTGGGTGCACTTTTTTAAGTTTCTCCAACCGCCTGTAGAGGTCTTCCATACAATGAGCTTGAAGTTGAATACACATCAATTTGAGTTTCTCCAACCGCCTACAGATGTCTTCCATACAATCAGTTTGAAGTTGGGTGCACATCAATTTGAGATTCTCCAACCGCCTACAGATGTCTTTTCATACCTTTAGCTTGAAGTTGGGTACACATCATTTTGAGTTCCTCCAACGCCCTATAGAGGGCTTCCTTATACTCAACCTGAAGTTGGGCGCACTTTTTTGAGTTCCTCCAACGGCCTATAGAGGTCTCCCATCCAATTTGCTTGAAGTTGGGTGCACTTCTTTGAGTTCATCCAACCGCCTATAGAGATCTTCCATACATTTAGCTTGAAGTTGGATACACTTCATTGAGTTTCTCCAACCGCCTGTAGGTTGGAGGTACACAAAGAAGTGCACCCAACTTCAAGTTGAGTATATGGAAGACCTCTATAGGGCGTTGGTGGAACTCAAAATGATGTGTACCCAACTTCAAGCTAAAGGTATGAAAAGACATCTGTAGACGGTTGGAGAATCTCAAATTGATGTGCACCCAACTTCAAACTGATTGTATGGAAGACATCTGTAGGCGGTTGGAGGAACTCAAAATGATGTGCAACCAACTTCAAGTTAATTGTATGTGTATGGAAGACCTCTATAGGCGATTGGAGGAACTCAAAGAAGTGCACCCAACTTCAAGCTAAAGGTATGGAAGACCTCTGTAATAAATATTGTATATGTTTCACTGTTAAAAAAACTCAAATTTTTCTCGATTTTTTATTTGGTCAGACTTCATTATTACATGTATTTCAGAAAAAGAATACAGTATAATATAATAACAGGGTTATTCCTGATAAGTTCATTGCTGGGGGTCCGTATTCCGCACATTCCGCATACGCTTAAAGGTTGACAAACGTTGGATTAGAGAATCTGTTTTCAACAAATCGGGCTTCTTAATAATTTGATTTTAAAGAAGATAAAACCCAATAGTTTTTTGTATACCGCACGATTAATCAGATACAACTCTCATCGTCTGTTTTGAAGCTCGCCAATTTATATTATTTACCGTGTTTTTGTTTTTTTTACTTTTTTAGGTTTTTTACATAAGCATAGTAAAAATTCACCATGTAAAAAACCAACTTAAAAAAACGTAAAAAACTACGTAAAAAACGTAAAGTAAAAAAGTCGAACAACACTGGTTACGAAACAAAGATAAACACTTTTGAATTATTTCCCACGACAAATTTTAACAAAATTATGGTGCCAATGCACAAATTTCAGCAAAGAGAGCTCTATTTAAAAATTAGCCGTGCACTCAGTTTTCCTTGAACTAAATTTGAATCGAAAAATCTTACAAATTTAAAGTTGTCACTTCCCTTTCGAAGTTTTCTTAAGTTTTTCAACAAGTTTTTTGAGTAAAACTTTGTTAAGTTGGCTATAAATAAGGTACCATGGTTACCAACTTTAGCCAAAAACGTGCTATGCGATCTCATAGGTCTTCACTAAAATTAGTTTGAATATGAAAATTTACACAAAATCACTGGAGCAGTTTTCGAAAAAGATACATTTTGATAAGCAATTGTACCATTTTTAAGATTTAAAACCAAAAATTAATGGTACGCCATTATATAAAACTTTACCAAACTAGTTCAAATATGAAATTCTAAGAAAATTGAATAAATTAGAGCCACTTTCGTGTAAATTGGCTTAATCCTTGAAAAAGTAATGTTACAGAAGCTTTTGGCCAAACACTTTTTAAGGCATTTTATAGCATTTGTGTTTTGTAATCTAATTAAAGAACTTTTTAATGAAATTGCTTAATCCCTTTTCAAGAAAATTTAATCGCCTTTTATACAAATTGGCCATAATTACCGTTACAACAATTTGTAGCCAAAATAAGGTACACCATCTTATTGCACGTGTCTGTACTAGTCTCAGTGTGGAATTTGAACGAAATCATATAAGCCAAATAATTTATAAGTATTTTTTTTTATATGTTGTTAACAATTTTAGTAAAAAATTATACACGTCATCTGATTGGGATTTCCTAGACTAGATCGGGTATGAGATATAAAAAAAATTGTAGGAACCGTTTTCCAGCAAATCTTTTTTTTTACGAAAAGTACCGTTAATATTAGGGCTAAAACAAAAATTTCAATTTCTCCTCTAGGAATTACCCAACAGACCTCAGGTACCAAGTTTGATCAAAATCCGTGCACGCGTTTAGGCTGTAGCCCCGCGGACAGACAGACAGAATTTCCAGACTCATATTTTTCGACTTCTTTTTAAGGGCAATGTCAGAAAACCTCGATATCGAAATTTTTTACATTTTTTTTTTTTTTATAAAATGTTTGTCGAGCGATATTACCCTTTTCTCAGGAATATATAAAAAATAAAAGAATATATATATAACAACTCCACTACAGTTCGTAGGGAGGGCGTTCTCCTGAAAAGAAAAAGAAGAAATATTCCACCACCAATGCAGATGCCTATTCTAAAGCCCTAATCCCCCTCACTACCGACACCGAAAGGCAGGCTGATAAACCTCGACCGTCTTAAGGCTTCCACACACCGCCGTGATAGCGATCTTTAGCAACACGTCATGCGTGTATTGAAGTTTGTGCATGCACACCGAATTCGAAATACAAATTATATCGGCGACGTATCTATCGTTGTATTCAGCAGTCGATCATTTTATCGCGCAATGGTGAATATGGAAAAGATAATTTCTTGATTTGGATAATAATTGTACTCGCGATCGCTATCGCAGCGTTGTGTGAAAGCCTTTAAGGACAGCCGATTAAATTAAAAGAAAAAAAATACTCTCTTTTGTATTATGAAGCCTGGCTTTTGTATAAATGTCTGTCGAGCGATTCTACCCTATCATCATGAATATATATATGTATATATAATAAAAAAATATACAACAACTCCACTACAGTTCGTAGGGAGGGTGAACTTCTGAAAAGAAAAAGAAGAAATATCCCACCACCAAAAGTCCTAATCCCCCCACACTACCGAAACCGAATACCGAGTAGAATTAGAATTATCTTGTCCGTCTTAAGGACGGCCATTTAATTAAAAAAAAATACACACACACACACTCTTTTTTTTTTTTTTTTGACGCCGATCGCTAATTCCCTATGCCCCTTAATAAATAAAAGAATATATATAACAACTCCACTACAGTTCGTAGGGAGGGCGATCTCCTGAAAAGAAAAAGAAGAAATATCCCACCACCAAATGGATATTCTCACTTCAATTCATAAGTCTAACCAACGACAGTTTTCGGAAAATAAATTACTGCTCTTCGTTATGAATCGTAAAAACTTGCCGGCGACGTGAAGTGAGGATCCAAAAAATATAATAAAATATAAAAACACACAACTTACATAGATTTTTTATGCTGCTTGCTTACTGCTTACACTGCCTCAACTCCTGTTCATCAGCTTTCCTTCGTCATCCTTGTTAGTTGTCGTTGTTCTCCTCTTAAAGTGCACATCCAGTTGCAGGCCACAGCTTCACTCCACACACACACACATACTTACGCGTTAAATTATTCGACCAGCGCGACATCGTAGTCGAAAAATAAAACATAAACCAAGAAATTCTTTCGAAAAAAAATGATTTCTATTTTACGCACAAAATTCATACATACATATGTATGTATGTACAATAACACTCACGAAAAAAAAAAAAAAAACACTCACTAAACCGCACTCCGCAAAACTACACTCACGACTGAGCCCGAGTAGCCGGCCACTAAACCGATCTGGTCCATGCTCGACCGCACTCCACGAAACTACACTCACGACTGAGCCCGAGTAGCCGGCTACTAAACCGATCTGCACCCCACGAGGGTGCACCACCGACTGAACCCCATCTATGCACAAACTTGTTTGTGTGGATGTTCTTGTGTGACGATCGAATTAATTTGCTTTTTTTTTGTTGTTTTTAGTGTTCCGGACCTTAAAAGGAAAGACGGAACACTTATGGGTTTGATACGGTGTCTGTCTGTCATAGCCCTGTAACTTTTGAACCGTTAGACATAAAGAGCTGAAACTTTCGCTATGTATACATTATGTTGGAGCCCGCACAAGATGGCGGAAATGAATTTCATTTTGGGGCCCTTTTTTTGGGCACCTTGTATGAAGGGCAAAAAAAAATTATTTTGTTTCCCATCATGTGGCATATCAATATAGTCATCACACTTTAGATCTATTCTTCACCACAGTCTCTGTTTCCACTTGGGAGATTGGATCATTGTCTGCTGTCAGCTACATCCTTGTACTTCGGCCTTCAGAATTTTTGACTTTTTCATTTCCGCTTTAAAACTTTGTTTGCCAAAATAGGTTTTAAGCATTTCTCGCCTCTTGCGCCGTCTAATGTGTCAGTGATTTTATATCAATCCTCTTCCTTAATGCTCAAACTATATGCTGAGTCAGACCGTCATCACAGTTTCTAGGTCTAAGAAGATCTTGTTGTCGCTGCACTTTCTCTTCAGTTAAGTCGTAAGGAATTTTGGCCTAGTAGGTGCTCTACGATGGGTGGAATAGCCACAACCCGCTCTTCTTTTTTACCTGTGATAATTTAGGGACATTTCTAGAGCGTTGCGTCATTCTTTCCATCTGTTGATAGTGGCGGCATCAATTTAAACAAAAGATGTCGCCATGGGCAAATCTTTCGATCAGGACAACCATCTTGGCGAGGATTATGGTGATCAAGCTCCTCACAAAGTCGTAAGTGTAGTGCTTCCTGGATTCTCATCTACCACTGGATGATGCTGGCTTAATGTTCGTTATACATATGGAGATCTCTTCTGATTGCCGGCACTGTGTCCGTTGCATGATTTACAATCCTTTTTCGCTGGCACGATCTCCTTGGAAACAATCTTTAACTACAGCTAAAGACTGTCAGTGTCTGAAGAACTATTTAATAATCCACTTTCCTAGCACCTCGGTTGGTTGAATCGAAAGCACTGTTGATTTTTAGAAAAGTACGTAAGGGTATTTCCGTGAAGCAGAGTTTACATCCCTCGGAGCACTTTTTCTGGACTAGTTTCAGTGCGCATATTGGCTCAAATGGAGACAGATCGAACCTTTAATATAAAACTTAATGAGTCTTTCTTTAGTTTTGAGAATCTGAATCTGGTATAAAGGCCATCGAGCTGTCGTAGTTGACGGAATACTTGTTTTTCACAACCAGAGGATAGAAAGTAGCTCCACACGGAGACTCTCCAAGAATCTTGAACCCTTTAAAATAAAATATTCCCTTGCATAAATCAAAGCAAAAAAATGGTCATACAATCAAATTCCTGACTGCTGACTGTAACTCCTAAGAGTGTAACGAAAGAATGTATTTATGTATTCGTCAATACATAAAACCCAAAAAGAAGTTAGCTCCTGGATAATAATGAGTTTATGATCGATCGATTTTAAGGACACACGTGTCCTCGTACTTCTTTAAAAAAGATAACTTTTGCTTGTATCCTGTTCCATTTGTGACAAAGGAAACCCCCCGAAAACATTTACATATAATCTTACCAGCAGTGATATGGCATATCGCCCTTGAAAAGTTCAAGTGCAGTTTGTGTTTCTGTTCAGGGACCTAAAATACCAATACCAATACATGTGTACACCTAAAATCAACAAGCCATCCGTTTCCAAGAAATCACATGCAAAATTAAAGTGGGCATTCTCATCAATCTTTTCGTTATTCTCATATTATTTTGGTGTGTGTTCGCTACCACAGACGTTATCCCCCCCCCCCCCCCCCAAAAAAAACACGGTCCACCCCCAATGGTATTACAACTCTCGAAAACCCCTCGTAAAAGTATTTTGTTGAATTAGGATTAATTTCACACATGACTTAAGGTAACCTAAATATATACATATGTATATAGATATATATATACTTTAAGAGTATACCCCATATATTATTTTCTCGTATATCGTACCGGAAATTTCGAGTTCATCCTGTGCCAAAGTACACTTTTGTCTAAGTTGGTTTAAGGTTTATAACAACGTTTCAAGTTCGTGGTTTTTTCGCTCAAAAATTGCATTTTAATTTCAGCTCTACACAACATCTGTGGGTATATAGAACAACTTGTAGATATAGGTAGGTACGGTGAGCATTTGCAAACAAAACAACTGATTGGTCTAAAATAAGAGAAACGTTCCCAAAAAAGAATCAACAATTTATACGAAGGGGTAGTACGTACTCGTACGCGTATCTTTTAGTCTGTATTCGTTTAGTTAGGTACATATATACAAAGTGTATGTATCATATTGTCAAGTTTCACTTTTCAAGAAAAGGACTTGAGCTTTCTTCTGTACTTATTATGTGTACGAACAGGTGTCATGCGCGTTCGTGTTTAACAAAAATCCAGAAATAGGAATAAATTTTCCAAAAAAAAGCTCTCCTACCAATGTCATCAACATATGGGCTGCCTTTTATTTTTTGTGTTACACAGCAAAGGATATGAATGAAAATTAAAAAAAAAAAGACAAAAATATAAAAGTATATATCTAAATGAAGTATATCCCGTAGCTGGACTGAATTAAATGGAATTAGATCCTTAGAGAAGATATCATCAAATTGACTGTCCATTGACTAGGGCACTACATGAAAGGATGCGCAACAGCGACAAATGATGCCGCCGCCGTCAACACACAGTTTTCAAGAGCAAAAAAAAAAAGTCCTTCTTGTCTCCCCCGCCAAAGCAAAGAAGAAATAAAAAGCACAACTAAGGAAAAAGAGCAGAGTTCCATTTTATACCAGTTCTATATATGTATACCCTTCCGTATGTATAGAAAGGCCTACAGAAGGTCCACCTAAAAAATAGAAAAAAAAAAAAAAAACTGAGAGAAAAGCAAAGGAGAGCGCAAAAACCACATACATACACGTATACTAAGGAAATCAGCTTGAAGCCATCCGCGGTCCTTCGATGTGGGATGCTGGGTATCTTTTGCTGTGTGTGATGGCATTCCAGAACATCCTTGTTAACTTAACCAGAGAGTGGTTGAACAACACAAAAGACCTTACTACTGAATTGATGCCTTTCAATGGAGCTGGCCGTTGTTCATTACAATCCATTTGCTAAAGATACAAATTGAGATATACCTTTCTTTATTCTCTACGTGTGGTTAAATAAAGTTCAGTTAAAAAAAAAAAAGGACTTATCAATACAGTGAGTGAGAGTGTGAAAAGAAAACGAGTGCAACCACCGACGATAAAAGTATCGCACAACCCACAACAAATCAATTTTCTCGCAATTTAACTTTGCTTAAGTACACACCTGTAATTGAATTCCGCGCTTACCTACTTTGTGGGGTTTAATGGTTCGCACTCTCTTGTATATTTACTAGGATGAGTTTGTGTGTAAAGTGCGGAAGTGCGTTTTTATTCTTCGCCGGATAAGTTTAACTGTAAGATACTATCGTTTATAAGGGATACTACATTCAAGTGAAGTACAATCTTAAAGGTAAGTTCTCCTCTGCAGCTAGATGATAATTTTGTTTTTTTTTCGTTTGTTTGATATAAGATATAAGAAAAGAAAAAAAAAAAGGTATCTAACAGTGAGTGAAAAAAGTATCTAACATCTCTATTTTCATGTATCAATTTTCAAACGCGTGCTCGTCGCCTTAAATACACCAAGAACGATGGAAGAAAATGCTATTTAGGTGTAGATACATATACAACAACAGGACTGACTGGTGTACTGTGTGTTTGAACACTCGGTCACAAAGGACTTTGTAGGCCAGGAACTTATTGTTTTATGCTGCTGCTGTTGTTGTTGTTGTTGTTATTATTGTCATACCTTTAGCAGAAGGGACTTGGTATATTTTACCATTTGTGAGATGATTTTGTGCGCATAATGTCAGATACTTTTAATATTCGCTTAACCGGGATTTCTTCTAGCCCCACACCCTTATATGTGCCGGGGAGTTGGTGGAAAAACGTCAGAAAAGGTGTTTTTTTCTGTTTTTTTTTTTTGTTTGTCTCTTTTATAGGAGTTTGGGGATTTCAGGCAACTTAAAAACAAAAATCCCTGCAGAAGGATATAACCAGAGAGAGTACACGCAGTTATTTAATCAATCCAGTACACAATTAGATACATAGATGTTGGATTTGTCAGGGGAATACAGACGATTTCTTTTTTTTCGGTGTGAACAAAAGGAAGAACCTAAACGGTCTTAAAGCACTTCACTGGGTTAATTCTAGCATGCGAATTGGGAATTTAAATTTTCAATTGAATTTTTAAGCAAATCTTTTTGCTCGTATTTACATATGTAACGATGTATCGATCGAGTTAATGGGAATTTTAAATAAGGGCAGATTACATGTGTTGCGTAGGATGATATTAACATTTTTGAAGTACAATTTTCAATTAATCCATCACCCACAGAGGGTAAAATTCTAAAGTGCTTATGAATTGCATCCTCTGAATGGTGGCTAGCTCCAAGGCCAGAACCAAGCTACTCTTTCCTTCTTCTTCCCTTATTCTCTGATTAATTGAATTTCGAAGGAATTGTAAAGGAGACAACGACAACTAGATATTTCTTTGTGTGAAAATATAAAAAAAAAATCCTTGGAAGATTTTCATTTATTGTGAAACTAATCTAGGATACTTTCAGTGCCCCCCTATTGAGTTATTTCACAAGAAACGACGACGATATCCTGCAGAGTTTAGTGGTTTGGCTCCATGCAGTTGTCGTCACGTTCATTTTTGAGTTACTTTTGTATAAGTAGTTCAGCACATCTGTCCATGGTGGTTAATTATTTATCTCGATGGGGGAGTATATCTAATGTCTTAATTGGAATTTCACTTGAAGGCTAACTTTTTCTTTTATGGATTTCAGGTGTGAAAGTAAATATCCATATACATAGCTATGACTTTTGGTGAAAAAAATGTCATAAAATGTGAGTGGTTTTGCGCCTGAAAGAAGTTGGATCTGCCAAATGTCCTGGGGGATGATTTTTTATTTCATATAGATTCTTTGTTAAGAAGAGTTTACTACATTAACTGTCCATAGACTCAACTGATTGAGTAAATAGAATTGTTTCGAAGTTTTTATTACCGCAGGATTAATTTAAAAGATCTGAATCCTGTTCGTTAATATTTTAAGTGTCCTGCTTAGCACATTGAACATCTTTTGAAATACAAAGCTAAAAGGTCTTGACAGCTGTCAAGCAAAAACTGTACAGTTAAAGAGAAAATAATGCCAGGCGACATTCGGGCGCCTGACAGGAATGCAACATTTGCCATCAAGTGCGGCGTAGGTAAGCAGTACACCTTACCAATTAGACATTGGTACTGCGAAATGCAATAGATGGAAGCACTCTGAGGAAAGAATGTCTTCATTTTGGCAAAAGTTTTGAGAGCTACATTGTTAGCAACAGGTTGTCTGCGTCTGGAGTGACAGTTAAGTTACATTCAACTAAAAACCTGGGTCCAGGGATCTAGAAATAAATTCTATGATTGGATTGAAAATAGGATAATTTGGATATAGACTTCTGCCGGGGGTTCATAAAAAGTCCTCGGTATTTTAGCTGTCTTCTACTGTAGACCATTTTTTAGAGTTCATACTAAAAAAGAACATCTTCACTAAATCCAGATGGAATGGTGTGAAATTGGCATACAAAACGCATCAAATTTGTTAGAGAGATCTAATTACATTTATCTTTTTTTTTCCTTAACTGGCCACCCTGTCGTTAAAACCTCTAACATACTATAGGTTATACTTATGTTTCTGTTACAGTTGATTGCCATCCGGATAAACATTGTTTTTAAACCAAACGCTTTTGTAAGTACATAAGTTTTGTGTTAAATGCATGGCTGGTTGTTATTGTAATGACCATCAAACCTAAGGCATATACACAAGAGAGGGGATCCCCATAGATTTTAATTTAATTGTGTGTTTTCTACTCGTACGTAATGTCAGGTTGTTAACCAGCTCTATTTTACATCAGCCCTCACGTCAAAATAAAACAAAATAAAACACCGTTGGTATTTTTCTGAATATTTATGTCGACCTATAAAAAAATACCTAGTCTTTGTCGTTTGTGTTTTATTGGAATTGGATGAATGAATTTATTTATAAATTTTATGGATAAATTGGCATGCGATATGTTAAAGACAATTCATAGTGGAGTGTATTCTAGCAGCGCAAGTGAAATAGTAGCAGCAGCCATATCTTTCTAAAGCACCACTCGAGATACGAGAGATAAAATAATATATAATAGTTGCAAGTATCCGAGTCTTCATGGCGAGTATTGGTTGCACGAAAACCTTCGATATTGGTACTCGCACATAGATTAAATTCCTTATACTTTTTCCAGTATACATATGTATGTACCACCCCATTTCATCGTACAATCCATTTAGTTTGTGGATTAAAATTGTTTTTATTTTTCGAAAATAAAAAAAAGTTATTCATAATTGGGTTTTGCGAGGGCCAACATTTTTTTTCAACTAGTTATACCTTGACTACAGGGTGTTTCTCTGAGGGTTATAGAACACCGGAAATGAATTTTTCTTTCAACATGGTGAACCGTGTCCAATTCTAGGTCAATCTTTAAAGCATTTGAACTCACCACTAAAATTCTGACCCACAGGCAAACTATGGTTATTAGAAAGTCAATTCGCATCGAACCTAATGTTGCCTAATTTTTGTCTTTCCTTTTGAACAAAAGATTTTCTGCAAATTGTCATTCCGCTAATAGCAATAAATTGTACATACGACGTCTACACAATGGCTGCACCATGTCAAGCTGTCAAGCTGTCAAGCTGGCCTAGGGGAGCGAATCTGTCAATAGAACCGAAGATGATTGTCTAATATGGTTCTTCTAGTGTAAATGAATTCATGACATTAAACTGATTCTAAATGCCAAAAAACTGTCAGAAATGTCAGCACGGTTAAATATATAGTTTTTCCTATTGGACGATAATAGGTCCGTTCGCGTACTTTTTGCACTAAAATTCGTAGATTATCAAATTTCGAAGAGTGGGGGTAAAATTCTCTCAGAGAGAGCTAAAATTACGAAAAAGTAAACGAACAACAAAAAGTTGAAAATACACAGGTTTGCCAGCTTTGACAGTTTTCATAAACTAGCCCACAGAAATTTCTTACACTAAAATTCGTAGCATGGGGAAATTTCTTACTCTCTCGTGAGCGCTCTCTTCTGCGAAAAACTACGAAAATTCTCCGTACGTGAACAGCTTTTCGTAAAATTCGTAAATTTTCGTAAAATTTCGCTGTTTTAGGAGGGTACGCGAACGGACCTAATATCATTGCACCCTATATGTATCCGGAGAGCCATTTTTTTTGTACTCGCCAAATAAAGTTACCTTATAAAAATTTAATTATCACCCGTTCTTTGTGGGAATCAATGTCACAAATTTATTTAAATTAAATCCGCAATTTAGATGAAAATAAAAAGTAAATTTTGTAAATGAAATTATTTCTCACTTTTGGTGGGTAATAAATTCACATAATTTAAATATTTCACTATTTGAGGTGATGTTAGAAAAAATATGTATGTATCTATTTCGCCGTACGTACGCCTAGGTTGAGCACCTTATCGTTTCCATCCACTTGAATGAATTAAACAAAGTCACAAGATAAAAACCGTGAAAAAGTGGCTACCTTTTAAACTTAGATCGTTATGCTTTCAACAATTCAAGTGTCGGCGCTAAGAGCAAGTATCGCCAAATTCTTTGTTTTGTAAAGTTGTGTTTTGTTTTTATTATATACTTTCTAAAAAAGGGTGTCATTTTCCCCCTACTAAACAGCAAACGCTGGCATCCAGTTGTTATAGTACTTCTTTATTCAAATATCCAGGTAAGTAGTATCACGTATCAGTGTTTCTCAGCAAAAATCGTTGTTAAAAGAAAAAAAAAAAGAAATAAAAGTGAACTACCAGGAGATACATAACTGACTTTTTTTTTCATGGGCAAGAAAATTGAATAACCCTTCCATGGACGATTGTAAATTAGATTGTACTAGGACTTTTATTTTCCACATTTTCTTTTTTTGCAGAAAGTATCGCAATAAAATCAATTTAAAGCTTTTATAAGTTTAATTAAAATGTTCACTTGAATGGAAAAGTTAAGTCCCATGGCTGTAGATACAAAAGTAAAATGAAAAAGCAAACGAACAAAGATATCCATTACAATGGATAGTACATATAGCAGTGAAAGGGCTGACAATATGTGTACTGAGAAGGAATTAAGCTTAATTTGATACTGAATAGGGTTATAATAAGCAATTAGGACCAGTGGATAAAATATTCTCCTAAAAATTGATAAAAAAGAAAGACCATATTGGTTTTTAAAAGATACATCTCTACTTGGCCACAAATATGTTGTGTATGATCATTTAATTTATTATGTGTTTAATTCACTGACCTTTGGGAACAATAAGTCGCTGATATGTTCAACAATTAAATAGATATGACGTGTAGATATACATGGAGTCTAATTTGACATGCCGCATGATGGAAAACAAAAATATACCAGGTGCCCAAAAAAGAGCCCATAAAATGAAGTTCATTGCCACCATCTTGTATGGGCTCTCACATATTGTATGCACACCGATGACACCTACATATGTCAAAAGGTTAAAAAGTTACAAGACTAATGGGAAAACGGACATATACATAGTCTTTCCTTTATGGTTCGACATTGTACCTTCTCCTTCACTCACCTATGCAAACGATGCAGGTCATTGGTACACATCTCTCCTTAAATGAGTTCCAGATAATGCTGTGGCCTTCAAAGATTCCTATGAGAAGCGGCATTTGCGGTTCGTATGGTGTACGTATGTAAATATTGTATTGGTGTCGTTCGAGTTGTCAGAATCCAATATGGCAGAGTTGGGACCAAATGTCAAGAATTTGAATCTTTCTAGCTAGTTCACCCGTCATTTCGTAGTCATGGAACCCCGTATGCCTCGGGATTCAACAGAGTTTGACACTATCGTTCGATCTAAGCAGTTTGTGCTCCCCTTAACAACGTCTTACGATGGGTTCAATATCTGCTTGAGTTTCAACCTAGATGTCTATGTTCAAGAATTTCAATGGACCGTTTCTGGGAGTTTCCTGCTTTACTTTTTTTTGGTTCATCCGTGTAGATTGATACATGGCCCCTCCGCTAGTCTGAAGTCGGTACAGTAACATATATCCAAAAGAGCAAACTGCTTAAAACGTAGGGCGGTTTTTTACCATTGACTTATAGGTTGTCTTAGTACCACTAATCAACTAATCATTCCTATATCCCATTAGGTTCCCGCATTGACTTAAACTAAGAAAATCCACGAAGTTTGACAGCTTTGACAGTTTGAACAAACCAGCCCACAGAAATTTCTTACACTAAAATTCTTAGGATGGTAAAATTTCTTACTCCCTTGTGAGCACTTTCTTCTGCGAAAAATTAGGAAAATTCTCCGCACGCGAACAGCTTTTCGTAAACATCCTGTACTCCAAACAGACACAAAATACTGCTCCGTAAACTTTTAAAATACTACTCCTCAAAATTTTAAAACAGCATCCCTCAACAAGACCACGACATGAAAAACAGGCCCAAGATCTCAGATGCCACTGAAACTATGGGTATAGTATGATACATACATACATAGATCAAATGTACAAACACATCAGATCAATTATCCCCAGTGGCTAAAAATTTCATTAAGTGAAGCAATCTATATAGAATTTTCAAAATTAAAGAAAAAGGAAAGGCAATATTCAATTGTGAGGAGAAAAACTATTTGAAGAATGCAGATACCAATCAAGATACCCAAGCGTGTGAAATATACATACATGCATACATAAAATCCTACCCCAATCAGGTTCGAAACGTATGCATCAATTCGCAACCCCCACACCTAAAGTTCAGGTGATTAAAACTACAAACTATACTAAACTTTATGCAGAGCAATCCAACCCAATGTCCATAAAAGGAGAAATACGTACTTTTCTGGGATTTATTCAATTCCATGGACATTAAAGGATAAGGTGCAAGAGCAACAGATGGTTCAATTAAAAAAAAGCAAGTTTAAAGAAGCAGTATTCGATGGTAGTAGATAATCGTAATTCAAATTACATACTCTAAAAATGTTTAACAGTCAGTCAAAGTTTGTGGGTCATGAAAATCCACAAAGGTAGTCTGAGGTGCACGAAATTCGCACAGTTCACTCCCCTCAACGGCTTTGACCTCTTCAATATATTTTGGAAAAAAGGCACTTATATAGGAGAGGCTGAAGTATAAGCACAATCGTGAATGGTGCGCATAGGTATAATTTTGGGCCGAGGTATAAATTGGGCCGAGCAACGCCGGGCGCTGTAAAAGAATGCTATCATTGCTGAATGCATTCACATGAAGTCATTCTAAGAATTCACGTAGATTTGTTTCAATTCAATCACTTCAATAAAAACTTCAGATTGAAAAAAATAAATCAGCATTAATTTTGATGACTGCAGCAATCAATTTTAGCATTCAGAATGGTGAAGTCAGAAAGAATGCAAAGTTTTTGAATGTTCTTCATTCTTTAAAGTCACTTGCAGTCACTAGCATTCACTGAGTCCTTGAAGTCTTTTAAGTCAGTAATTGCATTGTCTACCCTGCCTTCAAAGACTTGAAGTGAGTTGAAAATAATTGGTGATTTATTTTTTTCAATCTGAAGTCTTTATTGAACCCATTGAATTAAATCATTTTTCGGAGCATTCCAAGGAATTATATTCAAAAATGATCTTTTACAGCTCTGAGTTATAGTATCCACGTAAAGAGACCTTTTCTACGAAAAGAGTTTCAGAGTCTGAAATTGAAGCATCCATAAGTCACCCCGATTTCTGGAAGAGAAAAAGGTCACACGATTCAACAACATATCTGAGCCCAAGTTCAAGGACATAATCTATGATATTTTTGTATCGCGACGCAATAGTTTCCTTGAACTCATTTCAACTGCTGAGGATGAAACCGAATTGATAAGTTATATTAGAATCAAATGGTAGGTTACATTTGGACCAGAATTGGTCCATTGCGATGTCCTGAGGATCACGGTATTTCGCAAAGAGTAGCAAATACCAAGTTTTCTGGCATCCGCAATAGTATGCAGTTGGCTCTGTCTTTTTTGTCGTCTCGAATCTGGGGACTATGTGATTAGAGAAAATCCTTTGGAATAGAGTCTTGTTGTTTATTTGCTCGATGCCAATACAGTGGGTGTATCTTAGGTTATTCGACTAAATCTACATCTTGGCACAGTTCAATGAGGTTAGATTTGTAGCTCCTCCTCAAATCGCTCTCGTTGCATATGAGTCCTAATATCCGGGGGAGAACTTGTCGTTCGTAAGTAGCAGCACTTAAAATAAGCATTATACAAACCATTAATTTGGTCCATTTGGAGTTGGGAGTGGGTTTAAACCCATTAGTTTTACCAAACCAAAATATCAGATAAGGTTATTCTTATTTGGCTCTCTACAAAGGAGTAGATTTGATTTTGTTCCGCGGTACATATGCCAGCTTATCCCTATAACCTTCCTAAAGACAGCTTTCATTGTAAGCAATAAAACGCTTCGTTTCTTGGTTAGAGGGTTGATCGTGGCGTGTGTGTTAAGATGTAGGAGCCTATCTATCTGTTATCAGAACATCGCTAATGAGCAACAACGACAATATTGCTAAAAGGCTACCTGCAAGACAGAGCCGATCTGTAGTCTTCCTTGCAACGAAATGCTTAACTTCAGTGCCGCGAGAACTGACTTCTTTCATCTTTTTCATATGCCACGAAGACAAACCACTGGGAAATGTCATGTGTGGCGTCAGTGGTTCTGTAATAAGCCGGCAGTACATCCAACGGGCAGATTTTTATAACCTAAGGAAACGTGTCGTAGAACAATTGACGTCTAATGAACTCTAAACAGAACTCTTCACATGAAAGAGTTAAAGGATATTAGTAAATATTTCTGACTTTCTATTTATGGTATGAATCAACTTAATGGCTTCAAGATGACGTTTAATTCTCCTGCTTCCAAGTCTTCTTTTTCTCCAACAATATACCAGTTATAGTCTCATAATGTTTAGAACCTTTTATATGCCCCTCATCATAATTCCATTTCAATATCTGCATCGTAAAAAATTATTCCCGCTATTAAATCAATTTAACTGCGGCCCAGTCAGTAGTCAATCACTTTCTTAAAACCCCACTTTATCCATGTGGTAGCAGAGCAGGAAAAAAAAAATCAATAAATCATTTTCCTTTTATAAATTTCCAGTGCATATACAATATTACAAAAAATACACGACTGGTTTACCCGAGTCAAATTGAATTATTTTCGTATGCTGGATTCTATAAGGAAATTTCCAGCTACAGCTACCACACACACCTGACAGGCCATTGTCTGCATATGCTCCAAAAATAGTCGCACAAGTCCCCAGAATACCAATATTTCTCTAATTTTCCTCCCATGGCCATAAATTAATCGATCACCTACTCTTTGGGGATGTAGAAGAAGATTCCCAACGAATACGTGTGTTTGTATCTGCGATTCAACAAAAACGAGTATCTACGATGTGCAATCAACGAGCGATTGTCTTTTTCGAATTGTTGCAGCCAATAAAACGAAAAGGACTTCAGGATCTCATTTAAAGAAATTATTTTAAAATACAGTAAGAATTGAGAACTGTTGAATGAGGTCAGGGTTAATAGATACTTGTAGCGTTAACGACGCAAAAGTAAATCTGCTTTGAAAATTGCCATCATCAATTTGAAAATTGAAAAAAAAAACAAAAATTACCCAAGACAACTTGAGTCACACGACGACGACGACGAAGAGATGTGCTCGAGTGTATCCTTTGGGGTTGTTGCTCTTGAATTTCCAATAACTTGTTTAAACATTCTTAAAATAAAGATGCTGTGGTTTATCCTGGGAGGATACACTCAATGTGGTTCGTAACTTTTGATGAGAACTTCTAAAAGAAACATTTATAACCTTGGGTTACATTTGACGTCAGATAAAGAAATTCTAAACCGAAGACAAACTAATATTTATATTATTCATGTGTGTTTGAGAGCAAAAAAAATGATAAGAAATCATGGTTAGTAAGGGTAACCAAAACCCTTTAAAGTGCAAGCTTCAAGGACTTTAAGTGGAAGAGAAATGCCACAACGGGAGGTAGAGCTTGAAGTTTGCGTGGGTTTTGTGGTGTAGATGGTAAGGGAATTCGAGCATAGTCTCTGCAAAAGCCTTTGTTTTATAAAATTTGGCCCCAAGAATTGGTAATGAAAGGCACAACTCAAGAAATAACTAAAACCCTAACAATGTCGCGAGCAGAGTCCCACATTTAAAATTCCATGCTATTATTTATTCAACCAAGTTCTTCCAAACTAAGTAGACCGAACTGGATATTGTTGCTGCATATGTACATACCTCCATTAATTACAACGAACATTATTATCTGAGAATAGGTCAGGCTCAGGACTCAATAGGTATAACCATTCAACGAAGAAAGTGGCAAAGGATTGTTTATGAGTTCCGAAAAGTTGATGGTTGCATTTCTGTTCGGAGTTCTGCATGCTGTCTTCAATTCATCCTTAAATAGCTCCATTCCTTCTCAACTGTGACAAGTTTGCCAAGGACATCCCGCTGAATTACCTGCCTCTTCCTGAGACGTTTTCACAACATGGTACTCCAAAATTGCAGACCTGCATGGCGACTAATTGGAAAACTATCGATTTTCCTTGATATGGACTGCGTCAGTAGCGCAAAAATCCAGGGAGAAATTATTCTAGTAGTGAGTGACCTGTATGCCAAAGTGGACAGCTATAATGAAAGGCTCAAACAAACATGTTATGGAAAGACAGGCACAATGATAATGACGAAAGTTGTGTTTATTTGTGTAAAGCAAATCGTCCTGTGGCAACATATGTGCCATGATGTTAATTACAGACAAATAACCTTGCACCAAATTAACAATTTTGACATTTGTCACCATTTCAGAAGTACGCTCCTAGACGTCTGAAAGGCTCGTTGGGTTGGTACTTGATTACCATCTTGCTATAACGGCCAGCCAATTACGCACTGCTGCAGTTCAAAGAAGGACGCATAGGTCTAAAAAATCTCCCACCTGGTGCAGCTCAGTTCCTGCCACCATGAAAGAGCATTAGTATGCTCTGAAAATCGTTCTTACATACATCAAGTATCAAGAAGTACTCAGCGTAGAGTGATCGAAAATGAGTCACAGGAACTGGCAGGTGTTGGAAGGAACCTAGACACATTTTGCTCGTCAGCAATTTGAGACCAGCTCCTTGAGATTCTGGTAAAAATTCCAGATATTGGTGCATTAACAAGACTCTTTGTTCTTTTATTCTTCTGGTTCTTCCTCTTTCGTCACTCGCAGTAGTTTGTTATATGCAACCTTCGTGAATCCCCCTTCTTCGGCGGTGACTATCCCTTTCAACTATTGCTGACCTTTGTGATTGGTTCTATGTAGTTGTTTGAGGTGCCAAAAGTCAAGTTTCTTCTTCTGGGCTGCTCCAACTCTCCTCTTCGTTAAGGATTTGGGCTCTGTATCTTGCTGCGACACAAAAATTATCAGAATCGATTAATCGGCTTCTGGAAAATTGAGCACATCAAGATGTTGGTTAAATGCCTTGCTCCGATAGCTATGCCATTGGAAGTTTGTCAGCCACTTTTTTTTACTGATGAAGTAACAATTCAGCCCTAATTCAGCGCCTGCCAGACTCTCGAGAAGTTTAGGGATAATTCAGCTAATTTCATTGAAAAAATGAGCAACCATACAAATTGTTTTTCATAAGACTCGCTGCTCTGTCTCTGTAAGATTTCTAGTCTTTTTCTTCCTGTACATAAATTTGCTTATAAATCTTAATTTTAAGATAACATTTTAAAAGGGAGAGAATTAAATTTTCATCCGTGATCCTTGCTCGCTCAATTAAACGATTCTATGCCCAATTTAAGATCCAAATAGGATAACATCCATCCAGAAGAGATTGTTTCTTCGCCAGAATGATTTCCATGAAGTACCACTTAATCCATTAAAGGTGCTATTGCACCCAAAAATATTTGTCTTTCCATTTAACCTTGAATCGAACAACCAACATCCTGTACCCAAACACACACACACATGTTACATAATTTTGTCAAATAAAATTTTACAAATAAATCCAGTTGGAGAAGTCTATTCCTGCGTTAAATGAGGCATCAACAAACTTTGTGGCTTTTCCTTTTCCTAAGATGTATTGATTTTGTAAATCCTTTGGAAAATTTCATGTGAATCCTATTTGTTGTATGGTTGCCTGCAATCAAAGGGGAACTTTTGGATTTTTTTTTTCTTGAAGTTTTGGCTTTCCCTATAAGTGTTACAAATCTGTCAATGATAAAGTTTTCGCCTGCAATACGAATCCTGCAAAACAACAAGAGAGATAGTCCAAATGAATGACCCTTACGACCTCAATAAAATGTAATACCCTTCGACACGAGTTTTCGTTTCGTTTTTTCTTTTTTTTTGTGTTGTATCCTTTCAACTGGATATCTAACTAAATCCTCCTATTAATATAGAATCTGTATCAAATTTAAAAGGGAGAGCAAGAGGAACAACCCTTTTTATATCCTGAATTATATACGAGCTGCGAGGATACTATACACGTATATTCAATTTGGGTTGGCAATATCCGCAAGGGAATGTCAACGGATGAATGAGCTTTAGCTATGGCAAATATACGGGCAGACTTTTTATCAGATTTAATTATGTATTGATTTTAAAGTTTGAAAAGAAGAAAGTTCAGAAAAGTTTTGTGCGCACAAGTATTTAAACAAAACTTCGTTCATTACTTTCGCAGAAGAAATCGACGAGGATCCTTGGTTGAATCAGAAAAGTTCGAGGAACGTTTGTCGTCTTCGTGAGGATTATTTCTAGAAATTAACGTCGAAATGAAATTCCATAGAATGTACTTACTAATTGTCGGAATATAGTACCATAGCTCTGTTTGGAAATTTGCTTACAGCTTCAAAAAAATTACATGTTTATGGTGAAATATTTAGTGGTGTGATTGAGTTGTAAAGATTCTCTTTCGACGTGGAATCGTTCATTTTCGAAAGCCAAAGCGGGTAGGAATTTTTCAATTACATACATTTCTTATAGGAAAGAAATTAGGGGGAAAATAACAGTCTGTAGGGAATTAGAGAAGCAAACAAGACTACTTTTTCTAATGAAGGCAATATGTTTTCATCATATCTAGTCCCTTGAGTAAGTTAATAAAAACAAAAAGAAAACTTTACGAGGTGATGTAACAAATATATTAAGAGACGACGCGACGTGGTAGCATTGGCATATCCAAGGACAACAGTATTAGATTCATCACAGCAGGACCAACGAAAACAGGTCAAAGTTGTGCGACCAGTACAACTAGATCATTTAAAAGTACAAACTCTTAAAAGCAAAATACTGTAAAGTGTTTTTTTTGAAGCTTTGATCTTTGAATTGGCAACACTTTCTCCAGCAGCAACCGATTTGATAGCTGATAGCTGACAGCATATTTGCTCTTGATCTGTCTCATCTGTTTATTTATTTATTTAAGCTTAACACAATGTATAATTGATTAAAGCTAGCTAAAATAACTTAACAATTTTTATTTCAAATTTTTTTTTAATTTGCTATACAACAAGAACACAACCATTTGACAGAACTCATATTTTTACCCAAGAAAATTTCTTGAGCTAAACTTCAGCGGATGAGGAAATTTCTTTCTCTCTTGTGAGCTCTCCCTTCTGTGAAAAATTACGAAACTTTGAAGTACGGGAACAGGAATTCGCTATTTTTTGTATAATTTCGTAGATTTTTGTAGTTTTAGTCAATACGGGATAAAACCTACTTATTTGTACGTTGAATTCGTTGGTAACCGATTGACAGTTTAACCAATTTTGTTTAGAATTCAAATCCCAAAGTAATCAGACTTAGAGGTCCTTTTTACAATTTTTTGTAGCTGCATTTGCAGCTTTGGCTCTTCATAGACGTCTTGTTCTCAACTTATGGATATTACACATTTGTTATGAATGAATAGATGTTCTGCCAATCGTCTTCTAACCTTATCAGAAGACGAAGCCATTAATCGTGCAAACAGATCGCTAGATTCATCTGGACACATGCGTAACGGCTAGAGCTCTATGGCCGGCCTTTAGCAAGAAGAGATCATTAACTCTGGTTAAACTCAGTCGTCGTAACGCACGGGTCGTTTCTGGCGTAATTACCGGCCATTGTGTCATTGGCCTTTACGCAGAGAGACTCGGTGTGCTGCATAATGACTATTGTAGAAGCTGCAGAGACGAAGAAGAAATTGAATCCATTCGTCACCTGCTGTGTGACTGTCCTGCCCTATCTGTTAGAAGAAAGAGACCTCTTGGCAGTCATTTCTTCGCGGAGCTGGAGGACGTAGGCAATGTTGAGCTGGTGGACCTCCTGAGATTTATATTACTATCTGGGTGGTTCTAACAGCGGACCTTATTACAGCGTTCCCAGGGTTAAATGATTGGGCACAATGGACCCGAATTGTGGGTCCAAGCGAGCAGTGATCTTCTGGTCACAAGGCACCCATCTACCTAACCTAACCTTATCAGTCTGATTAGGATTTGCAGGCTTAACAGGTTCATTTTTTCTAAGCGCCTGCAATAAAATCTGCGACTTTCTTCTCACATGGGCATACTGTGTAGACGAGAGTGTAAAGTACCTACCTACGTTTGGCTGTGCTATTCAAAGCTGGCTTTCAAAAATACTCTTTCTGGTAACTCTGGTCTCCAGCTCGTTCTTTTCCTTGGCGAGAGTTTCGATAGGGACCATGCCGGGTATAGTGCAAGCTATTTTGTCAGAAAATGTTAGGAAACCATTTATAGTATAGTTCTGATTGCGTGTACCTTAATGCCGATAGGATGATCTACACACAGACTGGAGCAGCGTACAAAAAGTTCGAGCGTATCTACCACTTTGTATAGTCCTTTGGCTAGATATTAAAACAGCTTTGATCTACTAGTCTGATTTTGGTCGCTGTTTTATTTGGACTCTATGTTAAGGATATTGTCCGTTGTAATCTGGGAAGGTTATACATTACTGCTCCACGGGAGACCCCCAAGGACCGACTATCAGAGACTGCTGACTATCTTCACAGGCGGTACGAATTTTTTCAATCTGGTCAGGAATCTTTAAATGCATGACTAGTTTGATAAGCTAAACATCTTTGGATCTCATGTTTTCTTTTGGATCTCTATGATCTGTGTCAGCTCTTGAGTGCCTTCGGTTCAAGATTATGCCAAGCTCCTGACGAACTCGAGTAATACTCGCTAAAAAAGTCTTAGTACATTGTTTTCAATCTAATTTTAATGTCCGCTGAAAAACTCTCCTTTAAACCTTTTCAACTTACTAACAATGATTTTTCGTTTTCTTAAAGGACAATCGATTTGGCTGCTATAACTAAATTTACAAATTAAAAAAAAAAGACACATCATGCGACGTGCATCATATACTCCAGTTTTTAATATAAGTGCTCAAGAGCCACTCATTGTGGTAGAGGAATCAAATGCAACCGAAGAGGATGAAACAGATACAGCAGAGCAGAGGAAAAAATCAACCAGCGATGACAACTCGGATTCAGATTCACCGGTTAATCCGTTCCTTTTGTGCCCATTTCCGGATATGCAACAAAGGCGGAAACACTCATTGCCATCGTTACAAATTACAGAGGGAATTACGGCCAGTCAGGTTCGTCGTCTGTCAGAAGCAGGTGGCGAGGGCGGCGGCTTGAGTTGCAAAGAAGTTGAATTTCTAGCAACATTGTCACAGAAACCAAATCCGGCCGCTGGCGGTCGCAGGCATTCGGTTGTGACAATCTCAGCCGTACCGCCAACACTGTTTGGCCGAAACAGAAGAGAATCGATTTCCGGACTTCCAATTCCATTGAGGTAGGCAGGATGGTAGTTTTATTTAATTTTGCAGTTGTTTTCTTCTTCTCTGTTTTTTTTTTTCAATTAAAATGATTTAATTACTTTCTGTATTTAATTTACAGTCGACGTGGAAGTGGATTCCAAGGTCCTCCGTTAACAGATCACCGTGGTAGTGTGCACAATTTGCAGTTGGACATCATGGATGGCATTTTGCAGACACGTAAGAATCGCTCTGGCAGCGGCGTGTGGGCACCAGTGCCTGAGGCGGAAAGCAATGTTCCAGTCGAGACATAAGAGTTACCAGGAGCCGAAACATCCACCAAACTATAAATATATTATATACTCAAACCAAACAAAACAAAAAACATTTGCAAAAAACAATCGTTCGGAATTTAGCAGATAAGCACTAAAAGGATTAAAAACGGATTAACATGTGACGGGAAAAAAAATTTTTGAACATTATACATTTTTATATATAAGAGCATATTTAAGTGTTTAAGGTGAGTACTGTACCAGGATATTGATTAATTTTTAATTGAACACATGTGCCGAATAATCCTTTTGCTTGTATGATGTTATTTTTGGAATAATTTAATTGGAAGTGAAAAGCCGGAGAAAAAGCGGATGCATTTGAAAATTCAAAATGCAATATGGCTTTTCGATTAAATTATTCAGCCGGGGCAAGGGAATAATTACTAGGCGTTATCGGTGTGTCAATCCTGATAGTGTTCAACTGGGGCATGTTTTGTCGAAATGTTTTTTTTTTTTTGTGTTTTTTTTTATAATTATAGAAATTAATGTAAAAGTTGTAATTAATACTTTGTAATTAATACTAGGCACATTAATAATAATCAAGAAAAGGAGATAGGAACGAGTGCCGTTTTTAATGCCACACTCATCTACCTACCTTATTTAATGATAAAGGATGATAAAATTTAATGATGAAGCTTAGTAACTTACTTCTCTCTCATCGCGTCGATTCTAAAATTCGAGTTAATGCGACTGTCAGCGTTACCAACAGCTCACCAACCAGCGTCTTCTGCTGTCATTTCGCCACTACACCCTTTGACATGTCCATATAACTGTTACTATAACTACCGCCACAGTCACAGTGCATTGTGCTTCAGACAGTAAGAAGGCCGTAAGTTGAAGGACAAGACTTTACACCAAGTCTCCACGAGACATAATTTCAGTCGAGACTCAAGTCGTGACATTAATGTATCTCGTGTAGACCGCACTTTTACTTTTACCCTGACTGAAATATGACATTTGAAGTTTGACAGTCATTTTTTTATAAGAAAAAACATGTGTTGTGATCGATTAGTGTTCTCTAGACATGCAAAGATGGCAGATTTTTGATTTTCACAAACAAAAACAATAAGTTTTTTGATTTTTTAAAATCTAATGAGCTTGTTTTGCTGTTGACGACATGTTGAAGAATGAAAAGTCATAATGAAATTCGCCCATCCAATGACATAAAAGTCTGGCGGACTGGAAGTCTGCCATTTTTCAGACTCGTGGAGACGGAGTGTTAAATCGAAATGTCATTTCGAAGCGCTCACAAAGTACTCAAAGAGCGAATGGAACGTGACGTGACGCAATAAAATTGGTGACTTTATTCTCACATGGACGTACTGTGTAGACGAGAGTGTAAACTCTCTACCTACGTTTGGCTGTGTTATTCAAAGCTGGCTTTCCAAAATACTCTTTCTGGTAACTCTGGTCTCCAGCTCGTTCTTTTCCTTGGCGTGAGTTTCTATAGGGACCATGCCGGGTATAGTGCGAGCTATTTTGTCAAAAAATTTTAGGAAACCGTTTATAGTATAGTTCTGATTGCGTGTACCTTAATGCCGACAGGAGTTTTTTTCTTCGTTAAACATATGTAAGTATCTACGCACAGACTGGAGCGTTGATAAAGTTTAAGCATACCACTTTGTACGGTCCTTCGGCTAAATATTAGAACAGCTTTGATTTTGGTCGCTGTTTTATTTGGACTCTATTTTAAGGATCTTGTAATCCTGTAACCATCTAACTGGTAAGGTTATACATTGATGCTCCAAGGGAGACCCCCTAGGACTGACTATCAATTACTATTTTCACAGGTGGTAGGTTTTTTTCAATCTGGTCAGGGTTCTATGTATGACTTGTTTGGTAAGCTAAACGTCGTTGGCTCTCATGTTTTCGTTTGGGTCGCTGTGATCTGCCTCAGTCCTACAGGCATCCGTCATAAGAATGTAGGTGCCTTCGGTTCAAGAATATTCCAAGCTCCTGCAAGTACATTGTTTTGAATCGAAGCCAGATGCCGTGGCTCAATAGTCATTGTCTTGGCCTTTGAACGCGGCTGGGCATAAACATTCAACGCCCAGTAAATGCCAACCAATGCTTTATATATGGCGAAGTAATTTGACTAAAGTATCTGCTGCTTATTAGGTTCCATCGACAGCGCACGTCGCTCTTCTAAAGGGCTGTACAATTCAGGCAATCAGGGTCGTCAAGACATTTCTTTATTCTTTCATTGGATACCCGCCACCACCGGGGATAATAATCGAAATCTGATAGTGTTGACTCTGGCGACTATTACTCCTACTAGTTCTAGATGGAACACTCTCCAGCCCAAGACTAGGAGTCGATGTCGCCAGTTCATCCGTCTTCCGTTGATGATAATTTACCCTTTAAGGCATTGTAGGTCTCCATGTGGTCCAACTTGCGGCAACGTCTTCGTTGTTTCCATCGACACGCAACAGATATCATGATAAACGTAACCAAAGAGGTCAAGACAATAGTAGCACTGGCTACTATTGCCGATCGTATCACTGGTGGCATTTGTGAAGTATTAATGAAATCTAAAGGGTTACGCTTACACCCATGCCCAGATAACTCAAGATCGACCAAGTCATGGGCTTGTGCAACTTCGTGTTCGATTTGAAGAACAGGATCCTCTTTCAACACCGAAGCTGATTGATGTCGCTGAGCTGGTCTGTTGAGGTGAATCTGGATCAGAACGCTGTAGAAATCTCTTCGTATTCTCTACTGTTGCAAGACTAAGGCTAAGGCTAAACTCTGTCGTTGGATATTAGTGCTGATGGGATCTGTTAAAATAGAATTCAAGCAAAGTTTGTACCTTTTTTCAATAAAATCTGATTTCAAAACGGCAGAACTAAAAGAAAACAAAAACACAAGCAACACAAGCCGCGCTATCCTTAAAGATTTCATCAGTTGGTTCTATGTCAATGATCGAGGTAAAATAGCTTGATCCCTGTGAGTCAGTTTTGATCTCATCGGGCTTAACATTTTTCAAATTCAGAAGATTGAAGGGCGGAAAGTTCTCGAAAGCGGTGACAATGTCCATGTCATCGTTAACAACGACTTTCTTGCCCGGAATGACTCCCGATCGGTTTTGTGGATTTTTCTGTTGAAGAATCTCACTCAAACTTAGATCTCCGGAATTTTTCAAAATTTCCTTTAAATCGATTCATGCTCTCTGTGATGGAGGTTTGCTTTCGGGTTCTTCTTTGCTGACAAATGTCTGTTGAGTGCTCTCCTTTTTTGCTTGTGAATATGGTCGATGATATGACTTGTTATGGTATCCGGCTGTTACTTCGGTGACAAAGTCCTGACGCTTTTTATCCCGTATCTCGAATAGTTTTTGTTCTTTCTCTAATGTTGTTAGAGGGTCTTGGATTCTTTCAAAATTACGTGTCGGAATTCGTTCTCTGTTTCTTTCGTGAGTTTTCCTGGCAGGAGGCTCACGGATCTTCTCATATGCTCTAGAAGGACTAGCTTCTTGAAGATCTTTATCGAAAGATTTAGTTGAAAAGTGTTCACGATTTCGTTCTAAAACTCTAGTCGGTGATGGCTCTGGCACTTTGTCAAAAACAGTTGTTGTAATTGGCTGTCTTAGAGACTTTTTAGTGGGATTGAACTTTCTTATTTTCTCTGAGAAGATAGTCGGTAGAGCTCGCTGAAGACCTTCTGCATATCCCAAGGCCACTGTATCTCTATTTCTGTCGAAAACTAGTAGTAATGCTTGGTAGCTTTGTGCTGGACTTAATACGTTAGTCTACAAGGGGCACTTTGGAATAAATCTTTAAAATTTCACCAGCATCAATATATTTAATGCCCTCCTTTGGAAAAGTGTGCAAAACTGACGGATTTGGTTAGTTACCTCTCTGCCCCGGGATTCTTAAGTCATGTTACATACCTACATGGCTTCCAAATTTCAGTGGTTTAATCTTGCCTTGACACAGTTCATGTCGTTGTGTTTTTGCTTTTGCATATTTTCTTTCGCATTGCATTTGTTCTATGGAAGGATCTAAAATTCCAATTTAGACTCGTTGTCCTTATTTTCATTTATAAGAGGTGTCCATGCACAATGTTTGTGGTTAAATATAACTTACTAGCTATAGCTCTTGCTCTTTGGAACACATTATTCAACTAATCAGGTCAGCATGTGTTTAACCGAAAGTACATACGTTTTAACAAATATTTCTCCCGCGGGCTTGTATCTGCTAAGTTTGTATATACATTTCGCACTCTATACGTGTTGAAAGTAATCAGCAATTCACTACTTGCAATGTGTAAAGCAATTAAATCAACTTCACTTTCATTCGCAAAAGTACAAGGCTTTTGCCACCTAGTACACTGTCTATATACAATAGATGTTGTAATGGATGTACTTTATTTTGTTTCTGCACATCCAATAGTGGTTTTGTTGTGTCCTTTTCCTTCTTTTAGGTAATGGCAGTTTTCTCGTAAAACGTGACACAGACACAGACACAAGTACTTAATGCAATGGGCTTTGTATGCTTTCGTTGCTGTAAGTGCTCTTGACGTTGTCAAGGCTTAACCGCTGGCAATTATTCTAGGTGTAACTTTCGTCCACAGCTGTGTGTGGTTCTAGTGTTGATTTAGGTTTTAAATGAAACATTTTGTTGTTTTAGAGTTTTTTTTTTGTCTACGTATCTATGTGGGAAAAGTTCAAATGCTAAGGTTGACAATCATCTGAGGTGACTGATGCCAAACTGAATTATTTTCTCCTCTTTTCACTCGGACTCAATTTATATAGCGAATGTTAGTCCTTGTGGAAGGGTTTTACTTTTTTGTAAAAAAAATTGCAGTTGGTGGTAACTGAATTACTTTTTTTTCAGGAAAATATGGGAGCCGTTTTTTAAACTTATTGAAAAACCTCACAGGGTTTTACCTTCTACAAGCGTGAATTGAAGGTGAAGTTTTACCAAGGCATTACCACTCAAAGTTATTCCTAAGTGCCTGCAGAACAGAGAACCAAGGGATCTGCACCTATACGAAGTAGTAATACCTTGCTCTATATTCAGGTGTTAACCACACAGAACAATAGTGGCAGCAGTATGCCACCCTGACTTACTCCACTTTGGACTTTAAAATCCTTCAATACCTTCTGATTGTGTAGAACATGACACCAAAGCATGTGGAGATAGTTAGATATACTCGTAGCTATAAGATAGCATCTCGAGACTTCTCAACGTATTGCTCTATTACGGCGCATAAGACGATCGATGTAGGAAGATCCAGCAAGTAATCTTGGCTGTTTGATATCAAGAGTTGAATCTAAAATGTTCTTTAAGACTGCAATACCAGCCTTGAATAAAATGCCCATCGGCCTGTCTCGAAGTGTCCAAACAGCAATCCACTGGTCATCCACATTGTCCTAGATTGTGCTGCTGATTGGTTCTGAATAGTTTAAGAGAAGTTGGGCTCGAATGTCTAGAAAATAATTTTTAATGCGAAGGCTGAATGTCCTCTCCCGTTGGCAGTTTCCTAATAAATTGCCAGATGGCAACATGAGGAAGACGTGAGGAAGACGAAGTAAACCTTGTTAACAGAGCTGCTATCTTCTCGATTGCAGGAGCTTCTATTCGTTACTTATCACAATCCCTGGGCAGATCTTGTCCCTTTAGTTTTTTTTTCAAATATTTTCCCGCAGTGAAACAAAAGAATAATGAAGTTCGAATTGGTTCGAACGAAATGATGTCTATCCGATGCAAGATGGGAATAGTCTCAAGGCCTAGGTTGAAAATGTTCTCATCGCTATGGTGGCATCAGTATACGCTAGTCTGTGGTTTCTTCTAATTCATTCATAAAATGGTTTCCCCATTTAAGGGATAAAAGAACAAATTATTAAACTAAGTTAATGTAATAACACGCTTACTTGTCAGCACTCATCATAGCAAAAGTATTAATAGCTAGCGGTTTAGATAATTTTTTTTTACAAAATTTACTTTGATCACATTATAATGGACTTTTTTCTTTTCTCCTTTCAGGTTTACACAAGATAATTATTTAAATCAGGAATTGATAAATTAGTAAAGAAAAAAAAAAAAAAACAAAAAAAAAATATTGACGTCATTTTTAAAGGAAAAAAAAAAATAAATTAAATTTTATTATACTATACAAAACGTTGTAACTACACTGACTTAAAATGAAACAATAACTATTTTGATCAACTGGATCTGTGCAATAAAGTATTGATGTCTTCAACAATGTATTGAACTCCTAAAAGAACAAAACAAATATTTAACAAAATAGCGCTTATAACAAAAATCAAATAAAGTATACTTACAGTTCCTTCTGTTGGCGCTCATCTACACATTAAATAAAAAGAAAATATAGAAAAAGATATTTAGAAACTGTGTTTGTAGCTGACAAAAAAAATATATTAGAAACTTTAAAATAAAAAAAATCTATAACAGCGTTTTATGAATAAAAAAAAAAGAAGAATAAAATAGAAAAATATGTCCCTCAGGTTCCACCTTCTTCAAAATTTTACAAAATAAGTCAAATAAGTGTTATTCTTACAATTTTCCAATATTACACACGGAACTCAATACATTTGTTGTTTTAAAAAGAAACAAAAAAAAAAAGTCTTAAAGAGAATATAACATAAACGTCACAAATTACTTAGATATGTTTTTAATTTTGAAAAATTTTTAAAAAAATAAATTTTAAACATTAACATTTTATTGATAGGAAAACACAATATTTTTGTTAAAAAAATATAAAATTCTTTTTTGAAAAAGCAATCAATGTTTATATAACTAACAAACAAAACAAAACAAAACAAAAAAAAACACGTTGAATTTTAATAATAAAATGTGTTTCTTTTATCTAAAAAGTAGTTTATATTTAGATTAAATTGTCATTTAAAAATATGAGAAAAAGAAAAAAAATCAAGCAGAATATTGCATTGTAATTGAGAGAAGATGCATTTTTTTGTAGTTCTTAACGTGTTATACATTTAAAATTAGAGTCATTATAAAAGTCGTAATATTTATCAGCAAAATGATTTATTAAATGTCATTCATTGAAAGAATAAATACTGAAAAACAAATTGTTTATAGTTTTTTTTTTTTTTTAAATTGGCGTATTTTATCGATTCAGGAACCATGGGTAAACGAGTGACCTAGACCTAGGAGCTATACATACGTGGTCACACTTTGTTTTTTGCAGAGCACTCCTTTCTCCGTTTGATGCATTGGAAGGTGGGAATCTTTTACTTATAAACTGAAACTGGGCCCATAACCAACCTCGTTCTCCTGCCATTGGCGACAAGTAGTTCAAGGAGGACTTCAGCGTTTGCTACTCGACTATATCGTCGCGGTAGCTCCTAGCTTTGCTGTTCTTTCTTTTATGTGCCATCAAATGCTTCCCAAGGATCTTCTATACTCATCATCTGTTTGGTTATGTTGCCTGTAGTTAGGACTTTATCCAGTCTGGCAGGTAACAATCTTCATAGTATTGTGGACTGTGGAATAAATGTTGACTTCGATGGTCTATTGGCCGCTACATAGAAGGTAGTTCAAAAGGCGCTGCATACTCTCAAGGCATTGATCCCATTAACAGTCTCTATAATCTTTCAATACGAACTTGTCTTATATTTGGGGGCCGTAGAGCACCTTAGATGTCGCAATCTGTGCGCTTTTATGCTACTATATTCAGCATGATCCTTGTCAGCTCCTTGCAGCATATGTTGCTTGCACACCACACAGTGATACCAAGGCACTTCAACTCACTTGGGAAATACAAATTGGTCGTCCACTTTTACTCTCCATGACTCGCTTGCTGCTGTTGAACGCTACTACTGTTACTACTTTGCTTTGTTAAAGGCCTATGTTCACTAGTCAGCACGAGTAAAATACAATCCCAATTCGTGCTGAATTCTTCAAGCCTTTTTGATCAACTATCCTATAGTTGCCGAATCGCACGATAAAAACCACGCAAGTGTGCACTGGCTCTATGCACTGGATCTATAGAGATCTGCGTTGTGAAAGCTAAAGAGTCCAAATGCTTAAACATTTTTGCATATCGACTATTCGGCGCGTGATATCTGATTGCGAGTTATGATGTGATAAAGGGAGCGAAGAGATTGGGCCAAAGGCTTAGGCTTACAGCCAATGGCGAACTCTGATTTTGTAGCGCTCATAGGAAAGTATGGGAAAGTGAAGGAATGGAATCACAAAGCTAATGAAACATTAGACTCTGTCCTTATTTTCCTGGCGAATATCGATTGGTGTCTTCGTTTTTAATATTCGACGACTGAAGGCTCGTTGCTGTATGGTTTTGTCACACCTATGCCAATAATCTTCAACCCATATCAGAGATGAAAGACTATACTCATCGCTGAGCAATTGTGAAATGGACTTTGGATTATACGGAAATTTTTTAGTTTTGTACGAAATTGTCAGCAGCCGCTAGGACATCCTACTTTAGGGGTTTCCTGTGGCAGAGAAAACAATGAGTTACAATGGTACAATGTCGTGCCTAACTAAAACTGAAACAACACCTCCTTTTGAACCAGCATCGACGAAAGAACCGTCGTTCTTAACTGAAAAGTCATTAATAATTGTTCTTAGGATCCTTTATGTGCTGAAACGTCTTCGCATTATCAAGTTGAGCAAGAACTTCCTTAATGTTACCCAATTTGTCTAGCTAAACATTTTTACTGAGGGTAGGCTTGTAAACTCTCTGGAGGCACATGCGGCATACAAACCCAAGAAGGCCACACAGTTAAGGAGAGATTTTCTACATAATCCAGAGGACTACCATAGAATTGAGTTAAGGTCTTATGTAAAGAGGATATGTAACTTGTTTGTAATTTTTTACGGATAGTTCGGTGAAACAATTTTGAAAACTCCTGCTACATCAGCACTGAGCTACACAGCACTGAGTATGAAGGAAAGACTGCAAGCAACAGACTTTTCTAGCAACTTGCCAAGTTGTGGAATCAAATAATAGCCGAGGAAATTGACAATACCTTGCGCTTCCATGCAGTGCTTATTCATACAGTGGAATAAAAGCGAGCACTCATATATCACTCTTTAATATTGGCCGGGTTGTCAAACCAATTTTCCGATGAAAAATTATGTATAAACCCCAAAACGGTTGAATCAAATCTAAATCATCTAAATAATGCAGTAGATTTCTTACTTTCGTCCAGAAGTAGCAGTTTAGTGTATAAAAATCCTGGAGAGTCATGCCACTCGGAGTTCTTAATAATCGTCAATGAGGTTCCAGACTGAGGATACGGTAAGCCATAAGGCATGTTTGTGGTGTAAGAAATTATCTGCCTTAATTAGCAATCTCATGGGAAAAAGAAAAAGGTGCAATGATGCTCCGCGTCTCCCATCTAGTGCCTTCTAAACAACCTCCTACAACAGACAGATAGAAATTCCTATCAAAAACCTTGACAGAGTCTTCATGCCAACAAGGCCATGGGCAGTGACAAATTGAAATGACACTCAGGTACTATCAAGGACAAGTCTCCTAGAATGGCAAGCAATATGGTACCAAAGACAGACGGACACAGAAATTGATTAACAATTTGGGCCTTGGATCAATACACAAGCCAAGATGCTTCCGTCCATAGATTTGGACACCACGACAATCTCTTACTTCTTTTCTTTCTGATCCTCTCCTGATTGAATTATGCGAGGTGTTGTCAAAGGCTTTGATGTTTAGTGTTTCCTGGATCATAGTTGTTTTCAATAGACAGACCTATCGGTCTAAAGAGCAGCACCGACTTCGTCCAGTGTCTTGGTATGCATATGCATTTCCAAATACAAAGCTGCTTCGAATTATTTCTGGGAGACCATGATATCCAGCCCATTTTGTGGCAGTGTTGGAATAATAGTAATATAGAAATCTGACTTCATCAGTGACCATAGCCTCCTATGTCTTTGCAACTGCCCTCGTGTAGTAGGTATAGCCACCGCAGGTGTTCATGCCATATTCTTACAGAAGATGTAAAAGATCTTTCTCGTAGCTTTTCGGATTTTAATGCTGTATCGCATTCGTTTCTCCTGTTTGATAACATGTCGATGAAAGCCTAAATGGTGACAAGATATCACGTCATGAGCTCTGGAAGATAAATATATATGTAATTTATGGTTTTATTGATACTCATTTTGGATTTACTGGGTGAGAATCCCATACTACTACTGAGTGGCGGTCTCAATTGCTTTTCTTGTATAAAAATTCGTATAACATATGTACGTCTCTCAATGAAATCATCTTCAATAGACCCGAATAACAATCAATTCCAATCCATTAAACTAAGCCACAGATTTTGTCATTCAGGGCCTGCTAATCGACATTATCGTCATACCATCACACACAACCAAAACACCCAACAGAGAATCGTTACTCTAATCTAAAAACTCACAGTGCAATCATCATGGTTTATTGCTATTCCATGTTGGCCAAGCCCAAACTGTTAATATGCCAAATGACACTAAAATCGAGAGTCCTTTTCACAAAATTTGCACGAGCAAACTGCCCACAGGCAACAGGTCGATAAATAATAGAAACGATGAAACACCAAGCATACAGAGAAAATATGTTCAATAAAATGGAATACAAAGACACACGAATGTGATAATTAAATTGAGTGTCCTCCCTAATGCGACTATAAATCCTGAAACAGATTTCAACAGGCAACTTAACCTCCTTTCATCTCATAGGTACACACATACGTATGTACTCGTAGCAGCAATGCAATGGAATTGCCTCTGACCTTCCTAAATAATTCTCAAGTTATCATTATCGCATCAGCAACTTACGTCAATGTCATCTTCATCATCATCATCATCAGTCCCATCATCATGATAATCATCATCGCAACCATCGATTGAGAACATAGCTCCTTGCACACGGTCCAAGGTTGCTGGCACACTGAAAAATTTTCCCAAACGAAAATGAATGTTATTTCAGGACATGCTCCGCTGGTCTTTATACCATTGCCTATCGAATGTAGGTGCTGCCGTGGGGGAAACAACACGAATGCTGTGCACATGTAAAATAACCGATAAATAAAGGAGTAAAAGCTGAGTCCTGCGCGATATTGCCTTGGAGAAATTTCCCCTTAATCGCACATAGAGCTTTAGCGGTAATGAATGAGAATGCCATCTGTTGTGAGCTTTTTGTAAATTACAAGACTTTTAGGGGGTATTGTCCTTGCTTTCCTGCAGCTTCTAACGGTCTATATAATTCGATAAGAAATGGGAATATTTCGGGATAGGATCCTGAAGTTCTAGGCCGTGTATCTCATTTTTACAGGAGTCATCCGGAAAGTAACTTTAGTTCATTGAGATACTCCGTGGATTGTACATCGTGTGAACGGGAATACGGTCTTCTACGGTTCTATTTTCAACTCAACTACCAGTGGAATATATACATATTATATACAAATAGTTTTTAAAAAAAATCAGTGTACATAAAAAGCAGTGATAATTATAGAAAAAAAAGGATACTCAATCATCCTTATAGTGACCTGGAATATCAGAAAAAAATTAAAAAATAAAAATCAAGGATTAATTGCTAAAACAATCTCAGCCATTGGATTTCTCTTTCTCACTCAGACGCCCTGCTGAGTCCTGATAACAAGAAAGTTTGTATTTTATAATCTTTAAGTAATTAGCTTCCTAAAAAAATAGGAGCGACACAAAAAGTTTCCTTTTATACTCGCAAACTTAATGCCTTGGGTCTTATCCGATTTTAAACTTCTATCTTAAGCTAATGAATATATTAGCACCCTGGATGTCTTAGCGACGCATGACACCGTGTAGGGACTACAAACTTAGTTAAGTGTTTTAACAGACAAACAAACAAAAAAAAAAGGAAATAAAATATATACTATATGTGTGAACCTGTCCGCCAACGTAATCCTATTCATTTGCCATGTAAAAATCACACCCCAAAACTCAAAGAGCAACAAGGGAGGTATTTTGATTGCCCAGCCATCAAGTTAAAGGATGCCTGTTGCGCGTTTACCATGGCATTGAGGGTGAACAGTATAGACTATGGCATATATAAAGGCAGAGGGGTCTTTTTGCTATTTCCTTGAATCCTTTTATGTGTTGTGCAAAGGCAAACAAAAAAAAGAAAAAAAAGAAAACTGAAATGAATGTACATGTTGCGCTTGGGCTATCCGAGAGAGTTGGCTCATGATTTACTTTTCGCTATACATATTGAATAGCCTCGGTCGGTCGCCAATAAACATTATTGGTGTGAATGGATGTGCTAATTAAAATCCAGGAGAAGGACAACGAAATTTTCTCCTAGATAACACTGCACCAATACACTACAAGCCGACGACTATAAGAGTATTGATTGATGATGGATTCTATACGCAAATTATTTTTGTTCGCGTCGTCCTTTCGTTGTATATACGTCTCTACTATCTACTAGTTGGAAAAAAGTGTCGTAAGGACATTGCCAAAGTGCGTACATTCATGTATACGGACGCGATGAGGAGTTTTTTTTCTGTATAATTTGCATACCTTTATAAAATTTATTAAATGCATCTAATGTTCTATTTAGAATAACAAGGATAAAAGCCTAAGGCATTTGTATTTGCACACTAAGCCCAGAAAAGCCACTTACAAAACAAAAAAAAATCCAAATCACTTTAAATAAAACCTATTCACACTGAACAAGCAGTAAAAAACAGAGAAACCAAAGTGTTTCCAGGACTCACTGATTTATTTAGCGTGAAAATTGACTGCTGCCAGGACAAGGATATTTGAGCGGATGCACAGAACGCTTTTTCATTTAAATAGGATTCGAGGGCGGTAGAGTAGTTTGTGTATTCATTTTATGGCGAGAGCAGAAGAATCTCTACATATGTACATTTTTCGTCCACACCGTTGGGAAGATTAATTACACTGGCTTTTGGAGAATAGAATCAATTTATAGATTTCTTGGAACAGATAAGACTGTGATTTTTTTTTTAATTTGTGAACAAGAAAAATTCGGAAGGATAACCAAAGGAATTTCAAGGAAATTTCTGTTGATTTTTTTTTCTTATTGGTTCCTTCCGCTTTGCATATCCTTTTGAAGCTGGAAGAATTTGTTTTTTTTTAACTAAAAATGCCTTGGGATAATTTTCTTAGTCAATTAAAAATTATTTAACAGAGTTGGTATTGTAACTGTTAATAAACTAAAAAGAAAATGATTTTTTTTTTTGATTGAAAACTATGAAAAGGAATTATTTTCTACGAAATTCTTCGTTGAAAAAATTTACTCAAAAGTAATTTATTCCAATTTCTTTCACTCAAGGAGAGCAATTTTCTTGAATATTTTACAAAACCCTTTTCCGTTATTATGAAATAAATACCTACTGGGAAATATTTTTCATATTTTTTTTTCTAAAAGATAATTGAACTCAGAAGTAATTTTGCCATATTTTCGGAGCGAAAAGCTGTGCAGTATTTGAAGATTTTTTTGTCCAAATTAAAGTTTTTATATGAAATTTCTTGAACTTATCTAAAAATTTTACTACTTTTCCTAGGAAATATGAAGTTAAATTCAAAAATTAAATTGTACAAAATTCTGGAGTTGTTTTCAAAACCTTAAACGCTTTTATTTAAATCACGTAAAAGCTTTCAAATATTAGAGAGTTCTTTGGTTATGAATTAAATTTTTAGTACCTCTTGATGAAGGAACTTCTGACTTTTTTTGGTGAATAGTTGCATCTATGTCTTTTTTTATTTTATTTTTCCAAATATTTTATTAAGTGACCAGTTACGTTCTCCCTGCTTGTCAATAGATGCCTCCAGCAGTAAGTGATGGTTAATTTGGACAGATATATGGTTAAACAAACCGTTTTGACACATTAGAGATTTTGTTCTGGCGTCATATACTTTTGGTTGTGTAAAAATGTCTGATTTTGTGCCAAATAAACCTACGTAATGAGAAGTCCTACTTCACTCGTAATATTTACCACATGTTGCGCCATTCGATTATTACTTATTCCGTTCGATGGCACATTGACCGGCTGGTCAGAAATTCAGGCATTTTGTAAACCACACTAAATTTTCTTGAATTTGAAGGAGTGTGTCTTTTTCAGAGTAATAAAAGTAGCTACCTCTACTCTCGAGCTAAATTCCATAAAAAAAATTAAAAAGGTTGTACACAAATTTTATCTACTTCTTAGTTTGTCTAGGTATCTTGTTGATTTTTAGTGCCTTGATAGCGGTAGTAATCTCGCTCCTACTGGGGGAAGTGGTTGGTATTCGGGTATTTGCTGACACTTTAATCTGCATATCACTAGCGGCTGATAGTTTAAAGTCATTGAAAAATTTTTGTTACATCTCTTGAGCAGTTCCTCATCTAAAATAAGCAAAAAATCTTCCACTGGGTAGAGCTTGTGCGACTTTTTGTAAGCACCTTAGTGATACTATAAACAGTTCTGCGCGGTTCTTCTTGCTGCTGGAATAGCTGTGATGCGAGCTACTTTTCTCGTCGGCATTAGTTCCGCAAAAATTATTCCCAGCACAGATATGGTCTAGAAAGGTGGAGATTGATTGCTTACGAAATATGATTCCATAATTGTTGTCGAACTAAGGATATTTCGAATTTGTAATTGGACATTCTGTTCTAGTGGGATTTTCGAAATACAAGAGTGAGCATCTCTCTACATATATACCATCCCTACTTCTGCACCTCGTTTAATTTGGATGTCCAGAAGACCACTTCATTTAAGGTTCTTCCTTTCATATTGGACACCCAGCTGCCAGACCTTATGGTACAAAATTCTGCCATTTACATGTATGTAGGTATATAAGATTGGCATTGCAGAAAACGACCAACTTCTAGCCGTCACATCCGAGTTCATGCTTGGCGATATACATATTTGAGCTAGTCTATTACAATATATCGATTTGGTGTCGTGTTAAAAACGTCAGAAGTTGTAGAAGTTTTCTTTTTTATCATTTGACGAGCTTTATGTTGGGGGATCACACTGTATCACGGGGCAGTCTAGGCTGGAATCTGACCGAAAGAATTGTATCGCCATCTGGCCGTCGGGATATTAAACCGTCTCGTGCAACTAGTGTAAACAAGCAAGCAGCAAACCCACCACCATATTCTCGTAAAACTCCGGCTGTTCTTCGGGAATAAAACTAAAACTGTGGTATCGAAATTGAGGGCTCGCTGCTTGCTGCCCGCTGGCGAGTACTACTCACCCGCTTCCCGGTGCAGAAACCTTTCGTGAGTCGAGAAGCGTCTTCATAATCCAGAAAACAATCATTGTTCCAATATATTAGTTCAAAGTCGGCAAAAGTTGCGTAGTTTCGGTTTTTTGTTTTGTAAAAAAATAATAATTGGTTACAGACATTGATAGCTAGAGCTTTAATTAGTTTTCGTGCAAATCCGATAAATCGTCTTTAAAATAATTGCATTTAGTTTAATTAAAGTCAAATTGGAAATATTAAATAGTAAAGTTAATATAAATGCATAACTCTGTGGAGAATCACAAAAAGTTAATCAATACGTGACAGTCGTATATTTGATTTTTATTTGAATGCAAACACAAAATTGTATATTTACATTTCGCTTCGTCGATTTTTACTCTAATATATGTTAATTCAATCATATTTCGCAGTGAATTAATATTAGGAGCTAATTAATTTAGTTTTGGTGTGAAAGAGTTGCTGCAATTTTATAAATTCAGGATTTAATCGGGTCTCTAAGGGATCAATTGTGTTGGTCCAAAACAAATGGAAAGAACAGATGATATAGGTTAATTGTTTAATGGTTCTGTTTGTTTGTAACTCCTTGCTATGAGTTATTTTCAACCCCTTCGTCCAGAACCACACTGTCTTCTGTCAGTAGGTCTTTCTGAACATCGCCATACAAGGTACTTCTTTAAAAAGCTCTGTTTGCCATCATGTTCCAAGATTTTCATCTAATTCAACTCTTTCTGTTTGGATTTCTCGTATAGATCTTGCGCAATGATTGCATCGATATTGCTGATGTATGATGAATTGCTTTGAAGTATTCGTAGTTGCATTTTCTATTTCTGTCTTTGAGAAATGTCTAGCTACGTACTTCATATTCTCTGCGTTCCAGGAGCATTTACTCATCAACTTTGACTGTGAGAATTAACATTTGTCCAAGTATATTCTATGGAGGTACAGGAACGTCTGGTTTTCATTAGCACGCAACTTAGAATGCCGTCTTTTTCGGGAATTTTGTTAGCTGCTGCCAAGTTTTTTGCCACTTCGGCTGGTGGTATTGCTTCCGAATCTCTATAACTATTTGCAGTAGATTGAGACTATCGGCATTCACACTAATGTGAGAATAGGTTTAGGGCTTTTGTTTTATTACCAAAATTCTCCTTGCGTATCTAAGCCCGTCGATGTTTGGCAGCATCAGAGAAAAAGCTATTTTTTCCTGCGACTGTGACACTTTTTTTTTTTGGTTTTGTATGTGCCATAGGAAATCATCTCATCTATTAAGATTCATGCGACAGGTCAGCATCATTTGTGTTCTTGCTAATGGAGATGCTAAAGCAATGGAAATACTCCTGTCCATCGCAAGGGCAATCAATTTGACATTTCATTCACTCCAAAATGGCAGAGTATGGACATAGACGAATATCTTAGATTGATTTGGATATTGAATGATGTTTTTCTGCAAATCATATGTAAATATTTCTTCTTTAGCGAAATACTGACATTTGACCATTGAAATTGATTACGCAAATTTGTTTGACATTTTAGTAGCTTTTGCCACAAACATTGCTTGAGGAGCTTTGTTGAAATGATTTAAATTGAGAAATATTTTAGCGAAGCTTTGCAAGATTTTTTTCCACATTTCTTGAACTAATTAGTTTTAACTTGACAGCTGTCAGTTTATGACAGTCTTAATTCAAAAGGTTGAACATAATTTAATGTCTATCAAGGTCGATTTGTGCTTAAAATAAACTCAATGAAGAGTGCATACACAACGCAGCTTGAAATGCAGAATTTTTTTATTCTATCCACCTCATCATTTTCATAAATAATCGAATAAATTTCAGCTATAGAAAGCACTTGCGTTTCTATTTGGGAGCGATTCTGAGCGATGTTTGTTCAGAGGGTTGATTCTGCTGAAAGCATTCAAAAAGATATCAAGTAATAGTACGTGCTCAGCGCCCATTTTATTTGTGTAAAATGCACAAAAGTCATTCAATATTTCATAGATCTCCTGACATAAGCCCTCTATTTTTGAGAAACGAAAAACAATATTTCGCTCTTATTTTTGGGATTTAAAAGTGAATGCATATTGGGAAGGGGAATAAAACTGTTCAGTAACTGCAAGGTAAAACAATTTTGAAGTGCAATTTTCAACTCGTCTACACGAATCAATACGTGAGAGTCGAATTTTTATTTTACTTCCCTTGCACATTTAATAGAATGTTTTTTTTTTCGATTTTACAAGTATCAAATAGGGGAAACAGGTGTATTTCTATACGCATAATCCTTTGATGATTGTGCAATGATGCACTCAAAATATTAGATGGGAACTCATGCTGTGTTTTAGGAGAAAAGAAGCAATATTTTTGGATTTTCTTTGAAACGTTATGTAATTGTTAATATTATCATTTATTGCATATTTCAGTTTATATATTAGCTTATAATGAATTATGTTATTTTGGACAATGATCCAATATTAGTTGTGAAAGTTCGTTCGCATACTTTTTTCACCAAAATTCGTAGATTATCAAATTTCGAACAGAGGGGATAAAATTCTCCCAGAGAGAGCTAAAATTATGAAAAAGTAAAAGAACGAGTTGAATAAGAAAAAAATTAATATACACTGGTTTGACAGCTTTGACAGTTTTCATAAAACAGCCCACATAAATTTCTTGCACTATAATTTGTTGCATGGGGAAATTTCTTATTCTCTCGTGAGCGCTCTCTTTTGCGGAAAACTACAAAAATTCTCAGTACGCGAACCACTTTTCGTAGAAATTCGTAAATTTTCGTAAAAATTCACTGTTTTGGGAGAATACGCGAATGGGCCTATTTACAAATATTTTTGAAAATTTTATAATTATATGTAAGTCAGTTTTGGTATGACGTCTTTTAAGCCCTACAAATCGAAAGACATGATGTAATGTTTTTCATGGCACTTCTAAGACTCTAGTCGCTGTAGATCTCTCCATTTAGAGATGTACTTACCCAATAAGTGTTTTCACTCGATCCCTATGCGTTCTTCCAATAACTCCATGAAGGAATGACATTATGCGCATTTATACTCGTGGCCTTGTTCTTTTGGTTACTACACAAATTTTATGCAAGTAAAAATTCACTGTTTTGGGAGAATACGCGAATGGGCCTATTTACAAATATTTTTGAAAATTTTATAATTATATGTAAGTCAGTTTTGGTATGACGTCTTTTAAGCCCTACAAATCGAAAGACATGATGTAATGTTTTTCATGGCACTTCTAAGACTCTAGTCGCTGTAGATCTCTCCATTTAGAGATGTACTTACCCAATAAGTGTTTTCACTCGATCCCTATGCGTTCTTCCAATAACTCCATGAAGGAATGACATTATGCGCATTTATACTCGTGGCCTTGTTCTTTTGGTTACTACACAAATTTTATGCAAGTAAGCACAACAAGCTTTAATAGTAAAGGGCATGTCAATAGCGGTCACAAAGCAGCTTTTCGATTTTTGTTTTCTAGCCGCTGTTAAATAAAACTTGCAATGAATGGGTGTGTACGACCATCACCTGCCAAGGCCTGACTAAATTTCCAAAATCCAGAGCAAACAGTGACTATCTCTGGATGTATTGCAATTCGGTGTGGATTATTATCGTACTCAATTCGACACTTTTCTGGTTGACGAACCCATTAATCCAGAAATGAGTGATGACTTCGAAAAGTTGCTCGAACAGAAGACCTACTCTCATAAAACAATTTAGTCATTTGCTATTGTTGAACAATATAACTCTTCATGTTGATTTGGCAAGATAGACTTAATAAATGACAGCTGATTTGACAGATGTGGCAATCACATGTGAAAGTTTGGAAATCACTGTTGCAAATACATGATGTTTTTAAAGTGGCCCGCTCTCATACTTCAAACAAAGAAGTGGCGCTATAGGAGTTTGAGTTTGACACCGCTGGTCTAGACCAACCCATTAAATTAAAAAAAAAAAAAAACTTCAAAGGAAAAACCATCCAAAAAAGATGAAAAAACTCCTTCCTTCCGATTGTGTTGGCTTCCAGGTAAGAGTAACAAACGCTGCCATATATATACATATATGCCCATTAGATAAAATTGAAACAAACATTTACTGCTTAATTAATTACGATAAAATTCAATAATCAAATAAGTATAAAATCGATATTAGCACCATTGGCGGTAGCCGCATAATAATTCAATTTATCGTTATAAATCAAAAGCAATATTTAGTTACGAACGAACGAGGGATTAAAGAGATAAACCCAAGGCTATTAAAGAAACGAACACGGGTAATATTTGCATATGTTTTTCAATTTGAAATTCAGAATTATGTATTTGCATTTATTCCTTCTGATAAATTTAAAGATAAAAACCGGAGCACTTAGGGGAATAGTCTGTTTGCTAATTGACTGTAAATTTTAAGCCGCTTTGCGTCGTTAGTTGTCAGTTGATACACATCAAACGCATAAATTTAATATTTTTTCTTTTGTGAAATTCGCCTCGCCGAATGAAGTGGGTGTAGGTTAGCTCAGGTATTATTGTGCTGCCAGGAGGGGGAAGAGATGGCACACTAAAACCGAGCTCATAAACTAATCTTACTTAAGAGGTTTCTACATACAGACCACCTTAATGAACTTACGAAGTTCCAGGTTTGATTCCCAAAAAGTTTTAGTTAGGTTATGTTGGGAAGGATTATGATGTAATTATAAAACACTAGGCACCATAATGGACCCATCCGTTCGCTTTTCAATAAAGTAGGCACGCCAAAAGACTCCTCACTGTAATGCGATGTAATGGCAGTATACTCTAGTTAAGTGGAAGGGTAATAGTTCGAGCTACTGCTAAATTATAAGTTAATTAATCCCAGTAGTAGGAGGAAGTAGTACTTGAAAAAATGACTGCGAATTATGAGGCCGGACAAAAAATCACTTCAAATTTAAGTTGACTTAGTTCAGACAACAACGCCGACGGATATTCTTAGTCACAGCTATTGTCCATTCTTTCTCTAATCCTTAAGTCGAAGTTTTTTGGCCTTATCTGCAAGTGCAGAGAATTGTCTTAAGTTGCTACTTGAACTATTAAGCTTTCTATTATTTCTTGCAAGTACTGAATAGCGTCGTCCATTAAAGATAGTAGAAGAGGACTTAATATACCCATTAGCTCTTCTGGCCGCATTACTATGTGGCACACCAAGCCAAAAACTTGAATCGTTACTAATGAGGGTGAACTTGATATGAAATGAACAGAACTAGAAGAAGCTTACTTTTAGCGGCCAGTTTTCCGTGAACAAAAAGAAGTTACGTGCAGCATCATGTGGTTATGTAAAGTGAATGCGTTCAAGTTAAATGGTAGGCAATAGCGATGGTCGAAAAGTGACTCTCCCGGACCAACAACAAACTTTCCTTTGCATGTCGTCGTGCTCCAAAAGGGCAAGGAGTAGCTGCTATTTAGTGACTCAAAAGGGGTCGCATGACTCTAACTCTATCTGACTTCTAACTACTAAAAATCAATAAACCAGGAGTCCATAACCACTATAGCTACTCCCTTGAAGGATCGTTTCAATGTGTCTGCCATGAGTGGGCGAGAATGGAAAATTCTCAGCCGCTTGACAGACAACCACGAAGGGTTTCCGAAGGTCCTCCTTAAATGCCTTAACTCCTAAAAGACTTATACGTCAATGAATCAGCAGCGATGAGTGTCCTACGTTTAAAACTATTGAACTTTAGGAGAGAGGGTCACAAGGACTATCGTACAAAAGGTCCAATCTTGACACCATATGATGACATCAGCCTCAATGCTAGTCCCAGCCAATTCGCTTTAGGGCTTAAGCTTTACAGATGAGTTCAAAATAGGTGAAGGTGTGGGCTCTACTTATCAGTACACAAATCTATCCCATTACGATAGTGTGTTGTAGTCTAAACGATAGCAAAAAACTATTCCAGAAACCTAGTTCCTATGATGAAATTGATCGATAACATAGTTGCTATAAAAGTCATCTCACCCACAATAGTCAAGAGCTAAAACAACTCGGAATACAAGGGATCCCCTGGCAACCAAAAGTAGATGAATTGGAGAGAATGGGATCTGGACAAGACCTTTAAATAGACCGTACTTCCGCTCTCTCTGTAGAACTTGCCAATTTCAGAGGACAAGCAGACGAAAGACGAAGGATTTTGACACCTTGTCTCTAGATATTCTCGCTCTAAATAAATGTTTCCTAGGTATGATTCTTTATGGGACATGAAAACCTTCTGAAGAAAAATGCCTCTAAGTACAAATGGCTTATGCAGTGGCTACGGAAATGCAGAGAAAGATTCAGAAGATCTTGGCCTTTTGACGATTCGAATTTTTCTGACTTTAGATTCCTGGTTCTGATAATGAACGATCCCTAAGTGAAGTTTAATACCAATTGAGTAGTAGCCTAGGAATGCAAAGAACTAGAAGCGCTGTGATCTCCAAATTTATCTCAGAGCTTCACTGATAGAAAGCAAAAAGTGTCACACCCTGTACAGCAGATCAAATAAAGTCCTTAAACAAATAAAGTCCTAAATATGCATCATTGACTTGCTACTTAAAATTGCTCTAATAAATACCATTTTGCGATTCCAAGTTTAACCCTTCCACTAAAAGGATATGACAAGGCTCTTAGTTTCTTCATAAGATATACTATAACCCCTTTTGTCCTCTAGCTCACTTCATAAGGGTACGAATTCTTAACATGGATTCAATGAAGTTCCAAACTCTTCTCCTAAGTCCATTTTCTTATGTTCGTTCACATACACACACACCCACACCCAACTGGAATGAGGATTCCATCCCGTTCCACAAGATGTCAAGTTTTCCTTAAAATTAGCAATCCTGATTTCTGGGTCGAATTTAATACTTTCACTAAGGGATTGTTGACGAAGGAGCATCTATTTTACATAACATGGAATGGGTGTCATGGCATGAATTATGATGTTCGCTTCGGGATGCTGCTTTATGACGGTCAGCTTTATGGTGGTACACGTTTTTTTTTTTTAAATCATTTGTATAAGCACATATTTAGGGGAATAATTCCTGTGAAAATGTACAAATTTGACCACACCGGCATTACGTGTGACCCCTGATATCACTTTATTCAGGACAGTCTCGGGCAATAACACATCAAACGTTCGGCAAGGTATTTAACGTCCATAATCCATGCCATAAAAAAGGGGTTGGCAATCAGAGCAAACGTCCTTTCCTGTACAGAGTACATGTTTATTTAAATGCTTTCAATGTATATTATGGGCCAACCATTAATTTCAATTTGGGTTACGTACTGTGGATTTAAGGGACGTATTCAGTTCCGTTTTTCTTTTCTGTTAAAAGGCGGATATTCAGATTTTAGGATTTCACATTCAATTTTTTTTTTTTTCCCAATATATGTATGTACGTAGGGTAGGTACTTTGAATGGATCCTTATTATGTGAGGAAAGGCAAAGTGTGCATGAGTAGGTGGGCGGGAATTTCCCAGGAGAATCTGTAAAAAGTAATGTGAATATTTTTAAGGTAGCTGCATCCATCAACTAAGATCAGACATGTGGAACTTATCCTTCAGAATCAGAAGGATACCTTTTGTTTGCTGCCACAAACCGAATATGAATAAGTGAAGGTTCACACGTGGTGATAAATAAAAATGCGTTGAACGTGGTGAATCACTGAAATCAAAAGAATATTAAATTAAGAGCACAGAATCTTATTTTGTGGCCCACATGAGACAGAGCGACAGTGACAGAGAAAGAAAGAGAGCTAACGAAGTGCGAAATTTAACATCTGGTTACGTTCTCTTGGATGCTGGTGCACATTACCAACTTAATGGTTCTTGAAGGAGCGACGATGCCTTTTAACCTTATGAGGAATAAATTTGCCATTTATTGGCTCATAACTAACTCAATAAACGGGATAATAAGGATTGGTTTTTTTTTTTCATTTTTTTTTTAAGGATTGTAGGTTGGCTTTATTTAACCTCGAGAAAGTGCATTATACAGCGTTTTACTTAAGTGTTATGTGGCAGTTAAATAAGGAGCCTCTGTTGGTTTTTTGGTGAACTCAACTTCCAATCACCAAGAAGGTGTATGAATCGAAATTTTGGAAAACGACGTTTACTTTTTGAACAAATTTGTAATATTTCGAGACAAATCGTGTCTCTCACTCTAGTCCAACTTGAAAGGAAGCTGGAAGCTTGACAAAGTGAAGCAACAAATGTTGTACACACAGGTCATAGTCACAGTTAAAAACACTGACATTTTGTATTTTTTGTAAGACTTGGACAAATAGTTGAAACTCCTCCCAAGACTTCAGTTAAATCAGCGTGTGCAGGCTAGGTCTAATACTTTTATGGTGGCTTAAGTCTGATGGGCAGCTTTGCCACGTAGAAATCACATGTCCTTCGCAACACTATGCAATGAAGACCATTTTTTTGGCTGAGCATGTCAGATAGGGAGGTGAACCCTTTTGGAAAGTGCTGTATAATATGCTGGTAGTTTAAGTGTCCTACTTTGCCCATTCTTGAGGTTCTATTTGACAGAAGAATCATCTTGAGTTTACGGCCATCTTTTTCTTCTAAATATTTAGAACAGGCTCAGAAGGTTTTGTTGTCTTGCGATTCTGTCTTGATAAGGCTTCCAGTTAGGGTCTTAGCACAGGGTTACCCTTTAGTATTAGTGTCTGAATATTCTCCTGGTGAATGGAATTATGAAACTTTTTGGTGTTGACGAGCAGCCGAAACGTCAAATTTCTCATAAATCTGAATCTTTTAGAACACCCCACAAGAAGAAGTCTAACGGGGTCAAATCGCACAATCTCGGTGGCCAATTGTCATCGCCTCCACGTAAGGTAACCATGTTCGGTAAAATGTTCATTGTGGCACGGGCTGTGTGGCACATAGCGTCATCCTGTTGATACCACATATCGTCGGTGTCCACATCATCTCATTGGAGCCGAAAGGAATCGGTTATCATCGACCGATAGCACTCGCCGATGACGTTGATGGACTGGCCTATGTCCTCCTCGTAGAATTATGGGCCAATGAGTCCGGCAGTCTAAAATCCCCATCAATTTGGTGGACAAAATTTTACAATTTTGCTTGATGACTAACTAATTCATACAGAAATGGTGCCCGTCGCTAAATTTGATTTTACGATCGAAAATGGGATCAGCTTCCAACTGTTCGGGAGCCTAATCGGCGAACAAACAGCGTAGTCTATTGTCTTTAACTTTGCTCGCCTGAGTCAGTTGAATGGTCTACGGGTATGAGCTCAAGTCATTACACAAAATTCGCCAAGTTGTGGTCTGCGTAAGGCCGAGTTCTTGTGCGCGATGCGATTTTCCTGCACGCTTTCATGAACCTACAGCGGCTATATTTTATTTTCTTTGATATACAGAAGTTGGTGGATTATTAAATGAATCGGAATTTATCCGCAACGTTGCGATTAGTCCTCTTGAAAGGACGATTATGGCGAACGTCAAATGGACAAAGCGCGCTCAATGTTGCTCGAATGGAAGAACATAATTCACACATGTTTTTGAAGGCAATAACTCTCCAAATTGATTTGGTTAGGCAATCTTAATAAACAAGAGCCAATTTGACAAATGTAGCTTCAACAATATACCCGCAATCACCTGTGAAAGTTCAGAAGTCCATATTGGAAACCCTTTATAAATAACTACCGGAACACTATGACACCAAGCTCGCCTTACACATGACCAATTCTCGTATGTATGCTTAAACTTTTAGCCACATTTCTTCCACAAATTTACCTTCTTCCAGGATATCGCAAAGAATTGATGTATTTTTTTCCTAAAATAAGCAAAACACAGCCCACACTACTGAAAGAGAAAAAAAAGAACACTTTTGCCTGTCATTATTTATATTTCCCTTCCTGTCAAGATGTCCATTATCGCCAAACACGTAATCCCTTAAAATTGACACAATGCTAAACACATCCTGTCGAACGGCTGGCCATGATTGAAACAAATCTCCACATCTTCTTCGATTTATAACCCATTCATTGGACCTTTCCAAATATATCCCTAGGTTCTTACATCTATGTAAATAGGCGCATTTTTGAATAAATAATCTCGAAGAATACACCATAATTTCCAATTCTCTGGTTTTCTTGTAGAAAAAAAAAAAATCAATTCAGTGGAATTTATCTTTAAGACAAATAGCAAAAAAATGTCCGTAAAAATGTAAAGCACGTTTAAGGCGTAAATTTAAGGCTGACTTTTTTATTGGCCATACTTTTTGGAACCCTTTTAAACCTTTTTGTTTTTTTTTTGAGTGTAGCTTAACGCCACCAAGCCAATGCAATTGGTATTTAGGTTACTTTTTGTGTGTTTTCTTTTGTTTATTATTATAGCCAATAAATAAGAAGGAAATCTTATTGAATATATCAGGTGATGATGATGATAAATCCAATCTGACAATTGTTATTATTTTTGCTGACTTGAGCTGTGAGTTACGTTGATGCTATTCGACAGTAAAAAAAAGAAAAGGCAAAATATCCTTACGCGTGCCTATGTACCTATATCTGGAAAGGAAAAAACCTGAAAGATGTCATGTACGGTTGGGTGAGCATTTAAGGAATAACTTCCCCTAATTGAACAAAATTGTATTAAAACGAGAGAGCGACCAAAAAAAGGACGAATAACCACCACACCACACTGAAGTACACGACTCTGGTAATGGTGTAACATAATAAGCAGTAGGTGCTGCTCGGTGCCTGGGAATTTCAAGTGTGTTCGCTTCTTGATTTTACGAAAACCCTAAATTATACCAAATGAAAAAAAAAAAAAAAAACAGGATACGAGAGGGTAGTAGTAGTCACCTGTCATTGAATTAGTAGCAACGGCAAACCCATGTTGGGTTTAGTTAGTTCCACTGGTTAACAAAGTGGGCTTTTTAACTTTTGCAATTAGGTACATCTAAAACATTGTGCACAACGAGACTTAAAAATAACCCCTTGTCGGAGGTCCTTTTCCCATGCAGCGCGTCTGTTTGTGGTTATTTTTTTTTTTCGTCGTGTTTTGTGTTGGGTCGTGTTTTTGGTTGGTTTGTTGAATTTGGCGAGGACCTGCTTTGAAATTAATTTAATTGAATTCACTTTTTTCCGGGATGTTAAATTTTGATGTGTCCACAGCGCGCGTTGGTTATATTCATTCAGGGTATTTGTATAAATTATGTTCGCGCTGAGTACCGTAGAAAGTTATAGCCATTTTCTAGGACGTTAGCAGCAGCAATCGAGAGGATGGGCAGGGTTTTCTATTTAAAAGGAACTCTGGTGATTTACTAGGCTATTTGAATTTCATTCCAGGAGAATGCTAATTGCCTATTGGGAGCAATTTCTTGTAAATTTGTCTTTTGATTTGTTTTATTGTCCGTTGAATTGAATTGAAAAAAAAAAAGGAATTGAGGCGGTAGAAGATTGATGGGCCCCAAGATGGTCATAGAAGTGGCTTTTTACACATGGAAATCTGGAGTTGTTCATAAATAAGAACAAACAAGCTATAAAATTAAATATGCAACTAACTGCTTCATTAGTTACAAACGCAAAAAGAAAGTCGAGCTAAATGCGTTTACATTTTAAGTCAAAATGATTAGGCAAGTGGAATAGTTTACCAAACATTCTCGTAGTCTTTTGTTGTAGGCTGGAAGTTACATGCAGAGAACCGAATTTGATTTCCATGTGAACCAAAGTTTGAAGCGACAAAGATGTTCGAAAACAAGACTGGGAATAATGTACGCGTCCATTGGTAGATGAGTCACTCTTAGGATGGATCTTAGGGTGATACAGTCTTCCTCGAATCTCATTGGGTCTCTTGCGATCGCGAGTATGGTTAGTAACAGAGGAGTGGTGCAAGAAGTACGCGTTTCACCTCGGCCTTTGTTCTGTACAGAGGACAAGGGAAACAGCAGATGACCGAAAAGGATGCCACTGCACAAAGAAAGTTACAAGCTTATCCTAATAGCTAGGACTTATTTATACATATCGACCAGCACAATAAATATTAGTAAGGATATCACTTGCTCTTTATATTTAAGAGCTCGTGTGTTATTAAAATGGGAAGTCATTTTCCTATTGATTGGGATTTATCTAAAAACAGAATCAGATATTGTGGAATAGATTCCTTGCTTGACGAGGAGGAACTGTTCCTGGCGAACTTTTAGTTATGTAGAGTCCAATTTGTCTTCGTCTTAGACTTGTGCGTTAGCACAATCTAATTTTAACCTCCATGAACGGGTCCTTACTATAGCGCTTTGTGGCAGAGAATGTCTCAGGATGAACATCCGAAGATTATTAATAGGTACATACATTTTTTTTCCAGAGTTTTAAAGAAAATGAATAATTGGTTAGTTTTAAATCATTGAGAAAGGGTTTCTACCTTCGAAATAAATAAAGGGTGGTTAAGTTTTAATTTATTGTCATTTCTTTTTATTATGATAATATTGGTATGGTTCAATTATGTATGGAACAAAATATCTGCTGTTGCTGGCTTATGCCGCGATTTCGGCGGCACACCTCCATCCGATGGTCTAAATTCTCGATGACGCTGAGGCATAATTAAGGTGCTACGCCGTTAGTGTGCCGAATTATCTCATCATTTAGCTCTTGAATTGTTGCTGGCTTATCGACGTACACCTTCTCTTTCAAATAACCCAAAAAAAGTCCAACGGTGTCAAATCACATGATCTTGGCGGCCAATTGACATCGCCACCGCGTGAGATAACACGGCCATTGAATTTGTCGCGCAAAAGAGCCATTGTTTCGTTAACTGTGTGGCAAGTGGTACCTTCCTGTTAAAACCGCATATCGTCCACATCCATATCTTCCAATTCGGGCCATAAAAAGTTCGTTATCATCTCACGAAAGTGAACACCATTCACAGTAACTGCCTGACCGGCCACATTTTGGAAAAAATACAACCCGATGATGCCGCCAGCCCATAAACTGCACCAAACAGTCACTCTTTGTGGGTGCATTGGTTTTTCGACAATTACTCTTGGACGACGACGAGTTGAGGTGGACGGCTCTTCAGCCACACTATCGCGAACAGCAGCAATATTTTCTGAAATTGAGAAATGTCAAATGAAATGCAGAAAAAATGTGTGGTTCATATTCAACATCGGCCCTTAAAATTTAACCACCCTTTACAATAAACAATCATTGCTGTGTATGAAATGTGGAATATTTTGACTTATGATGTGGTTTGGCAGCACTGTAGCTGTGCATCACCGGTCGATATTCTAGTCTTACTGACTTGACACCGGCTGTCATAATGACATAAAGCATTGGTGCCCAAACTAAAAATTCTTTTGCGCCCATCCTTTTAGAATCATAAAAGCTTATTTAAAGCAGTAAGTTGGAACTCAAACAAATTTCAGTTTCATGTCACTTTCAAGCATTGCCATTAATAATCTCGAAGAGTAACATTAAAATTGAAGTTCTATATTGGATTTTACTTGGAACACGTAACCACAATAAGTTCTTACTAGGGAACTATTTGACAGATTGACTGGGATTACATGGAAAGAGGGCCAGAAATTGCGGGGCATATATGTACTCGTATGTAGCACTTAGCCAATGTCACACGTTCCTTAATTCTTCTCCGAAATCACAGTACATTCCTTATAATCCACGCACAATTCTATATGTAAGAGGAATTTATTTAAGGTGTGATATTTTTTTTCTCTTGCCCTTGAGCTGTATACACGCTTCTCGAAGTGTGGCTCAACTCGATGGGTTGGGGTGGGTATGGTGATGCAAAGAAAAAATCAACTCCCACTGAACGACAAAGGAAAATACACAAGGATTAAAAAATGTAGTCCGTTCATTAAAAGTAGCTTATTGGCTATATAAGGACATGCCATACTTTTTGCAAAAAAAAAAAAAAGAAAACTAGTCCTAATATAGAATTTTCGTCTGCTTAAGTAAGCCTTTTCATTTTCTAATTTATAACTTTCCAAGACACATGAGCTTCTTCTGGTGACTCTTAAAAAGTTTGGAGTTGATTTCTACAGTGGTACCTTTATTCTAATCGCATTTCAGTCAGAAGGGAGGTCTAAGCTATAACGTTCTCTACAGTCAAAGTCTTATTAGAAGAACGTGCAATCAGTTGAGGTTCAGATAAATTCCAGTCCACTGCCAGAATAACTCAGTAAATGAGCTTTTGGCCTTCACTTTCCAATCTGCCTTTGTCCATTTTGGTCTAGTGTATTCGGATAGCTGGATTGGCGAAACTGCGAGTAATGGAGTTTCCATTGTCGGCGTTTCTCTTCTCGGCGAAGAATAAGTTTGTCTTCTTGTCTAGTATGACTCGATGAATTTTCACTTTGTTTAGAGTCTACCATCTAAGAGAGAGTGGAATACTTCTAGGAAACAATGCTTCGTCCGACGTAGGTAAAGCAGTCCAAGAACTGTTCAAATCTAGCTTTTGACAACTATAAGTATTATTTTGCAGAAAGGAAATGCCCTACAGAAAGGGTAGAGGATTTGGAAACCTTTCTCATGACAGTACTCGTAAGTGTTAATCAGATGACTCTTGCAAACACCGACGAGTCTATGGAAGTGATACTGATGTACCACCGAGGACAAAACAGCTGAACGTAGAGAGTAGTCTTCAATATAGATGCTTGGATTTATATGAACCATGAAAGCCTGAACTTATACGTGAATCAACTGGTTACTGACCATGATTGAATCATATCCTTCCTGCACAGATGTAGTCGAAGTTGCGGAGAATATCATGTTACACTGTCCACGATAATATGAAGAATGCAACCTGCTGTTGAAGACACTTCGGAGGACCATACCCTAGTCAACCCCAACAGACAAATGCTGAGTAGAGAAGAAGCTTAGGAAGCAGTTAGAGGAACTGCGCAAAGACAGGAGTGCTGGTGCCAAAACTAAGCGATGAAATGCCTGACAGTAGTGCCATGATGGATCAGGAGTTTAATTTAATGAAAATCAAGCTCAGTTTCGTTATAAAAAAAAGATTCCCACCTTCCACCTTCCCAAAAGAAAGTATACAAGATTACTCAGGGCTAGTATGTGTTGTACGCCACCTCCGTCTTCGAGAATAAAATACATGCCAAATCGTCCTCTTTTTATTTTGTTCAGTAATCCTTCTTCGAAAGTAACACTCCCACACGACGGGTATTTTCAAACCGACTCCACAAAAACACAGATGACTATTGACCCTAAACACGATAAGGTCAGATAAGGTGTGCCTATTATGAAAAAGGTTTTGCAATATTAAAATGTAACCCCCACAAATGGATACAACACAATGGTCCTTTATAAACTCATAATGAAACAAACCCAATCTTACAGGATTTACTTGGTATAAAATACAAGAAAAAGTACATAAATAAGAATCGTAACAACTTTTGTTATATTGCGTTATCATTACCATTTACTCTGGTCACATCAAAGTACTTCCATGCCAGCAAACATGGCCCTTCGCCAAAATAAGAGAAAAAAAAACTCATCCAATTAAATCGACCAAAGTATCCAAGGCACAAAAAGTAAAGCCACAACAGAAAATGGTGATCCCCAAGCAGACATAAGGAATTTCGCAGAAATAGCATCAGAAATATACCAAGTCCCACAACATACAGGCGGCTTTCAATTATTTACATTAATAATACGGTCTAGGACTTTGTCAGGATCAAATGGAATCCGTCACAGTGTGCAGCCAACCAAATTGATAATAGGTATCCCATATTTATGTATAGTTTCAGGAATGCCCTTCCCCACTATACCCTAACATAAATTTATTGGTTGAACAAAGTTATATGTAAATATTTAATATAGAAGTTTTGAACTTCAAGGCAAACATACCGACAGGACACACGAATGAGTCTGTCTGTGTCCACGCAGAGGAAGGAAGATCCATCGTCATTGACCACAAGATGGTTGGTTACTCTGCCTTCTAGGAATTGGATGGAAAGTCACAAGCAAACGCTCTAGTGTATGCATGAAAGCTAAAAATGAAAGTTATGCGAATGCCTAAGATACTCAGTTCGTAAAAACGAAAAGTTTATGATGCTGGAGCCCCTAAATAGAACAAGTAGTCATCATCCTCTTGCCCGCTTCTCAGACCAACAAAAAAACAATAAAAATAGAAAAAAAAGAGGATGAGAAAAAACCACGGAGAAATAACTCAAGGATATGCATTTGAAATGTGCGAACCCTGGAGCATACCCGATATCAGAGAGAGATAGAGAAAGGAAAGACAAAAATCCTTAGGAAGTGCCAGGCAAATATTATGATAAAAAGAGAGAACAGAGGAGCCTTTATTACAGCTGCCACAATAGATTGCGTATCTAATGATGCGGATTAGTCATGGGAAATATGTTCTTAAGGTCAGGAGTCATTGACAGACCCATGAAACCCCCCCCCCCCCCCCCCCCCCCCCCCCCCAGTGTAAGCTGTTATACACATTAGCGGGAAAAAAAAATAAGAAATAAATACACACCATTCCAGGACATTTTTATGACGCATCATACGAAACTATGGAACGTGTTGCAAATGTGACGACAAAGTTATGTTATGAGTCTTAGTGGGCAAATTGACCGATTCAGAGTAGGTCATAATGTGGTTACAAATAGAAGAAGGCACACCACAATGATTCCCCAAAGTGGTTGAGGCAGCAGGTAAGACGTGCATTGGGATTATTAAGTCCCAACATGAGGGACGAGCAAAGCTCATGTGGCATTGTCATTAAGGCATAGAGGGCAGGTACAATTGCCGTACGTGACATAGAATTGTCATGGCCTATTTTATCTTTGGAAATGTCATGTGACCAATCGGCAGTTAATACAAGGACACCTGGTCGTTATTTTACATGTGAAAGCATGCGAATGTTTGTATCTCTCTGCATATGGGAGTTGTAGAAGTTCTTTTGACCTATAAATGGCGAAAGGAGAGTTCTTAACTGCCATTGCCATTTACATACCAAACAAAAATGCTTTCTAATGTTTTTTGTTTTTTTTTATAGAAACCCTTGTCCATTAAGGCTGACACTGAGACCTAAAAATTGTTTTGTACCAGAAGGGTAACCTAATCGAGGTACCACCTGCGTTGGGCATAATCATCCTCCTGTAAACAGAATCGACATACTGTCTTTGAGTAACAAATTCAATTTGTTAAGGTGACACCCCAACCCTGAGGGTTTTCTGATGACCCATATCTGGGTTAAGGACTTCTTTGCAGCTTAATTGAGTACCTACTTGAATTGTCTAAGCTCTTGGACGTTTTTCCAGTGGGATAGACGAAGTTTGTCTGTAATTCGGTCCTAGCTTTCCATGACAAGACGACAACTCTAGGTTCCAGCAACAGCGGAAGGAGAATATGTCGGAAGTTTCTAATGGGAAAACTACAGACGGAAGTGCGCATACATCAAATATGTGTCCTTCTGCCAAGACTACTTCTGTCAGGGGTGCTGTTTTTGCACAAAATGTAACTGGTTCTTATACAGCGACACAGTATCAGTGGACAGTTTTTGAATTATGGTACCATTCACGTCACGGAAGTGGTCAAACCGATGGACAGAAAGCAGCATCTGATGTGTACAGAAACTCATCCAAGAACTATGGGTACATGGTGTCACTGTGCTATGTGATGAACGGGCGGAAAGAACCAGAATTTGTCTACTGGATACTCTCTCTGCTAAACCATTTGCACAATTTTGTAGCTAAAAGCTGGTCGGCAATAAATTTCAAAACGATGCGAAACTATGCGTTGAGATATTTTCTTCGCTGCTTTGGATAACTTTCCCTATGACTCGGTGTTGCAATTATTCGGTATTTTGAGTTGTGGGCGTTAGGACTCTTCGTATGATATAATGCTAATGGTTTAAAACCTTTCATGGTCATTAGTAAATACAACGTAAAAGGAAACCATATATTGGATCTGGCACAGTCATTAAGAATGTTGGTTCTCAGTCAATTTTTGGAAAGAGGTAATGGGTTTGAAGCTATCGAAGATTTATCTCAAGCCGATTGTCCATAGTCAGCAGATTCCCAGTTCCATTTATTTAGATCTACAGAGACCTAGGAGGGGATCCAGGAAACTTCTGAGCCCATCGTTAAAGATAAGAAAAAGAAAGTTATTCTCTTTGCAAGAAGAAGCATAATGATTGACTCAGATAGTACTAAAAGGCATCAGTATCCCGATCTCAGAGGTCCTAGAGTTACTCTTTTTGAGTAAAAAAGAAAGAGCTATTGGTTTATGTTATTAACTTAATTCGTCCGGTTTTTTTTTTCAAAATTTGAACGTTTATTTAAGAAAAACATGCACAATAGTATTATTCAAAGTATTGCCCATCTCAAGCTATGATTTTTTCCCATCTTTCTGGCAATTTGTGGATCCCATCCCAAAAGAACTGCACCGGCTTGGCAGCCAAGAATGAATCAAGCCAATGTGAACCGTATTTCTGTGAGGGCGTTCTGCATCGACCGGAACAAATGGTAGTCAGAAGGGGCAAGGTCTGGGCTATAAGGCGGGTGGGGTAAGACTTCCCATCCACTGTTTTCCAAATAGTTCTTAACCGGAATAGCAACGTGGGGCCTCGTGTCTGGTCGCATATTCCGGGCGTTTTTCGGCTACTGCTCTCTTCAAACGGATTTATTGTGTTCGGTAGCGTTGTCCATTGATGGTTTCACCCGGTTTTAGCAGCTCATAATACAGCACACCTATCTGATCCCACCAAATACAGAGCATTACCTTCGCGCCATGGATATTCGTTGATTTGGCTGGTTGACCGGGTTTCACATGTGTTTTTTTGGCTTGGTGTTGTCGTAATGGATCCATTTATCATCACCAGTAACAATCCGATGCAAAAATGACTTCCTTGTGTGGCGTTCCAGCAGCATTTCGGACATGCAAGAAGAACTCCCCGCAAAAACACTTTTTCAGGCACAAAGTTTACGCTTCAAATGAATGACATATGTATACTGAAATGACGTACAATGATAGTAGCTTTCCAACGCATGTTCCAATGGAATAATACAAGTTACGCCATCTCTTAGCAAACCGCACGAATTAAGTTATAGACCCATTATAGCCATATGAATACGTCATCTGATGCTATTACACCAAGGCTCCAGCTGCAGCACAGGCACAAGTACAGGTAGGTGATTATGTTTCCCTATACTTAGGTCTTGCTTCGGTCAGAGTTTCAACCAGGTTTGTGGACATTGATGGCTCCAAAACCGATCAAAGTTCAGGTGTTGTCGTCTCAAGGCTCAAAGGTTAAAGTACTTATATGTATATGTCTGAATCAACAGTCAAATTGCGCTTAAGTCCTTGCTTCTTCTTTTACAATTTTACAAAAAAAAATTTTCATTCAATTTCATATTTTATTAGGCTTAGGCAAATGCTATAAGACGGCGTACTATACTATGTTTTTGGTTCAAAACTCAAAGTTTTTGAAATAAAATATGAAAATATTCTTGGCCTTTTGAGAAAAAAAATTAAAAATGTAGCAAGCAGATGTAATTACGTACGACTAAAGCATGCACTTTGTGCTTAAATATTATCAAAGTAGGATATGCTAGAACTGAAACACGATTCTCGAAAACAAGTGACATGAAATTAACACAAATCAGCTGTCAGCTGACAAATAGGCTGCACGTTGAAAAAGTTTTGTCAATTCAAAAACCAAATCTCTAAAAACTTATCACATGTGAGCTAAATCTTTATTAAGCCATACAAATGGCTTCTATTTTGCTTCTGGGGTAACAATTAGCCAGTACATTAGACATAACAGTGCATATGGGCCCCATAAACCCATATTGTTGTCCAATTTTTTTTTGCATTCCTGACCACTATGTGAAACTCTTCCATTAAATTGATAAGCCTCATTCTTTTACTGTCGTAAATAAGCAGACTAACACTAACACTATCTTAAATCCATCTATCTGTAATCGAAATCTAAAACCTGCTCTAAATTTCGAAACTTTTTCCTCCAAGTCCCATCACAAATAACCCCTTCAGGGAATTACCGTCACTCTCGTTCAAAAATAAATTCGAGAAAAAAAAAAAAAACTATTCGTAGGATATTCTACTTCACAAAAACATAAGAAAAATGTCAAAAAAAATAAAGTTCCTTCCCGTCCCTCAGTTGCTAAAGTCGGCCCATAAAAGAAAAATAAAAGTTCCATTAAAGGGTATTATCCACTGTAGTCAACTGGGACCTCTCCCCAATGTGAAACTTAAAAATTTGTTTGTCTTGTCTTGTTCATGGCATAACGTGTGAAAGAAACTTCTCCTTCAATCCAATTGTTGTTTGTAGCTAAAAGAACTAATAACAATTAAGTGGTCCTTTTTCAGTAGAATAATTTTCCAAACGACGAATCTTTTTCTTACAACCCCTCTAGCTGGCTGTAGGGCTTCCCTTTTCAAAGCAAAATGTGCGGATTCTCCATTTAACTTAATTATGAGCATTGTGGCAAAAATTAACTTAGATTTCTTTCCTTTAACACAGACAGGTACCTAATTGGATAAGAGGGCTTTTATGTGATAAAAATGACATGATTACATTATAATTATGCCGGGGAAAAAAAATAGCAGACTCTCTCATCGGCAGACTCTAGCCGGATGGAGGCGAAAAGTTTACCAGTAATATGATTAATTTGCAGAAAAAAAATAAGACAACAACATCCTTAGAGTTATGAAACCACACTTTATGGTGCTTAGTTTGAGCTATTAGTAAATAAATAATTAGCTGCGATGGGATTCGTCATAAGGACGATGACGACGACGATGATGATGATGATGATGATGCCTTATCGCATCATCTGCTTATGAAGAAATAATTCAAAAGTATATTAATGGACCAGTATCCTGGTATAGTTATAAAATAAGAAATAAAAGTAAAATTTTACAACCAAAAAACGAAAAAATGGCAACCTTTGCTTAGTGAACATTAAAATATAAATAGCCATGAGAGTGCTCATGAAAAACCATTAGTCCTGCCTGTGTGTTGCCAGGAAGAAAGAACCGTAATCAGGGAATTGAGTAAAATATTAGCACACATTACTTTGTCAAAGTTATGACTGACAGAAAATGTGTAAAGAAGAATTTTCGTCGTCCTTGTTTAGGCCTTGTAATGTAATCCTAAATCATGATCAAAAGCAGAATGTTCTTTATAAATTATTATTTATGTTCCCCGATGTTGCGATGGTAGCTTCATCCATCCTTGCTGAGTCAATGTTTCGTTTTTCCGTCGAAATGCTGAGAGGACGAAATGACGATGACAAATGCAGATTATTTGGCGTTTGTCACACACGAATTTAAATTCATAAAACTGACAAAATGATGTGTCCTTTTGGATATTTCTTTTTCTTGGAAATCAATTTACTTATTTGTCATATTGAATTGTCCTTCAAAAAGTAAATATTTTCTGATACCAATACAAGTCGTAGCATGTCACTTGGATAAGTTGAATAGGACGAATGATTTATTACAACGGTAGTAGATGTTTTATGGTTCCCAAGGGTACTTTTATTGGAAATAATAAAACAACACATCATTTGGAATGATATTCTTGGCAGGCAAATCCTGGGAGTAAGGAGGAATTTAAAAGAACAATTTGGATTATGTGTCAAAGAGACAGTCTTCTTCAGTCGTGAAGAATACTATTAAATTCAATAAATTTTTTTTAAGGTTTTCGAGTACTAAAATTGTGCCTGATTTATTTCCAGTACTTTAAGAGGTATTAAATTAATGGGGAAAAATCAGATAGTTTTATTGAGTCGAGAGTTATAAAGTGTATTATTATGAGTGTCCAACAGGGAACGAGTTTTTCATTAAATTTTTGATTGATTTTTTAAGTTGTCATTAGATTGGATTGGGTTATGGTTGCTATGAGTGTCAGATGGATTAAGCAAACACGATTTTTGTAAGTAAGCTAAATTTGTTCACTCTTTAAAGGACATGGTGTGTAATATACATTCGCGTGCTATTTAATTCCAACTCCTGCGACACAGTTAAGTAACCTTCAACTCGTACCCAAAAACCAAGTTTTCACAGAGCGTTGCAGTATTTGCCTGCTTGACAAGCGGATCAATCACACCTTGACTTTTAAGCTGAGGCCAGTTGTTGACTTTCTGAAGTTTGCCCCCGGCAATTTGACCAAGTGTTCAGAGTTTCCATTTACTTACGTGCTTAGATGGCGGTACAGTTTGGAGTTAACTTTGGCCTCAACCAACAAGTCTCTTCACTTAGCACGGTCTTTAGCTAATTGCCTTCAGTTGCGCGCTGAAAGTCAGCCGAGGTCTCATTCAACTTGTGCGGTGTGGAGGTCCCCTACTGCGTCGTCCCTCCGGTTTTGATTCGAAGGAATCGCTCCTTATTCTGTGACTAGGTCAATGCGGCTGTACATCAATAATAGTTCGTCGTTCGATCTTCTCGTCCAAAACTCGCCAACGTAAATGGGACTTAATAACTTACGAATAGTTCTACTTTCGAAGCGACCAAGGATTATTTTATGTTAGGTATGTGGGTTGGCAAAGGATACGAAATAGCTCCGCCGCACTAAGGTCAGCATTGACCATTTGTGTCACCCATAGGGGGGCTTAGAAAAAGTACCCATTGCCCATTTAACCCATAAACATCTGCAATAAACCACTTACTCGTTATCCTTGTATACAAACCATCCTGATGTTCTGATGATGTTTAGTAAGATGTCGGTATTGATATTGGAGAGTTCTCCTAGATCCGGAAGGAAGTGTTTGCCGAGAAATTTGTACCTGGAATGTTGGAGTCCAGGGCACTGGCAGAGGAAGTGGGTAGTGTCCTCTATAACCTGCTCATCGCCGCATCCTCTGCAGAGTTCTACTTCCGTCCGACGTAGTTTCTCTAGGTGGTGCCGCAGAGTGTTGTGAGCCGTGAGTAACCCCACGAGTATGGACAGTGTTCTCTCGGTTCTTGCTTTGTCAAAAGTTGACCATAGTTGTTTTGCAGTTTTGCAAGTGTCTATGGACTTCCATCTCAAGTTCTCCTCTCTCATAGCCAGTTTCCCTGCTTCAAGCCTGAGAGCGCAGTGCGGGGTGCTTATGGAGAGGTCAGTCAGTTCAAGTGGGTCCGATGAAGGTTTCCTAATTCATCTTCCCTTTCATTTCCCAGTACGCCCTCATGCCCAGGGACCCAGGAGAGTAGAACCTTGTGCTGTGTTCCAAGAACCTTAAGCTCTTCACGACAGCACTTCACAAGCTTGGATTTTATTTCTATGGCAGTGATTGCTTTGATAGCTTCCTGGCTGTCGATGGCTGACGTTTGATCCATTAGTGTAAATAGCTATGGATTCGGCATTTGGTATGCGGCTGTCTTTCCAGTCATCTCTGCTAGGGTAAGCTGAGGTAAATGGTATTTTGAAGTCAAGGTAAGGCGTAGTGTAGTCTGTTTTGGGTGTATGGCCGTACTTGACTTCCAGCACGCAAGCTGACTTATTCTTAAGGCACTGATGGCTGCTGTTGATCTCGTGTAGATGTCTAGCGGAGGCAGGTTGAGAATAGCCTCAAGACCCGCCGTTGGAGTGGTTCTCATCACACTGGTGGCACCAATGCACGCTAGTCTTTGTACTTTGAGAGATCCTTCAGGTAGGTGGACTTGTTTAATGCTGGCCACCATACTAGGCTGCCATATGTCAGAATGGGTCTTATGATAGCCGTGTACATCTAGAGAATTGTTTTTGGAGAGGGTCCCCAGGTCTTCCAAAAATTCTGCTACACGTGTAGCGACCAAGGATTTCTTTACCCACTCTCATTAAAGTTCACGTTTTACCACCGTAAAGCAGGACTCGAATGATCAGTGTCTTATACAGAGTCTCCTTAGTTCTTCAAGATTTGGTTTTACTGTTGAGCCAGAAAAAAGGGCTAACCACTGTGGGTGCCGTGGCTCAGTGGTTAGTGCGTTGGACTACTGCGCAAGGGGTTCTAAGTTCGAATCCAGAAAAATACCATCAATAGTTTTTTCGCGGCCCCACCTCTTCCGAGTGTCTGACAAACATTCAAGAGTATTCACTGTCATGAGAAAGCTTCTCAAAACCCCTCTGCCCTTCGGATACGGCGTAAAACTGTAGGTCCCTTCTGTATGTGCCGAAATGTATACCACGTACAACATGTACAGGTGTGAGAAGCTAGCCCTTGGCCCTCTATGGGCTGCTTACGGGCTAATATTTATTTATTTATTTATTTATTTATTTCAGAAAAAAGGGCGGTTGGCAAGGTTTTTTGGTTTTTACGCTGCCATTAGTACGGTGAACTGCCCACTGTGACATTCTGTCCTATTCGTTGGTGTTGATTGTCCTTTCTTGTTGACTGCATGTAATTGGCTTTGCCCTCGTTTATAGCTAAACCCATTTTGGCAGCTTCTGACTCAATGCTTGTAAACGCACCAGTGACAGCCCTATATTACGATTCGTAGGATGTTTATGTGGATCCAATGCGAATAGCTAAAGCTAAATGTACTTTAATTTTGGTATGAATCTCTCTACTGTCTTGGCTACAATCAGGAGTATGCAGGCGTCCTGCATATCTAGAATCCATCAAATTTCCTTTTTCGGAAACTTCATGAGCATCCCCCTGATTCAAAGTCGCGAAAAGTACCCGCTTTCTCCCATGAGTGTGTATATCAGTTTTGCCATCGCTTACAGAGGAGTAAGAGGGGATTCAACAATGTTTTCAGCGAAATGAACACAAATACATGTGATGGAACAAGCACGTCATGTAGACTTTTAATCAAACTCAATGACACACCGCAGATGAAAAAAAGAACCTCCCCGTCGTCGTTGGCACTTACAGGACATGAAGGCTTTAAGTCATACCCGAAGGCACAACGCCGCAGAGACTATAGGTAGAAAGGGAGCTAGGATATGAAACAGATTTGATGTGGTTTTAATGTCTGACAACCAGGGAGCATTTTCATTAAAAAGCTGCAGCCCAAATCGCACGTACAACACGATTGCTAGCGATAAGCTAGTCCCTGAGCTATACTAACTCCCAAAGAGCCTAATAGTTATCGCGATGAAATCCATTTAATTCTCATCTTCGTACGTGATCAGCTTAATAAAATCCTGGAGGGAATACAATACAAAATCTCCTTCTTATCAGATACATTGTTCATCTTCAAATATGCCCTCTGTCGCGGAAACTGCCGAAACTGTTTCCCATTCTACTTAGATGTTAATTTGTTTCAAATAACAAACCAGTAAATTTAATTTTAATTTAAGGACACTGCCTCCTAACGCCATTTAAAATTGTTCCTCAATGGTGTTGGTCCTAATTGAATTGGCTTGAACTTTTGAACTAATTGAATTATCGGGATGAAATTTCAAGCAAACGTCTATTAAATATGAATAACGTTTCTTAGATTGAATATTAGTGATCCTGACTGAAGGAGGGGGGGTCAAATTAATAATTTATTTCAACGAACCACGTTATGGGTTACGCGTAAGTTATAGCCTCAGAACGTCGAAGGATATGAATGGCCGATTGAATCGATAAATCGAACTCTTTGAGTGGGTGAAATTGCTTGTGGATTTTTCTTCCAGGTAGAGTCCTGGTAATAGTATTTGAAAGTGATTTTATTTGGAAAAAATTGCATCCTTTGTAGGTAGCAAATTAGGGGTTTTTTTTAAGTACTTCGATTGCTTCTATCCAATGCCATTTTAGTGGCTGGACTTTATTAAAATTTGTGTTGCTCCTTTACAATAGATGCCCATTTGGCAAGGACACTGCAACCTAAAAGATCTTCTTCAAGGCACTACAGTTCGGTGTGACACTAGGCCGTAAACAACAAGCCTCTTCACTTAGCTCGGTGTTTAGCTAATTGCCTCCGTTATGCAGTCCAAGTTGGGCGAGGTCCCCTTGAACTTGTGGCGGTAGAGGCCCTCTACCGCGTCATCACTCAGGGTTTGGTTCGAGGACTCTTCACTTTGTCTCATGACTAGATAGATGTCGCTGTGCTCTTCTAACCCGCCAACGTAAATGGGACCGAATAACTTACGAAGAATTTTACTTTCGAAGCGACCAAGGACATCTTCATTAACTTTTAATAGAGTCTACGTTTAAGCACCCTAAAGCAGTACTGGAATGAGCTGGGTCTTGCACAGAGTCTCTCTAGTTCCTCGAGATAAGGCTTTAGAGCCGAATTGAGTTATTAGCCTGAAAAAAAGCGAAATGCTGGTAGCATTGTCATAGTTAAGCCAAGGTAGACAAAGGTACTTACTACCTTGAAGTTGTAACTGCCCACTGTGACGATCTGTCCAATTCGTCGGTATTGATTGTCCCTTCAACTTCCCTTCGACAGCATGTAATTTTTTTTTATAATTCGCGTGCACCAAAGGGGTTATGAAAGCCCTTATACTGAAGATTCAGGGCGCGGGCGTTTGGGAAAAGGGGAAAGAGGAACAGAGGAGGTACCTATGCACGTTGGCTTTAAATGTTTGAAGGCTGTAGTGTATGTATTTCGTTGATTGCGTCGATCGTAGAACGTTCTTCCTGAACTTTCCTGCGCTCTCACACAGCTATTTTCTTGGATATGAGGCCTCTTCAGCGAGGGGCACCTTTTATGGGATCATACTGCCTCGAGTTCAGAGGCGACAGTTCTATAGAATGAACATCAATGAGTCTTTCTATCGCCATAAGGACAAATGATGTAAAACTGTTTTAGGAATGAATATGTTTTAAGGTGCATGTCCACTTGAGAGTAAAATTTGGGCGAGTAGCTCTCAGGCCACTCTCAAGAGAAATTTCGTAACTGGGCACGGACCTGTGAGCAACTCAACTAATAACTGAAGTTGCTAGAGTACTATCCCCAAAATTTACTCTTAGAAATTTCGCAGTTAACATTCGATAGTAAATTGCAACAAATTTTACTCTCATATGGAAAGTTACTCGAGAGTTACTTTCGATAGTTTACTAGCCAAGCGCTCTCAAGTGGACACGCATCTTTAGGAATGAATACCACAATTGCATGTGCTTGAGACATCAATCCAGTCAGAATGCTATGTACGAATTGGGTTTCAAAAAAGCATAAAAAAACAAACAAACAATTTTTAATAATAGACCCAAAACAAACCGTGGTTACTCTAGTACTCCACCTCCACTATGGCAACCACATCCTCGTTGTGTGAAATGGGCTTGCTGTCATTTTGAAAATGTCCTATCAAACTCACGCTCTCGAAAACAATTTCAATGAAAATGCCATATGAATTCAGATAAAAACCATTTGTTTTTGACAAATAAAATCGGTCGCTGCCATAACTCGTACGCAGATAGAATCAATATTGAATGATCGGCAGGCAAATGAACAAAACCATTCACAGGACATTTGTAGTTAGGGCTTTTATTTATCTCTTCTTTTGTATACCCCCTTTTTTGGAAATAAAAATGGTATTATTGCTTTGAAATAATCAATTTGAGGGTTATTTGGTGGTCGGGAATTTAGGCTATTGAAGGACGAAGCATTTTAAAAAGGACAACTATAATTCATGCTGTGATTCTTTAGTACAAAAACAAAGAGTTTGCAAATCCTATATTCTAGGATTAATTCAAGCAAATTTTGGTTGGTTTTTAGGTGTATGCCTTGACTTTAGCTTGTTTGGTTGATTTAGTGCAAACGAGTCTCGATGAATATACACGTAGAACATAAATAAGTTGCTTTGTTCTCCTGCCGATGGATAAGGATAAACTATTTGAAGGTTCTCAAATTGCCATCAATCTAAAGGTTCCCGAGGTAATCGGAGAAGTGGACAACAAGGTCCTTCTAGCTTGTCATAGGCTGGGGTATTTGCATTGAGTAATCTGTGCTTCCTTCGAGATTCAAGTCTTAGTACTACAAGTAAGTAAAAAATGTACTTCCAACTGAAATCGTTAGCCAATAGTTGGCTACGAACTCAGGAGTCCTGAATTCTTTGCGATGGACTATGTAGCACAAGCCATCGCCATCTCTGGGGTCTCTGACAATGCTTCCAGCAGAAGGAAAGTGACGCACAATGGACCAAATTTTTGCATACTCATCGAGCAACAAAATCAAAACAACTTACAGCTCCTAAAATATGTTTCGCTGGACATCGAACACTAGCTTACAAAATACTTTGATTTAATGTTTTAAAATTATTGTCTCTAATAACAGTTTTCAATATAAGCGCCCTTCCATGAGAACAGTATTTACTTGCAAAAGAAAATAGTAACTCGAAGCTGTTCCCAGAAGACTTATGCGCACTTATAATCGGTAGATTGGTGAAATTCCACCGAAACTTTCTCACTAATTAAATGTCAAATTCCACATCAGTCCGAATTAGGCATTCACAGAACATATGGATGCTCTAACTCTTCGAATTGTAACCCTATTCCTCGTCCAATGGTATCCCCTTTCTTCGTCTAATTAATTGCAATGTTTGACATTTGAATCCGATTACAAGAATATTCTGCTTATCACTGTTAATTGGTTCTAAGAACACCAGATGCCATGTCGTTGCACGGGGCAACATTTAACGAGCTACGTAGCCATCACACACACGTTCCCTTAGCATTTATGCTCCTTAGCTCCGGGCAGTCCAACATGGTCACACGTGCACAAAAAAAAAAAATCTCACCAGGAATCTGAGAGTATTGCCATTCGAAGAATAAATTGAAGTTAAATTACAAGTTAAATGCCATGCACAGAGAACTTTATGGCAGATAACAAAATTACCATAATTTCAAATTTAACAGGACATACCTGCCCCTGATGTCCTTCAGCATGCCGTTGCGGTTAAGTATGTTTTCGGAGATACACAACTGATCCGATTTAACTATTTACCACATCGTCAGTTGGTCTGCTGCTATCGTGTCGGTCGTAGTTCTCTGCCAATCCACCGCCCCTGGTTGTGGATCCATCATAAATCGGAATAAGGACCTACCTTTGTGCATAACTATACACAGCAACAGCGCCACTCGTGACAATGCTTTGGTAGGATACGAATCTTGCCGGAAGAGATTTCAAATAAAGAAAAACAGAAAAACTCCGAAGTAAACGTACAAATGGCAGGTATTAATGAAAATGAAAGAAGGAAAAAAGGAAGAGGGAATGAAATGAAAACTCAATTTTCCATTACCAGGTTGGGTATAGTGCGCACCTCATGCATATAAACAAGGACGAACCGCATCTGTGAAGGATCTGCTTACACACACACGAGCTTTACAATACACCACGTAACACGTAGCCTTGTGAGGATTCACATTGGAAGGATGTTCGAGCAGAATGAATGCGTACATGGGAACACTTGTTGCTCTTCTTCTTCTTCTCTTTTTGCAGTAACGCCACAAAAATTGAAATAAATGACTGTTGGCAGGAAAACTAGAGAATAGGGCGAATAGGGAAGGGAACTGGTTGTTTGTGGGGGGGAAGATTACAAGAAAAATCACAGAACAGTTGGTAGGGGCTCTAATGTTCTATTATTTCCCTATCTTTGTCGTCGTTGTCCTGATAACGTATATTTCTCTCATTTTACTTCAATTTGAGTTCATTTTCCGGCAAATAAAACAAATGAACAAGGACGAAGACGCAAACGTCAGGCAGTAACAGCAACAGCAGTGACATCGGTTGAGAGAGAGAAACATTGATTAGCAGTAACGTCGACGTCCGGATGCCAGAGAATGCCAACAATGAGAACAGGAATCATTGGGGAAGTAGCGGAATGCTGTAATTAAATTTCACTCTGAGTTTTTGCGCCAAAGCAAACAGGATAATATTCCATTTCTATTCCCCGATAAGGATTTCTTCTCTTTCTGAATTCGAATTCTGAACGTCGACGCATTCTAAGATATTTGCTCATTTTTTTTTGTGGCTTCCCAATGGATGGTGGTTGATATCTACACGAAACTTACGAAAATCAATATATAGTATTCGATAAATGCTTTGACAGATACAAGATACAAGAGAAAACTGGAAGCATCTGCAGAACAAATGAAAACTTAAACCAAAGCGAATGAGGGTTATTTTACTGATATTGCGCGTGGGGTTTTAATTAGAGGCCAATTTAAAGCTAATTAGTAGAATTTGATGATGCTACTCTGGCACAACTGGTGAAGCTCGTATGACGTTGATGCCATGTTATCTGATGTATGGTCGGATCCTGTGGCATTGTAATTGTATTAAGTTAAGTCTCTATAGAGAAAGTTTTATACTTCGAAACTATAAACCATAGAAGAGCTTTTAAATTTTTGATATGGATGATGATAGTTATACAGCAGTAAACTTAATAAATTCTAGGAATTATGAGAATATACTCTGTAAATCTGTCTACAAAAGGAGTAAAATTGAGACAACCCAAGGGACTTGTTTCTTTTCATGTGGGACTTTTATGAGATTCGGTTTGAATCCCAAAGAGTTACTCGCATCTTTATTGCATTTTTAGCCTGACATTACTTGTGAATTTTATAATAATACTTAGGATCTAGCAAAGAACTATGACCAAAAAAAGTAAATATTAACCAGCCCTTCCCTTTCCTTTTCTTTCCTCTCCACATTCCCTGTCATTGAAAGAGGATAAAAGTGTAGCACCATTTTTCGGACAAAACCAGTGAAAAATGCTACAATCCGCCTGGAGCGAATCGTATGATACCCTATCCCTATCTTATTTGGTCGTGTCAGTGGGCGGTGGAAAATGTATTCACAAAATTTTCTATTGTGCCCTATAAACTAATATTTTTACTCGAAAATTAATTTTTGAAGTAAACGCCCCTAAAAAGTGAGCGTGGCCATATACAATGTATAGACGATTTGTAGATTAAGTGGATATCTACATATTTGCTCAAGGAAGTTTTTTCGAGTTTCATATGAAAATAGTGAAAAAAAGTGATTTTTTTGAAAAGTGGGCGTGTCAGTGGGCGGATTTTAAAAATTTTTACACTTGTATTGCTTACTTTTCCAAAGACCTCGTATACAAAATTTCATCAACGAAGCTCAAAATTTAAGGCCCAAAAACTGGTGACATACGGACGGACGGACGGACGGACATAGCGCAATCGACTCGGCTAGTGATGCTGATCATTTATATATATACTTTATTGGGACTATCTGTAATATTTCTCTATGTTACAAACTATGTATCAAACTTAATATACCCTTAGGATAGGGTATAAACAACGAAAACCAAATAATGACATTCTGTCAGAATATATGAAAAACTTCTGGCTATCAGACATATAAGACTTGCTAACTGACATTTAGTGACACAAATAGTGACAAATGTATAACTCGTGTAAACGCAGCATTGAATTGAATGTATTCAATTGGTTAGAATTCAAATGTAAGAGCTAACTAAGTTTCTTTCTTTCCTGGTAACAAAGCCACATTTGTGCTAAGTCTGCAATCAACAATAAAAACAAATGCAGTGAAAGAATACAACCTTGCCGAATGCCACTTTGAACTTTCAATTTATCAGACAGCCTTGATGGTCTTTATATCAAAATTTGTCAGGACTTCCCTCATCTGAAAGTGACATCAATAAATCCTCGATTGACAGTGTCAAAAGCCTTTTCAAAATCGTAGGCCTTTGGCCGACCAGGGTCTTCCAAGGAGTTTTGAAAAGTAGAAAAACTGATAAGTCATCGAGTCCTATAAGTTAGTGTTTTGATTGCAGTATTGGTCTTACCCATACTGAGGATTGTGGTGTGGGTATGGTCACCGTAGATATTTTAGTCTTGCTACATTGCAAGCTCCTTAAGTCGTTCGATGTTAAGCCTGGGCGTTTTGAAGTCTTTAGATTATTGAACGGCAGCAGTCCTTAGTTAAACTGTGCTAACATAAGATGGTGATCTCCATTACTCCGCGTCTGTTCCGCGAGTCTAGAAGACTGCTTCTAAAATGGTAACTTAACTGATTCTATGGCAGGGTTTGTGCTCTACCGTGGTGCTATCTATATAAGTCTTGCTTACTCTATATTTATGGCTCGGAAACATTGCGGTGACTACCACGAGGAGGGGAACTTCATTGCTTCGCTACTGTCCCAATTTATGTATGTTTTGGGCAATCATTAGTTTTCCAACAAACAACTATGTTAAGTCTCCAGAATCTGTTCGATAGTGTTCAAATGATTAGGGATGATAGCTACAGATCTGAATGACTTCTATAAAATGTTTGTCAAGACCTAATGTTGAGGCATGGTTTTCTTGGATGGGGTTCCTTCTCCACCTAGCACTGACTTGCAGTTCAGACTTATAATCTGCTTACAAACGATTTTTGGGAAATTGTGCTCAATGAAATGTGCTTCCATTATGCGCTGATGCATTCGAATTCCGAGCTTTGGGCTTTGATATCCGATTTTGGAACGTAAATTCCCCAAATGACTATTTTACATATTTTTCCCCTTTAACTTCTCTTATGCATCAATCAAAGTAATCGATATACTGCTTGGTATGCAACCTACCCTGCACAAATATCTAGGCAGAAACGTACGATGATAAATGTTGAACGATAACTCTACACATGCATGAACTACAGTGCATTCTTCTATTATCATCTTAACATAACCCACATGCTTTGGAAATGATTTAGCATACCTTGACTATGCACTGCATCGGTTTTCATTCCTTGGCAACCTGATATCTTCTCCAAAGGATGCTACTCGTAGTTCCCAACCTCTATCGTAGTCAGTTGTTCTTTTCGATGTCAACAACTAATGATGACATAACGAGACGAAAATATCCTTTCATTCCAATTTAAAAGAGAATTTGTAAATTTTTGCTTTCCATTCTCAACTAGGATTTGACTTTTCGCTAATTATCCTTGTCCTCATACAAATGTGTTGAATCAAAGGAATGGAAAACAAACTTTTGCAAATTTTCTCTGAGATTTTCTACTCTAACTTGGATTCAGATAAGGATTTTGAATTTGAAAGTGACAGCTGATGCGACAAATTGAGTTTGTAATTACTCGTATACACCATCGTGTTGGGAATATTTAAGTCTTCAACAAATCCGATTAGAACAGCACTGGATCTTTCTATGTCAGAAAAGGTCTCAAACAGGGTGACACGTAATCATGCGAAACATGAAACACATCAGAGGTAGTGGACTTCGTCAATCCCTATCTCTAAGGAGATTCTACAAGCAGCAGAGAGGAATCGAAAGACTATGATGAACCAAAGCGGCGGACGCAGGTGATCTAGCACAAGCTGTTAACCAAGTCCTCGACGGATGGTAAGAAAAGTGCAGGATATGAAATAGTACGTATGCGCATGGGAAACTGAGAGTTTTCTGGATGAGTGGAAGAAGGGAATGATCGTCAAGCTCTCAAAAAAGGTAATCTAATGCAGTGCGAAAACTGGAGAGGTTTCCGAACTGGATCCTCCTGTGTCGACCACATCAACACCTTGGGGATTATCATCGAGCAGTGTGTTGAATATCGATCACCACTTCACCTGCTGTTCATCGATTTTTAAAAGGCGTTCGATAGTGTCAATCGGGAATTTATTTGGCGTGCCTTGCGCAGGAGAGGCATTCCGGATAAATTAATAGCAATTATTAAGGCTACATATGATGGGTCCACATGTCACGTCTTGCACAGAGGGAGCCTGTCTGAGGAATTCGAAGTCCAAAGTGGGGTTCGACAAGGCTGCATACTTTCACCAATACTGTTCTTATTGGTGATTAGCGATGTGCTGACTCCAGCCTTATCAACAGGAAATGGAGGAATTCGATGGACTCTTACATCTGAACTCAAGCACCTCGACTATGCCGATGACGTATGTCTTCTGTCTCACAGAATAATGGACCTTCACCAAATGACAGCCAATGTGGAGAGGGAAGAAGACGTCGTTGGGCTGGAAATCAACTCGGCAAAAACAAAAATGATCAGCCTAGGACCGAACTCATCAACTCATGTATGCATTGCTGGACAAATAGTTGAGAGAGTAGAGAGTTTCTTATACACTGGGAGTATTCTCTCAACCGATGGCGGAACCGAACTGGATATAGCCAGCCGAATAGGTAAAGCAAAATCTGCGTTTGGAATGCTATCCACAGTTTGGCAAAGTAATGCAATTAGCCTAAACACCAAGCAACGACTGTTCTGTTTCAACGTGACCGTCATTATCACTAGGAAGCTGCAAACGTTTGTCAATATGTGCCTGCGCTACATCTTAAGGATATTCTGGCCAAACCGTATGTCTAACGAACAGCTTTATCAGAGAATGGGCACAACCATACGACGACAAAGTGGCAGTGGATTGGTCACACTCTCCGAAAGGGTGACAGATGCATAGCACTTACCTGGGATGGTAGGATACGCGGAGGTCCTTGGAGTACGTGGCGTAGAACAGTGGAGAAGGAAGCACGGCAACTGGGAAAGAGCTGGGGGGAGCTGAGGCATATTTTCAGAAATCGCACACGATGGCGCGTAGGCGTTGTAGAGGCCCTAGGACCCACAAGGGGATACAGGATTTAAGTAAGTAAGTATACGCATTTCTGGAATTGATCATTAGACTTGCTACCAGAATATTTAAATGAATACTCTATGCCTTGAGGCAACAAAAAAAAATCGTTTACAATCTTTGTATTCACAGGGAGAGTTCTATGAGCCCGTTGTGCTCAAAATTTATGACCTACAACTTCTACAGAAGTTGTTAAACAACTCCTCGATTGCTGTATTCCGAAGCACAGTAGACACTAGCACCAGTACAATTTCAGCACAGACCACACCTATGTATATCCCATTCCTCGCTCCTGGGATTTCTGACAGAGATCAATTTAGAATTGAGCCACGACCATAGCGCTTGACTGTTTCCGCGTCCAGCTTCCCATAGCCTTAGTTCAGTTTAAGCTGCTTAACTTGAATGTCAAGTGTACAAACAAACATATGTAGATACTGGTGATGGTGTCTACTGTGAGTAACCTAAGAGTAATGTGGCAATACATTCCAACGCCTGCACTCGTCTGCACCATGACACTATAGGTAATAAAAAACCAAGTTAATTACTACTCACGCTTATCTCATAACTGCGCTCTAAAGTTCCATTTTTTTACGCAAAATCAAATAAAAAAAAAAAACTTTACTTTTTCAAAGTAATTCCGTGAAATCCATCTGTATGCTCTCTTTCATCTTTCACCAAGGTAACGTTTGGCTTTCAACATTATTTTTTGTTTTTTCATTCGAAATGCAGTAGATACACCTACAATGTATCTATTTGTGTACAAATTATTGATTTTATTGGACTTTATACAGTTTATGTGGAACGATTTTCAATTCCATTGAAACGAATACGCTTTGAGAGTATCTTGGCTTTTTATCGGGTATTGTTGTGCTTGTCGAAAGTTTCCACACTTTTCAATAATTTCATTTAGACGAAACCTTTTTCTGGAGAAAAAAAAAATTGGCAGGTAAACGTGTGTTGCAATTGAAAAACTTAATTAATTATGTCACTTGAAACAGCTTTCAGACAGAAACATTGTTTGAAGGGTGTTCTGGCTTTTAGGGAAGAGATACAGGCACAGATTGCTGGTAATAGATACACAATCCTTTGGTCAAGAACACAGTACACACTAAAAGAGGATATGATGATTAAGTATTATAAGGACCAAGCAAATTTATTGTAATTGATCTCAAAATGGCAACATAACCTTAAAGTTTTCAATTACGTTTTATCCAGGAATAGAAGTAACATTAGGATGGTTATGGGCAGCAGACTCTACATTTCCTGGCCAATTTTACAGTCAGGATTGAGTTGACTATAACAGACAGATAGAAAAGCTTCTGAGTAACCAATGACTCCTTCGGCGCATCAACATGTAGCATCACAATGGGCTTATCATTTTACTAATTGTATCCTGACTCTCACGATAGCTGGAAACGATCACAAGAGAAAAATGCTAAGGACCAAATGCATTGAGAGCCCTTTCAGAATTACTGAATCATTTGAGCAAAGGACAACAGCTAATACTTACTTGCCTTAAAGGCTTCCAACCATTAGAGAGCCTCTGCTTTGAATATGGCTGTATGGCTCTACGCGTTGCTTCCAATTGTGCAGACCGAGTTTTCTGGTACCCCCTACAGTTTGGTCTTTGCACCTTTGTTGCGGTCGCGTACCTTTTGGCTGTAATTGAAAGAATCCCTTGCAGTCAACGTAGAGAGCTTATAGAGTTACATTTTTTACCTTCTCCTCCATTTGCTCTCCTTGCCATATGCACCTGACAGGGAAATATATTTCTGTGATGCACTCTCTAGGGACTAGGTCTTAGACGCGGTGGCTTTTGCTATCTGACGTTTTCAGTGATCTCTTTGCTTAAGCTTTGGAGTCGAATGTATCTTCTGCGAGTATGCTTGCTGGAGTAGATTTAAATGCTACTGTCTCTGTTCAGGAGCCAAGATTCGGTATCAGTACTGGGCGTATACAGTTGAACAAGTTCCAGCAAACTCAGTTTAGATTTCAGCAGCTGAGTTTACAGCACTGGATGCGGCCATTGTACAATTTGTTGTAGTTAATGAAATGATAAGCTGTAGAACATATTTTGTTCAAAAGGAAAGAAAGAAATAGCAAAACACATTCATAGTTAGGTCTTAATCACAGGCCTGTTCACATTTATTCACAAATACAGCCATTTTGGATCGAGATGATCTTGGATCTTGTTTAGTTCCTTTATGGCTCATTCATCCGCTGGTTATGGGTGACTTCTATAAAGCTGTCAGTTAATAACGACGGAGAAAAGGATTGACAGATTCTCCCTTCTTATAGACTGTACTCCCGTGCTCCCCTCGTCCTGATTTTACTCCCTTTAAAACATTTCGATTTTTTCCACAAAATAGTATTATAATGTAACTCTAATTGTGTTTAGTATATTGTCACCTTTATTTCATTGAATGGGCCATCACAAACTGGTGCAATTACCCCGGGGCAAGACTGGCTTTTCAGAAGAGGAAGATGAGGTGTAAAGTAAGAACAGAGTAAAATCTTTATCCAGTGTTGAAGCAGTTGAAAGGCGGGCTAAAACTTATATATTTTCTCTTTTCTTTGCCAGCTGCCAATTTAGGAGAATTTACTCGGGGTTACCCCCAGTGTTTGATGGGGTTCCTCTTGTATCTGTCCTGGAAAATGGAAAAGTAAGCAGAAAAAATAGTTTAAAACACAAACTATACTCCTGTACTCGACTCAGCCACAAAATACTCCTCTGTTAATTTATAAAATACTCCAATTCAAAATTGGAAAACGGCATCCTTGACCTTAAGTACTAAAAGACGAAGTGAATGTGCGAAACGTCATTCTCCTTATATCAAATGTCATCTCTCAAGATCGCTTAGCCAACGAATGAACCAACGATCGTTCAGGCAACCACTTATCCATTCAGCATGTATCATATTTGACCAATTAAGGATGTTCATAATTCCCTTGAAAATTTGAATAATTTTTACTCTTTTCTTCTTCAAGAAAATGTCTACTCCAAAGTGAAAAACTATTAGCAACTTAAATTCATTACGTGGCTTACCTTTATGAGATAAATCCTTAGACTCCTTGCAAAATAAGCGCAAGGAATATATCCAAATATATGTATGTATGTATGTATACAAATCACATCCCTGCCGTAGTGTTCTATTTCAAAAAAACACTTTCAAAATACTTGATTATGACACAAAAAATGTTATCTCTCATTTGACAGGCTGAATATCATAACACATTCATAAGCTTTAACAGCTTCCTTTAAGCAAAGGAAAGCAAAGGGCCCAAAAAGTTACCCTCTTAATATTTCATTGAAGGCAAGTTGTAATACATGTAAGCGAGGTCCCATAAAGAAAGGACACCTACCTTTAAGCACATGCGATATTCTGCACAAGTTCAGTCAGTGTTTTGCGGATGAGACTGATAAAAAATGTATTCCTGTGTTTTTTGATGAAGTACCAAGTACTTTATAACTTTACCGTCGAATCGCTTCTTTCCGGGGTTCACATCGATTCTAAAAATACTCATAAATCTCTAAGATACCCCGTTTCTTAGGTTACACCCTTAATATGCCTACAGGTGTGCCCCAATTTTTTGTTTTTATTGAAATTGTACTTTAAGTGTGCTAGGGGGATGTTTTGGTTTTTTAGTCTGGAAATATCCTGTAAAGCCAGTGTTTATGAGTGAAATAATATTTTCCTTTAGAAAATTGCCTGTAAATGGAAAACCAAAATTGTATCTAATAACTTTTACACACGCACACACACGTATCGTATCGTATGGCACATCATTTTGACTTTCCATCCATAAGTTATGCGGCGATGGTTCATGCCTTGTACATTAATCCAAATGTCTATCGATATCCTTGTCGTTGTCCTCTGCGCAAAAAAAAAAAACTTTGCTATCTTTGTGTTTGTGTGTGCTCTTTTAAGTTGAAATATAATTACATTCTTGCGTAAATCAACGTCTTGGCTTTTGAAATAGGTCCAGAGTGTTATATTTAGGATTGAATCAAATCAATTTCATTTTGATAAGGGTTCTCTTACTCGTAGTTCCAAAAAAAAATGTTTTAATTATTCAAGGACATTTGATGAGCCAAAGCAAAGGCAACAGCAACAACAAAAGCAAGAGTTAGAGTAAGTTAAAGCGGATTACATATTGAAACCATCTCCTGTTGTTACACTGATTTCGCCAGGCACAAAACCCATGGAAATTAGAATTTTCGACGAATTACGGTATTGTGGTTGTGGCTGAACTTTGTGCGAAAACCAAGATGATTGAGCTTTAGGTTTTTGTATCTTTATCACGAAGGCACTGTTGGTAGTCTGGTTTTTTTTTTCGGTTTTTCTTTTTTGAAATGGATTAAAATTTCTGCCATCACTGGCAATTCGTATGCAAAAAATGCTGAAGCTAGATATTTAGGATGCCTTATCGTAGAAAACAGTTTTCTCTTTATGGATGATAATATCCTTTTTAGTAAGCAATTTTCTCTACTGCTTTACATAGCTCGATTTGATTTTTTTTTTTTTTTTACATATATACCCTTCTTCCGTAGTTTCTACATCAGTGCGTACGTTCTATCGATGATTTTGTAATGTCATCAACGTTGTCTTGGTTGTCTTTGGTCTTTGACAATGTAGCCGGGAGCACGATCGAAAAAGGATATCTATCTGCTGGTATACAGTAGTCGTGTCCTTATATCCAAGGAACTATTCTTATATGCAAACTCTATACTAGTTTTGGATTGAAGTTCTTACGAGTAATTGAAAATTCCGAATAAATTCTCATACAGAGAAGGACAGAGAGTCCTTCAAGTTTTACATTGATTCAAGCATAACGTCTCAGTTATGTAGAAGCCGTGCGTTAAATCGAATAAAGAAAGCAATTTCCCTTCCAGTTTTTTGCACTCCATTGTGATGTGTGTTTTATGTTTTTTCTTTGGCGAGAGTTAAATGACAATTTCCTGCCTTTTCGTTTGAATGAAACACACACGTTCGTGAATGAGTGCGTGGCTATGGAAGTTATAAGCTGTGATACAAAAGAAGGAGTTATGTGCTCCGTGTGTATATTATTATCAAAGTTACTTGGCTTTATTACAGTTTGGTAGTTTTGCCACAGATGGCATCTAACTTTGGTACTTTGGATATGGTAATGTTATGGACTTGAGTATGTCAAGAATTATTATCCATGTCTCTTTGTGTTTTCTGTTGGTCTGGTAATGCCTGCATACTATATTCAAGGATGTTAATTTTTTAATTAGAAGGATGTACCTTAACTTTTCGATGGATCTGAGAATGAAGGTGGTAGATTATTACGAAGAAACTGTTGGAATTCTAAGATGTCCTGAAAGCTGAGACATTTATTTGTCCACAATTAGGACCTACATGCAAGTTCATATGTCCTACTGCTTTGCGTGTACTGATTGGATCTGCTTCTATCGTCTTTTCTGCAAAGTTCAAGACAGCTCTCTCTAACCAGCTCTTAGTTCCTGAGCTCCCTTTATTTTATTCTACTATCTATTTATAGTTTGTCTCAAAAGCTCCAATTGGAGAAATCTGGCTTTAGAGGAAAGCCTTTACATTACAGAAATTAGGGTGTAGGGCTAACTAACAGATCAGCTAGGTTCTCGACTGCCGTGGGTCTTACTTGTTATTTATGGGACACATTTTGCAGAGGAACACCACAAGGCGGAGCTCTTTCTCCGCTGATGTGGCTCCTTGTAGTGAATGAGATCCTAGTAATATTGAAGGAAAACGGCTTTAACGTGACTATGCCGACGATGTGATTAGTTCTTAGTGAAAGACTCAATTTCGTACTACAGCTAGATAAGAAGAGATCAGATTTCTGTAATATTTTGATACTTTTTAATTGCGACAACAAAGTACTATAATATGCCAGGTAATACCAAGTAATATTCTTGTAGTTGACTGTGCGCCGGTTGGATGTATAGAGTTTTTGTAAAAGATTTGAGAATATTCATTTTATTTTAGGCATTATCGTTTGTCCTTATTTTTTAAATATTAACAAAATTACTTATAATTTCTATTATGATATCTTTTGATACTTTTCTTCTGTCTGCGGAGGCATTTTTTTTTTTTCTAAAGTTTTGCGGCAACACTGAGTCAGAGACTGAACGCGTTGCCAATTCGAAAAACTAGTCTGTTGTAAAAAAAATTCTATACATCTGCAACATATTATCTTATGTTGCAATAATTAAGTTAAAATAATTTTACAAAACAAAGCAATATGTACCTACGAATCAGACAATAAATAAAACTCATAAGTTTTCACATGAAAAAACGTAGTTAACAGCTTGGAGTCCTTGTTCACAATCACTTCTATGAATATACGACTAAATATATTATAATTCGATATACTTTATATAAATTTGTTAAGTTATCGTATTATTAAACAACGCAGAATTTTTACCCAAACTACTATTAAATGTTAAATGTTATTTCTTAGGTAAAATTTATTTAAATGTTGAAAAAAAAAAACTCCATACAACAAATAAAAAAGACAATAACGTAACGTACTCTTAATGATATTTATCTAAAGTGCTTTTTGTTATACATACGACTACATAATATATTAATAAACAAAATAAATAAAAAAAAAATTATTTAAGTGTATAAAAAAAAAAAAGATACGTTAACTCGATTTTCCATTAAACACAACATAACTAAACTAAATGTTAAATATATTATATTGTATGTGTATATAAATATAAAATTAATTTATAAAAAAAAGTTAACCCTTTACTATACACAAAAAAAAAAAAAAAAAATTATGAATGTGTTATATTGAAAGACATTAATATATTTTTGTTTTTCTTTGAATTTATTTTATTGTAATTTAAATTAAATTTATGTATTTATTGGAAAAAAAAAACACACGGACATTAAATAAAAGAAAAACTTAATGATACTGTAACGATATTTTTTTTTTGTATTTTTTTATGTTTTCTCGTCAGTTGCTTCGTTTTGTTTTATTGTGGCTAGTTTTTCCGCTTTCCTTAAGCTCTCCTTCTTTCGTTTGTGTTTGTTGGATTTCAAATGAAGCCTCCACTGAAATTCACCAATGAAAACTCGGTCACATGTGGGACAAAAGTTTGTCGTCTGAAAAAGGAGATTCAATGCAAGGATTCCTGACAGAAGTTAAAGGAAGAGCTGGAGGACTAAAAAGAAAAAGGAGTTTGCATTCTATACCGACGGTTCTAAGATGGACAGTGGTACAGGAGCCGGAGTTTATTGTGAAGCCCTAGGAGTAAACTGCTGCTTTAGAATAAACGACGACTGCAGCGTCTTTCAAGCCGAAGTCACTGCCAGTACACAGGCTGCCGAAATTATAGTTGAGTGAAATATTGTCGGAAAAACGATAACAGTCTATATAGACAGCCAGACAGCCATTAAGGCTCTGGACTCTGCTATAACTCGATCGAGGCTGGTGAGAACCTGCAAGTCACTTTTAAACGAGGTATCCAGAGCCAATATCTCAGTTGGGTACCAGGGCATATGGATATCGAAGGAAACGAGAAGGCGGCCTTCCCTTTGTAGCAGCCCCAGTCAGTTCTTTAAAGAAAAAAGTAGAAGATGAAGCCATCGATCGTGCAAACAGATGCTGGGTTCATCTGGATACATGTGTAATAGCTAGAGCTCTATGGCCGGCCTTTAGCAAGAAGAGATCATCAACTCTGGTTAAACTCAGTCGTCATAACGCACGGGTCGTGCAGAGATGAAGAAGAAATTTAATCTACTCGTCACCTGCTGTGTGACTGTCCTGCCCTATCTGTTAGAAGAAAGACAACTCTTGTCATTTCTTCTCGGAGCTGAAGGACTTAGGCAATGTTTAGCTGGTGGACCTCCTGAGATTTATATTACTATCAGGGTGGTTCTAACAGCGTTCCCAAGGTTAAATGATTGGGCACAATGAACCCGAATTCTTGGTCGAAGTGAGCAGTGACCTTCTGGTCATAAGGCACCCATCTACCTAACCTAACCTAAGCACTGCTCAATGATGGTGTTGATGTTGTTGAAACTAGAGGATCCAGAGTGGAAGTCAAGTTTGTCATTTGATTGGTTACAGGATAGTTCTTGCTATAACCCTGACAAAGCGGAGAGCACTCTCTGACTTATGCACCACAATAGATTGACTTTTTTAGCGAGCGCAATCCTCTGCCTCTCAGGCTTTCCTAACAAGTGAGACTTTATTTCCATATTCATCTTGATAATGATATCATCCTCACTCACTTCAGAGATTTCTTTCCTCGCCTGCAGCACAGTGTTCCCTTTGTTCCCTTTTCTCTTCTTCATCTACACTTCATCAGACATTAAGCGGTAGGAAAAAAAATTCATCTCAATTAGGCAACAGACTCGGCAAAGTAAGCCTATTTTTAAGGAATACTAATTGTAATTAATATGAAATGTTTTTTTTTTGTTTTTTACCAACAAAAAAGAGTCCTAAGTATTCCATCTTCCAAGTTGACAGCAGGTGGCAATCAGTTGACGGTACTTTACTGCGCCTAAGGAAGTAATGAAGCATCCAATGACGGATATTAATTCTCTATCCAATTTTTTTGTTTTTTCTTCAAAGTTTTCAAATTTGATAACTTTCCCTGGCTTTTGGGAATTTCTCTCGACAAAATCATTCTTTCACAATTTTTTGTTTGTCCAACTTTCCAGCCCAATAGGCACCCTTTTAAGGTACATTTGTGCGACTTAAAGTGTTTCAAAGAAAAATCATTAAATTATCTGAATATGTCTATGAGTATTTTGATGAAATAAGGACTTGAAAATTGAAAATATTAAAAATTTTTTTTATGAAATCACCAGCAGACAAAATTGAAGATGAAGGTGTTTGGGGTAATGGGTTTCATGCGGTAATCCTTACTGAGTGAATGATTTTCGATTTGAATATTTCATCAGCTAGGGAGGAACTTCTCTCTGAAACAAAAGCGAATTTACAGTAGATGTTGAAATATTGAACATCCCTTTAATCACAGCAGATGCAGTGCGCGGATATACCTAGTAGCCCTCAAGACAACGTTAGAAGTGTGCGTTGAAATGGTTATGACACATAAAAATCCAAACAAATAGCTATGACTTTTTCTGGGATACCTCTCCTGCGCAAGGCCAACCAGATAGCATCTCTATTCAAACTGTCAAAGGCCTTCTCGAAGTCGATAAACATCAGATGTAGCGGAGACCTGTACTCAACGCATTGCTCGATTATGATCCTTAAGGTGTTAATATGGTCGATGCAGGAGGATCCAGTACGAAAGCCTGCTTGTTCGACATCGAGAGTAGAATCTAAATGCTCCCTGATCCTTTGCAGAATTATTCTTGCAGTTATTTTGGCTACGGCTGGCAGAACACAAATACCTCTCCAGTTTCCATAATTAATCAGGTTTCCCTTTTTCGGAAGTTTGATGATCATCCCTCTTTTCCACTCCTGCGGAAACTCTTCGCTATCTCCAGCTCTCCTTCTTAGCGGATGCAACAAATCTGCCGATATATTTGGCGCCGCTTGAAATAGTTCGGCAGGGATGCCATCAATACCAACCGCTTTGTTTTTCTTGAGGGACCTGATCGCTGTTATGATTTCATTCTTACTGGGAGGTGCGGTGCGGATTTGGGAATTTGTTGCTTCAGAATGCACGTTTAAATTTGAGAACATATCGTCATCGCCAAGTGGTTCAATACTGTGGCGAAATGTTCTCTCCAAATCAGAAGGCTGCCGTCTAGACTTTTCACCGGGTATTGTTTGGTGTTCCGACCACCAGTGAGCTCCTTGGTGATACTATAAACAGTCCTACTGTCGCATCTGTTCGCTGCTTCTTCAGCCATTGAAGCCAGTGTGTCGATGTACTGTCGTTTGTCACGCCTTTGTTCTTCTCTACACGATATTGGATTTCTAGCTCGGTTTTCTCCACTGCAATTCGAGTCTTTATTGTTGTACGCTCTTCGATCCGTCTCCAGGTATCTGCTGAAAGCCATGTGCGGTGGTGTTTCTGCCTCTTACCGACGTAGGTGCTTGCCCCCGTTGCAAAAGCATTTTTCACAGCATTCCAGTGGTCATACATGCTCTCCTGTAATGATCTGCTGATTACTTTTGCTTCTAAGGTAAGGTGGTCCCTAAACTGTTGGCGCACTTGGGGAATCTTGAGCCTGTCAGTATTAAACCTGGCGTTGTTTAGCAGGTTTGAGCGGTTGCTATTGACAGATGCAGTGCGAAGGCGTATATGAGCTACCCTAAGATGGTGATCTGTCCTATGTCTGCTCCACGTCTGTTTTGGACGTCTAGGAGACAATTGCTAAAGCGGCGGCTGATCGCAATGTGGTCGGTCTGGTTGGATCTGCCCTTGGCTACGGCATAAGATTGTAGGTAAAAAGACGCTCACAGCCCAGTAATTCTATTGCTTTCTTGAATTTTTCTGTAGAGGTATTAAGGACATAGTTGAGTGAAGGACTGCTTCTTCCAGTTGTGGAGACCAAGTTTTAGGATATACGTACGGAGGTACATATGTGTATCGGAGACTCGGGTTTTTTCGTCGTCTTCAACCTGGGGCTGTGGTTCGAAGGTTGTTGTAATCTGTAGGCTCTCTTCTGACGACATGAAACCAGATTTTCACAATCATCAGGTCCATCACTTACCACGTCTGTAAGAAGTCAGTTCCTACATGTATTACTTAGCTTAAGTGGCACTACCATTAATCCTGCTCATAGAGCAATTGATGATCAGTCATTTGCTGAGTGATGTATTTAAGTGTATCTAAAACTCAGTTGGAGATAAACAAATGCATTTTGGGAAGAAGAAAACTTCAAAGAGAACAGGCATGATAGATACACCGACAGTCACTTAGCTCGTACACAAATATGCACTTTGCAATGAGGAATGAATTCTTTCTGCCCACAACTTTGGTACAAATTTCTGTTTAACCTCATTCGGGCACAGAGCATAGTCCCTAATGTCTTCTCTGCTTTACCTTGCATTATATAAATAAGTATGTACGTTCGCCCTTTGAATTGTATGCCTTGTTACAGTCATTCGTGTCCTCCTGTCACTGTCCCTTTACATATGTAGAGTTCTGTCTCTTATTTTATTATGCTAATTGGTACCTTTCTTTCTTTCTTTCTTTCTTTCATACAGTGATGTAAAAATTGAGGTTACATTAGGATCAAACTCGAAAGTAATCTCGCAAGAGGAAGCGATACGTAAGCTGCTTATCGATACACCCACAACAGGAGAACTCATTTCATACAAACAATTCTCGTTACGGTAAGTTTCCTATATATAAAATACACATCTTATGTATCTTATTAGCAAGTTTTATGTATACATGCCATTTTTGATTCATATTCAGTATCAGTGAATTGTTTTCCTCCCCCAAAAACGTACACGAGCTCAGGTAGATCTCTTAACAAAGTATCTATATACCTCGATTTGGTTATAAGAAAGAAAGATAATTAAATTAAAGCATAAATTTAATCATCATAAAACCTAGATGTAATTTCACAACAATTTCAAACTCACTTATCTAAATTCAATGAAATTAGAGTCGACATCAAATGAGATTAAAAAAAAAAAAAAAAAAAAAAAAACGAAGAAAAAAGTAAACCACGTAGTAGATACATATTTCGTAAAGTTTTACATTTAAATACGACGACACTGTCTCCGGTGTAAGTATTGAATCCTCTTAAAAAGGGATATCCATTTGTAACCTTTTCTTATGGAAAAATTCCCGCCTTTCATTACGTGCGGTTTCCCTAGGTGATGAAAGCAGCAAAATCACATAAAAAAGGGACGAACACGAACATACATTTTCACACCTTTTTATTGAAAATATCTCCCGCCGGTTTAGGATATGGTAGGTTCCCAAAAAAGAAAAGAGAATATATATATGTATATATCTTTTTGCTACAAGAATGTGATTAGACTAAAGAAAAATGATGAAATATCTCCAAGTGAAAAAGAAAGTGATTTAAGTCCTTTATCTTCACCACAATAAGCCTCAATTCAGAGCCGGCAAATATGCACTACGAAAGAAAAGGGGGAGCGTCCTTCTGCTCCTCGTATGCCGTCTACTATGCTAATTTGCAATTCCAAAATCTACAGAGATAAAAGGGAATTTGGTTTTATCCCTACATGGTTCTTTCTTTCGGTTTTCTTTCAGCACTTTGGTATGTTAAAAGCAAAAAGCACCTGAAGTTGGGCGGATTCCTATGTCAGGTTTTTTTTTTTTCTCCTATATTATAGCAAGCGATGTCCTAGAAAATTTCAAATAAACCTGTGAAATGTGGAAGAAAAAAAAAATCACTCTATAGTTTGTACTATCAACGCATAAGAGGTTTGAATGAAAATGAATGGGAATGTATTTTTTTTTTTTTTTAGTATCCTCAACCGCAGCAGGTATCTCTTGGTAGATGCTTTCAATTTGGCTACAGGATGGGATATTCTTTTTTACTGCAACTGGCTACAGTTCGGAAAATAACTCAGGGAACAAAAACTATTTCCGTTCGCATAATTCAAACATACCAGCCACAGGGTTAGAGTTGCCAGCGGTGATAAATGGGAATACTCGTGCTGGGAGTTTTTCGTTTAAGCAAAGTACGAGGAGGGTCTCATGGAATAGTGTTCTGAATGGTTTTGTAATTATTTTCTATTTTATTTGTATTTTCATGCAGAAATTTAAAATTGATTTCTATGTACACAAACAGTTTTTTGACTTGATTAGAGGTAACATTTCCCAAGGCCACGCTGTTCAAATTTTTAGAATCTTTAACGAAATGCAAATAATACTTGAAATTTCAATGCAATTTTTGTAGGAAAATTCCAAATCGTATGCAAATCTCAAGGGAATTCTATACAATTATTCTAAATGTTTGCCGTGTTTTTTTCTTCAACAAATTTTATCGGAAAAAAGTATTTTGTACAAATATTAATTTCTTGTAAAAATCTCTTTAATTTGATATGCCACATGAGAGGCAAAAAAATATGTTGACCCTTCATACAGGGTGCCCAAAAGGTGTTCACAAAATTAAATTTGATGCCGCCATCTTGTGCCATCTTGTCTTAGCTCTCTACGTTAAACAGTTCAAGAAAAGCTGTGACAGTCTGACCTTTTTAGGTGCAGATTACTACTACAAAATATTCTGGTATTTAAGAATGACAGCTGCAATCATGAGAAGAATCTAAAACCCGAGTTTCCTCCTTGTCACCTTTGCTGTCACGTCACAAACTGGTGCAGCAAAAGGGCTGTTTGTATCTTGCTAGAACAATCTACATGTGCTTTGAATCTTAGCCTGCTATTGAGTATGACTGCTGGAAAATTATTGCCTCCTTAGATCGGATTGTAGGATTCCTAATCCGAAAACTTGCATATTCCAATCTTGTTACAGTTTCAGTTTTATTACCAGCTAGCTCAAGGGTGGCAGAGTCTAGCCAATTTTTGATCTGCCAGACCACAAGTCGATAGCCTTAACTTTTTTTTTGGACAAATGTTCCTAGGGCTCATAGGACCATAGCTGCCCCCCACTTTTCTAGAATCTTGCAGGAACAAGAAAAAAAATATGGAAGGGAGAACAGATCTAAGAGTGGCTTTTGTTTTGGTAAGATTTACCGCGACACCTTTTCTCAGATAAGTTCTTAAATTTAACCTTAAGTGGAGAAGATACAAAATTAGAATACTTTTCAAAAACTCAACGAGTAAACCCAACCACACCCACCCGCACGGCAACACTATCTGTGCCACTAGAGTCTCTCATAATTTATTTAAGTCTCAAACAATTACGTAAAAAGGATCTGTACTCCCCAAAGGACCCTTCTGTTCCCCTTTGCATTTTAAAAATCCCCAACTCACTTTGCTCTTCAGAATTAAATAAAGAAAAATCTAATACCAATGACACCGTTGAAAACATGCCTGGTTATTTAATCAATTATATAGCACGTGTCGAGAATACAACACCACCGACACAACAACTCAATAATCCTAATTTGTTGAGGTAGAAAAAAAAGAAAAAAAAAACCAAAGGATACAAACCTTAAATCAACCCATTGACCTCCTTGAAAAAAAAAAATAGAATAAAAAAAAAAGAACCAACCCATGATAAAAAGGTTGCCAATATCCTTTAGAATGACTAATTTTTGGTTCCTTAAGGAGCCGCCTGTTTGGTGTCAGAGCATGTTCTTTGATTTGTGAATACATTTTTATATATCTCTGGGTTAGAGTTTTCCAGATTTCCTAGAATCTAGTGGGGACCGACCGGTCATACGGCCTAATCTTGAGTTGAGATACATTCACCTACGAACACGTGCTATCGCTTGAAAATCATCTAAAGTTTATATCCTTAGAAAAGATAATTGTATTCGTGGAAGCAAAATGCTGATGGTGTTGTGTGGGATGCACAGGATAAAACAATTTCTAAGATGTATGCATATTTGAGGCAATAGTAGAGGGAATTCGGTAGATTTTTTTCAAATTCTTTTCTTGTTATCGTAATTAACTTTTTGTAGGTTGTGTACTCGTGTTATGAGTGTCCTTTTGTTTAAAATTCAGTGTTGCTTTGTTTGTTTTCGAAACAGAAGTGTCGTGTGTCCACCTACAACACTGTAGATTACTTAGATCGTATTGTATCTTAAGAATCAACAACTCAGTGTCCTTAAAGACTATTTGACCTACTTTGTTCTGTAATGAAAAGTATTTCTTTTTATTTGTACTTCAGTTTGTGTTCCATCATTTGATCGATGATGGAATACTTTTGTTTTTTAATTAGGTACTGGAAAAGTGTCTTATTTATGCACGCAGAGATGGGATGCAACAGCCGATAGACACCTGAGAAAGTATGTTTTCAGCGTAAGTGCATATCGTGCTCGGCAAAGTTTTGAGAACACCCTCATTTATATTCTTCGAACAAAATTTAAGCTGCTTATACACTCAAGTTTTGCGTTTCGAACAATGAGCGAATGCAGCCAGTGTATAGTCTTACTCCCGGCACACAATTTTCTGTGGCCAAGCTGTCAAATGGTGTGGCGTTGCACTCACAAAATTTCCCCAAAACTTTCCCCACAATGGTGTAGCGTGCTATTGTCCAATTAAGACCATTGATTCCACTATTGTGCTTACATTTTTATTGAGAAATATGTTTCTAAATAGAAAGTTCTGCACCTATGTAAAGAGGGAATGTATTCCACAAAATCTTGTGGTCCTTGAAGAATGAATGTTTTGCAGTACTCTGATGCCTTTACCAACTTGTCTATGTCTATGGTATCCATTAAATTCTGTATCCCCTTGTGGGTCATAGGGCCTCTACAACGCCTACGCGCCATCGTGTGCGGTCGCCGGAAATATGCCTCAGCTCACCCCAACTCTTTCCCAGTTGCCGTGCTTCCTTTTCCACTGTTCTGCGCCACGTACTACTGTGGATGGCATTCCAAACGCAGATTTTGCTTTACCTATTCGGCTGGCTATATCCAGTTCGGTTCCGCCATCGGTTGAGACAATACTCCCAAGGTATTGGAAACTCTCTACTCTCTCAACTATTTGTCCGGCAATGCATACATGAGTTGATGAGTTCGGTCCTAGGCTGATCATTTTTGTTTTTGCCGAGTTGATTTCCAGCCCAACGACGTCTGCTTTCCTCTCCACATTGGCTGTCATTGGCTGTCATTATTCTGTGAGACAGAAGGCATACGTCATCGGCATAGTCGAGGTGCTTGAGTTCAGATGTAAGAGCCCATCGAATTCCTCCATTTCCTGTTGATAAGGCTGGAGTCAGCACATCGCTAATCACCAATAAGAACAGTATGGGTGAAAGTATGCAGCCTTCTCGAACCCCACTTTGAACTTCGAATTCCTCAGACAGCCTCCCTCTGTGCGAGACGTGACATGTGGATCCATCATATGTAGCCTTAATAATTGCCATTATTTTATCCGGAATGCCTCTTCTGCGCAAGGCACGCCAAATAAATTCCCGATTGACACTATCAAACGCCTTTTCAAAATCGATGAACAGCAGGTGAAGTGGTGATCGATACTCAACACACTGCTCGATGATAATCGGCAAGGTGTTGATGTGGTCGACACAGGAGGATCCAGATCGGAAACCTGCTTGTCTTTGATTCGCTCCAAGATTATTTTAGCTATTATCTTCGTCTATGGTTTAAGCTTAGAAGAATATGCTTGAATATAGAAATTCTTTAGAGTTGTTGCCAGAGTATAGCAAAGCAATCTTGATTCCTGATTGTCTGTTGGCTGATGCTACTTCAAACAGCTCAAAAGTTCCAAGGCTGTAACTGACAGATGGACCGATAGACACTGTATCAAACCCATAAGTGATCCATCTTTCCTTTTAAGTTCTGGTGAGCTTAAACTTCCGATGCGTGAAACCCTCCTCGCACTTAACCAATTTGTCTGGATTAAGTCTATAGTCCTGAGGCTCACTATGAGTTCCATTTAAATTCTACGATTTCCGTGAAGGTACCTGGTGTATTTTTCTATATATTCCCATTATTTGCTTGTTTTTGTATGAAAAAAATTGTTCTGCATAAATTGTGTATCTTTCCGTAGAAAACAGTAAAAAGTTTCATTGTCAGTTTTACAATGCCTCCAACCCTATTGTTATTCGAGCAGGAAATGGGTATGTGGCACCGTATCGGGTGGCATTCATTTGCAACTGGCATGTCATAAACTTTTGTGACATTACTCGTAAACTAATATAAACTTTTGAGCTGTGACAACTGTGAATTCTTGTTGATAAAAGATACAAATTTGTAACAATGTAGTTGGTAGTAGCAATCCATTCAATGTTGGTAGGTATCTTTTTCTATGGAAATCATAATATTATGGTAAGTCTACACGTGTGTATACTAGAACGGATTTACATGACATTTTAACAAAGTATCACCTGTCAAATGCCAATTTAAAACATTTTATTTTCCACTGTGAAAACTCCTAACTCGACGGACCAAATTAATGCTCTACAGAACTAGCGTAAAATACTCCGTCGGATATTAGGTCCCCTATGCGAGGAGGGCGAATGGAGGAGAAGGTACAACCGCGAACTCTATGAGCTGTACCAGGATGTGGATGTAGTCCAAAAAGCCAAGATACGCAGACTACATTGGCTGGGCCACATCGAGCGAATGGACAACAATGCTTCAGCCAAGAGGATCTTCGAATCCCAGCCCCCAGGTTCGAGACGGCGAAGAAAACCGAATCTCTGGTACAAAGACCAAGCTATCGCGGATGTCAGAAAACTTAGTCTTCACAACTGGAAGCAACGTGCTCGGGACCGCAGAGGATGGAAGGCAACGATGTCTCAGGCAGGGACTCTACACGGGTCGGGAGACCTTTAAGTAAGTATTCTCCACTGTGAAGTAGAACTAAAGAAGGTTTGATCAGCTTTTGTTAGGGCTTGTCTTTGATGCTATTCTAATGGTGAGGTCTCCTACGGGCAACTTGAAATGTAAGCTGAGGTTACAGTTTTCAGATCCTTGTTGGTCGATTTAACAAGTTTGGGGCCTTTTGGTACGCCCAATATTCAGCGAGTCATTATCTTAATGTGGAGTTACTACCTTCATGGTTCTGATCCGACAAGAGGGCGAACTTGCCAAACAATCTTACCTTCTTATTTTTGCATCCAAGCTTTGGTGATCTGGTTTGTGAGTGCAAGACTGCCAAGCAGGCTGATACAATCCCATACAAGCCTTGCTTCTACCGTAAAGGAATAAAGAGTCCTTAGTGCTGCTTGGCTGTCTGAGAAAGTGTCGGTTCCAATAAAGCAATCACGAAAACAGAGCTCTATTCTATGGAATTCTAATTTCAGTACTACCATTTTCTAGTGTTGTTTCGGCTTTTGGGACCTCTGTTTCTCCAATTTTATCGCGCAACAGAGACCATGTTAAACTTTCTGAAGAATCGAAAATTTTTTGAGCATACTGTCTGATGATAATGGAGATGCTCTGTTCTTAAGAATACTTTGATGGCTCCGGTAATGATTGTGGGTATAAACGCCTATATGTTCCTTGACTTTAACTTCTTTTACTTAAAGAGAAGTAGTGTGTACGTCCAGTACCAATTTTACCCTATAGTCTTTGGCACATAATTGTTACCTTGTTGAGGTACGAGTTCCAGTTAAGATTTTTAAAGAGCACTACTCCAAGATATTTAGGTTACTCTGAGTGCTTGATAGGGGTGAGATAAGATTTGCTTCAGATCAAGCTTTTTCTTATTGAATAAGGATACAAGGATAGTTTTTTCTTAGGTGGCTTTGAATAGTAAGTCCAGGAGTACATATATGCTTAAGGTCCAGGCCAACCAACGGTCTACTTGAATGTAGTCTATACATTTCAGAGTCACTTTTTGCCTGAAGCTTACTGAGTTCGTCTTAGATGTGCAATTTACTCATTTTAGTAAGCCCAATCTCTTAACAGTCTTACGAATGAAATGGCTTTGGGAAGGACATCTTACTCAGCTCCATATTAGGCCATTGTCGATCTGTGATTTGATGATCAGTCACTCTTAAGTCCGTCTCTAGGTATCGGCTGAAGATAGTCATTTCCTATGTCTTCTTTTGGATGAACCAACAAATTTGTTTGCAACCTTTCGCACATTAGCGTCATAGTTCAAATCCTTATTGTTCCGAACATATCATTAAACTGCACTGAAACTATGATGTGGAAAACTTTCAGAATCTCTAAAATGTAACCAAAACTTTTGAGATTATTTTCAAAATATTTAGAGTTCATTTCTTAGTTTCCAAAGTGGTACAACGTTTAAGTAAGTTTTCATTCCAAAAAGCAAAACATAAGTTTATGCTTTCTAATGACGTATACTCGTACTTAAGTACTGTAAGTACAACTTAAACTTTGCAAACAGTTCTGAGCCTAAAGTTCTTATAAACCTACTCACTCGTAAGGTACGTAGGTACTCTAATTATTTTGCTCGCATACTCGAAAGAAATCGGATTAAAATATGTACATATTACGCTTTGCACATCCATTCAATTACTAATACCACATCTCTAAGTGCTCTATTCATTCCCTTTGAAAGCTGTCTCTGTCGGAGAGAAATAAAAATAGTATCCAGGGTACGATGCAATTTTATGCGGCAGAGTGCGAGTACACACTCTAAAAGTCAAGTTTATTTATTTTTTACTTGTTTTTTTTTATTTTTGCATCAACGAGCAGAACTAAAAATAAATTTATAAATAAATAATAACCACTCCCCGTATCGAGAATCGAAACCTGTGTCAATATCGATTGAGGGTGAATTCTGTTTTTTTTTTTCCATTTACTTCCATTATCCTGACGATTTTTCTGTTTTTTTTTTTTTTTTTTTTAGTTATGTTGATATCAATTGAAACTTTCACACAGTCTGATGGAGAACAAGTTTTGTCAAACAAGTTCAGTTAGTTAAGCAACATAACACAACCTTGGTATTAATTTTACAACCGTATCCTTGGTTGGGGTTATGTTTTAATAGTGTGTTGTATTTTATAAGCATTTAGGTAAACATATCCCTGACAAACATGCTCTCAATCTTTTTCAGAATGTTTGTGTTGCGGGATGTAAAAGTTTTTATTCGGATCATCCAATCGGTTAATTAGGTTGTCGAGTAAATTCATTCTGCTTCTTGTTTGTAAATACAGTGGTGGAAAAAGTATTAGATATAGGTTTGTCCAACAAGAGCTGTCATTTTAAATTGACATACTTATTCAAAATTTTTATGAAAGGTGGTGATTTTTTTTATTCTATTCTAAAGAACAAACACAAAGGTTAGTTATGGAATGCCTACGCGCCATAGTATGCGATTTCTGGAAATGTTCCTCAGCTCAACCCAGTTGCCGTGCTTCCTTTTCAACAGTTCTGCTCTACGGTCTCCTAGCGCCACCGCGTATCGTGCTATCCTGGGTAAGCAGGTTCCATTGCATCGCTTGGTTAGCTATGGATCTGTCACCCTTTCGGAGAGTGGGACCAACTGACCGCCACTGCCACAAATGGTCAGTCTTTTGGTGAAATGTTTCATTAGGTTTTATGATGACCGAACAAAATTTGGCGCAATGACACTTACTTATGTCCTGAATCGCGTTGTGGGTCTAAGAATCTCTACTACGTCTACGCGCCATCGAGTACGACTTCTGGCATTCCCCAATTCTTCTCCAGCTGCCAGGACTCCTCTAGTGGAGTACTTCTTGGTCGACATACTATACAGTCGTCGCGTGCGTTACTGTCATTTTTTCGAGTGGTGTGAGCAATCCACGGAAACTTACGCCATTAAATGATGGTACCTATAGATTCCGACCCGTTTTCTGATGTAGCTGTTTGATAGAGATACGGTTTGGCCAAAATATCCTTAGAATCTTTTGTAGTCATAGGATAGACGTCGTATAAACTAGACCTTAATGTCAAAGCTCATTTAGACCAGCAGATTGGGTCCATTGGACAACGTTCTAAGCGTAGACTTTACTTTTACAATTCGGTATCTGGTTCATTTCATCCATTGGTTGAGGTAGTGCCTCCAAGGTATTGGAAACTTTCTACTGTCTCAACCGGTTGTCCAACAATGTCTATTTGAAAGAGAGAGTTGCTATCATAGCTAGTAACGCTAGCCTCTCTACCCATTCTTGTTGTTATGTGGCGGATGTCCATAGTCCTGTACCCGATGATAGAGCAGAACTAAACACATTGTAAATCCCCAGTACAAAACGATATTGAATGATGCAACGTTGCCTGAGTCCACTCAGTAGTTTGAAAGATTTCTCGGAGGCTTTCTTTGAATCTATGAAAAGCAGGTGAAGTGGCGAGCGATATTCAACGCAGGAGAAAGCGGCAGTGGATTGGACACACTCTACACCGTGAAGACAACTCCATTGCGAAGTACGTCATGCAGTGGAATCCACTCACCCAAGCAGGCAGAATAGCGAGAAGTTCCAAGGAAACGTGGAGTGAGTTGAAGAGACCTCAAACGCGTTGCAGAAGTTCGAACAAGATGGCGTGCGGGCGTTGCTGACGCTTTATGCTCCCGAGGGGTTAAGGACCTAAGGAAGTAAGTAAGTAACACGCAAGGATACAGAGCAGAAGCTTGCTTGTTTGGTATCAAGTGTGTTTTCTGATTCGTTCCAGGATTATTTAGTTTATTAGCTATATCAGGGAGCACGCGAATAAGGAGGCTTGATGATTATACCTTCCTTCATCTGGTTCTTCCACGCCTAGCTGCACCTATGTATCTGTTCTTGTTACCTACTTACATATATATATTACGTGGTGTACTATCAAAATAGTTTATTGCATCAGTGCCAGCGATTGGAAGATTACAGTGCAAGTAGAATATGTCATGATATAATACATCCTGTACCCATTTTTGTACGCACCACTGTTTGTATGGATGACATTCGAGAGATAATCGAAAATATGTGCATACATTAAGTGTCTTCCTCATAATTAACTATCAAGGGATTACAGTTATAATTAGATCCTGTGTGGGATGTATGCATATACATATATACATATGTACATATCTCTCAACAAAATTAATTACCAGTTGGCTAAAGTGAAAGTATTCAAAAGCACTGAATTCGCAATTTATTCGCACAAGCTTCTCATTTGAAGTAAATATTTATTGATTATTTTTTCCCGTAGAAAATGAACAATAAATTTATAAAAAATAAATAAATAAATGCGAACTGTTATTTACTTTCTCAATTTTAATTGAGGAATACATAGGTACGTACAATCGATCAACAAAAGTTTTTTTTATTGAAAAATTAAATTTCCTGCGCAAAAGCAGTGTCAATCTTTTTTTTATAAGCCAGAGTTTGATAATATTTGCAATCCTTGAGTTTTCACTTACTTAAATCCTTATCACCTTGTTGGTCGTAGGGCCTCTACAACGCCTACGCGCCATCGTGTGCGATTTCTGGAAATATGCCTCAGCTCCCCCCAACTCTTTCCCAGTTGCCGTGCTTCCTTCTCCACTGTTCTGCGCCACAATTTTAGGAACATGAAAATGATTGCAAGATTGTCTCTGCAAAAAGGTGCCTCCTCCTGATGATGGGCCTTTCGTGCTGCTCCATATTGTGACTGATTGCAGTTTTTGACGGTTTGAACATCGATTGTGATAGTTCCTGAAATGTCCATTGCATACTATCACGAAAAATGTGAAATGTGATGTATGTAATCTCGAAGTATAGTCTTGTCAGCTTGTCAGCTTGTCAATTCTTGTGTTTGAAGCCAGCTGTATGGCTTTGGATGTTGTTGCACTCTTGAGACTCGCCGATATCCTTGATGTAGAGAGCGGTGTGATAGTTTTTTGCCTCTGGCAGGATTCTGTTCTCTTCCCCACTGAGGTTTTTAAAGCAAGAAGTACAGAAATGTAGAATATGTAGAAGACAAATCGGTATTGGCTTCATCTATATAGAAAGGGATCTATTTCTCTATTGAAGCTAGGTCTCCATATTACCCGGCTTTTCTCCACCATAATTAATGAGCAATGTGCGGTGAGTATTCATATGGAATGGATGCACTGCAGTACTTGTGAATTATTGCCTCACACTCGGTGAAAAGAAGGCTTGGTGTTTGTTCGTGGTCTCTCCAAAACTTACAGTGTCCAACATGTCCTTCTATGCGCAGCTTCCGGAAGTGCTTCTTAAGTCTATAGTTTGTTTATATGCCTGTCAAAATGCAAAGTTGATTTCTTTTCTGACTCACTTATATTTTACATTTCTTCTGGTTTATGTAGATATATGTCCTAATAGTTCTTTGCTCATATAAGACTGTCATTCCAGTGGTAGCCCCATTCACATATTGCGGCTCTTCTCAAATCTTCCTGTACCTTTAGAGCTCTTATTCCACATAAGGGTCAGGTCCTACGTGTTCTTTGCCCTCAACTCCTCCATGTCGTGGTACCCAATAATCCCATAGTAGTTTGAGTTTGACACATCTTTCAATAGCAGGTACTTCGGCCATGTGGTAGCCGCTAGAGAATGTGTACTGGGGCTAAACCCTGTTTGCATTTAAGATCCGTCTGTATTCCTTTTTATAGCGTGTTGTTGTACTTGGTTGTTGGCGGATTCATACTTCTACTTTGTTTTGCTGTTTAGCGCTGTCTTGAAGTTTCTTTTGAAGCAGTTTTTTTTGACAATATCAACTCGGGAACAATTTAGAAGTCGTTTAGTAGTTTTGGAGAGAATTTCTCGATGATTACTCGCAATACATTCACCTCTCGCATCTTCTTCTTTGCTGATTCTTGCAGTCCGCTTAAAGCACTATATAGGAGTGTTTCCTACTATCAGCTTATATCCTGGGCTACATCCTCATGTTTTACCTGAGATACCTCGGCATATCATAAAGAGTAGTGTAAGTCAGATTTAGCAGCGTTTCCAGTGTTAAATAAATAATCACCGTTGACCTACACTTATTTGTTTAATCTAGCAACTTGTGCTAGTTATGTTGTTTTGAATCCGAATAGAACAACATATGGGTGAGAATTGAAAACACATTTGTTGAAATTATGTAAACAAGTACAGTGAACATCAAACTTTATTCGCAAATTTCAAAAAGTCCTTTCCCTTGAATCTGCTATAAGCCTGTTTTCCCTAAATCTAAGGGCGGAAACTCTCATATATTCATCCCTGTTCGGTTCGCTTTCTTAACATTATTTTCAGTATAGTTTCAGTATTGTAGCAAAATCGTGCATTTTCAAGACTATATTTCGCAGAATTGTGCAATGTTTGCCTTACTTTGTTTTTTACTTACTTTTCTCGAGAATTTTTCCTAGGAATAACCTAGAAAGAAACCTGCATATTGAATGCATTACCAATCCCTCACTTGAACAAATGATTTTGTTAAAATACCCTTGTACATCAGTCTATCTATTCTGATTACCATCCATCCATCCGTTCAAACAAAAAGGATTTCAATAAATATGCACGGGGATGAAAAACGTGCAAGCTATCGGTCGGCCCTGAGATAGTACATATTTCTTGAGAGAAATTTCATTTAATCTTATTTATTTTGTTGTTGTTTATTTACATAAGTCAATTTAATTGAATTCTGTCGGAGATTTACCAATTTTGTGAAAAATAATTGGCCAACGCGTGGGCGTATGGGAATTCAAAAAGGAAACCTCTCCCAGGAAAAGTTTATTTATTATTTTTTTTTTTGTTGGTATATATTTTTAGTTCCTAATTAAAATAGATGAATTCGCATATACAGTTTCGAAAAGGTCATATCCGTAGGTTATTTGTATAAATTTTTTTAGTTTTTTAATTAAAAAAAACTATCTATTTACGTATACAGCAGATAGGACTAAAATAAAACCAATAGAATCTTTTTTTGGTTGATTTTTCTGAGGGTGTCATGTCACTCAATGTAAACGGAGCTAACATTTCCTTAAGGCCCATGTCACTCATATGAATGTGCGTGTGACGTGGACATGCAACTATGGATTAATGTCTTTCAAAAGAATATGAGTGACGCTTCAAACGATGTTAATTAAAAGAAGAAAAAAACTACGAGTCCTTTGGTGATAATCTTGCAAGTAGTAATCTTGATTGCCTCTAAGAGTTAGTTAGTTAATGTAGCTTTTTAACTTTCTACGAAGAATTAAGGACATTTAATCAGTGGTGTCCTTTAAGTTAAAAAAAAATAAACTAAACTTCTTCCGCTTTTGCTTTGTATCCACCACCCTGAGGAGAGTTAATGAGAAATTTCAGCGTAACGAGGACTTCTGGCCTCTTACTCATATCCAGACTTTTACGGAAAAGAAGGGTATCGATAAATATGTATTAAACCGGAAAAGGATATAGAGGAAGTGTTCCAATGAAAAGAAATTAATTCTCCGAAATAGTCAGCGTTTTCTTCTGATGAATTCAAGGTCTTCCTTAGTCTGTAGCTCCCTTAGCAAGAATTTGAAATAAAAGAATAGCAATTATCGTGGCTAGATACGAGTGCCAAGGGTTTAATTGTAGGCCGTGATGCGTAGAGGAAGGTCGAGAGTGGCGTACGTGAAGGCTGTATTCTGTCACCGATTTCTTTTTTGGTGGTGGAGAGCTTCTATGACTCCTACTTCCAAATACAGTCACATCGATAATGCTAGCAATGTGTACTTGCTCTCTACTAGAATTACAGTGGAGAGAATAGAACATTTCCAAAATCATGGACATGCTGTCTCTGCAGATAGTGGAGCCGAATTAGGTATTACCAGTCGTATTGGACTCTGCCTGAACAGATGCCTACACTTTTATAACGGCAAAACCGTGTCAAAAAATATTGAAGCACTATTCATACGATATATACCTATATATGTACAAGCATGCTACGATATTGTCCGCGAGGTCGTATTAGAGGCTAAATAGAAAGGAGGAAAAAAGGAGTACTCCACTGAAATTCTCCTTGACTTGAATTCTATGCTATGATTGGCTTCTAGCTTACTTATTAGTTAAGGTAGAAGTAGATATTGCCTGAAATCAGAGTCCTAATTTTAAAAATGACTGCTATTCTTTCGTGATGACAATTGACCTTGTCGATTGCTGGCCAGTCAGCTAGTCAGTTTCCTTTTTTATAGTCGTGTACAGCCTTAGACCACAGCACAGTACTAGGGCATAGACAGCGCTAAGATTCCTCGCAGGAGTCACCGAAGAGTGCCTAATCAAAGTCAGTGTACAATAGGGAACCATCCTTATTCCTCTGGTATTGATTGCAGTCCTAGATTGTCTGCATGAAGGTTAATTGACGGGCCCCAAACTACTTCAGTTCATAAGTAAAGCTCAAAAGTCCCTGGAACGAGTACTTAATGTATGGGTGGATGTTTTGGAAGAAAATAGAGTACCCAGTTAGTTGAAAGAATACAGACTAATCTGAAAAAGTGCTGCGCAATAGCAAATATCTGGGATCAGTAGAGTTTTCCATTAGAGACTTTCAATTTTTGACGGATGATTGCGGCCATATTCTCGAAGCTACATCTGTCAAATGGACTGTCATTAATTTAATAAATTTTGCCAAATTAAAATGAAGAGTTTATAATGTTCAACAACATGTGCAAATGATAAAGTGTTAAGAAAGTGGGTCATTTGTTCGAGCATCCATTTCTGGATGGATTGGTTTGTTAACGAGCAAAACTATCGCATTTAAGACGATAGCAATCCACACAAAATTACCAAACTTAGTCTTCTTCTTGTGGGGTTTTCCTTAGTCACAGGCCTATGTCAATAAACGGGCAAATCCAGCAAAGCCTTAATGGAAATTTGCACATCCGACGCTCACATACGAGTCACAATACTGGTAAGTGCACAAAAAGTACTCGTATGAGGTTGCCAGAACTTTAACGATCCCAAGAAGTCTTTATGGATTCATGGCCGGCTCAGTTGGTGTTGTTCTGTTTAAACACAGGATCCCTCGAACCGAAAAAAAGGCACTGGGTGCTACAGCCACATACCAGCTCTTTGATGACTTCCTAAACGGCTCTTCTGAAGTATCTACTTGTTGCTTCTTCGATCATTTCCTATCCAGAAACAACGAATGAGGTGGGTGCTACTCGTAAAAACTGGAAAAATATGATTTTTTTCTTAAAAAAATTCCACGAAATTATTTATTTTTAAAATCGTCGCTTCAATGTTTGACATTTTAACGAGATACTTTGTTAAAAAATAATTGGTACCTAGAACGGTAATCCTTGCAAAAGTACTCGCTAGATACGTTCAAACTTGGAGTGGAACATAAGTCCTTAATATCCTTGTTCCATAAATACTTTGAACTTGTATACAGTATACTACACCTGGATACTTTTTGGATTAAGTATATCACTTGCTGCGATTGTTATAACTCTCAGATGAGCCGTAATAAGTTTAAACCGATTATCCTTCAAAACGATCCCCCATCGTATTTCAATTCCTGTCAGCTCAAGCAAATGGATCGGAATTAAAAAAAAAGAAAAGCAAAATTCTTGTAATCGCCAAGAGCCCTCTCGTACCTACTTGAAGTTTTTCCCAACAAAGGAACGCAATTTAATTACGATTGACTTCCCCTTACCTTGTCATTCTTCGGCATCTCTACTACTACCTTCACAAAACCCATTTATCAACCCACTAAAGGTATATTCTTTTTCGCTTTTTCGTTTTTTCTTGTTTTCTGTATAATTTACACCTTTATCGACCCGAAAAACTTTTAATGGCTTAAAACGATTTTGAAAAGTTTTGCTCTCCTTTTTTTCCATCCCGACACCAGTGCTATTGCTATTCTTGCCTTTAGGTCGTCGATAGGTAATATTTTTTCTGCCGGATTTTGCCCCTCTAAGTAGTCACTCGAAATCGGACAGTTCAATGACCCAAAGGCTTAAAGATTTAATGTCAGAATCGACTGGATGTTATAAATGCATACTTGAATTCTTTGACACACATCAACGCCCCAACGACTAAGTGCCAATGAAGATTACGAAAATGCAATAACTTGTACGCTCCATAAAATATGAGTTTCCGGAATTAGCTCTCACATCCTAGCCAACTCGCATGATCCTCGACGGCAAACGTCAAATGCCAAATGGCAAACGGCAATTTATTGGGTAATTTTGAAAAAATCTCTTCTTTTTTTTTTGTTAAGAAAATGAAGTAAAATATCCGAAACTCGTAACGCGCACATATATCTCATTTTTAACCTATTATAGCTCCCGTCAGCAGCGCCACCCACAAAGGAGTGAAATGCTACCGTTATCACGGTCACAAGACGAGACGAAACGAAACGAAACGACGACGACGACGACTAGAATGAGGACAAGACCACCCACATACAACCGCTTACGAGTACATTCAGTTTGCCTTTAATAAAATAATGGTGTTAAACTGTTACGGTACTTTGCTTCGGTAGGGAGCAAATTGAGTTAAATCCTGTTCCATTGCACGGTGTTGGGCTGGGAGGGAAGAGCCAGCCTCAAAATGTAATATTTATCTACCCTCTACAAATGATTTTGTAATTGATTTACTGTACTCACATGAACTAGTATATCGTCTGTACGTGTGCTTATCAAGTTGAACGAATTTAATGTCCTTTTCGCCAGCATCACTGTATCCTGAGCTATAAGGAAACGAAGTCACCTTCGCATGAAAACCTGGCCATAAATTAATTTCCACCGAAATACCATAAAGCAGATACAGAGAGAGAGAGAGAGAGAGAGAGAGAAAAATCGTTCAAGTGTGGCACATCACCCGCAAATTAATATCCTTCGAGAGGACACACACACACAGCAAACGTGTTGTTATAGTATTTCGATGAATTATATCGCCGAACACAAACTTTTGCAATTAAAGGAACTGTATAAGAATTTAGTTAACGTCGACGTCGACGTTGTCCTTGTCCCGGTCTCGACAAAAAGTTTATTTGTTAATTTGTTTCAACTATGAAAGTTTGCCCAAAGCTATTCTCTTAATACTCAATGGTCCTTGTTTCGCATAAAGGCCGCGTAGGAGTTTCAAATAGTTAAATGAGGGTGTGTGTTTGTTTTTTTGTTTTTTGTTTTTAATTTTTTCTACTGAAACTGTATTGATAATTAAAGAAAGTGCGGAAGAGGGAAATTGCGCACTTTTACTGGACAGTTTGCTTGTTAAATTGGTATTGGAATGTTGGGAAATATTCTGCAGTTCCTTCCGCTTGTGTGGGAAAGATTTAAATTTAAACAAGGGAAAGGATGGGTATTTTTTTGTTTTTATTTAAAAGGATGCTCTAGTGGGAAGTATTTAGATTTACTACTGCATTATGGTTGGTTGGTTGAAAGGGCACCAAATGAGGAGTTTTATTTTTATAGAAAGGAAGTCTCTAAATCCCCGAGTGATCAGACCTCCCCCGGGAAAAAAATAGTGCAAAAAGCATCAAAACTGAACCTTCAAATCGGAGTATCTAGCTTCAAATGCGTTATTTCGTCTCGAAACCCATATTTTCACAAAAAGCTTAGAGAGAAAGGACTTAAATCGGATGGTGTACAAGATGAAGTGAATGCTGTGGAAGCTTAAAGCACTCCAATTGTTCACTCCAACACCCTATTTCCTAGTTCTTGACTTTATAGATTCATCAGTTATAGTACAGAAACTGGAAAATCCATCGGCCCAACTTTATCGTCAGCATAATATATAATATAGGGCCAGTGCTCCTTTACACTTACAGCGACTCTGGCTTATGAGATTATTATAAGAACGCTAGGCACTCAAATGGGCTCTAGGGTGAACGGCAAAGAGAAACCTAAATCAAATTGCCCAACCCCTAGACTCCTACAGTGATTGATTGAGATTACTAAAGAAGTACCTGCGCAGATATAAAGATCTCTTTCTAGAAGTACCCTCACACTCCCACAGTATATGCGTTATGCTCTCTAAGGCTTGTAGATCCTTAGAATACCTATCGGCGCGGCGTGCTTCCTCAAAAGGAAATGTCCAGAGAGGATCCCATTCATAGCCCTGATTTGAGATCTTTTATGATTAATCTCTGGCCATAAGGCTTTGGACACCCTATATTTTGGCAACACACAGCGGTGCTATCTATGATGCTCCCTGATACGAGTTTCACAGTTATTTTTGAACAGTCTATCGTCTTATTCGTTTCCCTCAATATCACAGTGTCCAGGTATCCAGCATTGTCTAGCGCGATTTTGCATGAATAATGCCTTGAGCATTGCTGTGCGGCAATTCCAGATTTGATGACAAAAGACTTCAGCGCAAATAATTCCGCAGCTTTGAGCACTGCAATAACCTCCCGGCCTGAAAACACTGCAGGGTCCTGATCATGTCCTCTCATTGGACATTTGTAGACCCATCTGTAGCAATGGCAATCTCATTCTGAAGGTGACTTCATCATTTAGGCAATCTTCCCTGCTGAGATATACTACTTCATATGGATCGTCAAAGTCAATAAAACCCAAAGTATCATCCGATTTCTCCTTTATCTCTTGGAACGAGCTTCGAAGAACTTCTAGTACCTACTCGTAAGTACCTACTATACTCTGATAGTCTTTCTGCTTGGATATAAGAATATGTAACTATTACTTAATACCAATCAAGCAGACTAGAGACAAGAGTCTTTTAGAAACCTCCTATTATTACTTAAAACCCATTAAACTAAATCAAAACGACTTAGTGACATTTTGTTTCCTTTACTTTGACATCACAAAAACATTACAGACAGAGTGTTTCGTATCTGAATAAGTCCAAAAGAAGCCAAACAAAAAAACACAGTCCTTGCCTGCAGATTAAACTGGCTTTTCACATGTTAACTTGTTTACAACATAAATTTTCGCCCATCACCACTTTACGTACATCACTCAATTTAAATTGCTTTACTCCTACTACCCCAACCCTTCGTCAGCTGAAATGGCAACGTCAAAAAAAACAAGAACTCTCTGTCCAGTAAAATACCCGGGGGGAGGGAGAATACATAAAAAAAAAAAACATCCAAATCGATTCTGATATTGAGAAGCTGTACCGAGAAAAAATAAAAAGAAAAGGAAACCGATTGTGCCAAAGGCTACGATCCCACAGACCCTAGATATTAAGTTTCAAACAAATCGGTTCAGTTATTTAGGTCGCATACCGAGTTCCAAACAGAAAAATATCCTTCATTATGTTAAGGGACAAAAGCTGTCTGGGAAATATGTGTCAGACTTGAGTAGGTAGTAATTTAATTAGGTCTATAAATATAAATTGTCTAAGGGTGGGTTTTAACCCCCATCCACTTAAAATGTTAAAACCCTTGTGTATGTCATAAATTCATCAGAAAATAATTTACCCAATCGATTTGTGGTGGAGGGAGGGACTGCAGTTGAAATCAACACAAATCTCACACATCCGCATTTATGAAATGCAAAATACGCAACTGACCTCAAATCGCTGCCAGCTATACCAAAGTACATATCTACTTCGAATTTATACTCATTTTTTTTCCATGAATGACTTTTTTTTTCGTTTTTTCGGGAAGATGATTTAGCCCCCGGAAAAATCCTTTACTTCAGAGTAATTTTTGGGCAAAAAAAGTTCCAAAAATTAATTTATCTTGAAAATATTTTTTTAAAACCACATTACAAGGATAAAAACTTTGCTTCATTAGCAGTGATTGCATGGAAGTTTCGCGGGGATGCTAGAAATAAAGTGAACAACTTTATGAAAACAGCTAACAGTTTCCATAAATTATTTCAGATTAAGAGGATTTGGTTGCTTAGTATTGGAGTTGAAGCATTTAGTTTGAAAATTAAACCTGACTCCTCTTCTTCCTTAATGGCTTGATTATGATCAGCAGCAGAAGTATCATTTAATTAAAAACACTTAGTGTACATATTTCCACATGTACGCGAAAAAGAAACTGTGAATTGCGAACGAATGCAAAAATCATCTACAACTCTCTACCGAACCGAATTGGATATCACCCAAGAAAAATAAGTATTGAAATCTAGTATCATTTGGGTTTCAAATGCCACTACACCAACTGTGTTCTATCCCTTTTTTTCTGCATCGAATCGGCCTTTATTGATCAAGAGTGCGTCCAAAGCATAGCCTGAATCGATTGAGAAACCTCTTTTGCACCCGGGACAAGCTGTTTTTGGAGCTCCGCGCAAGTGGCAGTTACGTTCAAATAAGACCAAACAGAGGGGTATTATAATAAGCGTGTTGACAAAATTACTTTGCCTGGTGAAAGCATCATATTTTGCCAGAAGCACCCTTAATCTGCTAGAAAATTTAGAGTGACTTGTGAATATGTTTGAAAAGATTCCTCCATTCACGATCACACCCAAATGATCATCATTGAAACATGACACACAAAACTGGCGCCAGTTATGGCAAGGAGTAGTTCAGCGGTGAAATGTCTCACATTATTTATACTGTGACTATAACTTGAGTGGTGGGTGCTATGGCTCTGGTTAGTGCGTTGAACTACTGTTCCAACTTTGGGTTCCAAGTTGGAATCCAAAAAAATACCATCCAAGAGTATAAATGTCATGAGTGAGCTTCTCAAAACCGCTCTGCCTTTCGAATACGGCATAAAATTGTAGGTCCTTTCTGTTCGTGCGAAACGTGGTATCTCCCCAAACCTTTTGAAACAATGTGGTTAGTGTTTTATTTGGTCCTCCATATTTTATCAATTCCAAGGCTTTTCTATCTGACCGTTTCACATTTTAGCGTAAGCATTGTGCGTTTGTTTTCCAAAAGGAGACTCTTAGGACTCCCGTCTGTATAATATAGCTAGCATGAGATTTTTAAATGTAAGGCTATCAGTATAGTTAGAGTAGAAAAGGACATTGAACAGGAAGCCTTTCTTATACTCTGAAGTAGGTAACATATGTATAAAACCTTGCAATAAAAAGGAATATGCATTATTTGTGACTGTTAAGGCAGTTATAAACATTGCTCAAGGAAATCAAAAGGATTTGACTTCTTCGAAAAGAATTGTACAACAATGCGTTTCACACATATTGAGTGAGTGAAGTATGGAAGCCTGCTGTCACCTTTGTCCTTTACGATATATTTGAAATATCTCCATGCCCATTTAGCAGAAGGGCTTCACATAGATGAAATCAGGCACAAGACTGTTTATGGCATTGTTATGTTAGCTGATGATGTAAGAGTTCCACAAAATAATATACCATTGAAAAAGCTACTCCAAGGATGGAAGTGTACATCCAGTAAAAAAAAAAGTCAAGAAATAAGAGAAAATTTGCGAATATTACTTTTGGTTACAGGTAGTATGACTTCTTAAACCGGAAATTTTGCAAGGCACATGTGTAGGAGTAAGAAGTAGTTAAAGAGAAATGCCACAAATTTCCTTTTGAAATAAAAGAATTTACTTGAAGTTTTAATGAAAATTTCAGGCTGCTTACCAACTTTAGAAGAACTCTCCGGGCTCGAGATATTTTATGAAATTAAGTATCAAGCTTCACTGCTAATTTTGCACATATATAAGTTGTACTTGAAGAAAGAACATACTTATGGCCACTAAAGACTACCTCTAACTATAAACTAAATCTAATGAAAAGTGATGGCAAATTATATACTCGATTGGTATAAGGAGTTCATGGTAAAAAGAACAGAATCCTGGGGTTTGGAGCAACGCAACAATGATTTGATTTGAAGACCGATTTAAAACTGTGCTGTTCAAAGAATTGGCTCGATAGTTCGTAAGGAAAACGAAGAATAATCGACGAATCGAGTTAGACAACAAGATTCCCTATATAAATAAAAGAAGTGCGTCCTGTGTGCGATGTGTCCAACACTACTTTAATGACTGCTCACAGAGATAGGAGGACCAGCTGGGAGGAGTGAAGTCGAACGTATTGCAAAAGCAATATTTGTATTGCTTTTTAGTAGAGTATTTATTCTTTTATACTTACTTACTTAAAGGACCCCCGACCCTTGTAGAGTCCCTGCCTGAGACATCGTTGCCTTTCATCCTCTGCGGTCCCGAGCACGCTGCTTCCAGTTGTGAAGACCAAGTTTTTCTGGCATCCGCGTCAGCTTGGTCCTTGTACCGGAAGTTCGGTCTTCTTCGCCGTCTCGAACCTGGGGGTTGGGATTCGAAGATCCTCTTGGCTGGAGCATTGTTGTCCATTCTATTCATTTATATTTCAATATATTTTTGTATTGCTTTTTGCAATTTCTTATAAACATAAAAGATTTCTGAACATTCTCGTTTGATAAAACAAAGAACTGGCAAAGCTTTTCATATTTGGATTGTTCCATGCTACATACATTTTCTTTTTGGTATAAACACAATCTGGGATCGATCTGGGAGTTGGATTTCTTTTTTTTTTTTTAAAAAATGCAAAGAAATTAAGTTTATTTGGGAATTGCCTTTGCATTCGGACAATATGTGCGCCATGTCCTGCGAAAAGTGTCTGGCCATATAGTTCCTATGCACATATTGCCTTAAAGCTAATGGAATATTTTTCTTTTCTCTTTACAGGTTCAATTTCGAAGTATCATAGACAAATATGGGTAAGTTTTATGTACAAAACATATCAGTATACAGGGTGCGTCTTAATTTAACTATTCTTTATTTTTTAAAGCCATAAATGGGGGAAAAGTGCAGAGAGTTACTTATGTGTGCCAATTTTTCTTTATCGCGTAAAAACTTACTTTTTGTTTGCATAAAATGAGCTCAATATTTTGACTTGCACAAGATGGCGCTATTGGTAGTTGCTCTTCATTTTTGCAAATGGCGTCTTATGTCATCGTGTTGAATGACATAAACTTAAAAGTACAATAACGGAAGCAAACAATGGATTGCTATAAGCACAATAATTGCGGATATGTTTGTAATAAAAAAAAACCTAGCAAACACTGGCTCAATAAAGGACACTTTATCCTAATTTTGTATATTTTGTTTATTATTTCAAATTTCATTTTCCATTTCCCCTTATGCTAATCTCTGAGTATTATTTAAAAAACTACATATTTTCATCAAATCTACGAAGTTTCAAACACAAAAAAAGGATGACAAATTCTCACGGTTGTTAAGATTACAATGTTCGTGTTAGTTTTTTGTTGAAATTTTTTCGAATAAATTAAGTACCGCTGTGGAATAATCCTCAAGGGATTATTGTGCAAAACAAAACCACAGCTTTTCAGTTCAAATTTCAGTGAATTTTCACCTGATGTAATCCTTAAATCTGAAATTGGCCACTATTTTCGTATTCTGCAACGAAAAAGGGACTAAAGCAGTATCAATCCTTCGAATTTGAAAACCGGTAGCCTATAATACAATCCGACGAGTACTTGTAGGATAACTAAAATTCGAAAATTTTTACAAAATTTCGCACACACTGTCCCTGTAAAAGATTATGAGTCGGACAGAAATTTAGACTTTTTGCCTTTCAGTAAAAAATACTTCAGACTATTTCTGGCATCTAAATGAGACACTTCACTTTTGCGAGGAAATTTCATGTTCTATCTTTAAGTGGCAATCCTTCTGTAGATGGTGAAGAGACTGCGAAGCATTTTATTTGCAAGTATCCTACTTTTGATAGTCTCAAGTGGCGGATTCATGGTGCCAATTTAATAAGTGTTGATGCTACACTTGAAGATGAGAAAATTTCATTTAAAAATATAAAGTGTGATCCACAAATTTAACAATGAAACAGTTCAGTCTGAGTGCTTAATGGAACCACTTCAAGAATTGTTGACTAGCGTCATCATTGTTGTGGTTCATTCTGCCGGATGATGGAATATTGGTCACTGCTCCCATTTAACAGTCAGTTACATAATTCGTAGACAGCGTCTCTGCTGAGCTTTCGTCATCAAACCAAGCATTCGGTGTTGAGGCATCTCTCTAAATCTTGAGGCATCTCTAAATTGCCTATTCCAATATAATTATATATAATTGACAAATGCTATGGATGTCTCTTGCGATTGAAGCTGCCTGGTCCATTACTCCTTCGCAGCATTCTTCAACTAGGTAAGGTTGCCTTTTCGAAGAGTTCGAGTGCCCAAATACACTGGAAGAACACTCATATTAAAACATAGGAATCGCGTAGTAGACAACTATTGCCCCGACGAAGTAGGACATTTGTCCTTAATATGCCCTAATAGAGTGAGGTTTGTCAACTAGGCTTTTAGCTGCCTCCGTCTTCTTCTGTAGCACTATATTAAGCATCATAATTCCCGGAACCGTCGTTGTCCTGCTGTCTTCTCAGTGCATGCTGCAGATGCTGTTTCAAGGTTAGCCTTGGATCCATAGTAACACCAAGGCACTTCAGCTATACTTATAGCCTACACCGTGATCGCCCAAAGTTACTCTTATAGACTTCATAAGTCCTCTGCTCTTCTCTGAACTTCTGGCTTTTAATCTCCAAGTCCATTCTTCAATACTCACCAGTCAGCGATAGTTTCACAGCAATGATGGCCCAACTCTTCGAAATATTTGGTTAAAGGTCCACATTAGCAGTCTAGGTATAGGACCATGGGAGATACCGCCTCTGAACTTATTGTTTATTGAATTTAATATTAACTTAAAGACACTGAGGTCGTTGTCCTTTTCTCATTTGCCTTTGTCCCTGAATAATAAGTTTGTCCCCCATCTGAGGTGTTGACGGCCATGTAATTACATCTTTTTTGTTGACGTGGGAAGAAAGCTACCCCGATGGCACAACTCGGAGGGTCCAACCCACTTTATATCTACAACCAAATGCGAGCCAAGTTACCCTCATGTTAAGTATCACATGAAAGTGTTAGATATCAAGTATAACTCTAAAAAAAAATCCGTTCATTTTAGTGCAAATGTACTAAACACGTATAAAGCTAAGGCAACCACCTGTGCTAAGCATGGGTAACAGTCCAAGAATAAAGGCACGCTGACGCTAGTTATATCTAATCACCTAGACTGTCAACTAAAATCTGAATAACTTGTAATAATCACATGACAACACGCACAGGGTGGCAATTATGCTTAGAGCACACAAAAAAAACCAAACCCATTCTTTGCATAAGTCACTTTGACAGAATTATAGATTTTACCATTCTTCCTTGACCGCAGTTGACCCTCGTACTTCTGTCGAGGACACTGTGTGGACATGCACTTACAGTCCAACCCTATTTCGAGACAGACAAAGCTTGCGTGATTAAGAATTGATGAAGACAAACCCTTCAAATAAATTCCATTGTCATACTGTAACTCTGTTTATTTGTACCTCAAACCTTTCCTTCAAGGACACTCTCTCAGTTGAATGAAGTTCATAGAACCTTTTATTTTCTTGATTTTCTTTTGCTAATGGAAATATTAGGTAGCTCTTAATATTCTACTACAATAACTCATGTCGTATATCATATTCATATCATAATCTTTCCCACACGGACCTCGGTGTGCTGACAAACATTGTCAGTGGCACCTCGCTGCTGGTGGAGAATATTTATTGAAACAATTTAAAAAGTTTTGGCCTCGTGCCGCCTATCAAGTCTTTTGTCCTGGAAAGCCTTACTTTTTTGCTTGTTCTTGTTTATATTCCTTTGGTTTACCTTCCTAACCGCTGAAGGTGAATTCATAAACTCGTACATCATTCATAATTTCCATGTTGACTCTTGAAAAGAATGTATGTACACTTTCTGTGTGATACGTTTACACCCCCGCCTACTATTTCTAGTACGTTAACCTAATTTTTTTCAAGGAAAAAAAATAAAAAAAAAAATCCGCGAGTACCTATAAGGACTGTGGGCCGATATCATCTTACGCACTCAATTTACAAGTGAGTAGGTAAGCATTTGCAGCGCCCACACATCCTGGTGTGTTTGCTTTTTGACGTGGCACACTCCCCCCCGCCCCCCACACTGTGACTGTGATATCTATACGCTGGTTGATTTTTATTATTTAATTTACTTAACTTTAATAAACATAATTTAAAAGGATGAACATATTCTTAAGTGTAGCTGTGATCTCATTATTATTGGGTTATTAAGTTTGCCGCCTTGAGCTCATCCTTTTCGCTGCTGCTGGTGCGAATTAATTCAAATGTTTTTTTTTTTTGTTCTGGTGTTTGGTTGAATATTAAAGGACTCTCTGGGACTGTGTCACAACCCCTTTAAGTTGCTTATAGAGTGAAGGGGAAATTAAGGAAATGCGTGTTTTGCAGATTGACGCTCTAAGCAATTAAGTCGGGATGTTGCCTTTTGTGTGAATATTGCCACCATTTTGAGTATACACAAAGAATGTCCTTCCAAGAAGCACAGCAGACGTAGAGATGAATAAGACCAAGATATGTACTGTGACGGAAAAACATTTTTTTTTGGAATTGAATTAATTAATTTATTCGAATTAGGGAAAATGCGGTACTTATGCCGTGTCGATTACATTAAGATGATGATTATGACCTTTTGGTAGATTTCGAATCTACGTACGTCATTATGTTGTTAATTTAAATTTGAATTGTGAGAAATGGCGGTGCTTATTCGCATAATTAACAAACCATTAGACGCAACTTTGCAAGTGATTTACGGATTGTTCCTTGGGATAAATGTTAAGTATGGTTTTGTGAGTAAAATTTTATTCTAAATTCAATTCGAATTTTGAACACCCATTTTAGCGGGGTAGGAATAATATTTTCTTTTTTTTTTCGAAATTTATTCAATCTCTTCCTTGGAATCGAAATGTGTTTCATTCATTTATAATTCATGTTTGTTTTGGGTAGGAGATACATTTTTAACATTAGGGTTCGAGTCCCAATGCATACACATCACCGACAAGCGTTCTCACGATCGATTGACTTCTGTCATAAAAAGGCATCTCAAAACCCCGAGTCAGAAATGTATAAGAGCCCTTCTATTCGTGCAGAATTGATAATAATTTGAAAGGTTTCAAGCCTGAATATGAAGATGGCAATACTCGTCAAAAAAAATCTGGGACTACAATGGTATAGCATACTCAGTTGTTGCGTGCCAGTTGTTTGTGTCAGTTGATGTCAGTGTTTTTGCAAAAATGGAAAAAATCGAATATCGTTCGGTGATTTAGACCTTACATTTAAAAGACAATACACCTGCGTAAATTAAGAGCGAATTTGTCGTACCAACTTGGCCTTTGATGATCTCTCGGAATGGCCAAAACTGCAACTCCCACTGATGCCACTGAAAATGTACAACAAATGGTATTGGACAACCACCGTATCGAGGTTAGACTGATAGCAGATGATATGGGCATAACGGAGAACGCGTTCTTCATATATTGAAAGAATAATTCGCCATACATGAGCTATATCCGCGTTGGGTGCCACGCTTCCTCACTTTGGCTCAAAAACGCATTTAGAGGCTTAAGCGAAACAAGTCAGAGTTTTTCCGTCGATTCATAACAAAAGATAGAATTGAGATCAACCATTATACTCCTGAGACGAAGAAATTGTTAAAACTATGCAAGATCCATGAGTACGGAATAAATTCCTTTAGAGCACCAATAAAAAAGGACTACGTAGAGCCATTTTAAGTTTCGGAATCCCTGGAAAGGTTGCCACTTGTGCAAGAGTACCAGCATTTTTCGAACTGAAATATCTGCCGTAGAGAGATGCATCTAAATTAATCTGGAAAGAAGATACAGTAGTTGGAAAATCATAATAGTGTCAGATAGTCAAGCATCTATTTAAGCACTTGAACACGGGACTAAAGTCCTTTAAGTTATACAAAATTCCAGTGATGGAATTGAAAGGAAAGGCAAATTGATAGGAAAAGGAAATAGACTTAGCTAACGATGATGAGCGTTGCCCCTAAATCTTTGCAAATCATAGTCTATTGGAAACATTGAGGAAGGCAAGTCATTCTAAATGAACTTCTGAATTTTTCTGTGCACACGAAAATTGGTTTTAAAAGATAAGGATAAGGAGATAAGGAAGAGGCCGTCTTAGCCGTGGTTTTGGCAAAGATTCTAGAGTACTGTCTTCGAAGTCCAGAGTATTGTCTCCCGCAAAGAATTGGATTGGATTGCGAATAAGATAGAGAAAGTAGTTAATAAATATTTAAAACAGGGTTGGAGAAAGAACTTAACCCTGGGGTATACCAGCAATGAGGTAGAATTTGATTTCGCTTAAAAGGGCTTTAATGAACTATGTCGGCAGAAACAACAAAGCTACACCTTACAGGATGCTCTAAAAGATACAAATCTAGATTTTATGGTTGATGAAAACACAAGACTTCCGCGCCATGTGATACTGGTGGTAGTTGCTGTCACAGGACACTAAGGTACAGAGCTTCCAACTTACATGTGAAACATATGCGTGATGATCTCCACTCCAATGCTAAGAAAGAAAGAAAAGAATTTGTTGGGCAATTAAAAAATTTCTATAGTAACAGATTTATTTTAGTTTTACAAAAGGACCTAACCGAATGGTGGCTTTGGGCCCAAACCACAGAATTCATCTATGGAGGTTTTTTTCATAGTTTTCCTCCAAGATTGTTTTAAATTATTCTACTTTATATCATATCTAAACAATTGTATTTTCAGCAGTAAGGTTTTCTATTTAACCGTATCTCTGTGCAAGCTAGAGCAAATTATACCATTGTCAAAACACTGTTACACTATGCAAGAAATAAATATATCTATCTATCTATCTATCTATGTATGTTATTCCGTTGAACGTTGATATTGAATTTTGTCGGAAAGAACTGTCCCATAAAATCTGCCAGCAGCAGTTGACAGATGACAGATGACAGACAGTCAATACTTTCACCACAAAAGAACTAAAAAGATATGTATACATTCTTACATTCCCCTGCCTGTTTATTTCTAAAACAGGAATTGTCCTATATGTGAAGGAATGTGAACGAACGTGTGACATAATATACACATAAGAGAGTGCTGTTCTGTTCCTTTCTTTTGAGCTCCACATTTTCTTCAAGTTGTCTGAAGATTACTGCAATTACTCCACAAAGTGGCAACACCCGTAAAAAGTACCACCGATAAAGAATGTGTGCGTGAGGTTCTGTTTCATTTTGCAGGAAACGTCAGAATACATTCAAAATCGATGGTACATTACAGCTTGGGGCAGCCAAATGTCATATGAAAATAAAATGCACTTATAGATGATATTTTTGTCGCCATTTTTACAAAACTAATTTCAGCTTTCGTTTAGGCTAGTTGCACACACAACGATTTTGGACGGCCAGTAAAAAATCGGCCGACATTTTACCGGTAGCAGGGTGCTAGCACACTCACCGAATTTTTACCGGTTGCACTACCACAACCAAAACTAGTTTTACACATAGTATGTACCTACAATTTCACACACTGAATGAAGCGAGAGCAGTCGACTGGAATGGTCGGCAAAAAATCGGTGCGTGTGCAAGCGTGTATTTAATCACGTACGCCACTACTTCCCGATACTGCCGGCGATACAGTGGCAGTAGGCGGCTGCTCACCGGCATTTTGCCGGCACCGGTCAGCGATCGGCGTGTGTGCCAGCTCCCGTTCCCACATGTGGTTCACTATTGAAATTTGGACGACCGGTATAAAATCGGCCGTCCAAAATCGGTGTGTGTGCAATAGGGCTTATACTTCAAATCTTAAAAGTTCTGTACATGGTTATGGTAAATCGATTATTAAATTCTGAGAACAATCAATTTCATCATTATTTCTTTGCAATTTTATATATGTACAATATGTCACACGTTCTATAAAAAGGATTTTTTTAGTCTGAAATAACACCGAGAATAAATCAATGTGACATTTGACCTTACTACCAGCGAAACCTCTTCCAGGAAGCGTATCTGCTCGATCAAATGTTAAAAGTCGTTCCTCGTGTTATTTTGGCTTAAAAAATGTTTAAATATAAATTAATTTAGTTCCATGTAAATGCGATTAACTGCACTGAACTTTTATTTACATGAAATTTTGTTCCTTTTTCTCGTGTCACGATGACAGTTCGATCGAATTTATAGCCTCGCATAATCCCAATATATGTATGTATTTTCGATTGGAATTTTATGGTCCTTTTGTACACATTTTAATGCTGTTTGGATGTTTTTCTGTCCTCTCGTGCTAATCACAGGTGCAACGTATCCATGAATAGTTTTCGAAAACACAACGTACTTAGCCCAACCAATATATCGATCACATAACTTTTGCGGAATTCACTTAATAGTAGAATGCCGAATTTGCCATGCATCTAATAGATATATAAGCCCCGTGGAAACATCCACTGCGTTCTAACAAATTGCCAGCGGATTTGAAATTCCGTCAACTAGAAATTCTACCGGTGAAATCAAAAACTAATCCCCATGCAAGTATGTATACACCACCATCCTGTGGTAGTCTATTTTTAGACACAGACACATACATAGCTGCATTAATCTCGCTGACAGGATATCTCCCATGAAAGTTCTTATCATCATTAACTTTTCCCCATGTTGCTGTCGGTGCTTAGATACAAAACTTTATTAACACAGCGATTGGTTTGTAAACTTTCCTATTCAAGGTTTTAAGCTTTAATTAAATGTCACCACAGCCATCGTTTGTTAGTATGCACATTGTATTGGTTCGAGGATACAAAAAGGACGAAAGTTAAGAAGTTTCCACCGACCGACGCGACGAATACACACTTAAAGTTCCTTCATTCAATAATTCATTTCCATTTAGTGAATTTACTTTTTGAAAATTAAATTAGGATTATTTACCAATAACTTTGGGGAGAAAGATTCAATAGAAAACTCTCAAGCAGACACAGACAAAAAGGACCAATGAGCTGTGTGAACTTTTACAACAGAAGAAGGAACCTTTTCTCTTCTTTTATTGCAACAGGACTACAGGAAATCCATTGTGGGAGTTGTTTACACCAAGGGTTTTTTTTTTTCATTTAAGGTGTCTAAAGTTTTAAGGTGTTAAAAAGGAACACCCCCGAGCAACGCCCACGTTACTTTTTAATCAGATGATGACAACGTATAAATAGATATTCGTTATTTTTAAATAAAAAAAAGCCAGACCAAGGATATTACTTTTGAGTGGGCAGACAGGACAGATACAAGTTTTAACTCTGACATTTCGCATGCAGAGTTCTTGCAGGTGAAATGCAATTTGAATTTCCGTTTATCCAAGTTGAAGCATTAAAAAAGAACTTAAGTCAAAAGTTTTGTTAAAAACAAACAAGCACACTTGAGTGACTCAGAGTCGGTGGCAGGATTTTACTCTTAAAATAGAATTTTTGGATGAATTTCGTTCGTAAGATTGACGTCATATGAGTATGAGGTATGAGCAGAGAATTCATGGTAATTTTATTTTAAAACACTGTCAAGTTCACGGTCATTATGTGAATAAGTAGCGTCATAATAAATCCTGAATATATTTCAGGAAAAAAAAAGTATGGATTTGGAAATGCCTTTAGCAAAATACAACTGACTCTCATGAGAGTATACTATCCTTTCGAGCATCAGCAGAAAACTCCTCTACTAGTTGAATTCGCAGGACAGCTTCAGGACACTATGCATATGTCAGTTGGGAGTAATTTTCAACGTTTGTTTGCTCTATTGTGAAAGAAATTTTGGCACAAACTAGTTCGTAGAATTCGCAGGAGTAAATTCTCGTAGTGCTGCCGTGTCGGATGGATGTAAGCAGGGATGTTTTGGGATGTAAGCATTGTTCCACTTCCAGGAACCATTTCAGTCTGTGGATCATTTGAGATGGTTGAACTTTGGTATGAAAATTACTGACTTAAGTCAACGAGATTAGATGTCGGGACCAGAATGCCCGTTTAAAGTATTGTTCCCATTTTTGCCTACGTGATTTGGCATAGAAAATGGTTTCGATATGAAATTCTTGGAATCAGACTTTTGAAATGTCAAGCCGACACAGGTAGTCATCGAATTTTATTTGATATATTGTTTAGTCCATTCGTTACACTATATCCGGTTTGGTGTCGCAATTGAGACAATACTCTCAAAAGATCCCATATGTATGTCTATGCTGCCAAAACCATTGAAGAGTTCACAAGTGCTTGGAGTTCAGTTTAGTTCAGCGCTAAGTTTTTTTTTTTGGAGTGAGAATAGTTTTGGTCTTGACCTTATCGTGATTTGCTGAAAGTATTCTGAACACACGGTATGGACAACCGACAGGCCTTCATCAGATCTGTCAATTTACTTGCCTTTCTTTTGCTTGGGTTCTTCTATATGCCAGGATCCACCACAGGGTCTGCTATCATTAGGACTTCCGCCTGAAACACAGTACCGTGATTGGTTAGTCTTATCGGTATTGAGAGCTTGGGTTCTGATGAGTAGATGCTTGACCCCAGGCCATAGTCTATTTTCAACCCGAGATTTAGATTAAATGCGGTTTGACGGATCTTCCAATTGCCCAATCGTCTGTTGTTGGGTTGGCTTTATAAAATTTGAGACTAAAGTCGCGGCATGGCATTTCCTAATAGAGTGGCTCATGTGGTCCACACTCTGGCAGTTGATCCCTGGTCGTAAAGGTCTTTAAGGATTAATCGGAGTACTTCTTCAAGTGTGGCCGTCAGGCTGGTATGTATGGTAGTTCTAGATGCTATGCTGCACAATAGTCTCTATATATTGGACCAAAACGCATACGCAGAGGAGATAAGACGACTCCTTGTAGAGTACTTCTTGAGATCAGTGTGTGTACTTAGCTTTTATCCAATTCCGACGGCTTCTGCCAGGACTTCAGCTTTTAATTAGGCGCGTTCTCCATTCTTTCTGAATGGTCGAGAAACTCAGTTTTGACTGCAAAGTAAGGGATTTCTTTTTGAGGTAGTGGACTGGATTAACAGGTAAGAAAATTCTGCCTACCTCGCTTCATGAGTTAGGCTTCATCTCAAAAAGTAGACCTTGAGTTCGAGACGAGTTCATTCCGTCTGACAGTATATTCGTGCTCACATTATTAAAGGCTTTGTCTCTTTGTGTTTAGACATTTCGATCCTCGCTGGATTGTTACGCCTGAATGGCCTTTGGTGTAAGCATTTTGTGACAAGTGACAGAGACATGACCGCAGGGACAATATTGGACCAACTTCTAATAAAAGTGGGAGTGTTTTTACAACACAAAATAGTGAAGTTTGATTGGCCTAAAAGTTTGCTTGCGTACGTACGGCTTTGGGTAGCTATGTGTAAACACGTTAAACACCTAGAAAATACATACCTTTACTCGACGACGGATGGAGTATTTCTCATTGCTTTTCAGCATCACACTGAAAATTCCATCTGGACAGGGTGCTTTGTGTGGATGTAAATAATCTACTCCTCATGCCTTCCTCATGTACAAATAAATCAATTCAGTGTTCCGTTTATAATGCATTCCTCTTGTAAAGCACTTTTTTTTTATTTATTGATTTCTTCTCGCGTAGTCACTGAGCATGCATCCGTAAATATGTGGGTTTTCAAAAATAATCTTCACAATTGTATATTGGCTTTTACATAAGTTCTTTATTCCTTCACGGTGTCCTTTGGAGAACAAGACAGCTGTGTTACCAGGAAATTCATCAATGGGGGGGGTCTTTACCTGGTTTATTCATTGCAAATATGCTTCCTTTTGTTCTTGCTTTATTATGGAGTGCAAGGACAATTATAGACCGTAAACATAATAAAAGAATTTTATTTTTAGCAATACAGGGCTTATTTGATTCATGTATATTTTCCAGGCTGGCACCTACAACGAAAAGCCTCAAAGTTATGCACTAGGTATGGGCATGATAACAAAACAAAACTACGCTGAGTGCGTTTATCTACGCGTGGAACATGAAGACTCCTGGCTTCTGGTCTCCCCATAGAAATCAAAAGATCAAAAAAGTTGGTACAGTAGAAAGAAGGAAATTAGACGGTCAATTGATTGACATAAAGCATCGTTTGTTTATGACTTGACAATACCCCTTACATAGTTCAATTAATGATGATGAGTAAAATGGAAGCTAAACCCCAGCACAGACGCAGATAACCCAGAATATTTTGCGAGGATCTCTGCTGATTGATGTATCTTTCGGGTTTCCTTTTCTGTGGGCAAGCCCAAACATAAGTCTTAAGCACAACAGCGCTTCGACCTTAACTTCTCCTGATATTTATGAGTTACTGCATGAACACAGTCGTGAAGCGTAGGCTGAAGCACAAAGTCGGACTGCAAGCAACTTCAGCTTCATGCAACATCTCTTTTTGATACTTCAAAACAAAAACATGAAAACGCTAAAGGGTGGCCAGATAGCAATGATACTTTTTCCTATTGTTATGTTTCAGCAGCTGCCAAAGTTACTAATGACATCTACCTGTCAAAATATTGAATAATATTTCCCATTTTATCATCAATCATTTTATGTCTGCTGAATATGCGGAAATAATTAAAAAATATCATTGTCAAAATTCCGGCTCAGTTGTAAATACGCTCTGTGAATTTCGTTGTGAGGTGGGTCGTGATCATGGCTTTAGTGTGCAAGCAATTCGCCCTGTGGAGAAGCTTGAGCATGAGTACACTCTTTTGGATTTTAAGCCACCAGCAGCCTGGCAGAGATATTAGTGCGACGTGAAGAAAACATAGCCACCGTAGTGGTCAGTATTTAAAAAGATCTAGAAATGTCAATTCGACGTCGCTATTTTGCATTTGGGTTTGGACCTACATCCGTAAAAGATTGTGCTGACACAAGAACTGAGTCTCTTTCTCAGAATAAGTAGCGCTGAGCATGTGCTAAAGAGGGAGAGTTACGAAATGATTGTATCTCCAAACACGAAGCAGAAATTGGGATGATCTCTAGTAGTAGCAACGAGTACTTACGTCTTTAGTATTGGAGTACTTGACTTCGCACTTGGACTTTGTTCAATGGCGCTGACTGTAGCACTCCATTCGCGTCATTACACACTTTGAAAGCTTCGTTTCTTTTCACTTGACCAAACTATTCAAATCCTCTTCAGGCATCACTTCAAATCTCGAAACAATAAAACCAAAAAAACTCGGTCAAACTTTTTGTCCTGCCAGCACTCTAATTTCCCTCCCGAAAAAAGAGAAAATCACAAAGTGCTCCTTCACCTGTAGCTTTGGTCTAACATTCTCAAACAAATGTCACTCCTCTTTATGCCAGTCACGTTTTGTTGGGCCATCACCAGGGATAGTGTCCCGTCGTCATATTCTAAATTACTGCCCCCGAATCGAACCCTCAAAGAACCTCTTCAACTCGAAATTATTCATCCTTGTCAGTAAATTCACTCGTGCGTTCCTTTGCTGGCGATTGTATAAATTTCCTTTTGTATACAAGTGGATATTTTCTTGTTTTTTTGTTCGTCCTTATAGCAATCTAGCATCACCCTGAAAAATGTAATTTGATTGATTGCTTCCTTGTCACTTTATTCTCTCTCTCTCTTTCTCTGCAGCCTTTGCCCTTTTACTGGAAGCCATCTCTTGTGTAATTTTTCTTAGAATACCCCCCCTTGGTGCCGCTGTTTGATGGCTCGATTAAATGCGTATCTTTACTTGATGTATCTCAATTATGAGTCCATTCTAATGGCAGGACAATCCCTGTTCGTATCGAGATATATTGCTTTTCCTTTCAATGCAAAGTATTTAATCCTTTCTTTTTTTGTGTATGATTTCAGATAAATTTCGCCAGAGACGTTCGTCGTTCTCGCCATTCGGTTCGGGTAAACAGGAACCTTTGATTGTGGTGGAAGAGTCTGGTGCCGCCGAGGAGGATGATCAAAGCAGTTCGGGTACACCAACATATCGGGCTAGTTTGGATATTGATTCACCAGTGAACCCATACCTACTGTCACCATGGCGAGATCCTCGGGAGAGTCGAAAACATTCGTTACCCTCACAACAGGTGACGGAGGGAATCACAGCCAGTCAAGTGCGACGACTGTCCGAAAGGGGGGGCGAAGGTTCAGGACCCTCGCCCAAAGAGGCCGCATTCCTGGCAACACTCTCACAGGCTAAGGCACCATCGGGTCGGCGACACTCGGTCGTAACCATATCAAAAGTGCCTGCAGCGATTTTCGGACGAGGCAGGCGAGAATCTGTGGCAGCATTTCCCACACCAAATAGGTGAGTTATGTATATAATTCGAACAGCTATAAGGGTCTTGGGAGAATTTATTTAATTTTACGGAAAATAAGAGCAAAGGCTCATTTAGGCTACGCGTACGAGTATATCTGAGATACATTTCACTCATGGTCGGATTAATATCAACTACAGTGATATATGTAAGGATTTGCAGGACCCTTCGACCGGTGGAGTGAAAACAAAACGAAATTAATTCCAAATCCGCTTAATTTCCTCATCTAATCCCTTTAGAGATTGTGTTTTTTTTTGTAGGTAGAGGAACCTTTCCTCATGTCCTTTTTTTTCTTGGTTTATTGCCTGGACTTTTGTCCTATATTTTGGTTTTGTTTCCGGACCAAGTGGGTGGTCCTATTAGTTTCTTTCATATGAACAAACTGTAATGGATAGTACAAGTTCCTGTACAAAGGAATATGTGTGCTTGCGTATAATGGCCGTGAAGGGAGATCAAAAATATTGAAAGAAAAGGATATGAAGTTTTCCATACGGGTGCGCTCACATTGTGTGGGGATGGTAGGAAATAGAAGATCATAATTCATGTAGAAAAATGTTTCTCTATGCAAAGGTGGTCGGGGATGTATTTTTAGAGAATAAAATAGGTCAAACGGGACTCTGGGACCTATTCATAATGAAATAAAATGGATCTTAATTGGAATTCTGTTCTTTAGAATAATTACACAACCCTTTAAGGGTTAAACGCCGCTCTAATGGGTTCGGTCATTGTGTACACCAAGTAGTCATTGGAGAATAAACCTGAGTAAGGTTTTATGAATGACCACTTTGAATTTATTCATAAGTTTACGTTTAGTTGGAATGTAGTTTCAATGGAAAAGGATTAAAAATTTACCAGCCAAGGTAAGCTCTAAAAGAATTGCAAACTGAAATTAAATTAGAGTCTTGGGTCCTTTTAAGTGCCATAACTCAAGTGACCTGTGGGATTAGAGGAAAATTTCAAATACATTCTTTTCTCGGAACTATGGAGGATGCTTCTTTTCAGTAAAAGAGGAACTCGTATAGCAAGTACTTACTTTAACCTGGAAGGCACTGCGTGAATTTTATGTTGTTGTTTGCTTTGGATGGCCTTCTTACCCCAGGTCTTGGTGGCGAGGAGCAACTTCACCCTTAGGTACTCGACTTATTCTTTGTCAAAGAATGCAAAAGATGCAAAGTATATACTTAATCTAAAAGAATGCAAAGAGTGTAAAAGAACTCAGGAACGGAGAAATGCAAAATCTATGAAAAGGATGTAAAGAATGCTAAAAATGCAAGAAATGCGAAGAATGCAAGAAGTGCATAAATGTCAAAGAATGCAAAAAATGTAAGAGAGTGCAAAGAATACAAAAGAATGCTTAAATACAAAGGAATGCGTATGAATGCAAAGGAATATCAAGAGGATGTTAAGAATGCTAAAAATGCAAGAAATGCGAAGAATGCAAAAAGTACATAAATATTAAAGAATGCAAAGAATACAAAAGAATGCTTAAATGCAAAAGAATGCGTATGAGTGCAAAGAAATGCAAGAATCCAAAAGAATGCAAAGAATGCAATATAATACAAGAATGCAAAAAATTGCAACGATTGCAAGAGAATTCAAAAAATGTACAAGAATATGGAAGAAGGTAAGAATCCATAAGAATGCAAGAGATTGCATGCTTTCTGCAACGCTTCAAAATACAACAAATGCGAAGAATGCAAGAAGTGCATAAATATCAAAGATTGCAAAAAATGAAAAAGAGTGTAAAGAATGCAAAGAAATGCTAAAATGCTGAAGAATGCGTATGAATGCAAAATGATGCAAGAATCGAAAAGACTGCAAGGAATGCAAAGAACGCAGTAATGGGGAAAAATGCACAATATATCAAGATGAATGCTAAAATGCAAGAAATTGAGAGAATGCAAAAAGTACATAAATATCAAAGAATGCAAAAAATGTAAGAGAGTGCAAAGAATACAATATAATACAAGAATGCAGAAAATTGCAACGATTGCAAAAAATGTACAAGAATATAGAAGAAGGTAAGAATCCATTAGAAAGCAAGGAATGCAAAGGAACACATGAATGCAATAAAATGCAAAAAATCATCTCATCAAAGTGCAGCCTTATCGAGGGCAGGTGGCAATTAATTTAGTTTTAAAATTCTCTCCCTATACAAAAAAAAAACACCTACTTTTAAATGAGTAATCCTTTCAATTCTTATCCTCGTGTTTGCGATTCACACTATTACTGTATGTAGAAGTACTCATTGTGTGCTTGGTAGTTCTAGGAACTAGTTAGTGACAAACATCATGTCATCATGAGTAAGGAGTGGAAAGGACTTTCATTTCATATTATGCACTTCCATGTAGGAACAAAGTACATATGTTTGCTTTGAAATTAAGGACTTACTTAATTATTTCTTTGTTCGCCTAATTACATGCCACAAAAGGTACATACTTTACGATGTATGCATAGTACCCAAAGTCGTTCTGTCAAAAACCTTAAAGTCCTTAATGCCCTCCATTAACAGGATACAAAGTACCGAAAGAGCGACAATGTACACAATGTTTCTTTAGCACCGCACATAGTATGTTCGTATGTAAATCAAAGTACTCGTACCATCAAGCACCAAATTGGAACTTGATAACGCTTATGTCGAAACTAGACATGTGTATAGATAGTGTGCGTTAGTGGGTATTGCGAACAATAAACTACCAACAGTTTCCGGGCACTTTGCGGCAAAGGTGGTGGTTTGTAATATCATCATGTTAAAACTGTTGGCATGGAAATTCTTGCACAAGGCAGTGGTTTGCTTTAAATCAACGTAATGTCCATATATGTACGAGTATATGTATATAGATGGTTTGGGCGTTAAAACAATGCCATCAAAACCGTGGTTTTGCATTCTGCTTTGGGGATTTAGACTATCTCTTCTGTGGATTTCATTTCATTTGTTACACTTTTAATGGTCAAAATATTCATTAGAAATAAACGAAGCGCGTATAGATTACATTTGACACTCACATTCTGTGTTTGGTTCTATTCATAGCATTGACAACAATGGAACAATCATGTGTTGTATCTATGTGAGATGATATGTAGTTAAACATGGCAATCTTATGTACATTGTCGTCTTTTCACTGCGAAAATGGTGTGTTGAAAGATCTATGGGGACGATGAAATTCAATTCAATTAAGCCATTCAATGATGTATTGGTCTATAATCCGTTATCTCGAGTGGATGGTCCTTGGAGGATAGTTGATGAGAAAAATCACACAAAAAAGAGAAAAGTCTTTGTAGTTGTGTGAGGATTGTCAAAGGCTCAGTGAGGGCATCCAAAGTACCCCGGGGACTCTGAATGACATAGCTTCCAAGAGTGTCTTTGAATATTTCGTGCTGGCAGTGGGTTACAAATGGATTCTACTTCTCCTTCGTCCCTGCAGTTTCTACAGATAGATACAGCGACGTGTCTTTTGAATCATAGTAGAGCCCATAGAATTCGAGGATATACATATGTAGAGGTTAGCTTGAGTAGGCGACAGATCCTGGAAGACGCTGCATGAGGCAGGAAACCGGTAAGACATGGAGATGTTGAGAGAGTCAGAGACTCTCTCTTTTGAACAGTAGGAGAACATTACTCTTTAAACTTCTTTGTCACCCGACAGTGACGTCATTTCTAACCTTCTTTTTTTTTTTTTACATTCCAGTCGCGTTTTAGGTTCCCGTCGTGAGAGCAGTGCATCGACAGGACCTCCATCCACCGACCCGATTGGCAGCATTCACAACTTACAATTGGACATCATGGACGACATTGTACAATCGCGAAAGGCCCGAATGAAACTATGGACAACCAGCAACGAGAAAGTATGCGAAGTTGAGACTTTAAACGAGACTGGTGCAAGCACGCAACAGAGATACACAAATCGAAGATACTCCGAGGTAATTCCAGCTGGAGTTTCACCAACTCCAGTATTTCGGCGCGCATCTGAACACCCAGCAATAGTATCGCCATGCCTGATTCCCAGTTCACGTGGCACATCGCAGAGGAAGAAAAAGACCGGCCTCCTTGGCAGTCGCACAGATATATCATCGATATTTAGTAACCTAACTTCGTCTGCAATTGAAATTCACAAGTGCGATGACTCGCCTAGTTTTTCCAAGACAAAAGCCAGTCCCGGTGGTTCGTCAACTCACAGCACAGGCACAAGTAGCAACACCCTCGATCCTAATGTCGGACGATCGACACGTTCGAATAGTTTTGACGTTTCACTTTTACAAAATGCCAAACAACTGGTATCCGATGCCGAGGACAAAGGTGCAGCGCTCTCTGGATGGTTTACAAAACGCCACCAACCGATGGCTCGCAAAAAGAGTATTCGAAGCAAGAGCACAGCCATGGCCTTGTCCAAGGATGTCTTGGAGAAATTACAAAACAAAGATATTCTCAAAGAGAAACCCAAACCAAAGGCCAAATCCAAGTGGGATTCGAAGGGCCCAATGCTTGATCCCACAGTTATTGGCTCTGCCATTGAGGGATTCCTTCGTCGAAGCACCGGCACAGCAGCATCATCGTCTTCGTCCTCCTCAAGCAAGGGTGCCATTCCAAAGGACAAAGGCCTCCGAAGTAAAATACCAACATCTGCCCGTCAAACTATGAATTGGTTTGGCAAAACAGACGAGGACGACACCAAGGACACCTGTGACGCATCTCTGTGCTCGACGCTCAAAGATCTATTTGTCAAATAATTGTCAATGAATTTTAGTTTTAAATAATCATAAGATGGGACGCAATGCTTCAAGTTCTTTCAATCGTCCTTTAGTAGGTGCAAATGTCTTCTCAATTTACTATACCTACAGACATACATACATACATAAGTGTAAATATTAAGTACATACATATATTGTTTTATTTCAGTTAAATAATTTGCGTATATAAATACAAAGAATGTGATTTGGTAAATGCTACGAGTATGACTTTTATCGTGAAATGATAGACGCCAATTGTTTATTTGATATATTTTTTTACAATTGTTGTTGGTATCTTTGTCAAGCATGAGAATACAGATAAATTTACTGATCGCGTAATAGGTCTAAATTGATGTAAAAACACAAATAAATAAATAAATATAAAGCATATTTATATATATGATATCTTCGATGTATAGAATAGAAAAAAACAACAAAATAAAACTAAATATACTAAAAGGTACATACATCAATGTCGTGTGTGTGCGTTGATGTGTAAAATTGTAAATTTACAATATAAACTAGAATTAGTGCTAAAAATTGGCAATGCATAGAATTTTCGAATAGAAAACACGCAAAACTACAAGTAAAACCTTTTCATCAGTGCTGCCAGGCTTTTGTTTTCAAAAATTCCCAAACAAATGAGCAAATTACCTTGAAGTAATAAAAACCATTATTTTCTCTCTCAGTTATACAAAAAGGACCTTGGGAAGTATTTACAAAAAATAAGGAACGGAAATTATAAGAATTTGAGTTTATTGATGACTAGCTTTGTCCGCACTTTGGTTCACGGAGCGAAAAATTTCTTGACGAAAAAGGAAGCACTTAGCAACAGCGCGATTTCTTGCATCGTTTAAAATTCAAATTTACAATATAAATTCAAATGTCTTGCCAGATCTCAAGGGAACATATACAAATATTTAAGTTAAAATATGGTCACCCTATTTAATTTCGTGCAGAAGTTTTATGGTGACCAATTTACAGACAGACAACAAGGTTAAAGCAATTTTTTCTTACATGACTAACTTATAGTAGTAGTTGTACATACTTTTGTTTCTGAAGGTCTTTTGCTGTATCCCCTAGCAGGACTTATGCCATTGGCGTGGAGTATATTCCATGGGCTTGGTTGGTTGGTTGGTTGAAACCGGCCTCGGTGAGGATGCACTTGGACCAGGAGTTGGTTCATTGTGCTGCCGATGTGTAAAGGTGGGTGGGTCACCCTCTTACTCAGGGAACCATTTACTCTTTAGTATGAAGGAGCCTATCTTAGCCGTACAGGCATTGTTTAAATCACTTAGATCGTTGAACAAATATTCACCTAGTGTGGCCTTTCTAATGTTGGCAAGTGCGGGGCTTCTGAAATATACAGGAGGTGTCATTGTAGGGTATGCCCATTCTTTGGGCATGCCTCTTCCTATAGCACAGGGTCCGGTGAGGGTGTTTACGATTTTGGAGAGGGTTCCTCTCTTATATTTCAGAAGTCCGATGGACCTGGTTTCATTTAGCGTGGGCAAGACCATCCTTGCAGTGTTACAGCGGCTGAACTGTTGCCACCGATGGTTGGCTTCACTTACCGCATCGGCATGGACAAGGTTTTTAGAATAGGACGTTGACGCCTCGATGTCGGTGACGTTTATGCTGTTTAGACCTGAGGAGCCTCGTCGGGCCAGTTCGTCAGCTTCGCAATTTCCTGGTATATTACAGTGACCCGGTACCCAACAGAGGGTGAGGTTTTACTGTCCAACTATCTCGTTCACTTATTACAAAGTAGTGGACTAGGTGCAGATCCTTGAGGTACCCATGTTCTTTGTGTGTTCGTATTATATTCCTCAGAATTTTCTGTGATCTTATACCTGCAATGTTGATTCTCCTGGGACTCAATTTGTTCCCATATTTTAAGCGAGAGTCCTATCAGCTTGAGAGCTCTATAATTCTCACAGATAATTCTTCATCCCATCTTGAAAATTGAATGACATTTCCACAGCTGCATTTCTCAGAGTTTAGCTTAAGACTATTTGGTGTCGGGAGGCTGAGATGTATGTTGAATTTTTAAAATCAAGGAGAGCACCATCCCAAAACTGTGTCATACATCCCACCAGTGTTGCCACAATGATACCAAAGTATCAATAGTGATACTTTTTAATCTTAATTTCGACGTGATACTTTGATTTCTGTAAAATGCCTGTTTTGATACTTTTTAATTCCGACGACAAAATACTATAATATGCCAGGCAATACTCTTATTCACTGACCTATGAGTTATTTTTTCGTTATTTTTTTGATAATTTACTTAAATATTCTTTTAGTCGACTTGGCGCCTGTTTGGATGGATACATTTTTTGTAAAAGACTTGAGAATATTTATGTTATTTTCGGCATTATAGTTTGTCTTTATTTTTTTAATATTAACTAAATAATACTAATGCCAGTTTTACTCATAATTATTATTATGATACCTTTTGATACTTTTCTTCTGTCTGCGGAGATACTTTTTTCCAAACCCTTGCGGCAACACTGCATCCCACTAGCATTTCAGAGGATGCAAGAGGTGCGGTTCAGGGGCTGTTAATGCGCTGTTGTAGCGACTCAGTGTTGCCATCTGTGCAGATAACTAGATCATAGACTAACTTTAAATGGTTTTTCAATGGAGTTGACGCGGCATGATAGAGACAACAGTAACATTGGCACTACAAAAAGCAAACAAATCCGTACACTTCCCTTATATCCTAATCCATGTAAGTTAACATAGGGTTGAAGACCATTATTTCTCAACCATTGTCTCATTGAAAATTGACACATAACAATCTGGTATCCTAATTACAGATGTGATTTGAGCCAATAATTACCACAGTCACAATATTGTCATCGCACGTAGACATGCAACTCAGTTTGTTACGTGAATTGAATACAAATGTTCTGTGTATCTATTAAGTTATCCATATCGCAAGTGTGATGAATCGAATTTCAATTTCACTACCTTTAATCTTATAACGATGTGACATGTAGAAATTTCAGTAGATAACAGTAGAATAATATCGATTCTCCTGCCAGTATTTGGATCCAGAAATTCCCACGCAAATGAGAAAGATTTCCCTTTAAGAAAAATAATCTACTATAAATGATGTTGTATCTTTCATTCGAAAAAGATAAGTAGAGTTTAAATCCAAAAAATTTTTTAATTCACTGGTAACTGACACCATCATCCTATTATGTCGACGGGAGCTCAATTGCACAAGACACAACATTGTAATGACAACTAAAGTGCTTAGTTTGCACTTTATGTGGCGCAACGTTGAAATGCTTTGTTCTCTTGGACACGTTGGTTGGATTGTCCTTTCGTAATGCTTCTCTCTATTCATTGAAGGTGCCGCCCCCAAGGATCCTTTTGTTGATAGTTTAATTTAACTGAGCAACTCATTGTTATTTATTTGAAGTGATTCATTTGGACAATAATACAATGGCGACTTTGAATTGGGAAATAGTTTTATCAATTTTGTTGCTATTCAATAGAGTAAGTGATATTTGCTTGCAAATATGATACATATTTCCTTTAACCCTTGTTGGAGTAAAGGACTGCAAACAATTTCATCCATCTTTATTGATTTGGGGCTAAATATTTCTGCCAGGAAGGTACACCCACCACCGGTGTGGTCTGTGGATACCACTTGAAAGACAGCTTAGCGATGTACTCAATTAGCTTCTTCAGTGTGTGACTGGACTAATACTGTGCCATTCTCTACCCATGTACGCAGCGATTCCTGGTTAGATACGTATATATAACTTATGGCGAGCGCAAACAGCTATTAACAAAAGGCTGCAGCTTTTCGTGATGAGTGATGGAGCTTATATGTAGGTTTATCAGTGACTATGTTATAAGCATATACACAAATGGTTCAGAGATGCACGGCGAGTTTGGTCCTCTAACCAAGTTAGCAAAGAGTCATTTCATCTTCCAGGCTCTTCTAGCTGTGCTCCTGCACATCATGTGCAATAGGTCTATCAACATCCACCCACAATTTTGATACCTTCATTTGGTGAAGTCGTTTTCAAAGCCATCGATGCAGTTTCCACTTCCTAAAAACAAGTGGTCTAGTACACAGTTAGACATTAGAGTCATCTTAGGACTCCGGCAACAATAATGATACTAACAAGCGAACTAAAGCATTAGCTAGGCGACGGTCAGTCTCTAGTAGAAACAGTCTCATTCGCTAAGTTTACTCAAGGGCTGCATACATATTCGCTTCGTCCAATCGCATGTGGAACACCCTTACTAACGGCCTTACTAGCTGTGGGATACATAGAAAGACATGGCCCAGTTGTAGTAACCCTACGTCCTAAGTTAATAAGTAAATAAGTGGCTCTGAAGGCTTACGCAAGCCTTTTAAATGATCGAATTTATATTGAACTGAGGGCTGGCTTTTTGGACCAAATAAACGTTTTCTGTCGGCGAAACAGACGCTAGTATCTGCTGCTATTGGCCATATAAATAAAGGTTCCTCCAATGGCATTGCCATTGATTAAGATCAATGACTACTGCCTGCATCCTAGGGCTAAGAATTAAAATAGCCATCGGGTCTGAGTAAAGATGCTAACTGTGCAAGATGTCAATCTTTGCGTTTTTCCTATTTGCAATCGTTATCCTGGCAGTACGATGAAATTGAAAGCCCAACTGAGCCCTTATTTGTCATCTGTCAAATTGGTTGTTTCTGGAAAAGTGTTGCCAATTCGAGAAACAAAGCTAAAACATAAAACATCTTTTATTATTTATTACTACATGTAAGCAGTAGCTATTGCGGGCAATAATAAATGCATCCATCTGTTTTAGCATTTCATTGTGTACACCCTTTTACACAAAGCACACAAAGTTTCCAAATAGGATTTATTTTTCCTCCCAAAGTTACAAGTTGATTTCTTCCAAAACAAGGAGACAGGGCATCAGCTGAAATGTCAATATTCAGCTGTTACAGTTTTTATAAAGGCAAAAACTAACTATGCTACGATATCTCAGAAACCATTTCAATACCTATAATAAGAAAAAAAAAATATAAGTTAACAAATATTTACATAAAGCTTATTAAAGTTTGTTTGTTTCCTTATGCAGCTTATTACTTGTTTTCTTACTTAATTTCTTGGAACAGCTCAGTCCATTCAACGACAGCAATTCACCTGTATTATTTTGAAAAAAAAAAAACTTATTGCCGATACATTAAATCCATTCAACCAAACAAACAAAACAAAGCAAAGCAAAAAAATGTAGAAAAAAAAAAAACACCAGAATCAATAAGCTACAGAAGTACTTGCCCCGCCTTTGTGTACACAATTTGAAGGATTCCATTTGGATGACTAAATCTCAACAACATGAAGAGAGTGCTTGATCCCCCAAAAATAAATGCTCGCTTACGAAGTAATTGAACCTGAAATGAAGTTTTTTTTTCTGCTTTAGTTGGTTTCTATCTTTTGTCTTTGTGAATCCAAAGCGTTTCTATCTTAAGTCAAATCAGGATAACTATCTGCTGCTTGGTTTGTCGCTGATTTTCCTACTAAGCATACGCAAGAATGCTCGAGTTACTTTCAACGATGGGATTTACCATCTAAAAAGGGGTTCTTTATGGATACATGGGTGTGGTGCTTTTAGTTTAATTTTTGATCTCGATTTGGAATGGAAGGGTCGCAATACTTCCTCTTTACTACTAGGACTGGTTCGCATAAGCATTTCTTCTTATCTAGGCTGCTATTTTGAAGATAGTTGTGCCTTATTGAAGTTGTTTTGTCAAAGGACTTCCATAGCCTGGTTCCTATCGGACACAGTAGACGATATTTCCCAAAACCCTTGATAGAGGACTTCCATACGTTTTGCTTGAAAGTACGGAACACTTACCCTCGCGAGACCTTTGCAACATCTTTGATGAAGCCTTCTGTTTCCATATCACTACTTTAGCTTCATTTGCCCACCACCATGTTTCTTTGACTTGCCGTTTCAACGTTCCTCTGTGGGGACTCTTTGACCCGCCTTGGGGTACTCCAATTTTTGTACGAAAGATACTATTTTAACCAGTCAAAGAGTAAGTGCATCCCAATTCCAAAACTTTGAATAAAAATTAGGAGAAGTAGGATTTATTTAAATTTCACCAGAAAGAAGCATTAAATACTTATTGAATCATTTGCATAAGTAAATAGTTGTGCCAAAATTTTAACACATTTGCCTTGAATAGAAAACTCTTCCCTTAACTTGTGCCAAATCTATAATATTCCACAAAATTACACAAACACACAACACTAGTACCTAAAGACAATCTTATTTCTAATTAAATAATGTTTCTCTAAGATTCTTACAAAACGTTTGTTATTATCTTCTTAAGGGTACTACTCAAATAAAAATAAAATAAAATCATGTTAACAAGAAAAGAAAAGAATACCTAATAATAATACAGTAACTTGGAACAATCATATCTTGAAGAAAATATTTAATAAAATTGTTAATTTTATCCCACCAATATAAATACGAGTTGTTTTTCTTACAAACAAAATTAAATGATTGTACCTACTTAAAAAAATAATAAAGAATATAGAGATGAAAGTTTGTTAAGAAATTAAAATAAATTTAAATTTATGTATCAATCTGCATTTTGCTATAACGAAATTAACTTCCACAAAAAAAAACCGTAGAATTGAGTGTAAATAATAAATTAAATAGACAAAAATACATAGATATATATATTTACAAGTTGACTATAGAAAATATATAAGGAATAGAAGGATATGTTATAGAAAAACGATTAAATAGACCTTTTGGCATTGTAACGTTAAAATAGGCACTATTACGTGGCGATTTACTTAAAAAAGTTTTATTTTTAATGGAATTTATTATTTCATAAAGCTGTGCAAGATTGTCGTTGGTTTTTTATTTAAGAAAAATTATCTTTAAGGCAACTTTGACTCAAGAATAGTCAACGTATGAATTTTGAAAAAAAGTTTTGATTTTTAATTTATTTAATTTAAGTATAAATATAAGTTTATTTATCGGGTTCTACCGGCTATTATGCCAAGATTAATTCCAAGAAATCATCGTTCGAAAATCGAGTTTTGTTATACAAATTTCAATGACAACTGGCTGATGAGTTTTGGTTCGTTATCGTATTGAAATAAGTAGTTTTCAGATCATATTTGATAGCAAATGTGAAAGCATATGATTTTGTAATATTTTATGTTACAGTTATCTGACGGAGAAGTTATAGTTGCTTTCATGTTTAACGCCTTAACACAGGCATGTCAAAGACACGGCCCGCAGGCCATACCCCGCCCCCAAAACAATAAATTGTAGCCCGTGACTTCGATTCAAAAATGCTCTCATCTGATGTGCAATTTCAATTTCATTAATTTTTTTCCTCGTGCAAAATGTCCATTGTGGCAGGGGCTGTATGGAACGTTGCGCCGTTCTGTTGAAACCTCGTGTCGTCAAAGGAAATTGGTTAACATCAACCGATAGCACTGGCTGTTGACGGTGATAGCCTGGCCAAATTCGTTCTCAAAGAAGTATCGACCGATAATGCCGCCAGTCGAAAATCCAGATCAAACAGTGATTCAATGGATCTCATGTGGATTATTTTGTTCCCGAATTTGACAATTTAGCTTGCTGACGAATCCATTCCTTCAGAAACGATTACAAAATGTTGCTCGAACAGAACTCTTCATGTTGATTTGGCAAAACAGTTGACAGGTAATTTGATAGATGTAGCCTCAACAATATCGCCTGTTTAAGTTGGGCCCGCTATCATACTTCAAACGCCACCTAGCAGGCGCATTGCTCTGAGGTCTAAACACCAAGTTAATATGTCTTCACGACAACTTGCTCCTTGTACCAATTCGATTCGATTCGATCTTATTCATAAGATCTGTGATCAAAGAGCCTTTTTTGAAGATTGATTAATGCCGTCATAAGCGACTCTTAGCTTCGATTTGATATCTAAAATTAGGATCGTGTAGGCGAGTTTTATTTAGGAGAGATTTGCTTCTGTAATTCTTATAAGACTTAGACCAATGCCACACGAGCTCCTTTGTCTGCGCTCCCATTTGGATGCGGGCCATGAGTATCCAGCAGCTTTACACACGAGGGAGCGCAACCAAAAAGCTGCCGGTATGAACCAATTTATTTAGTCACAGTGACCTCCAAAATGCTGCTTGTGTGACAACAACACCAAGCTACGTGGACAGTTGGGCATGCACCTATTTGGGAGCTCCTGTGGCATTGGCCTTAGGGTCACGATTTTTGAAGATGGAACATATGTACTCTGATCTGATATTCCACTTGTCAGCCATACTTTCCTTTAAACTTATTTGACTGATTAATGCATGCGTGGTGCCAAAATATCACCGCTGTACTTAGTTTAACCCTGAGCCTATGAGGGGCAGTGGCTTATTTGCTTTTTAGTTCAGTTTCTTTTATGAATATCTGCGCACACTTCTTCAAGACAGACAGAATCTGCAAAACTTACTTCTTCGTACATCTCTATCATCGTACTGTCAGAATTAATTGTCCGAATTTTTTCTCGATTCTACAAATCTACGTATGGGTGTAAGTAAAATGGAAAACAAATTTTATAACTATAAGTTCAGTTTTTATTTTATGTACCTAACTTCCTCCTATGTTGACGACATCTTGTATGTGCCAACTTTCTCACATTGGTTTAGAAATCTTCCACAAAATATATTTAATACACAACTTATATATTTATGAATAAAATTTTAATTAAATACAAATCTAATTCAAGAGACTGGTACAAATATCTTTTGCATGCTTTAAATGTTCTACATTGAATACTGTTATATATTTTATATGGATTTTGTGTAAAAAAAATTATGAAAAAAAAAACAAATCAAATTACATATAACTCTTCATCACCAATCAGTGAAACCTAAAGTTAACCGAACAATTTTTAAGATGAATGTATACATATTTAAAAATAAATAAAAAAAACTATAGCAAAACTAACAAGTATAGCCAAGTGTTTGCAAAAATTTATCTACACATATACATATTTGTATAACAACTTGACAATATGCAAATGGTTATTATATTTCTGTTAAAAAAAAGAAAACATGAAACAAAATACAAATTAACATTCTATATTTAAGTAAGTTACTTATAAGAATTTATTTGTAAATAAAATTTACAAAAAAATCAATCAATATTACGATGAGATAAGTAATCTAATCTACCTATACTAGACGTTATAAACAATTAATTCAAACACACAGATAGATGATGTCTAATTGTTGCAATCGAAAAGATACAAAATAAAAATAAATGTTCTCATATAAAACAACATTAATTTGTGTTAAAATAAATGTTAAACATAAAAGAAAGAAATTTCCTCATTTCTTAATTTTGCAATAGTTTTGGCAACTTGCACTTTAAACTTAAGAACATGAAACAACATCAATTAACATTACAAAATTAAGTATCAAAAAAAATAAAAAAAAAAAAACAAATTTTTATGTAGAAAAGACGTTGTTATAAATTGTTGTTAAAATAAAACTAAAAAATAAAATGGCCCAAAATCGGCTTTAATCTTTCAAAGATCATCTCTAAAATGTGTATGGGTGTATGTAAATGTAGATTACAATCGTTAGTAAATAAAATGTTAAATTAAGGTATAAAAATTGTATTTTGTTTAAATTAACAAGCAAAAGAACTATTTTGTTTATGACTGTAATAATATATATTTCCTCGTTGAAAGTAAGACAAAGCTGTTTTCCTCGCACAATGGTGAGGATCTACAAATACATGATAGAAGGTAAGCGTATAATGTAGTTTTTTAAAGATTTCGGATTGGCAACACTCTTTTCCAGCGGCAACTTGACAACTTGACAGCTAGGTCGCATAATCGATAACGAATGAGGAAGTTGGACGAAGACTGGACAGCATAAAAGTAGAAATGAGCTATCTCGTGAATTTTCATTCGCAGTTGTGAATGCGATTTTTTATTCATTGTGAAATTGTGATTCACGACTGCATAAATAGAAAGGAGAAGTGAGAGAAATTTATCATCGGCAAGAGTAGTACTTAGCAAGAGCAGTTTATTTATAAGGTGATAATGTGCGAATGTGAATTCTTATTAGCAGTGAAATATTAGCAGATTGTGATTTTTTTCTCATCTCTACACAGAGGTCATAGGATGAAATGGCTCAACGTGTGCTGTCATTTAAAATTACGATACTGAATGCTCAAGAGCAGTCATCGTCATCGTTATCGATTCGATCGATTTATTGTACTTCGTCCCCAAATATGTGGTGATTGATGTTCACCATTTCGACATGAATAAGTAGACTTAAGCCAGAAAAACGCTTGCAAATTGTGAAAATCCTGTTTCAGTTTGCGAATACGTGGAATAGAAGCTGTTGCTCCTGCTCCTACATATGTATATTGAGGACTATTGAAAGGAAATTGAAGGAATCGATTCGTCATCGTGCAGAGCATTTGTAATTCTGCCCCTTCACTTTGCGAAAGATTTTGTTAAGAAGCTTACAAGATCCAGATCGGCAAGAATTGCTGCGACTTGATCATAGAGTGTGTCATATGTTCAGTGACTTGGCCGGAAACGAGATTGCTCTTGACCCCCATTTTTCCAAAAAAAAATGTTGTTCAACGTTTAGGAACGGCATTTTGAGCTCGAGCTGAAGTTTTTGAACCGAATACCAAAGTTTTGATGATTATGAAAAAATGTCCCACTGTGTTGCCAGATATAACAGTGTAAGAATTGATTGCATCGCTGGATATCAAACTATTGTATGCAATTAATCTGTAAATAAACTTCCTTAATCTAGCTCAGAATCTGATTTCATAGAACTATATCCTGAACTACGTTTCTAGAAGAAATGGTACATTTTTTTTGTATTATGGTGGACGAGTGGTACCTACCGCTGAAGATTTATAGCCACGGATTAAAACGTACCAATTCTACACTTTGCACTCAACAAAGTTAACTCTTTCAGTCACAGTTTTACATGGATAAATAAATAAAAAATAAATATTAGGCCGTAAGCAGCCCAAAGAGGGCCAATACCTAACTTCTCACGGCCCCACCTCTTCCGAGTTTTACATGGATAACCATACATACATACATGGTAAACTAATTACAAAAAAAAGACAGAAAAAGAGTACTATGTAAGGTGTTCGAGAAATGAGGTGGTGAATTACAATAACCACTGTCCTTATAAGGGGAAATAAAACTGTTAACAGCTGACTTCATGCCTTAAGCTACTCTTATTACCGTTAGGTATGATCTCTAAGGGCTCGTTCAGTATCACAAACCTCTTATAGATGGATGAAGTCAACAAGATTTCGCAGAATAGACTATCTGGTAAAGAGTTTTCTCTGGCAGTGCACTCGTCGGCCTTGAACTTTCGGAATATCACCAAGTACTAACCATTCCCTAATAGTGTAGCGGGAAACTAAAGGTCTCGCGGAACTTTAAATAAATACATATTAAGCCATAAGCAGCCCATAGAGGACCAAGGCCTAGCTATTTCCAACTGTGCGTAGTTTTTATACAGAAGGGACTCGGCATCCACTCGCGGAATATTGGGCCAACCAATATAAGACAGACGAATAAGTTCATCAATTCCATGTAACCTCTTATACTGATATCCAGCTTATACTGTAATCTTACTGTGACCTTCTGAGTAAGTCAGGAATCTTCTTCATGTTCCAGGAATCAATTTAAATTTGATTAAGGTCAAAAGTTTTCGGCATAGTTTTCAGCCGATCCAGTAGAGTGAATTACTAGCCCAAGTTATATTACACATTTTGCTGGACAGCAAAGCAGCAACTGTAATTACCCAATCCACTGTTTTGGGCAATCAGAGTACTACAGTCTTATGTTATCGTATTTCACAATGCCACTAGCCCCAGAACGTTAGTCGGAACAATCTGTCAAGATTCGAATGCACTCTACTCCTTGTCAAGACTCTGGTGGATACTAGTCCTCATACTTACTCTGCACTGGGAGCCTTGGTGTCGTAGTATCAAGCGGCGCATCCAAAGGACAAAAGTAATAGGATGATGTTTTCAAAGGTGTCATGAAGGATAACCATAATCCATAAGAGATAAGCTTGCTAAAATGTGGGTTAGTACGTTGGACTACTGTGCAAGAAGTTCTAGGTTCAAATCCACAAAAATACCATTAAAATTTTCTTTCACGACCGCACATCTTCCGAGTGTCTGACAATTATTCAAGACTGTCATGAGAAAGCTTCCCAACCTTTTTCTAGCTTTTTAACTCTACTCTTTCGTTGCAAGAAAGGAGGGCTTTTCTTACCAAATATTTTAACTATCTATCAGTTTTGTCACATATTTCAAATAAAGCAAATAGATTTGATTTTTCATTCAATCCCCCAAACAAAGTTGTAATGTCTATACTCAGCTAAGGAGCTATACTCTACTCTACAAACGTTGACTTGAAGCAAAGCGAAAACCCAATGAGTTTTCTCTACATCCTGCCCACCATCCTGACACCAGAGTTGATTGGCCATGAAATTAAAAAAAAAAAAGAAAAAAAAAACCCAGGCTGTCCCTATCTCTAACGCACAAAATCAACTTACTAGATACCCATGAGGTATCATCTCGTAACGAAAACTTAACCGAATGATACAGTCGAATAAGCACGCTCATTTCGGTCCGTAGGCCCTTCAACGACGAAGATTCCAGCCCAGAGGAGAGAGTTGCCTATGCAGAAAAAGAGATTGAAATTTGTCACCAAAAACTAATTACAATTTACGTGGATTCTCCACCAGCATTCTTTGTTCTTCTTCTGTATTCTGCCAAACATAATTTATCTCCATAATATCATTGGAATACATTATTGTCCTTGGTTGGGTACTGCAAGCGGCGACATTCAGGAGCTATAAATCATGAAGAATGCTTTAAATTATATTTTTTCCTTTTATTTTTTGCTCTTTGACGAGTGGTCCCTTCAAGTTTTTTTTTCTTTTTCTTCTATTTACACCCTCAAGGACCTTTTCTCTTGAATATTAACATTATCAGTTTGAGTGCGACAATCGCTTTTGCTTCATCCCTCTATGGAAGAGTGCAAGGATACTAGGAAAACGAAAAGCAAAAAAGTAAAAAAAAAAACTCATTTCATTTCATCGCCAGAGACGTGAATGAATTTAGAAATATTAGACGTCAATGAGGTTCGAGATACATAGATACAATTGAAGTGGGATTCTGTTGACGCAACAGTTACTTTCAGCATCTGTTGAACAGTATTTCATTTCTGTTTTTTTTTTTTTTTTTATTTATGTCATGCGACGTGAATAAGTTTGACATCAATTGGATTCCAGTTGAATGTTGATATTTGTTTGGGGTTTCTTTTTTGTTGAAAGCTTTAATTTAAGTTAAATGGTTCTTATGAACGATAAACAACGAAACACAATTGGAAAGGAATACAGAAAAGCCACTGAACCAATAGACTGTCACGTTTTTTTTTTTTTTTTTTTTTGTTTTTGCCTCCAAATAAACAGCAAATAAATTTAAGCATTGACAGGACAATTTGTTGATCTGACAAAGAAAATTAACAGTAGGGGAAAATTGACAGTAGGGGCGCATCCACATGGTATTCACGCGACAGTTTCTTAGAGAGAAAGAAAGAAGCACTGAAACTGTATGACAAAGACTCAAAATGACAAGTATACGCCCCCGTTCATTTTTCTTAAATGTCATTGCGACTAATTTTATAATAAAAAACGTTTCAGTGATTCATTGTGGTTCATTAAGGAGAAGCAGCCCCATAAGGTTTGATTCATTTTTTTTTTACAATCGATAAGTGTTGGAAAGAATCACGAGATTAGTATTCGAATAATCCGTGTAATCGAATAATCATTCGAAACAGAGACCTGCAGCAAGTAGGTCGTTTTGTAAGCTACTCGAAATATTCACTGCTTTTCATACATTCACACACATTCGTATTCCTTTACAAGAAGAATTCGCTTGGTTCACATTTTATTGCCTCTCAAAAACGAATCTTAACGAGCTCTTGTTCACATTCATTCCAAGAAATCATTATCTACCCTTTCACTTTGCTGCCTGGCACTGTATTTGGAAAAAGGCTGCTTTTTGCTTTTGCTTTTTGTCCTACGCACTCAAAAATTCATGAATGCCAATGCTATCATGATTCGTTTTCATTTCTTATCCATACTCGGTTGTTTTCTGTGTGCGTGAGACTGTGAAGGGCTTGCTTTTTAGCGAATGATCCACAACGGCAAATGAACGGATTCATGCAGTTCTCTGATTCGAAATATACAAAGGCATTTGGATTTACATCTATTTTTTTGGTCTTGTTCTTGTCCTCCGATATACATAAGTAGATAGAGTAAGTCTTTCATTTGATATCGAATGTTTTCTCCAGATTTTGCTAAAGTTTATTACATGTATCTTCAAACCTTACATTTTATAAGACACGAACAGCACTTTGTCTTCATTAGTTGTTTCTGTCGTCTTAGGTTTTAGTTTGTAGATGTAATGCTGAGTGGCTCAAGTCAGGTTCATGAATTAAGAAGTTCTTTACTAACATGCGTATTGTGTGAACGTCTAAAACCTTTCTGCAACACACTAATCGGCACGTACCAGTGTGGCTTCCGGCCCGGCAGATCGACAATCTTCACACTCAAACAAATCCTGGAAAAGACCAATGAATTTCAAGTCGAAACCCACCACCTTTTCATCGACTTTAAAGCCGCCTATGACAGCATTCATCGTCTTGAGCTCTACCAGGCGATGGCCCAATTGAGGGCACCGACAAAACTTATCCAGATGTGTCGCGTAACGCTGAAAAACACGCGATGCTCTGTGCAATTTGGAAACAACTCTTCGGAACTCTTCCAAACGTTCATCGGTTTCACGCAAAGAGATGCACTGTCATGTGATTTCTTCAATATCGTGTTGGAGCAGATAGTGCGCAGGGCAGGTGTCAACACGGAAGGCACTATCTTTCACAAATCCGTCCAACTGCTGGGATACGCAGACGATATTGACATCATCGGAAGATCCCGGCAAGCCGTCGTAGAGGCATTTACGGCTATTGATGAACAGGCGAAACGAGTTGGTCTTGAAGTGAATGAGGACAAGACAAAGTATATGTTATCAACAAACAAAAATTTATCTTTCCTGGGTTCAAAACTCCTAACTCGACGGACCAAATTAATGCTCTACAGAACGCTCATCTTACCAGTCCTGCTGTATGGAGCCGAGTGCTGGACGATAAGTAAGAAAGCTGAGCAAATATTGGGCACCTTCGAGCGAAAAATACTCCGTCGGATATTAGGTCCCTTATGCGAGGAGGGCGAATGGAGGAGAAAATACAACCGCGAACTCTATGAGGTGTACCAGGATGTGGATGTAGTGCAAAAAGCCAAGATACGCAGACTACATTGGCTGTGCCACATTGAGCGAATGGACAACAATGCTACAGCCAAGAGGATCTTCGAATCCCAGCCCCCAGGTTCGAGACGGCGAAGAAGACCGAACCTCCGGTACAAAGACCAAGCTATCGCGGATGCCAAAAAAACTTGGTCTTCACAACTGGAAACAGCGTGCTCGGGACCGCAGAGGGTGGAAGGCAACGATGTTTCAGGCAGGTCTCTGATGAAAATGCCGTAGTTACCGTGCCCATACACATCAAGGAAAGTAAGCTACAAACGAAGCCAGCATTGAAGTTAAAGATTGGCTAGGATCCACCGGCTGAGAACTAGTACGCCACAAAGACTGAGATTGTTCTTATAATAAGTCGAAAGGCAGTTGCAAAGAATGAAAAACAAAAATTCCTGCATTTCCAGGAGATACATGGTGACAGACAATTGAGAAGTGTTGCTTAAAACTTCGAAATGAAAAAAAAAAAACATTATGAATTAAATAATTATTTTTATTTCTATACAATTTAAAAGAAAATAATTATTTACATTTAGATTTTTCTAATTTTTTAGTTTTTAATATATTTTTATTTATTTATTTTTTTTTTAAACTTAAAGCCAACAATAATTTATAATTTAACACGATATTGATTTTAGTTTTGAATTTAAAGAGAAAAGAATAAGAAAAATTCTCTTTTGTTGTTGCCATAAATGGCACATATCTATCTATATACGTGTATATCCACTTTTTGATTACAAATACTTTCTCTTTCTTATAGTTTCTACTAATTTGTCTATAAATTTGTTCTTTTAATTAAAATTTAAATTCAATTATTAAATTTCCACCAATTTTGGTAGAGCTATGACTACATCGACCCATTTTAAGTTGTAGATACGAGTGAATGCCAAACGAGATGCTTAAAATAGGCCAAGATACTCATAGAAGACTCTATCTTCTCTAAAACAAAACAAAAACAAAATAAACAACAACCAATCTAACACAAACAGTGATGCCAAATTCTTGTGAATTAAATTACAAATTGGTTTTTTTCTTTGAAATAAATTAATATATGCATATGAATAAATAATACGTTGTGATCAATGAAATGTTGTTTTTGTTCAAAAACCAATTGTTAATTGTTTTACACTATAGACTAAAAAAATGTATACGTTTCGCGTTATTTTTTTTTTTTTTTGTTTCTTTTAAGATATTTTCTATTTTTTTTTTTGTTATTTTTTTAAATTAGCTTTACTGTTCTACATTAATGGTGATGACCATGGTTGGTCAATAGTGACCTCCACTGTGTCGATGGTCTCGTCTTGCATTTGCCGATTGTTCGCGGTATTCACCACCGCGACTACTGCTCTTGTGATGATGGTGATGGTGACGTTTCTTTTCACCTTGGACAAAATGAATGTAAATAACGGTTATGGATAGGAAAAAGCACGACGTTATTACCTACCTTTTAGACAAACATCAGAGACTACTAGTTCGGAATTATCGCGAAGTCCGTAGTCACGTCCAACCCTTTAAAGAAATTGAACATAAGAAAAAAATCACAAAAAAGAACCTAAAGAGCTGATTTACCTGTCTAAATTCTCGCGAGACCTTTGGATGTTCTCTCGAAGATTATCCCGTGAGCGGGTGACATTAGGTGGGTCTAGAGTTTCCTGCTTTTTGTTTCGGAGAGCATTGTGTGAGCTGTTCTTCGAAGCTGACTCGTGAAGATTCTCCCAAGCTTGACGATAGTATCTAAGACACAAACCCTAAATCACAATCCGACATAAAGTTTTAGAAGATACACTTACCTATTTAATCCATTTCTCGAACCAGAGGTGGAGCTGTCAAATGATGCTACAGTATTGCAATCAGGCGACGCCCTATGCCGATAGTGGTGTGTTGTGCGATTTCTGCAAAACAAAAAATATCAATATACCAGAAGTTAGTAAAAGTATCTAAGGAACTACCCTCTCAAAAGAACAACCTCTAGTGCGTATTTTACAGTGAAAATAAATCTATGTGCTATCTATAAGGTGAAATGCGAGTAGCAAAAAAAAAAAGTGTGAATTTTGTTGTTGTTTGTGATTTATTTTTTCTTACATTTCGCTTGAATGGCACGTATCGAATTTATGGCACCTTATAGTGGCATTCCCCTCAGTTCATAAGGGCGGATTGCTAAAGAAACCGGCACGGCTATTATATGCGGCACGTCCGAATGTACTAAAGTCACGTCTACCGAGCTTTTGATCGTGGAATGGTAATGCAAGTACATTGTACAAAAGTGTTGGCGTATTGCTATCGTAAATGGCCGAACTAAGGTAGCCCGTTCTCACATGAGAATTTCTTATTTCAAGACGTTGACACTTTCGGTGATTGAAGCCACTTGGTGAGCTAAATGCGATACAATACACAGTCATTAGAAGGTGTTAATTCTTTATTTATTTAAGTAAATTTGTCTAATACTATATGTTTGTATGTGTGATGAGTGTAAGAGTGAGATAATTTTGTATCTTATCTAAAAGATCCTACAGAAATCTGTCCATCGGTTGCATAAGCGTAAATTTATATTTCTTGAGTTTGTACCAAATAGTGAACTACCCATAAAAAACCTTCGGCAAAATACCCCAAAAACTGACAATGCTATCAAGTCCTTCGATGAGGATGCACTTAGACCAAAGGTATGTCCATTGCTCTGACAATGCGTGTGCTACCTGCTCGTTCCTAAAGCCGGGTCTTTGTATAACTGTGAATGAATGCTTGAGACAGCTTACCAATTACGACAAGGATCTTGTACCCAACAGGTGATGAGTTTGTAATATGCATCAATCGATAACCAATCAGTAGCTTGGCATCAGTAACTTACAGGAACTTAAAGAAAGGAAGAGCTTTTTCGAGAAGACACAATTGGACAATTGACAGAAGTTGCAATAGAAGACGAAGGGACAGAACGTTATTCATTCTTTTTGTCTCCTCTTTGAGCACAACTGACATGTCAGTCCTGAAGTCGATGTGATCTTCTTAAGGAAAACGTAAGAATTCGTCGTGCATAATAATCCATCAAATAGAGGACCTTACGTCGCACTTTGTGGCATACCACTATTGCTTCGCACTCTATCGTTGAAACCAGTGTCTGTCGTCGGTGGACAAAATATTTGTTGACAGGTACTGTGGCATATGTTTAAATAAGATGGCTGAAGGGCATTGTTCTAGCTGTTTAAGGCGTACAGCTAGACAGACATATAGATTTTGGCAGATCTACTCTTTCAATCTTCTCCACCATATGAGATGTCAGAACTGATTTTAGGGTGTGCCCCAAAAGGTGTAAGTGTATATTTTGCCCACACTATACCATCATATTCATCGACAAGATGGATCTTCTGTTCAAAATTGGTACTAGAGGTCTTTTACTTAACACAAATCAGGATAAGAGTATTGCTAGTCCTTCTGTGATCTCGGAAATCCCTAAAATGTGCGAACTATCTTAGAGTGATTGCATGTAAAGCCAAAAGAAATGATCAGTCAGAATTGTATGCTACCCGCAATCATAGAAAAGAGATCTTATACATATTTTGTGTTACTTACCTCCTGACAAGAATGATGATAGTTGTAATAACCGCGGCTAGGAAGACAAATCCACCGAAAGCACCCAAAGCAACAATAGCACCCAGATTGAGTTTAGCCTCCTTTCCTTCCTTTCGTTCGGGATTCTCAACAGAGAATGGTACATTGACATTTGGTGATTGATTCTGTCGGATGTTGACACTATCGGAGATTTCGTTCTCCTGTGGATGTGCGTTAAGGATAATATTCTGTGTGTTCCGTTGTGTGGTTGTTTCATAAGTTGGCACCAAAGGTCGAACTTTAGTTGGAACAGTTGGACCGATTGGACCGAGAGATGGCAACTCTGTAGTGGTTGTTGTCGTCGATGAAATCTTTGGAATTGGTGATGAAGAAGGTGTTTTGCTCTTTGGCACAACAACTGGACGTAGGGTTTTCTTTGGTGGGAATTCTTCTCGAACTGTTCCCGGTACAACAAAGGTGACATCTTCATCAGAGTCATCTGAAAGGAAGAATAGAAAATTCAATAGGATTTGTGTTTTTTTGAGAGGCAAAGAGTCAAACTTACGTTCACCATTTATTTCAACCATAGGCGTGGAACTTATAGAGAGTGTGGTAGATATCGTTGGCCTTGACGGACGGCGAGTGACTGTTGTCTTTGGACGGAATGTTGTCGTCGAAGATGTCACAGGGATCGTGGGAGTTTCTATCTTCATACATCTTGGAAGGGCACTGCTCCATTGTCCACTACTCAAACAAGTTATAACCCGAGGTCCCTCCAATCGATAACCTACAGGGCATGAAATCTCTGCCTTTGATCCGAAGAATGTTCCATTTGGTGCCGAAATGATGGTGTTGTAGTAATTGCCAGGAAGGGTGTCACACTCAACAACTAGAAGAAGAAAAGTCAGAAAAGATACCACTTGCAATCCAAGTGTACTTACTTTCACAACGAGGTGGTGGTCCATTCCAACGTTCATCAAAGTCGCAAGTTAGAAGAGCTCGTCCTAGCATTTCGTAACCCTCATTACAGTTGTACTTCACCAAACTGAGATATCCTACTGTTCTATTGATCAGATCATATGAACCATGTGGAATGGATGCTGGTAATCCGCACTCGATATCTGAAAGGACCCTCTTTCTCTTAGAACAAAATCCTTAAAAAAATTCATGATTGTAACTTACATTTACAAACAGGCGGGAACTCATTATAGAACCCTGTTTCCAAGCATGTCCTCGTCGCTGGACCAACCAGCAAATGATTACTATCACAAGTGTACTTAACCTGTGCGCCCACCTCGAATCCTTTCGGTGTAACCATTGTCGAATTTGGTGGCTGCTCCGGCCGGCCACAAGTCTTTGGTTGATGTTGACAGATAAAATTGAGCAGAGTATTACAATTGGTATCACTCCAAAGCCATCCCTTAGAACCATCGAATCGAGCACAATCCTCATCACCACCAGGGTGATTCCAAAACGATACTGTCACTTCTTCACCGTCTGTCCATTTCCATAGATTTCTGTCTTCCGAATCACGAATGGCACCCATCCAGTACTGTGAACTGACATCACTTCGATGTCTACGCCAGAGTTCCCAGCTAATGAATCCTTGTAGCGCGGGATTACTCTCACTGATAAGGGTACCACCACGTGATCTACAAAAAGACAATGCGTCGAGGAAATTCAACGGCTGTCGGTTGTAGAAAATGTAACATTTTCCATTGTAGGACGCCAAAGCGCCTGGAGGTTGGTCGCGGAATGTAGGACACCTTTCGATAGGTAAAGCTTGATCTGTATAAACAAATGCCTCGCAGATAGACAATTGATTGGGTGTACTATTCTCCAAGTGAACAGAGACAAATGCACCTGGCATTGGTGGATTGCAGGGCAGGAATAGAGGTTGACCTTCTTCGAGTGGACCAGTGAAACGATTACAAATTGGATTTGTTCCCAAGTCAGGTCTGTTGTTACCAACGCGAACAACTATTGTAGCTGGTTTGTTATCTGAAAAAAATAAAAAAATTAATGGTTAATATGGAGACAAAGGATCTTGAATGAAAAGAGCAGATCCATGTGGCTAGATGGGTGTCTTGTGACAAGAAAGTCACTGCTCACTTAGACAACAATTCGGGTCCAATGGGAGGGTATCAAAACTCAATCCATACACCAACATGAACGGAGGAAGACTTGAAAGAAGACGTAGTGTGCAGTATGCAGTTCAGCAAAGGTTTGGTGCCGATATGCATTCGAATTTCAACAAAAAAGCAATCACTGTGATTCTCGAATCACAGATTCAACTGGGCAACAAGTCAGCTTTTAAACTAACTAGTGCTGGCTCCAAATGTATGCTTAGAACTTAAAAGTCGAGTCAACAAGTTTGTGCCACAGTAATTCGCGGTGTACTATTCCCGATTACTAACGCAGATTCTGAGGCAGTTCATCAGCATCTGTGGCGTATCTCAAATAACGAGTAAAACGGGGTAAAAATGCATCCGGCTCCGAGGACCAATGAGACGATTCATAGTGAAAGGACAATACGCAGGGCAGATAGGAGGCAGGAGGGCGTAACGAGATTAGACGGATGCAGTCGCTACTACGAGGACCAACAAATGCGAAAAGGAAAGAGTGTGTTGGCTAGAGGGAAAAGCCATCGAAAAGCGGCAAGGCCAGCTGACAGTATTCTCTGGAAGAGAGGATGTGGATCGAGAAGGTTATAACCAAGGCGATATTTAACCTATTCAGGGAGGTTTCGGTACTACTGGTCAAACATTCGGCCTAGCTACATATCAGGAAGCCCAAAACCAAATATCTATTGATTTCGCAAAGATGCCCTGCGATGAAGTCGTCTTCAGATAAGTCCTTCAAGAGGACAAAGAGAAGATTCCTTGCTTCTTTTAGAGTAAGAAACCCAGCAATCCCTATGGACGACTGGGAAAACGCAATACCAAGAGTAAAGACATTGTCACAGAGAAACACTCGGGGATTTTCTTTCATTTTTCTACATCTTAAAAGTAGAATAGCTGCCATTAAATTTTGCACAAACAAACTTTCTCAATTTGTTGACATTTACATGTCATTACAATGACATTACTCATTTTTATTTTCATCTTTTACTTGACAGCTGTCAACGTATCGTGGGTTAAAGTTTGAGAGCCTCTTGTACATGCAATTTCAAATCAAAAAGGCGGATTTTTTTTAGCTCCAACGAACAACAAACAGTTCAAAGTTCACTTTATTCCCAGTAAAATAACTACTTTTTGCTTCAACTGAGATTAAGCACCTCTTTGAATTATACACCGACAGAGTGTATTTCATGGATAATTTATTATAAAAAAAAAAATATAATAAAAATTAAACTCAAGTATGAAATACGTACGTAATACCAACTGCAGATGAGTAACCTATTGCATCTGCATTTTTCATGGCACAAACTCACTAGTGCATGGATTTACACGTACCTATGCGCTTCACGGCGCAGTACTCATCCACAGACCCGTCGACCGTTTGTGCGTGCCCATTACTTTTCGCTCGTATTTATCTCACAGATTTCATAGAGCACTCTCTGCATAAAATGCACAACACTTTCAAGCCCGCCATAAGTCCTAAGTAGATAGTATGCTCTTCAAGAGGAAATCAAACATTAATTAGAGGGTTCTTTTTTTTCGGATAAGCAAAAGATTTTTAAATAATCATTCTTGATTCAGATCTTTTAAAGCTGCTGGTATCTCCTAATTAGATACTATTTAGTCTTACATTGTGTGTAGCTATTGTGTGGTGTCGTACAATGGGTTATACAGTAGCGCGTGTAACTTCGTATCTTGCTCCTTTATTCTTCATTTCTTTGTTGAGAATTGCTCATTGTTTTCCGCCATTCTTCTACATAATGGATATAGAAAATACAATTGGTTGTATTTTTTTTTTTTTCTTCTTTTTCTGTTGGCAAACACTTGAAAGTAAATGCCTTGAGGACTGCACTTTTGGTTATGAAATTCGAGAAAATATTACAGAAAATCTTAAAGGCACAGAAGAAGAAGAAGAATTTATTTAACTAAAAATGAAAACAGACACCAATCTAGTTAAAAGGATTGTAAACAACTGTTTGTGTGGGGGGAGGAGGAAGTACTTTTTCCTTTTACAATTCTGAGAGAAATGTCTTCAAAGAAGTTGTTACACGAAGGTGAATGGGGTTGGAAAATTGCTAAGGGTAGCATGATTTAAGGTAGACTTGAATATACAACACATAAAGTTTCCAAGTTACTTCCGAGAAAGTTGATGAATGTGCGCGAGGAAAGCAACTTGGAGGCAGTGACATTTACTCCAGTGGATATGTCTTAAATTTTATGGCATTCTCTAGATGCAGATGAACTTCAGGGGACAAAAGGACATTTGTTTTAAGCCACAGGGAGAACTTCTAATCGGGATTAGAAATTAGTAAATAATTTTTAACGCCGCCTACTAATTTCGGATGAAAGAGCTCGATGGAGAGGACATTTCGTCTCTTAGATAATGGCATGCTCGAATGGGTATTTCCAAGGAACTATTTGTGAATCCCCTAGCAAAATCGAAAAAATAGTTATGGCAATCAAATACCTAAAAATAATAGCAAGGCGGTGGATATTGACGACATCCCTGCCGGACCATTTCAAGTGGTGACAAACTCTTCTTCAAATTTGCTGCATCCCCTCATACAGAGTAACTTTTCGCACGTTTCGCAGGCGTAGAAAAGGGCTTTGATCCCCAATATTTCGACAAAGGAAACTGAAAAGAGTTATTCCTTTAGATTCAATTTTTGACATCGAATAGGCAGGCTTTGACTTTATACATTAACACCTTACGGATCACATTAGAGCAATGCTAGTATAATTCATAAGAATACTATCATCATATCTACATACGAAAGCGGTAAGTGTCATGGTCAGATGTCGAATGATTTTTAAGTCCCAAATAGATTACTTCAAGGATCTATACTATTACCGACGTTATTCGTGATGCGATGATCTCCGTGCAGTATATTGCATACCTACGTTAGACTATGGCATCTACCTTGAACTCCTCGACTATGCTGCCGATGTTGGCCTACTTACTACCCACTAACACACCCTGTGAATAGTCATGACCCTGTGAGTCAATGAAGACGAAAAATGCTATATCCTTTGTTGCTATACCTGCATGGTAAAATCAATCATGAAGCAGAGGTTACATACAATCCTGCTAACTAAGAGATCTAAAAATACACGATTATCCTTGGAAACTCAAATCTATTGTCTAGATGAAGAAACTTCAAACAAGGAACTCTGCAGTCCATTAAGTTAGAGCCTAGTCAGTTAGGATCATACCAAGCCAAGTCAAAGCGTCCTTAGCCTCTCTGTGGCGTATTTCACAGTAACCTTGCTGTCGTAAGATTTAGTAGGTCCTTTTGCAGTGAGTTCTAGTATGAAAGCAACTTATTGAGGAATAACTTATTGTCAGATGACGAATCCATTAGGGTCAACGCTAAGGACAGAAAAAATAAGTTTCGTTGGGGCCTGAACCAACAGAAAGTTAAAGTTTTAATGTGACTGGCTGGTATACAAACACAAAACGGACGAATATGTACCCATTGCCTCTTCTAATCCCTAAATATATCCAAGATCCTGTTTCAAAATGACCTCTATTTCAAAGACGTTAGCTGGTTTTTTAAGCGCTTTCATAGAACTAGAACTGTAGACCTTCCGCTTCTGTTCTGTGTACAAGATTGGGTAGTCTATTTAGACTTTTTTTTTGAAAATCCCTGGCGATCATCACTCTAGATTTCTTAGAGAATCGATATCTTTCTAGCTTTTGTTTAGAGTTTTAAGTATTGGGTCGCCTTAAATGTATCAAATGGATTGTTTAATTGCCAGACTTCAGTATCTGATACACCCTACGAGCACTCAACGCAGCTTCTGTTTGCACTGTGAAGTACCGCTGTAGGACTGCGGACACAAGCAGACTAATCAATTAGATCAATTTAAATGCTCCTTGGCCTTGACTAACTATTTTGTACCTAGGGAGACACGGGTGTTAATTGATCTTACAATTCTGCTGTACCTACATCATCTTCCGTCTCAAAGGATACCATAGCACCGTTCATATAAATAAAGCCATCCTATTCGCTTTGTTGGTTTGAATGAGAGCTTAAGTAATGCTAACGCCGTTAGCCTTATTCGTACCCTTACAGATGTCCTCCAAGTGCTTGCGCAGCTTGTCTTGAATGAGAGCTTAAGTTAAGGTTTTGTTGTCCAGCATTCCTTTGCATCATAATTAACATGGAACAATAAGTGAGACTGTCTCCAGAAAGAGGTCGTTGTTCTTAGAAAATTTCACTTTTTTCTAGGGTTGATAGTTAAACCATGTGCTGACATTATTCCGTTCATAGCTATGATCCAGACCACAGAGGACACAACAAAGGCAAGTGTAAGTTTACTTCCTCCTATTTTATAGAGCAACCTCATGTCCTGCATCCATCGCCAAAAAAATGATCCACACAAGAGGCATAGATCCAATCTAGCACTCAAGGCAATCAATCTAGTTAAATGCATTTTTTTTTTCCCAAAACCCCTTTCGGTTTCACTTGTTGATATAATCACCATAAATGCTGACGAGACATCATGATCCATCATCAACTCCACCATATGCCCATTTCATTGATTTATGGTCGCGATTTCCGCGTTACGTTACATAACCTCTCTTGTAAGACTACAGGCATCCTTTAGCCAATTTAATTTCCCTTTCAAAGTAAGTGTTTTGCCTTCCGTCTTCGAGAAACAACAAACACACTTAAACCGCGTTCACAATTTAATTAAAAGATCTCCAATTTATGGCAAGAGATAATCAGCCAACGAAATCAAACTCCCAAACCACATTTCCTAGGAAGCCAATTGCTAAAAGGTGTGTCTACGCTAATCAGAGTAAATTGGATTGGATGTTGTTTTTTTTTTTTCCCGTCTCGTGGAGGACCCATCACTTGGTGCGTTAATCAAGTTGAACCTCGAACTACCGACGCTGAGACGACTTCCATGTTTTGTCTTGTGGGACTTGCATCAGATGGTATCAAATGTTCCCATAAGACCTTTGCTAGTGGGAGAGTACAGAGAGTACAGAGTTGTCGTAGGACTGCTTTCACTTATGCCCAACAACACCACCATCACCATGATATTATTCAATTCACTTTCACTTCGAGCAGCATCCCAGCAGTGGATATGCCTGCCTGGTTAGTTAGTACAAGAGTTCGAACAACTTTTGGGGTAGGCTCTTGTGTGTGCGTGTGTTAAATAAAATTTAAGATAAAACTTACCACAACATGATTTTCCGAAATCCAGGCGAACTAGTTGCACCATATAAGGTTCAAGTAGGTTAACATACCACCATGGTGAGCGCTCTGATTTTGTTAGCGAACATGTTTCCGCGCTGAAAAATGCGGATGTAGAGCCATCGATTGCCTTCTGCGGTATGCCAGATCCTTCGGTTGATATCTGCATTGGTGCTTTTCCGGCAGCCACATTTAGAACTGCAAAAAAAGAAGAAAAAGAAATGATAAATATTCATTAAGTGTGGTGGAGAGTAGGGAAGAGCATTACAAGATTTCACCCAATTTTTATACCCTATCCTAAGGGTATATTAAGTTTGATACATAGTTTGTAACATAGAGAAATATTACAGATAGACCCAATAAAGTATATATATAAATGATCAGCATCACTAGCCGAGTCGATTGAGCTATGTCCGTCCGTCCGTCTGTCCGTCCGTCCGTCCGTCCGTCTGTCCGTCCGTCCGTCCGTCCGTATGTCACCAGTTTTTGGGCCTTAAATTTTGAGCTAGGTTGATGAAATTTTGTATACGAGGTCTTCGGAAAAGTAAGCAATACAAGTGTAAAAATTTTCAAAATCCGCCCACTGACACGCCCACTTTAAAAAAAAAACACTTTTTTTCACTATTTTCATATGAAACTCGAAAAAACTTACTTGGGCAAATATGTAGATATTCACTCAATCTACAAATCGTCTATACATTGTATATGGCCACGCCCACTTTTTAGGGGCGTTTACTTCAAAAATTAATTTTCGAGTAAAAATATTAGTTTATGGGGCAAAATAGAAAATTTGTGAATACATTTTCCACCGCCCACTGACACGACCAAATAAGATAGGGATAGGGTATCATACGATTCGCTCCAAGCGAATTGTAGCATTTTTCACTGGTTTATTTTTCTTTTAAAACCTGGTTTATGTAATTTATTTTTATGGAGTTAAGGTAATAAATGTTAAAGTTCTGGTTGCGATAATGAAGTCGTAAGGTAAGGCAGGAGATCTTGCGACGCGTAAAATTGAGATAAAACTATAAGACAGTACTTTTGAGGGATAGTGCCAACGATATGGAACACAAGTGCAGATTACAAATAGGTATAGAGAGCCAGAGTACAAATACAGAGTACACACCCCAAGCATCTGTCCACCATCGGGGAAAAGCAATGTTATCAGCTTAAGAACCAAGCTGCGACTGTTTCGCTCCAACCTAGATTCGGTACTGCTTTATGAGTGCAGTACTTGGAAAGTGGACACCAATAACACGCGCCGGCTGCAAGTCTTTGTAAACAAATGTTTCATCCTGAGGATCTTTTGGACGAACCGTATCTCCAACGTACAGCTTTATACGAGAACGGGCCAGGAACCTATAAACATCATTATACGAAGGAGCAAGTGGCAGTGGATTGGACACAGCTTACGGCGCGAAGACAATTCCATTGCGAAACATGCTATGCAGTGGAATCCGCTCACCAAAGCAGGCATAACAGCGGGACGCCCTAGGCAAACGTGGCGCAGAACAGTCGAGGAGGAATCGAGCTCTTTGGGAATGAGCTGAAGAGAGCTCAAACGCGTTGCAGAACTACGAACAGGATGGCGCGCAGGCGTTGTTGACGCCCTATGCCCCCGAGGGGTTAAAGGATTCAAGTAAGTACTCCAAGCATGGACTCTACCAGAATGTATGAATACAAATTACAGAGTACAGACTACATATTAGGTCCCTTATGTGAGGAGGGCTAATGGAGGAGATGATTCAACCGCGAGCCAGGATGTGGATGTAGTCCAAAAAGCTAAGATGCGCCGACTCCATTGGCACAGCGATATCGAGCGAATGGAGAACAATGCTCGAGGCAAGAAGATCTTCGAATCACAGCCCCCAGGTTCAAGACGACGAAGAAGACCAAGACCAAGCGGATTCCAGAAAATTTGGTCTTCGCAACCGGAAGCAGCGTGCCCTATACAACAGAGGTTGGAAGACAGAGTTGTCTTAGGCAGGGACTCTACAAGTAAGTAAGTAAGTATGTAGATTCAAGAACAGTGTCAGAAAGCGGCACGTTCAGCAGCTGGCGTCCATCGATACAACACTAAATGGAGGAGTTCTTTCAGTAGAAGAACCAGCGATCTTAATGGCAATACATATAGCAAAACTGATGCGTGTGAGATGGACAACACAAACTTGTCCTCGACATTGAAATTTATGAGAAATGGGAGTTAGAAGGTCTGCTTAACATCGGTCGTCACGAGTTCTGTTAAATACAGACAGATTCGGGCAAGAAAACTCGCCATCACAGATACATGTCCAGTCCACAATTTACCCCGAAATATAGAAACCCAACAGCTTATTGGAGACTTGATGCTGACGACGGAGGCATGCCACAGAGGTACAGGTTTAGGGATCAGGATAAGTTTTATAATTCGCACCAAAGGGGGTATGAATACCCTTATACTGACGATTCTGTAGTAGTGATGAGGGAACACAGAGCCTGGACCAGAGGCGGCAGACAAGAGGTCATTAATAAAAATGAGAAAGAGAGTCGGAGACAGAACTGAGCCCTGGGGAACACCAGAATTTATGTGGTGGATATCAGACCTGAGGCCATCCAATACGACTTGTATTGAACGCCCCGAAAGGTAATGCCTAATCCTTTGAAGAAGAGACTCGTCGATACCATATGCACGCATTTTCAACAAAAGAGCCTGATGCCAAACTCCATCAAGCGCAACTATCTTTGATTCGCCGAAGTGATGAAGAGATTGGTTCCACTTCTCGGTGAGATATGCCATCAAATGACCAGTGGACCTGTTGCTACGAAAACCATACTGCCGGTCAATGAGAAGTTTTCGTGAATCAAGATATTTCATGAGCTGACGATTTGACAGCGTTTCCATGACCTTGGAAAGAAGGGACGTAAGTGCAATGGGCCGATAATTGATTGGAGAGGAGGATTCGCCTTTGTTAAGTATAGGCTGGACAAATGCTGCTTTCCATCTTATCGGAAAGAGCCCAGAATAGTAGGAGAGACAGAAAAGCTTACGCAGAGGTTTTGCCAGCAAACTTACAAAGATTTTAGTACTTTAAATGATTCAAGGAATTAAGTTGGTCACACATTATGATAGACAAAGACATCCGCAGTCTAAGTCACAGTCAGTAACAAGGCGACCAGTTCCCACTTCAACGAACTATCCAATCTAATCCATAGTCACAATGGTATCTCTTCCATGACCTGGAAGAGATTCGCATTCCACATGCGAATGATTCCCGATTTTCTTCTAGCTTTCACTTAGTGTCTCGTTACCCAAGACACAATAGGCCAAGAGATCCTGAATAAAATGCAAGATAATTGAATCTTTGGCAACATTGTTTCCCGAGAAATATCCCGGAGCCATTGCACGATTATGAAAGTTCCATTGGATTGCTGAACCATGGTTTCTTGAGAGTAAGCTATCACCATTTGACTGCGAAACACTCATGCCAGCTGGTAAGGCAGTAAAAGGATGACATTATCAGAAAAACAAAAGAATGCACGTGTGCTTGTCAAGTGTGTTAAAGGAAAGCAAATACCGTGAAAGAAAGCCGTCGCTTCCTCTAGAGACCATCTATCTATGTATCTATGAGTAATATCAGCCATAAGCCACATGTGAATCACCCAAAACAAAATCTCATGCGACTAACCCGATTTCTTTTTACAGCCCAAACTCGTAGGTATAAAAGAAAAATTAAAATTTGACGGATCATATCCCAAAAAAATAAAAATAAAATTGTCACAAAAACTAATTAAAATCAATCTTGTGGATTGATGAGTTCACGCTCCAAATCGGCTGTGCGTCTGCGCGCGTTTATTTGAGTGAAATTTTGTGTTTTTTTTTTTTTTTCAATCGCTCAATAGGCCTGATACGATACAGAATGTCATAGTCTAGATACGGATGCAGGTGGCATTTATAATTACCCACGGAACCGTCTAAAGTTAAGAAAGAGCGTTTCACTTTCGATCAATACCAAGATGAACGACAACAAAACGACAGGTACATTGTATCTAGATACAGTCAAGAGGAAAAAAAAAAGAAAAAGTTTTATCTTCTCGAAGAAGAGGGCGAAGAAAACAGAAGAAGAATCAAAACAGGGAGGAGGGCACACAATGGAGTGATAAAATTCTCGCGTTTCACTTTCTCGCGCAGCATTCCAATGTGAGACATCGTTGGTCTTGTTGGCGAGGATGCCATGGTGTTGGTGGTAGCGATCCCAGCGATCTCTGCTGGGAACCACCATCACCTCAAGCAACATAAGCATCAGTTGAAGTTAAATTACCATTTGTTTTTGTTTTTCAGATTGTGACCTGGATATTTTTTCTCCTTCTCTCCTTCTCTTTGACCGTATTTACGGCGCAGTGCCCCCGTTTGAACAGTGCCGCACAGCACAAGCAATTGTTTTTACTTGAGTACTTGTGCGCAGCCTTAGCCCATTCATGATGATGTTGTTAGCTGGTAGCCAGAGAGTTGAACCTGTGGACACAAGGTCTTTTTGGAATGCGCTATTGCACACAGTTATGAGAGAGACCAGACCATTGAGTCGGGCCACCACCACCACACAATGAAGAAAGATATGGTTCCCAGGTTTGCCAAGATAAGTACTTAACTGACGCATTTGCGCGATTGTGAAATGATTTGACAGTGTTTTAGTTTTTTTTTTTTTTTTTTTGTTTCGTTGCTCATTTATGTAAGAGTTTTTATGCTTGGCTTTGTGTTGAAGGCTCGACATGAAGGGAATCATTAGTGTAAATCATAGACTTGGAGGAGGTTGCTATCACTCGGATTCTTTACGAGCTTTATCTTGCATTTTAAAGGTGTAGATGGTTTTTTGTTTCTTTTTTTGAACCTCATGTGACCTCTAAGTATTAAGAAATTAACATTATGAGCCATAAAAAGCTAGAAATAAAGAAGAGTGCTCTGTTCATAGCAGTAAAGAGTGTTGTTTGGGTGAGTATCTTAATTGGATTTGCGGCTTCTTTAGTTGACCTTTCAGACCTATTCAGACTAACAAAGGTTTCGTAATAATCGGAGGGATTTCGGTTCAATTTTCTTAGGCTTTTCTATGCTCTTTAAGCAAGCACTAAATACAATTGATAGATCATGGCATATTTTGACTTATGGCTCACTAGTCTGATCTTGGAACAGCGAGCAAGATCAAAAGTAAAGCAATCATGTTCTGCAAATTAAGTCACACTGTCTGATGACTGCAAAATTTCGAATAACGACAAGAGAAATTGGTCTTCGATATAGACGCCTGGATCAATAGGAAGCAGTTGCTCAAAGAGGGGAAGTAGGGCTAATTGGTGGCCCAGTTTCGTCTCCAAACGAGACCCAACGCAATTGATTGTGAACCCTAGTTTAGTAAAACTTTTTTTAATGGCATCCGACTTAGGCAAGAGCTTACGTGTATTGATGGTCATATTTACTCCATGAGATCCTGTCCTTTTGATTAAAAGTATGATTCCTAATTAAGTTTAATTCCATCAACCAACTTTGGACTTGTGGTCTGTCACCCTACAGAGATGAACGTTAAATTGTTCCAACATCTCCATGTCATACACAATCTTGTGATGAACGATTATAATGACTTTATTCATTCATATTCACTCAGAAGTGATTGGTTATCCGATGAGGAATTAAATAAGTGAAATAGTGGTTAAAGCCACTAAAGCATTTAGTGAGATAGTGTACCTACTCCTGTCAAAGAGATAGTTTTGAGTGTACTACTGATACAACCCTTGACTGACGTATGGTCAAATCGGCGTATGGAGAGTGGACGGAAAGGCGAATGGAGTTAGACGAATGGGCGGATGGAGAGCAGACGGATCGAGAGTAGATGCATAGAGAATGAACGAATAGAGGAATGGATGAATGGACGAATGGACGAATGGACGAATGGACGAATGGACGAATGGACGAATGGACGAATGGACGAATGGACGAATGGACGAATGGACGAATGGACGAATGGACGAATGGACGAATGGACGAATGGAGGAAAGGACAAATAGATAAATGGACGTATGGGCAAATGAAAAGTAGACGGATGGGCGAAAGGAGAGGAGCGAAACGAGAGATTTTGTTAGAGAGTGTGATATAGGTTAAGTATTTTCGTGATGAAATGTCAAAAATATCACGAGAAGTTAATACGATTCACGCGTCGTCGGTCAGAAGTTCCACACATAAAAACGTAAAATAAAGTTTGTCGCATTAAGAGAAGGAACTTTAAGAAGGAAGGATAAGGTATCATTCCATGTACCACCTTCGTATGTTCCCTTAGTCAATTACTCGTCCCCGTAAAGTAGAATTAGAAACATAACACAAAAAAGCCATCAATCATTCATAGCATCTTATCCAAATGTGCAATCTCTGCAGACAATTGCCGTTGGATCTTATTAAGTCGCAGCACTCATCTAACGTGCAACTGAAATTAAGAAGAACACACATGCAGTGGATAGGATGCACTTGACAGCACACACGAGTACCTATGCATCGCGTTGTACTTAGGAGTTTAACCCGTGAAACATCTTCCTTGTCTTACTTTCAACTCTTCTTGCATATCAAGTTCATGGATTTTCCCCCATTCACCTGCATACTATTCCATGAATTTTCAGCTCTCTGTCCAAATGACAATCCTTGAATTATAACACCCACACACAACTCATGTTAATTCGATGCATTCCAAGCGCACTTTACCGCGCTTTAACAGCAAATTATAATAATAAGAAGAAGAATGAATCCAAAAAATCCATGTTGAATGGCACTCCTGCTACGATAGATACTAGATACTCACGTGAGCTAACGGAATGCAATTTCGCTAGTGTGTAGTGTACATTACGCGCAGCTGTTGTGCCAGTAGTGCCAATGAGTAACGTCAACCTATGCATGCCTAACGTCAACTGCACCTTTTAATAAAAAAAAAAAAAAATAAAAAATTCTTCAACAGACAAATGGACGTATCTATCTATCTAATGGTGCGCTCCAACGCCAAACGGTTATATGAATGCCGGGGTTTTTTTTTTTCTTTCTTTTGCTTCAACTTCTATCTTTTATTTGTTACCGTTGCCTAGTTCTTTCGTCTGCCCTCTCTCCGTATAGTGGGCCAAGTCGGATACCCTCGGCTAGGTTTTCTTTTTCAGGTTTAGCAAGTAAACAGAATATGGCTAGGTAATCTTTTTCAGGTCGCACCGCCAAGACACGAAGACTTGGTGTTGAACCAACACAATAACGCACACTTGTAGCTGCCGCGCCGTGGTAGATTCTGATGGTGAACGGTACTTTACTCATTATATAGCTACCATTAGATGGTTATAGCGCAAAAGATAAACACGAATAAAGCCAGCGTGCACAGGTGTACGCGCCATATCACCGTAAGATATTCCAAAAGGAATACACACACAGAGAGAGTGGGAGAGGAAGAGAATGAAACGATTTGGGCGATGTACCTATAGATACACAGATAGCGCGGGGATAAATCACAGCTTCACTTTAATTATTTGTAAACATGATAAAGAATAATCTGACGTTGACATATTAATTTCAATTATCGATGTGTGTTTGGTGAACAGAATCAAATATGTTTGTATACAAACGATGAGGAAGATAAGTGAGAAGAACTAGGTCAGGCAATGAGACTTCCATCTCATCTCAAAGCGAAGAGACTTAAAGCTAACACTGGAAGATATTTGAACTAGAAGATGGATTTGGCTATCAAAGTTTGATGGAATACAAGAGGATACTAAAGAAGGGCGATGAACTATCATACCTACAAGTTGCAGGACACGACAGCAAGTTTTTTGCATGTAGGACACCATAAGGGAAATACTGAAATACACCATAAGTGACAGATTGAACAGCGCCATTGATGGTACGGCAAGCCTTGCTGATGAACAGATGGTTTCTGCCATCGATGAGTCGTGAAGCTGGCCATCACGAGGAATGGTAAGAACGCTTTCGACCCTCTAAGTTAGAGCAACAACAGCCAAGAGAGAACCAGACTGCCTAGAGAAGATAATGACGGAAATACGATACTGGACTACGAAGCGTCAAAGCGACGTTTGGTCACAGGCCGTGTTCCACAAGGTTACGTACTAGATTCACTACTTCACAACATAATGTATAATGACTAAAGCAATGACGACAAAGACATATATAAGTAGTGCGAGTCAAGGGTAATGGTGGGCGATCACTCTGTAGTCTTCAAGGCTAAGCTCACTATAAATGCAAAGGATGACAATGTCTGTCCTGGCAAGGGTCGTGACAAATAACGACGAGCCCAACGAAAAGATAAAACTGTTCTTATGCAAAGTTGTGAGTTGTGACATTAACGATGCTCTATGACTCCTAATGATAGGCAGGTACCATGAGGACTAAGTCGAAGAGTAGGAAGATGAACGCAGTTTATCAATATCCAACGACGCAGTATGCATACTGGTTGGGATAGCAAGAAGAAAAGGAAGAGAGGTGATACAAAAGATGGATGGCGATACAACACCACCGAAAGGATTTAATTATTCAACCTTCCAAAGAAAAAGAAAGGCTGAGACATCAGAACTCCCTCCGCAGGAAGTTGGTTTAGTAATGAATGCGTTAATCCACTTTACTATCGGTTAAGTGTGGCAACATTTTAACGTGCCAATTCAGTCGTCTTCCAGGAAATCTAAGAAGTAACTAGAATAAGAACCTCAGCAGTTAGATGTCTTTATTCGAACAGCAATTCCACTCTTACTTCTATTCTCGAACTGCTTTTCCTTGAATACAGTCAATTAAGAAAGCATAGTCGTCTCCTTAAATGATTTCCATCCAATAAACTGGCAGCAAAAAATACCAACTACTTCCCCGAAATAACAGCAGACGAATGTCTGTCCTCGACACACTATATATATAAACGGATAATGGAATTTCAAATATCATCACAGCCTTCACTCAAAGTTTAAGGAATAAAACTTAAAAGCAATCCAAAGAGATCCAAGTCCTCCTTTATGGATTAGCTTATCCTTCAAAAACCATAAAAAACATTCCAGAAAAAAACGCACACACACACACCAAAAGGCTAACGGACATACTCATTAACTTGTATGGTATCGGTCAATTTATTGTTGGCAGGAAATGGATTTTCAATGAACAGGAAACGGCGTACAGGATGTTGTGGTTGGCTTTTGTTGAATGAAATGAATTGTGTGAGGGAGTTGGTGGTATCTATCATACGAAAATCGATCAATTTCGGTTTGAAATTTATTTCCAAGGACTTGAACCGGGTGCTGCTAAACTGAAGTGAGTTTAAGGATTTCTAGAGTGGTAGTCAATGTTTTCGATGGAAATAGCTGCGAGGATAAAATATCAAAAAGGTAAACGTGTTGAGTGTAAGTATGTTTTATTCTAATTCGAATGAAATATTTGTCTTTTAAATGGCAGTTGTCTACATTTGAATTAATAAAACTTGTCTAGCTCTGTGAGTGGTGATTAATTTCATATTGAGGGGCAGTTTTGCAGTGTTGAACATGTGTTCGAGAAACCTGAAGCAGTTTCCTGATATATGAGTGAGGTGGCATATCTTATTACTAGACTTTGATACGCTCTTGACTGTTCTCAGTGGCTGGACAACAAACCTTGGGTTTAATTCAAAGTCATGGTTTCAAGAAGCTCCAGTTGGGCAAAGTGAAAGCTGAAGTGACCCTCAACAGAGTGACTAGTAGCAAGACCAAAGCATAGGCAAAAAAAGGGTACAGACTTTAGTGGTATCCATCGGTATGAAACATATGATATGATATGCCACTGATCATAGGAATGCCACTGCCACTGCCACTGACAGAAAGACCAGCAGTTCCTTCGGTTGCACAGATTATTTTGCTGATCATTGCAGCATGGAGCAACTCATTTCGTAGCTCACGCTGAAGTTGAACTCAGTAGGAAGCTGGTCTTTTACCTCGGAAAGAAGAGTATTTATTTTCTGGCGATGTTAGTAAGGATAGGAGTAGGTAAGCCATGCTCTGGAGTTAGTGACAGTTCAGTTGTTATTCCGAGACAAGCAACTTTGGCATCACAAAAACAATTTAAGATCAAGACTTAATTGGATTTAAAAAGGGAAGCCATAAGCAGTGACTTGACTTCCTGTTAAGACTATCAGATACAGACTCATGCTAGGCAATGTCCAGAAGGCTGTTACCTGCTTTTAGAACTTTCAACTGCTAATGAATATCCTTTGATGAAACCATGAGTTTGATCCCGATTTCATAGTCAACTTCTTGATCCGCTTGACCGTGGAGAAGCTACATTTTATGGGCCATCTTCTTAATTGCCTTAGATTTTGTTGAAGTCCAAAACCCATTAAAATGAGGGCTTTTTCTCGCCTCGAAACAAACATTTTCTAGAACACTTTCGACTGCATGTAATCGACTCCCAATCCAATTGCCATTTGGGCGGTACTGTCGCATAACATACGAGTTTAGGATTTTAATGCTTCATGACCCACATTCAACTATTGGACGTGATGTTCATGCCAAAAAAAAAAAATTGTCACAATGCAACACATAGCGCCGGAAAAGTAAACCATCGAAGATTTACGAGCCACTAACTTTCGTTGGCTCGAAAAAGCTTTTCAGAATTTCAATTCATAAGGTCGAATGTAAATTGGAAAAAAATGAGTTCACTTTTTCCCCCTCGACAAGCATTGTTCAGACTTTATAATCATTTTTTTTTATGAGCCAAGAGCACATGTGGCCTCCGCCAAAGAAGTGAAAAGAAAGCATTTCCTTCCGCGAACATTCAGACACAAGATACAACTTCAACTGGTTGTCTCTTGAATTTCAAAAGAAGCAGCACACATAAGGGAAGTTGCCTAACCCTGTGTGGTGTTTGTCTTGAATTCTTGTTCTCCTCCTCATTCTCGTTCATTCACTTGAACTCGTCTGCATTGGGTTCTGTGTATAGTGTTTCGCCCATTTTGGTGTGCGCAGCCTCGTGGTGGAATGGTTCCACCAAAAGATATCTTCAAGAGGAACGGTTGCATGGATACACTCTTGTGGGGAAGTGGGACATTATAGGGTCAAGGTTATTACACTGCACTCCAACACAGACACAGACAGAGGCAAGTGCAGAGAGGAGACTCGCGCGTTCACAGCTAATTTGTACTAACAAGGCAAATCCGTTGGTTCATCAATTTGCTTTGATGTCGTCGTCGTCGTCATTGTCGCGCTCTTCGTAGTTCCTCTTCTGGTGCGTTCTAGTTTTAACTGTGAACTAAAAGTAGAACGTTGAGTAGTAGATGTTGGTTAGAGATACATATATGAACGGAGTTATGATTTCATACATCATTAGCATAGCTGCTAGCTCCATGACGAACATAATTGTAATTGCCAGATCCACTTCAAGTCAAGCGGATACAAATTCAAGAAGATGATGTATGAAGAAGTATGAACTTATAATTGCTTCAAGACATTGCAAAGTCTCTAAGTAGTTCAGAGTAAATGATGTAAATATAGACTCTGGTTGTCGCTATGAGGTATAATAGACTGTAAACACTTACCACAAAATGGTATTCCTTCCGGCATCCATGTTCCCTTGTCACATACCCTGCGAGCAGGTCCAAGTAATTCAAACCCACGTTCACATGAGTATGAAGCAACAGTGCCGTGGGTTAGATTTAAATCCGAAAACACTACCGAACTGTGTGCTGGAGATCCAGGAAAACTGCATGTTGTCGATTGATCTGAAATGGAACAAGAGAAAATGGGTGATTAGTACTAAAGATGGTATTTTTTACACAAAACATATGACAGCCGAGGCTCAAAACTCTCAGAAATGTACTTAGCTAATGCTAATGCTTTGGCAACACTTTCTAGCGGAAATCAATTTGACAGTTGATTGTGCTCAGTTCGGTTTACCATTTTACTATACAGAGCTACTCTAGAACAGGGCCTGTAAATTGCGCAAATTTATTTCGAAATTCGTGATTCAGTTGACGAAACTTATCAGTAGGACACTTAAATATCTAGATAGTTAAGTAGTGACGATGAAAGACTAAGGGAAGACTTGCAATGCAAATTGCCTTCTTATAGTCGGCACTTTGTTTGAGCACAAAGAATAGCTCAAAAATGAACTGGGTGTCACCTGACAGGCCAATAACATCCAACCAAATTATGCTAAAGTCGCTGTTTTGAATATACCTTTCTTATGGTCATAATTGTGATAGTAGCAGCTTATGCAATCATCACTGTGGTTATCACTTGACAGAAGCTCCCACGATACAGGAATGACTAGGACAAGAAACATTTTTGACACTGACAGCTGTTTACCGGTCAAAATCTTGACGCTCCTCCGTGGAGCGATATGAGTCGTTTTATGCTTGAACAAGGTTGGGAAATATTAAAAACTTATTTCCAAAGTGAGTGCTGTGTAGCCCAAACAGAGCGTTTTTTGAAAAGAAATTTTGCCCGAAATGAAGCACCCACCGCGCAGTAGGCGCACAGCAGGTACGCAAGTTTGTGCAAAAAGTTTGTGAGACTGGTATGCTAGTGGCCAACACTTATGGTCCCCGTCTTCGTACAGTGCGCATAAGCGAGAATGTAGCTGCTTTCGGCGAGGAAAAATGAGGCTGGGAACAACGTTTCGTTAAACAGTAGGCGTTAGAGTCATGCTAACCGACTTTTTTTTTAGTGAAATTGAAGACATGGATTTGGACGATCCCTGGTTCATGCAGGATGGCGCGTCATGCCACACAGTCCATGCCACAATGTATCTTTTGAGCACCAAATCCCCGAATTGTGTTATCAGTCGTCTTGGCGATGTTTAGACCTTTTTTGTAAGCAACCATGAAAGACCAATGTAATGCCAACAATCTCGAAACTATTCAAGCTCTTAAGGCCAATATCATCCAAGCAATCCATGAACTACAATCCTATATTTTTGGTGTACAAATATGAAAGAAAGATGAAGCTAGTAGAATCCTTCAAAAGCACACAAGTACCAGAGTATGTCCCATAGAATTCAAGACTCAAATCCCACCCGAATGTGCGTTCACCACGTGCATATGTTTGTATTAGTAATGTAGCATACGATATCAGTTTAGGGTATAGGAACTACACTGAAATTGGAAAATGAAAACGAGGTGATGCAATGCTTTTCCAAAATCAATACTCTTTCGGAAAAACACCGCATCTTTCTGTAGAATCACCATGATTATTGCTGTGTGCTTTGAATACATACTCTGCAACTGAGCCAGTTTATTTGAAATCTCAAAACAAATTTTGATTAAAATTTGAATAGGCAACCTGTGACCCAATGGATCCACCTACAGCTAACGGAGTTGAGTTTTGAACGGAAGTTTTCGCCTGCCATTCACCATCTGCCCAACAATTCATAACAAATGACTAAAAATACTCACTCATATCATCAGCTCAAAGTTTCCCAAGAAACACCCACATGAAGCAAATTAAATAATCTCAGCTAACACACCCAGCCTGAGGAATGTATCTTAATGCCCAACCTAAGTTTTAACAACCAATCGAATGCCATAAATCGTATCTCCTTCTCATTATTCTAAAATCTAATTTGCAAGAGCTTTGCCATACATAAAATAGAGACAAAGCATCCGATTGACAGAAAGATACATAAACATCTTTCAAGGAACAACCAGAGTGACGATCACGTCAGAGATCTTCATGCACACATCCACTTTGCGCCGCGTTATTAAGTCGATGATTAGTCAAACAACAAGGTAACCAACGGGCTTTCAATTCTTTATGCAATACTTGTCCAAGGAAGCCTTCCATTCAGGTTCCAAAGAATAGCACAGCATGCTAGCTAGTCGCTAAAAGATGGAAGCATTCTTGGGTGCATGTAATGGACATTGATTTACAATGCAAGATTGGAAACACCAGCATGGTGGTGCACCAATTCGCTGAGCATATAGTAAAGTTGAGTGACTTGCTGGACATATAAAACAATTCACCTAGAGTATAGTTGAAGTATCTAAGGCTACTGAGGCGGCCGACCGACCGTTTGGATAAACTTGCTTTTACCGCATACCAAGTGCTCGTTTGCCGATACAAATAGATAGTTATTGTTATACAACCAACAATTTCATAACGGTCAAATGAAAATAGAAATTACACTCGCTTCGTTGTGGCTGTTGTTGCTGTTGTGGTTCTTGCTTTTGTGTCCCATTTTAGGAGATTACACTGTTTCCTGGTATGACAGCTTTCAACTAACTCAACAGGAATAGTGGGGCTCTAAATGCAGTCAAAGAGTTGCTAGAGTGGTGGCGAATCTAATCAGCAATTTGGACAGCAACTATACAGCGATTGAGATTATTTTTAATTAAAAGGTCTTGAACCATGCTAGACCCCTAAATAGAGATCTACCAAGAGTAAAAGTGGTACTAGCCTTTTGCAATGCGAAGTTATAAATATTTATCAGTGAGTTTTTTGAGCTGACCTACATAGGAGGCCAAAAGAGTAGCTTGGCTTATTGAAACCTTACGGACTGCGTCCTGGTTACAAATTGTGCAAGAAGTCTTATTGGGAGCACCGATGGGGTCAATAATGATTCTACGTTTTGGATCCACAATTTAACTTAAGACTTGTCAGTGCCTCTACTTTTAAAGCGAAACACAAGGAAAGCTACAGGCATAGGAGGGTTTGAACAGACTCGACCTGTAGCAACAAATATAGGGGAAAAATGGCAGCTATTCTCAACAGCGCTTTGCGAGGCAGGATTACCGAAATCGATAGCCATTTAGTGAGAAGGACTCGACAACTCGACAGGACATTAGTGTTGGAACGCATTGACGCACTATAACGTGTGCTGTCGTCTCAAATCTTGCGAACAATAGGCTCAAATCCTCACACTTTGATGTCGAGTTTGATTGCTATTATTCAGCTCCTGCTTGGCTAAGAACAAAGATCTGCAAATAAAATGTTCTGGCAGACCATCCGCCGACTCAGAGAAAGGAATTTGAATGTTGTCAAAGGAGTCAATGAAGGTAGGTAATATTTTACATATAGGGAGCGAGCATTTTTCAGACTTCCTCAATCCCAAACATGTCACTGGCAATGAGAAACTTATAGTCAAGTGTTGGACGGGTAATAGTTCCACGGAGGAAGTTACTTTGGTGATCAAGTTGGTAAAAGTTGGCAAAACTTCGGTCGTGAAATCCGGCTAGAAATACTTAAGACCTATCGTAAGGACAGAATGAAATGGCTTTCGTTTGTCATTAAAGTGACCTGTAAGTCGGGTGAAATACTTTCTTCAGAAGGACGCACCAACTACAAAGATATAACCCTCCCTAGAAAAATATTTGCTAAGGCATTAGAAACTCGTCCCAGAGCTGTGGTCGAAGGTTGTTTGGCGAATGAACTATGCATAAGTACAACTGACCAGAGAGTATGCCAAAAAATGTTTGTAGATTTGGAGAAGGCATATGAAAAGGTTCTTTGAAACTCTGGAGTGTACTATAGGAGTATCGGATTGATGGTTCATTGGTAAGGAAGATTCACACTTTAAACTGCAGAAGCTGTATTCACGTAAACGGTTTTCCAAGGTTTGTGACTTGTCTCCTCTCCTTGTGTCGAAAGTCGAAAGTAATGGTCGTTTTTAGAACGCCAAATCAGCTTCGTTAATCTTTTATAAGGAACTTAGTGTTGAGAAAAATTGCCGGTCATTAACTCGGTATATGTTATGAATGACTGAAGGTATAATCTCACGAATAGAAGCTATCGGCATTAGGTTCCTTGGCGGTGTTTTTGGTATAATTGGTAGTGATCGAATGCTTAACACCAGAGCATACATACAAAGCACTCAATAATGAGAAGATTCTACGTTGGCCCACAAACCGGCTTCCAAAACATGTCGTGGTTGCTCCTTGGTAGGCCTAAAAATAGATGGTGAAATCACAACCTCTTTTGAACGTCTGACAATGCTTCCTAAAAGGTCCGTTGCTCTTCCGTTACAGCATAAAACTAAAGAGAAATGTATACCGCCCACAATACGTATAGGTCTTAGGCGCTTGATTCTCAAAGGATTGCTTATGGCAATGTTTTGTTCTGTCTGCACGTTACTTTGTTCGCCCATCACGGTGAAGCTACTGCACGAAATCATACAGACTGCTGGGAGTTTTATTTCTTAGCGTTTAACTTAAAACTTGGCATATTCTTTATCGTGATCTGTTGATTCGAAGCTGAAATATACGACAAATTTTAAGTCCTGTTCAACTATTATACATTTTCTATATGACCACATTGGAAATTTAGGTTATTTAGAGACAGCGCCATCTCGTAGGCAATTTATTGTGCAATTATGGCGCTAGAAGCAATTTAATTTGCTGCTGCTAAGTGTACAGTGGTCAGAAACTAGCTCCTCGCTTTCCAGTCAATCTTTCGTACTGGTTAAAAATAATGTAGTCAATCATTGGGCGCTTCTGGAGTGAATCCGATTCTGGCTTTTAGAAGCTTAAGCCAGCTTTTATTAAAATTAATTTCTAATCATTGTTGGCGCCGGTAACCAACTTTCAAACGTGTTCTTTGAAACTTAAGTTTATTGTGACAGACAGTGTATTCTAGTATTGTGGAACAGGCGCGCAACAATCCTGCTAGAATCACGCTGGCTTTGAGTACCGGCATGAATTCCCGAATTTGATTGCTCTATTTTCGAAGAATATTGAATGCCTCCCTCACTTCCATTCTAACGTTTTATTAAATAAAACCGATACATCTTACAGTATCCGCAAAGAGTACAACAAAAAAAGCAGAACAATTGCGCGTTCCGTTACGATGCGCATCCGTAGGTGAGATTTATAGTAATTTAGACGCAAGTGCTTACCTCGGAACTAATAATTATAGCAAAAAAGGTAATGATACTCCCTATCCTAACCTTTTTTTTTTCTCCAAAAGAAATTAAAGAAAAAAAATACGACTTTTTTTTTAAAAAAGAAAACCCCATAGTAGTAGTATAACTCAAATTTCTTATTTCCCCAGCTCAGGCTAGCCAGGCGAATGTACGGCGAATGCTCAAACCTATCAGAGCATGACGAACAATATTCATCGGATAAAGTATCTTTTTTTTTCTGTTTTTGCTTTGCAACAACTGCAGACTGTATGAATGGCGCTTGCACCTGCAATTTATGCGTTACCAGCCAGCGACGACCAGCAAAAGGGAAACCATTCATTCAAAAGATTCGCAGTTGCAGTGCTCAAATAAAAAGATACAAAATTTCACTTCTACTACAGCCCTCTGGACTGTGCATGGACTTTGTCAAGGTTGCCGATTTCTCTTTTCTTTTTGTTGATAGAAATGCTTGATTTAACAAATAAAAAAAAGCCACGATTAGCCAGATGACGTGAGAAAGTATCTATGTATCTATTGATTCAAAAAAAAAAAAAGGTCTTCTGATCTCTAAGGTCTAATCAATAAAAGAAAATTTTGTCACATAAATTCTAAATTAACATAAAATATAGAATCTATCTGTTTGTGGCTGACCTACTTTTGGGTCAGGTTTTCTTTGAAAAATTGAATAATCTCCACCGCTAACGCATTCGATATTTTGCTGGCGTCGTTGTTGTTGTCGTTCTGCTTTGGCGACTAGTAGTATGCAACCAGTTAAATAGAATCAAAGTAACTTGTTTTAGCTGTGGATCTATAGCTTAAACTGCCGTCCGTCCGTTCTTTTTCTTTAACTATTTACCTATTTTTTTTTTTTTTCTTTGAATAACGTTCTCACATCCGAGCGCACACCACACACATGTTGGTGGCGCGCGGTCGCCTTAACCGGTCTTGGTTTAGTCGCATTCCGATATTAATCGATGTTTGTATCCATGAATTGCCATAAATTCCAAAGATCTTTATTTTACGAGCAGGTACCTGTGCATATAGTTACATTGCTTTCAGATCAAATTGGTTTCGGATTGGACCTCTTGTGACCACAACACCACCACCACAACCAAAGTAACAAGAGAAAGAAGGCCTAGATCCCACATGATGCTCGCTCGAAATGAGAGTTAGGTAATAGCTACAAAATTTTAAGTAGAACAATAACTGTAGGTTTTGAATTTATCTGCGCTTGTTTGCCAATTCCGTTACGCAGATTATTCATTTTTGTGGTTTGGTGGCTTTTTTTTTCGAGAGAATCCAAATATTGATTCAGCATATTTTAAAAGTGTAGTCCGCTTTTGGAGATCTCAAGGGAATTGTTATAAAATAGGGCATGGGGATTTTTTTCGCATTCGCTTGGGTATTATTTAAGAGTTTTTGATTGAGAATTAGATTATATCATGAGATCGGAATAAATTGAGAGAAGAGTTAGAAAGAAGACAAGATATTGTCACTAAAGAAATTAAAGGCAAGTTTGGATCTAAAAAAGTCTGCAAAGAGACGATGTTTTAAAGCTTTAAGTACACCAATCTTTCAGATGCAGAGTCATGACCTTTTGGAAGGTTGCTTAGGGTCGGTGTCTTCACCGCAGATATCTGAGCGTTAGAGAGTTACTTTGAAAAAGGAGATTAGTCAAGATTCTATACGAATGTATCTAAGATTTGATGGCCCACCTTCTGTGATCAATGGGATCAAGAGCGAACCTTTAGGGCAAAGTCTTTGGATGATCCCTAAAGAAGATCTAAAGAAGAGTGTAACCTATGGTCCATACCTGCTCAACGACAGACTGTATATCTTTGCCGATTCACTGTATTACTTGCACTTATGATTATAAAATCTGGAAAATAATGTCTACTCCAACAGCATATTAGATAGCTTAATATGTGGCAACCAGGCACTCCACAGTATATTGGAGTCTGTCGTGGCCCATAGACGGCCAAGGTCTAGCTTCTCACAGCTACACGTGTTGTGTACATTTCTGGAGGAACCAACCTGATGAAACCAAAAATTGTATGCCGTTTTTGTAAGACAGAGGGTTTTTGACAGGCTGACAGTCATACTATTAGATGTTTGTCAGATGCTTGCAAGCGATGGGGCCGTGAGAAGAGACCGATTGTCCTTTCCGGGATTCGCACGCTAATTCAACACACTAACCACTGAGGTACGACACCATGGACGAGCAACCAGTAGTACGTAGTAGTAGCTTACGACGACCACAATGTCTGCGTTTGCTGATGATCAACCGATTAGCATTGTGGATGGAGCTAGCGCCAATTGGACTGCTAAATATAAATACTAAATAGTGGGCTTACAAACTTTTTCTGCCTCACTGATCCAATGCGTCGGGGCTTAGTAAATCTAAAGGATTACTCGTAAAAGTAGATCGGAGTTCTTAACTTAGACAGGGAAAGCATTTAGAAGCTGGAGAGTTTCCTAACTGGCCTTGGTTACCACCTTATAGAAATGTATCTGTGCCAGGAAGAGGATTTCCTGTAAAGCCTACATGGGGACAACACATATTAAAAATATAGCCTCATTAAGGAAACGTATTCTCAACAAGAAAATACTTACGCCTATGGAACTGAACAGCTCCACTACTGCAGACAAGTCAACTTTCTTGGTGGCATGTCTTGTAGGCTCAATCGATCCCATCATCATGGAGAATAATACTCGGTGGTACCATATGAATAGCCTACGTCCACCAGACAGCACCCAGCCGTAATAAAGGAACTACTGAGGGTATACTCCTTATGTCCCTGCCCGAATCTCCAATATGCCAGGAACAAATTTCTATGCAATTATTTCTTCTATCATCTCGAAGAGCCTTCCAGCATAACAGCTGACAAGTGTTGGACTTTATCAAATCTCCATGCTGTCTTCTTTGGGATTTTCACAATTAGTCGATACCTTAGAGTGGCAAGGACTATTTCTCCTCGCTAAAACACATTCTTTACCTAACCTACTAAGTTGTGAAATAAGATAATGCATACAATTTTATTGGTGAAAAACTTTCTCACTTTTAGTGACTGAGATTTGCCTCAGCTGACAAAGTATTAAAGAAATATTTTGTTGGTGAGTTTTTTTCTCACTGATGGTGAGTATTACTTTATTTGGAATCATTTACCGTTTTATTTGATAGCAACTTCAGCAAAGAAAATTTGCAAGAAAGATGATGTTGAGGCATAAACGAGGTAAGTCTAAACTCTTATGTAGGGAACCAAATTGGTATAAAGTTCTCTTTGAAACCCTTAAAGGTAACGACATTACAAGCTTTCCTAAGAATGGAACCTCAATCCACTTGCGACGCTTAGTGTAGATAGCGTCACATATGTAGAAGAATTTTTTCTTTTAGTGAATATGAAGCCATGCCATGAAATTTTCCTGCTTTCCATATGACACACATGCTGATTCAAAAAAGTGTATTCTTCACATATTGAATATTTATTGTATCTATAGGTATACTACCAATTAAAATAGGCAATAAAATGTCCTGTTTTTTCCCCCAATTTATATCAATAGAGCCAGACCAACAACCTCCATCGATTTATTGCCATGGGTGTTTTCTGGTCGATACTTTATGCATCGCTGGAGCAGTAGTTGTTTGCGAATTAATCGTCGATCAATACTAGGAGAATACACGGATGGATGCCCTCGATGGAAATAAACCCTCGCAGCATTTCACTTTACCAGCGAAACTCTTTGAGAGTATTGGACTCATACTCATATGTGTGTGTATATTGAATTTTGTTGAATTCAATGCCACAGACCATGGGGCCCTTAGCTAAGAGGATATTCATATTTGTGTATACAATTCGGAAAAATAAGGGTAAACCTCACATTTGGGTGGACGTACATGTATATAGAGCCTAAACAATGGATTTATTTCATGCAATTTATGCAAAATTATTTGACATGGGCTGTGCTTAGAAGGATTTTCAAATGAAATACTTGTAAAAAGCACAAGGATGATATGATGCTGTGTCAATGCGCTAATGATAAAAAACACTTTAGGTTGCCAAGAGCATTAATTCTGTTTGGCAGTATGTACTCGCTTGGGACTCATTAGGTGCATTGCCTAAGGAGCACTTGTTTTTGGTCCTTTGGAGTTTATGAAAGGAAATTTGAAACAGCTGAGGCACTAACACGCCTGTCAATCAATCTGTCAAAACTGTGTAACTTTTGAACCGCTTATAGTTATACGCTTGCGGCTTGACTGGATAGTAAAAGGCTCAGTGGATGTTGATATGCAAATAGTTTAAAGAGAGTGCTCCCATTAGCATAAAGTTTGTGCATACCAGCTTTCAGTGGACTTAAAAATACAAGAAGACTTCTTGGTCTAGAACTTGGTTGGTTTCAACGGTTTCAACCGGCCCTCGGTGAGGATGCACTTTAGACGAAGACTAGGTCCATTGTGCCGCCGATGTGTAAGGTTGGTGGGTTATCCTCTTACTTTGGGAACCATTTACTCTTTAATATGGAGGAGCCAATGTTCTTGAGATGGTTTAGTTCGTTGAACAGGTATTCACTTAATGTGGCCTTTCTAATGTTGGCGAGTGCGGGGATCTTGCATAGGCTATAGTAAAAATATTGGTACCATGAACACCCCTGCTTCTAGGGATCAACAGAGTGCCACTCTATGCCTCAAATTGAGTGATTTGAGCTCCTCTTGGTGAGTCGGTACTCTAACTTTAAGCGCTTTCATACCAACTTCTATGTCATTGAACTTAAGGGAGTGCGATGACATGATTTGAGGCCAGTCATATGAGCTCTCCTCGACTACATGATAAATATGAGTAGTAGCTTGTAGTGGATATGGTGCTTCAATGATCCTTTCCGGTGAGTATGTAGAGTTCTTAACGTATAATATGCCGACTGGTTGTCAGAAGTTTTCTACTTATACGAAGAGCTGAAAAGACGGCGAGGAAGAAGGGGAAATTATCATCCTTATGGACGCCATCAGGCCTGAAGATGATCAAACTATCTGGGAGCTATGCTCGACAACAGACTGAAATTTGAAGCACATGTCGAGTATTATTGTAAAAAGTCACAGTCAGCGTTTCCCCAGATGCCAGGAGAATTATCCACTGCGGAGTCGGAAGCCCCGTCTTTTCCTTACTTCGATCTGGACGGGGGCACTCTCGCCGAACGACAAACTCTCGCTTGTTTAAAGGCACAGCACCAAAGAGTTTCAGACAAAGTAACTTGTGCCACAGACGGTATTGTCACAGACGGTATTGGTATTATTAGACATCAATGAGGATAAAGGATGAAGCAACTTCTAGTGCAGATAGAGATCGTCCAGAAGAGCAATCATCAGAATAATGAGGACTTTTGGTAGTAACTTCTTCTGGACACAGGACAACTATTGTTGCCACTCTATGTTAACATAGACCAGTAGCAGTATGCATATAATTCGAAGATGGAAACAACAGGCACAATGAGTCCAAACTTCTGGTCTCAGTGGTCAGTGATTTTAATAGCCATAAAGTAACCATCTGTCTCACAATACGCACATCACAACTTGTAAAGTGTCATCAAGGATCTGGATCAATGCTCAACACTTAAACAACCACTTCAGTAAAAGTCAACATCTTAAATACCGCTCAATCTCTGGCTTAAATGCCACCATCTTCCGCACTAAACCCCCCCTTTTTTCCACAAACCATTTTACAACTATACTGCAGGTCAAATCGTTAAATCTTAAACCCCGTCACCGTACAATTAAACCAATTTTTTTTTATAAATTTTCATCTCAACCTACTTCGATCCGAATGCGATAAAAACACTTTATACTTTTATTCACAAAAAAATTAGAGAAGGTCGCTAGGTCAAATCTCACAAAGCGATAACGATCAAAGTATCTAATTCGTTTTAAGCTTTAAATTAAGTCGTTAAACTTACCATTAAGATTGCTTTTAAATTTATCACTAAACGAAAGTAAAAAAAAATGTATATAATTCAAAGCAAACTAAGGAAAGTGTACGCTTTCATTGCACAATTAGGGTCGTTAAAGCTTATAACTTTCCCATCAAACATTCTTTACTTATTATAGGCGTGCGTTAATAACAATAACTTCAAGTCAATGCGTAAGAAGCAATAACCATTGTGTATGACCACTTAACTTTTCGAGTGACACACATGGTGGCCCGGTTAATTTTTTCCAAAAAAAAAAATAATAATAAAAAGTAAAAGTGAAAGCCCCACAGTATTTTCCGTGGAAAAAAAAAGATACAAAAAAATGGAAATTCACTTGAGAATGTGTAATGTAATAGGTAACGAATTTTACTCTTTTTTTTTTGTCGTTAATGGTGGGTACATTGACATTGTGATTACATGGGCGCTTTGAGCTGGTAAGTGAAATAAAGACTATGTATCAAGCCTAAAGCGAGATTGTCACTAATTTGTCATAAATTAACGACTTTTTTTGGAAAATTTGTTTCTTTTTTTCGTGAATCTGTAAATGACTTTAATAGGATTAGACTGATGGTTAACTTTGTGGTGAGCTTAATCCCGTGTGGGAATGTGCGGCGATAGTTTGTCCCCCCCTGTTGTGTGAGCTAATTAAATGTAAATTATCATTGGAATGTGTGGTTTTGTGCTGTTGTGCAACCAATTGGTATGGACTTTATGCTTCAACTCAGATTGGATCTAAACTGATGTTCCACATAACTAGCATAGGAAATTGGTAACTTGCGTTGAAATGGGTAAAAGTTGATGGAAATACTGTCTAGGCCATGGGTGTTCAGCCCACGGACCCTTGCATCAACAAAGATGATGTTTAAGTTCAATGATAATACTTTTGGCAGAATTGCTGCTTGTGGTTACTGCTTAAGAAAGGATGCCTAGATAGCATTTGCTTCTAATTGGCGGGTCTCTTAAGACGAGTAAATACCATGACAGATCCCTCTGTATTCGATTCAGTATTCAGTAAACAAAAGGCTAGTCCAGGGCAGGTGTTCTCTACTATTTCATCAAAAATTTTGAGGAGCGCTTCCTTCTAATCATCGATGACGCGTTGAATAGTACTGGCTAAGGCCCAATAGCAAGAGCATTCAGTAGCAGAAGTTTCGGAGGTTCGACCAAGCTGAATATGTGACTCTTATCACAGTCCTACTGGAAGATCCGTCGTATGAAAATCTATAATTGGATTAATGTGCTACCATCTCTACAAATTTCTGGTCGATCTTCAGGCATTGAGCTATATGGCCACTAGTAAGCATCGTAAACAATATCCAGCGTCCTAAAGGTAATTTTACTTAACGACTTATAATTATGTAACAGCGCAGCACTCTTTATCCACCCTCTGTCAGTATTTACTCTAGCGTCGTCAAAGAAACGACAAAACAATGCCAGAAAATTTGTTGAACTGACTGAAATTTCATCGGAAACTCTGCACATCCTGGGCAGATTGATATGGCCTCACTGCATTTCTAAACAAACGAATCGTGCTTACTCCAAAAATGCACCTCCTTCTGCCTCATTTTCCCACGAAAATAGCAGTTCTGCCCTGACTCAGTGATTAGTGCGTTGGACGCCTGTGCATGAGGTTCCAAATTCGAATCCAAAAAAATACCACGTAAAGTTTTTTCACGGCCCCACCTCTTGCGAGTGTCTGGCAAACATTCAAGAGTAAAACTGTTATGGGAAAGCTTCTGGAAACCCCACTGCCTTGGCCTTCTATGGGCTGCTTACGGCTTAATATCTATTTCTTTTTTAGAAACCCTGTTCTAGCTGAGGTGTAGTATGTGATATCGCATCCGCCGCAAACCACTTGAACACAATTTGGCTTTGGAAAAACTGAACGGTCATACTGATTAGATAGAGCCGCTTGTCGGCTATTTGCCGATAATAAGATAATTTGAAGCCAGTAAAATAAATAAGCCAGAAGCCAGTGGGCCTAAAAAAAGCGAATAACTTCGTTAGCACTATCATATCTCTTATTTTATTGTCCATTGACCACAAAGAGGAGACTAATCCACCTCACGTGAGTCCAATTAACCTCAGCGGAAACTTTAAAATTATAATCAAAGACACTATTGAGGTTTATGAAGAGTCTTACTCTTGTTTCTAGTTAACTATTGAGCCAGGACAATTGATTAGTCATAGTGTAATAGAGTTCTGTATTGTATCGTAGGCTCTATACTTAACTTCGCAAATGAGATTCAGTGAGTAGATATAACCAAGACCAACTCTCTTCCCAATCGATATTTCTATAAGCTAAAAAGGCAATTTATGAGCTGACTCTGTTAATCATCCCAGTCCTTCTGTGCAGAGGTATGTACTTTATCTCAATAGGATAAGACTGCCTTCGCGCCCATCGACTACTTGGGAAACCTTTCCTTTAGAGTGATCTTTGGTCGCATAGATGGCGAGTATAGAAAGTGCAACTGTAAGACATGTGTATGTAATAACATTGACTTAGCCATTGATATTCAGGCAGATGAATCCCCAAAGGGTAGATGGTGTTATGAAAGGCGATGGTACAAAAGTTCGATGGATTCTTGCGACACTAATTATCCGTTCTTATTCGTAGCCAAGCATACCTCCACAAGTAACAAGAATAATTGAAAACTTCGTACTTTAGGTACTCCCTCAGGCGTTAACATTTTTCCTCCCGGAAATAAAGACATCCCATAGCTAAAAACAGAGGTTAAACTGCGCTCTTAACAGCCAACTAACAGTCAGTCATTTATTGCCTAATTATACCAAAGCAAAACGTTGAAAGCAATTCTAACCCCATATTAGAGCTGGCGTTAATTCCTTCCATAATAGGGTCCATCTAAACATTCGAAAGTAAACCAAAAACCACTCAAAAAGTGTGCTTTCAATTTTTATCTGATATTCTAACGTTTCCCCGCATACAATGAGACACTCTAAAAGGGAATCTAAAAGATCATTTTCACTTGCTCCTCATAAAAACTAACATCCCAATTTGTCATACAATTTCCCCCAAAGAATTATGATCACATTACCTTATCTGAACCAATCAAAAAAGATCCATAAAAAAAAAGTAGGAAATAAACTACTCTCTGTACCAACTGAAACTTGTTCTTGTCATCATCGTCGTCGTCTAGAAAACTGGGTCAACAAAAATGTTTTATGCTCAAAAAGAAGAAAATTTATCAAGCGGCATAATGACGTAGTAAAATTTGATTATTAAAATTCACAGCCGTAAACATAAGTTCAATATACTTCCACAACCAAAATGAGTTCATCGACTGAGCCGAACTCGAAATGATAACTCCTCTTTTCTGCCCTAATAGATGAAATGTCATTAATTTAATGAATATTCATTCGAAAGTCAAAGAAAAACAAAAAAAAAAAAAAAAGTTCGTACGCCAACTCTTTCGTTTTCATACTATTTTTTTTTTCCAAGAGGGAAAATCTTTGATTGTAAAACTAGTCTCGTTGAGTTAAAAAACATATAACAACCGTTAGTGAATCAAATAAAAAAATATATACAGAACCTATTACGTATCACTAAATCGTGGTGATGTACGAGCAATTTATGCAAATGAATCACAAACGCGGTCGCTTCGGGTGCATTTTTATGTATAAAACTTTGTTTAGATTTATTGTTTTGTATCCCCTTCTTATCTGCATATATTCATATTATTTCTCCCTCCTTTTGAGTCTTTCTATTATTATTTCTTTTCTGAATTTCAAGAAGCATAAAGTGAATCAAAGATAGGTACACACACTCGGATATCTGATCTGATGTAAGAACGGTAGGTTGGGCATTCATGCAAGAAGTATAGTGTTACCAATTAGTGCGCACATTTTTAGAGTTCAATGTGAGAGAATGTGTATACCTATGTACAAGAGAGAGCACCTCAAATTACGATGGGTATTTTTTCTCCTTCTCTAATTGAAATATGATACTGTTATAGAGATGCAGTCATATTTAGTGTATCCGTAAGTTATGGTAGCACATTCAATGTTAATGTACGACTGACAACAAGTGCCGCACCAAGTACTTAAGATCATAAAGTCCCTCTCAAAAAAACGTATCTTTATTTAATAGATACGACGGCAACTAGGTCAAACGGTGAAAATGTGTCGAAGGCCCACATAATTTTTTTGCAAACACAAATCATGTAAGGTGCCTCCAAGCTGTATCTAGGTTATGCCATTTAACCATAATGATTTATGAATAAAAAACTAATAGTACATATGTGGTTTCATAAATGGGCATTCCGTACGACCTTCGGTTAGATATTTCGATCACGAATCTGCTGGCAACTCCTAGCCCGTGTCTAACTTACAGTTTAATGAACTCATTGTTATTTTGTTACCGTTTTATGGGTCTTGTTGCATTGCAAAGAGTCTTTCTGTGATTAGATCACAGTATGCAATGCAAGTTTCGTGATTTTGACTAGTCCTTGACAGCTCGCTTCACTGCGTGTCTATAATTTTGTTTTACGTCATAGTGAATTGCAGGCACGTAGTGCCTCGAAATTTTAAATGAAAATTCAATAAAGGACCGCAGATAGATGAGCGGAATGTTCGAACAAAAAAACAAAAACGTGACAGACAGATTTTTTCGTAATCGATTGATGTTCGATATGCTAACAAGCCCCTATTTGCTGTACGTTCGTTGCTTTGTATCTCTTTCAAATTGTATGTGGGTTAAGCTTAAATGTTCGCAGATGAAACTAAGTTTGATTGCAAATTTTAACAAGTGAAAGACAAAAGATTTAAGCCATGAATACGGTGACAGATTCAGGCCGAATGGCACTGAACATCAATTAAAATGAGATGTCGTAAGCGCTAGTTGATGGGTTGCTTCCTTGTGGTAGGAGGAAGGTTTCGCAATGATTTTTATATGAAGGAAGGTACTTGTACGTGTACCACTCAAGCTACTGTGAAGAGAGTTTCAAGAGTAATAGGCTTACATGGATATTCTTCTGGTATAAGTAAGTCCTTGTCAACAGCTACTTCTAACCAACCAATAAAGGTCCAAAGAAGGTGCCCTACCTACCTTGCTCAGCGGCAGTACAATGAACCTTTTTTAGTCTAAAAGGAGGGTCAAGAACTGAGGTAGGAAAAGAGTATCAAAATCCCTGCAACACGATTTGTACTTACATACTTATAGGGCTCCCGACCCTTGTAGAGTCCCTGCCTGAGACATCGTTGCCTTCCACGATTTGTAAAAGAAATAAAGTGACAATCAGCTGGATACTTGTCCAAGTGGCGATAGAGGAGAATAGCGACTTTGCTACTTTTCAAAGGAAGAATTCAGGGCACTAGACAAAGGAATCAAAGCCAGAATTTGGATCTATGCTTAAAACATAAGACAGGTTAAGACACTGAAAGAGAAATATAACCAGGAAAAGTTTGAAGCATGGGTAAACCCAAGCAAAAAGAATCTTTGTATGTATTCTAATGAGAAAAGGATCATCACGAATTCTGCAATGAGTGCATAATTACTTCGTTGTTAAAGCAGTACCTAACTGCCTTGATAGTCTAAGTTTTTTTGGCATGCTTCCTCCTTTCGCCGTCCGAATTCGGAATTTACCTGTGACCATCTGGATTTAGCCATGTTGGCAATTCTGATAACTAGATGGAGTACTCTAAGAGATCTTTCCCTCTCTAAGCGAAAACAAGAGTAGAAGATTGTGACACGGTGTTTCTAGAAGGATGTGAGGTGAACGCGACGAAATAGAGCAATAGATCGGATTGAAGCATATTCCCCGATAAGAGTGGACTTAAGTGGACTTATTTCTTAAATTTTCGCCCTCAAACAGATGGAACTAGTCGTTAGCACAGACAAAACTACCGTGCATTTCTACTCCTAAAAATGTGGCTTTATTTTTGTCTAGCTTTCAGGTAAAGGAACATCTTTTAAACCCAAGTTCGGCTTAAATAAAGGTAAACTAGTTGCTGACTAAAATCGAACAATATACCAATAGTTGAAAAGCAAGATCAGATTCTGAACTAGAGCAGGTAGCCACACTTTCGAAATCTGAGACAAGGATATGCTTGAGTTTGGCATAAAAATAATGACAAAAGTTATGATTCGTGAGCCCGTAGATGGTTGCCCTGTGTCATCATCTGCGGAGTATTCAACAATTTCTTCGAAGCAGAGTTAGTCTAGTGAGCCTTAAAAAATGTACCTAAGCTTGTAGCTGAGATCGAGACCTGAGATTTGTAATATTCAAAGGAGTAAGCAGAAAAGAACTTATATTTTCTTTACTTGAATAATAAACAGTTCTACGGAGCAGTACTCTGAAATATCCACTGACTCCTAGAGCTTTCAGGTGCACAGTGGCATTCGTCAATATTCAAGGCCTTCTTGCCTTATCTCAAACTATGTGATAGTGTCACATAAGACCTATTCTAAGTGATGTTGCTTCAACCGAAAACCAAAACCAGCTTAGAGCCAGCAAATCTCCATCTTGCAACCAAAAACCATCACTTCCTGCACATATTATAAAGTCCGGCCAATAACCCTTCTTTCCTTCAAAAGCAGAAGAAGTCGTAACCCATTACCATTCACTCATCGCTTATTTATAGCTTCGTCACAACTTCTATGCTATGCTACACATTACTTGTTCTAGGCTAACTGCAAATAGCTATTTTCCAATTACACTTACCACTGCTGTGCACGCCAATAATTGTATAGTATCCCAAGAGAGTTAGTATCAGTGTATACGAGTACACTATACTAGTAGCCATGATGCAGCTAGAAGAATGAAAAATTATCGCTACTGTCTTACTGCTAGTGCCAACATATAACTCAGACTATCCACGGACTATCCACTGTGTGTGCACCACCGAATAGTTAAAATAGTCACTAGCTTAAGATTCTGGGTCAACATATACACACACTTTTCATCTGTCGCACGGATTTACGAGTATTTTTTTTTTATTTTTTTTTGACAAAACTACAACAACAACAAAAACTGCAAGAACTTTCTTCAACAAAATGTGTGCCAAGCCGACGAGCGCACACCCAACCAACGAAGTACTGAAATGTGCATTAGCGACCGCCTAAAGAGGTCCCACAAGAAATGAATTTAAATTAACAATTTTTTTTTTTTTTTTTGTAAAACTTTCTAAATAATTATTTTTTTGCTTTCGTTTTTTTTTTTTAGTTTAATCCGTGGAACAGGAGTTGATTCTCCGTGTGTGTGTCCTTGAAGAAGGTATCTCTCTGTTCGACCTCGAGTGTCGTCAAAGGACGTCGTCAATTCTTTGATAGAACCCCGCGCGATAAATAGAAAAAAAAAAAAGTATCTTTCACTCTGTAGTAGAGTATCTAATGCAAGTGGCTATATTGCGGCTTAATATACACATTCACATCCGCACCGGATTGATTTCTACGAGCAACTAACTCGATGGTATCGTACCGCTAAACTTTTGATCGCTTAGGAAGTGTCTTAGGCTTTCGCGCACTCAGCCATAACTATACTGTGACTAAGTCTTGAAAGTTACTTGAGGAAAATGTGTGGCCGCAACAGCAACAGCAGCAACAGCAGCAACAGCAGCAGCAGTAAAAGAAGGTAAAAACAATAACGAATGAGCGGCAAGACGAAGAGCAAAACAACAGCACACCCGAACCGAACCGAACCGAACCCGAGTTGTGGAGGGAAAAGTCTAAGTCGTACCTGTTGTAATGTTGGTCTTGTTGTTATTGTTTGTCTGATTTCTTCTTCTTCTGCTGCTTGTCAGATGGTGTCTTCCGTGGAGAGTTCATTGGTTTGCTGGTTAAATAGTATTCAAAAAGAAACACCACACACAGATACGGATACGGATTGAAGAAGTGAACAAATTTTCGGCGGTGGATAAGGAATTCGGTGGTTTTGAATGGGTTTGCAATATGCAATTAGCAATTTAATTAGCATGGGGTAGACCATAGGAATAAATTAAAATTTAATGCGCTTATGATTGAGTATGTACTTATGTTGCTTATCGTACAATCTAAGTGATAAGTGAAATCTTTTGTAAAAAATTGGAACAATATTTTGGTTGTCAATTTTACAATTATCTCTCTCGCTAACGCAGAGCATAATGATCTTGCCTTCTAGGTTAGTCTCGAAAAAATTAGGTCATGAATGGAATGCGTACAAGCAAGAGTGAAATACAAAATTAAGCATTTTATTTGGATCTACATAGCTGTACCAAATTATCTGCGCAGTGTGGTTGAACTAAATTAAATTGCAAGTGCACAAAAATTGCATGCGATATACATATATATGACATGATAGAACTGATATGATAGAATGCACTGCAAAACTCTGTTCAATTTCGCGCAGCAGTTTACACGTGAACAAATAAACGTACAGACAATCAGCAACTGTTTCAGTTTCAGATCAACAGCAGCCATCAGTGCCTTAAGAATAAGTCAAACTGCGTGCTGGAAGTCAAGTACGATAGGGCACGCGACCATCCTTGGCAGATTTTTCCGCCATACACCCAATACAGACTACGCCTTACCTTGACTTCAAAATACCATTTACCTCAGCTTACCCTAGCAGAGATGAATGGAAAGACAGCCGCATACCAAATGCCGAATCCATAGCTATTTACACTGATGGTTCAAAAATGTTCCATTAGATCACTGGGTATATCCAGATCTATACGACTCCCAGACCACAGCAGTGTTTTCCAAGCCGAGGAGATCCTGGCAGTGACAACAGCGGCCCGTGAGTCTGCCGTAAGAACAATACCACCAGAAGGCATCACTTTCTTTATCGACTGCCAGGCAGTTATTAAAGCAATTACCTACCGCCATAGAAATAAAATCCAAGCTTGTGAAGTGCTGTCGCAAAGAGCTTAAGGTTCTTGGAACACAGCACAAGGTTCTACTCTGCTGGGTGCTTGGGCACGAGGGCGTCTCGGGTAATGAAATAGCAGATGAATTTGCAAGGAAAGCTTCATTGGACCCACTTGAACTGACCGACCTCTCCATAAACATCCCGCCCAGCGCTAACAGGCTTAAAGCAGGGAAACTGGCTATGAGATAGGCGAACTTGAGATGGAAGTCCATAGACACATGCAAATATAAAACAACTATGGCCAACTTTTGACAAGGCAAAGACAGACGTTCACTGTCCATACTCGTGGGGATACTCACGGGTCACAACACTCTGCGGTACCACCTAAAGAAACTACGTCGGAGGGAAGAAGAACTCTGCAAAGGATGCGGCGATGAGGAGGTTATTGAGGACACTACCCACTTCCTCTGCCAGTGCCCTGGACTCCAACATTCCAGGTACAAATTCCTCGGCAAGCACTTCTTTCAGGATCTAGGAGAACTCTCCAACGTCAATACCGACATGTTACTGATCTATGGTGCAGAAGCATGGACCCTTATTCAGTGGAATGGGAGCTTTCTTGCTGTATTCAAATGTCCTAAGTATTATTTATGGCTCTGTATGTTTACACGGATAACGAGCAAGTACAACCATGGGAAGTTGTTACAGATATTGATGGGTTAAATGGGCAAGGGGTACTTTTTCTAAGCTCCCCTATGGGTAACACAATGGTTCAGTGCTGACCTGAGTGCTACGGAGGTATTTCGTTTCCTCTGCCAACCCACAAACCCACCCTAATCTTCTGTTCATGTTATTAACAACTTTTGTGTAATTTTTTCGCTTTTTTTGTCACATTTTGCTTTCTTTGGCGCTACAAAGCGTGTTGCTCCTGGGCGTCAAGTACTCACCGTCTTCAATCTTGTACACCAAGTCGTAGGAGATCACCTTTTATCTGGTCATGCCAGGTCTGTCTGGGATTCTCGATCACTCTGCTATGGCGTTAAGTAATGTTCATCTGGTCTACCTAACCGTCGTTATAACTTCTTCGTCAGACATTATTTTGCTCGTCTACATACAGAGCCATAAATAATACCTAGGACATTTAAAAATAGCAAGAGAAATCTCCTCCCCTCTGGATAAAGGGTCTATGCATCTGCACCACAGAGCAGTACCAGGATGATAAGTGTCTTGTGCAGCGTCTCCTTGGTTCTTCTCGACAGAGCTTTTTTCCTCAATTGCCTACTTAGCCCAAAGAAACAGCAATTGTTCCTTGACTACTTCCAAGGTATGCCTATCGATTATCACACTACCGTGGACGTTGTCTCTTCTTGGTGAAAGCATATACTAAGTTATATCATCGTTCAAAATTAGTCCCAATTCTGATTGCTGCTGACACCGTGCTAATAAAAGCGCCAGAAACTGCACCTTTTGTTCTTCCCATTACATCGATGTCATCAACGTGTATCTTTGGAAAATAGTATCTGATCTAGGCTTTGCGTACGACCTTTTCTGGCAAAATATTGAAATAGCTGCAGGACATACAGTGCGTCTTGTCTTAACTCTCTAGTGATGTCCTGGTTCTGGTAGAGTTCTTTTGAACATTCTCCAACGTTATTCTCCTCAGAAGTTTAGTAGGAAGCCCTTCTCCATTCATGATTCCATACGCGGACTTCAAATCGATAAACAGGTGGTTGGTATCGATACTGATGTCGTGGATCTTTTTCCTATATCAGTGGTGGGTTTTCCTGGTCTGAGGGTCTTTGGTAAGAACGAATTATATCATCAGCAAATGCCTTCAGCCATTCACATAAAGAAGTGGAAAGGATTTTATAACCTATGCGTAAAAGGCTAGTGCGTCTGTTGTTGATTCAGAGAAAAGCATATGGTACTAATGCTCCAGTCGGCGAGCGTACTCTTCTTTGACCATAATTTAGAGATGAGTTGATGTATGCTCCTCATCAGGTCACATCTGATGTATTTAAACATCTCTGCTTGTGGCCCACCAGTTCAGCGCCAAAATCTTTGTTCATCATAAGCCTGTCGATGGCTGATTTTATCTTAGTTTGAACCAAATTAACTCTCGTCCTTAGTGAGTGAATTTAACTCTTTTTCTTGTACTGCCCAACAATCGTGAGATCGAATTTCAGGCTCCTAGCTTTATTGGTTGATTTGATGCCAACTTTGTGACTATTCCACTGTTTGTTGTTTCGAATTCACCAATAGGCAATTTCCCACACCGCACAGATTGGAGATCTTACATTGAGGTGATTTCTAAGTGGGATGGATTAGCTGACATATGCTGTGAGAGAAAATTCAGGATGCTTTTGATTTTCTTCGCCAGCATTCTATCTCTCAGTCTGATCGCACTACATGAAGAAGATTATAAGGAGAAAGGTTCAGCATTACATTCAAGGCTTTGGTTGGACTTTTTGTAATCATTAAGTACACACCCATGCAGAGCTTAAATCCCCCAGCGGAAATACCAAAACTCAAGCAAACTTCCTTGTACCAATGGCCACTTTCAATTTATTCAAATTCAAATTTAAACTTTTACCAATTGAGCTGTCGATTTATTGACTGCACTCATGCAATAGTTCAGATTATTATTATTATTTTTTAACTACTTAATCACAGAGGATCTGTTACGAATCGGAAAAGAAACTACATCCTAATAAAATTCAAATTGCAATTAAATTGATTTAATAGCTTTATGATGGAAAAATAAGAAATAAAAATTGAAACCCCAAGAATGTGTATGTTCAAATGGGTTTTTGATTGCAGGAAGGAAACTCGAAGAGGCAGCTGTAGTTGGCTGGAAGGTATGCACTTGATATAGAGGCAGATGTTTCCTATTTAATTTCTCTGTTGACCGATGTATACTTAATTATTTTGCAACTGTGGAAAGTGAAGTTGGAACGTACCTGCAATTTATATAAATTTTTTTTTTCCTACTGAACTAAATTGACGTTATGAATGGTCCACTTCAGTGGCGTAAAACATCTCTCCCTGAAAGAAAGAGCCTAAGGTAAAGTCTACTGAAGGCAATAAACCTGCAAAAATTGCAATAGCTCCTGCGACTAGGCGCTGCAAAATAGTGGTAATAAATATTTGAACAATCATAAACAAAATTTACTTCAAGAGATTCAGCTAACTGAGTATTTATGACTCACTCTTCGGACTCCATTGCAGATGCAAGATATATTAGCTTTGTGCTAGGAAGTTGCCATGCACATGGTTTGTTGATTGACTTCGCAATGAGAGTTACCCTCATCACAACGGCATTGGAATCTCTGCATAAGTCGATGCAGCTCTTGTCACCATGATTAGTTAAGCCTAGAGCTGTAGACATATCCCAAATAGACAAAAGATTCAATTTCATTCAAAGCCAACCCAATTTCAAGCAGACATACATTACTTACTGACTTAGGTCCTTTCAATCCTTGGAGGCCATAGAGCGCCAACCACACGTGTGCACCATCTTCTTGGGAGATCTGCAGGGCGTTTAAGCTGCATCTAGCTCATTGGTAAAGAGCTCGATTCTTCTTCAACTGTTCTACGCGGTTCGCTTTTCCGCTTGGCTGGGTGAATGAGTGAGATTACCAATGAAGTTATCATTGGGCCGAAAGGTGCATCCAATCCAATGGACCCGTGACGTTCTCCACTTATGACCGCAAAAATTTCCGACGCCTTGTCATTGTGTAAGAATCTTCTCTTTGTAGCGATCCCATTCCCAATAGGAAAATACGATATGAAGTCTAATGTCGAGTTTACTAATGCTGGAGTCATCTACAAACAAGTGCAATGGGTAGGACGCTATAGCCACGAAAGCTTAACCTAACCTGGCATAATCACTGGCTAATGTGCCATCTATATTCAACACTAACGCTTCGGTATGCACTACAATGACTATTGCAGAACCTTCAGGGACGAGGAGGTGATTGAATCTGTTTTCCACTTGCTGTGTGAGTGTCCTACAGTATTAGTCAGAAGAATCAAGATCTCTCAGTAATGGAAGACCCGAATAAGCTAAGAGATCTACTGAATTTTGGTGGTTCTGGCACAGCGGTGTTAATGTTCAAAGTTAAATGGACATAGTAACCCAATTTGTTGGCCTTAGTTAGCGCTGACTCCATAAATTACAAGGCACATACTCGTATGTTTACAGCTCATCTAAGCTACGACACTCCTGCTTTACTTTAAGTCCCTGATGCAATATGGACGCGAGGCTTAGACAGTAACGAGTACTATCATTAGACTGCTGCAAAATTTGGTTAAGGAATACCTTAAGCATTTGAGCATTTCCTGTGCATTTGGACCGAATTTCTCCATCAGGAACGACACAAGAAGTTCATTGGTGAAACTTACCACAAGGATTACAGCCACCTTGTTAGCCAAGCAATACAATGGAAACATTTAACACAAGATGCCAAAAGTCGCGACAGTCCAAGGAGTAAATAAAGCAGCTATATTGGAAATGGAGCACAAAAGAGTTGAAAGCCACTGAAGCTTGACATTGTACTTCTTGCTGAGGATTTAGACCTCACGAATAGATTTGATACATAGAAATTTGGCATCACTTACCATTCAGCAAACAAATTTCTCTGCTGCGGGCCATTTCTATAATATCTAAGGCCAACTGTGCTCACGCAAATCCAAATTTTTCAATTAGCCATACTCATACGATGAATTACTATGTTCCCACGATGAAGTTGGTTTCACTATTAATACGAGTCATTCACAATAATGAACTCCCTTGTCTTTGCGTTTTGCATGACAAGTGTGTGTGTGTGTTTGTATCAATTTAAGTATCATACAATTGTCCTCCATTCATATTGCCACATGTGATGTCTGCGCGACAGTTTGTTGCGAAATTTTTGTTAGCCTCCACTGTGTGTTGGTTCACATGGGAACTTTTGCCTCTCAGAATACAAGTCGATGGTTATATTCAAAATAAATACAGGAAATTTGTCTGTTTACCGACATGAGTGTATCTATACGAACTTATGCAACATTCTAGTGAACTCTTTTCACTTTTTTTGTTTTTTTGCTTTTCTTTCTGTAGACCGACAAATTTTGAACTGTCAAGTGGGATAGAAAGACCACAACTGGTTTGAAGTACCAACCCATCATCAGTTCAAGATTTACATAACCCGAAATCGAAACCAAAAAAAAATTGGTCAACATGTGGAAGTACCTTCTTTTCACATGAAGCACCCTAATGACCCGCACCAGTTTTGCATGCAGCCGGAGTAGGTAATCGCCTAACGCACCAGCAGAAATGTCTCTCTTTCCTGGGTACTGAGATACATTCATTAAAATCCATCTTGTGACCTTATGTACCTACTACTCGTTTGTTTGAAGGGGGAATCCCCCTCCCACCTGGTAGTTGGTTGGCTGGTTGGTAGAAAACCAACAGCAGCATAACTTTCACTTGCAAACACTTAACAGAAAAAAAAAAAAAACTAAAGACACCGAACAAGAAATAGAGAAATGGAGAGAGAAGAATTTTCGAATGAGGAAAGAAATATTTTTCGTGTGATGCCACATTTGATAATAAGTTAAATAAATTGATTGCTGGGTTTCTATTTAAAAGACGACGACGAGGCCAGAAAGAAAAAAAGAAAGGTAAACAGAGCCGACGAGTGTATGAAGATACAGTCACACCTAGCGAGATGGTTCTCCTTTGGCGTCGCGTCGTCAGTGACATTTGGCCATTGACTTGCCCAATACAATGAGAAGAGAGAAAAAAAAAACTCAATTTTTCTTTATGAAATTTTGACAATCACAAGAAGATTAATTAGCAGGAAGACACCAATTTACAGGTGGTGGTGGTGGTGGTGGTATAGAGCCATTCATAAGCATAAGGTGGTTTCACTTTCATAACGCAAAGATTGTCTGTCTGATTTTTATGATTTTCACTGGATTGTTGGAAATGCTAAGGCGCCATGATTTCAAATTGAGCCCGTAATTATGATGGTCCAGCAAATAAGTGGTGTATTGCCTTGCTACCCACAGGATATGATGCTTTGAGCCGTAGAATACGTTGACCTAGAGGTCTATTGCACTGGTAACCAGAAGCAAGATTGAGACTTTTGATAAGCCTCAATAGTGGTAGCGCCAAGTGTCCGGTGCGTCAGGATAAGATAATTCATTGGTGTGGGATCTTTCGCTGTGGCCTAATGGGACATCATCACATGGGAGAGCTCATTCAGGATACCAGCGTTCGTGATCAAGTCAAGGTGGAAGTTACTCTAGTAACGATGATTTGTTTTGCTTAAACTTCGCTGACATTGTCCATATATGTTTTGCAGAGTCTTCATCTTTATTTCTCCACGTACAGAAGAGACGACAGTTTTATGCCATATCCGAAGGGCAGAGGGGTTTCGAGAGGCTTTCTCATGACAGTTATACTCTTGAATGTTTGTCAGACACAAGGCACCCACAATAAAACCAATCAACCGACCATAAGATCAACAATATGGCAGCGAACTTCCAACCAGACTGATCAGATTTAGATCAGGCGCACGTTCAGAAACTCCTGCTCTTAGACGTTTAGTAAACACATGAAGCTTTCTTCGGACAAGAAAGATCGCTAATCATGAAGTAGATAGCCGTCAAACTGCGGTCCTTGAGTGATATGGCTTGATCCGCATCGTCGACTGTTTAGAAGTTGATTCTATAATGTGAGTTGCCTCTGTTTTCTTTCTGTCATGGCAATTTTCTAAACATTACGAGGGCTGATTCGCCTTGTCGGCGGCTAATCCCCAAAAACAATATATTCTCCATCAGCACCTTTTGCTCCTCTCTGATTTGACATTCAAGTTGACGTATTGCCAAATAAAACAGACTGGATCTGTCACATCAATCAGCTGATTGTCACAAGCTATGACAGTTTCTCTTCATTGTCTCTCTGTTCCACCAATGGAAATGCGTACTCTCAATTTTGTTATCCGCGAACTTAAATATATGAATATGTGAACTTAAATCTATGAATGTGTATACTATCAACGGATTGACACGGCTGAAAAAATAGAAAGAAAACCTATTTTATCCGTCGAAGTTCATCCATCTGTTTGTTATAGGCCTCCTCCCATAAGAATGTGTGTTTTCTATCGAGCTGTCAGTTAAAGACGATGACAACAAGGGAACAACGCACCGATGGATGTAGTACTGCGCCAATCAGATTTTCTACATTTGCTAGAAACAAATTCTGAATCTTTCACCTTACTAAGCAGCATCTGTCTGATCCAGACACTCAACCTAATGTTCATATTTTACTTGGATTGGTGAAAATTTTCGATCTGGGGATTTTGATAAATTCTGATATTACCTTTATAGAGAAGTCAAAAAAAGTGGGTCTGAAAATTCTGTCTGTCTGTCGGCGAGGCTACAGCCTAAACGGGCAAACGGATTTTGATCAAACTTCATATCTAGGGTCTGTGGGATAATACCTAGAGGTGAAATTGAAATTTTTGTTCTAGCCCTAATATTAACGGTACTTTACTTAAGGCCAATTTAATAAAAAGCAAATTTGCTGGAAAACGGTTCCTACGATTTTTTTAAATTTCATATTTCGGCTAGTTTGGAAAAGTGCTATAAGATGGCGTACCAAATTTTTCTCAAAAGCGTTAATAATGGTTCTTTACTTAAAGCCAAATTGGTAAGAAACTGATTTGCTGGAAAACGGCTATACCGATTTTGTTTAAACTTTATGTTGGATCGAGTTTAGAAACATGCTATAAAATGGCTTACAAAATGTTAGCCAAAATTTGCTATAACGGCACTTAAGGCCAATTTCATTAAAAGCCGGTTTGTTAAAAAACGTCAACCGAATTCTTAGTGTGTATAGAACTGGGTTAATGCTAAAAGATGGCGTTCCAAATTTCTGGCTAATAGTGATAATAACGATACTTTTCTTAGGGTCAAGCGGTTTTAGGCAGTCTAATAAGATAGCGTACCTAGTTTTTGGCCAAAATGTCTTAGAAAGGTACTTTACTTATAGCCAACTTAACAAAAAATCGGTTTACTCGAAAACGGCTCCAAAGATTTTGATTAAATTTCATATTTGAGCTAGTCTATTCAAATGTCATAAAATGGCGTACCACGTTTTTGGCTAAAAAAGTGTATAACGGTAGTTTACTTATTAACTGGTTTTAGAAATAGGTATGGCCATTTCTCGCTTAATATTCAATGGATTTTGGTCAAAATCAAAACGTAAGCAAAATTTAATGACTACATAAATATGGCATTTAGTTCTATGATGAATTTAAAAAAAAAAATTATATATAATTTTATTTTTTAAAGTTCATTAATTTCCAACTAACAGCACAAAGGTGCAAATACGTACGACCCAGTCGTGCACTGTATTTCGGGTTGTTGAAAGCCACATCTGTATCATCTGTACCCTTATATTTAGTATGCATGTTGCGATTCCAATAGTTTCTGTCCAAGTTATGCGAATGTCTATTAACCTCTACAGAGTCTTTTATACTCAACAGAAGGAAGCCTCGATGTTTATTGTTTTTTGTATTTCTATCAGTGACAGTTAAATTGACTGAACACAATATGTGGTTCCCTTTTATTTTTCATTTCGTGTTTCAATCAAATCAATAAACCGCAGTTCACTTGTGTCGTTTCTTTTCCTGAATCATTTGCCACAATTATTTTAACAGGGCAATTTCGACTTACGTATGCTGATTGAACCCTATAAAATACAGTACGTATCTCTAGTTCACACCTGCAACTATGGGTATCTATCAAATCTCATTCAGAACTTGAAATCCACAGAAAGCTCAAAGTGAAATCATACCATTCCATATGATTTATTAATCTCAAAATAAACAACCTGTTGCTCGTACAACATCGATTGTACTGCCTCATTCGTATTCTAGCAGGCGAGATGGATACCTGCAATTCTTACGGCCATTAAACTCATTAAACTCTCTTCAAAAGATAATTCAAATTCGTTATTATAATGCCTAGGTATTTCATAAACGATTTTGAATTAGCTATTCACATCAGATCACGAAGCAATTTGGGCACAGACACAATTTCATTCGAAAACAAAGTGTCAAATTTGTTTGCTCTTATGGTTAAGTGCGACTGCCGCACGAAATGGAACGCAGAGGTACGCGTTACTTACAACAATCCGTGAGTAACACAAATCGGACGTTAACGTTTCGTTCGTTATTAACTCATTTGCTTGTTCTCGTCTTTTCGAATCTATAAGATACTGCATACATATGTATATAGAAGCGCGACAAATTCTACTGTGCGTCTTGATGGAATCTAAATGGAATCTAAATGGAATGCGTACACTTAACCGAACGGCTGGCCATTGTTTGGTTTGGACAGAGATACATGTGTGTATTTAGCACACCCTCTCCATGGGTAGCAAGTGAAATTATTGTGACGAACTGTATGCGAGTTCGTTTACTTTTAACAATGTCATGCTAAGTGGGATGTCATGAATGCTCATTGCAGCGGAAATAACGTTAGAACTTTCATTGAACATTGAACATCGAACATTGTTTTGCAATTTACTTTGTTTCGCACAATATGGGTCAGAGTGGAAATTTGTATTCTTAAGCTAACTTACAGTGCATATGCTCGTATGGGGTACCTAATATAAATAAATTTTATTTGAAAGCCGTAACATAAGCCTAACATCAAGATTCAAAAAGTTGAAGACAAAAGTCACCAGGATGACCGGAACTTTGTTTACGACTCGCGTGAATTATAAACTTGGCTTTGGTTTCAAAATTGAAATCTCTATTTTTGCAATAGAGACTCGTTCTTAAAGCCATTTCCAATCCACTACCACTTTCTATGCATAGTAATGTGTAAAGGTTTCAGTTTGAAATACGATTTGGTGCTTTTATCCTTAAGGCGCTATTTAGACACTTATTTATGAACTTTCGTGTATCAAAAGAATCAAATTTTCAAGTACTTTATACATAAGATAGAAGTGATTCTGTATTGGGACGTAGCAGTGGCTGCAGTGATTCGGTTAGCATGACCAATACAATGTATAGATATAATTACCTTCTCGATCTCATGTCGGACGAAGTTGAGTTGACCACCAGTGTTTGCAGTATTTAGGGCTTTTGCTTTGGTTGCATTCCTTTTGAGCCCCACTTTGCTTGGTCATCTGCCATCATATGATGACTAATTATGCGGAATGAATATAGGCATTCATCGTCTACACTGACGAAGCCTTTAATGCAAGACATCGTACCCCACTGAGTTCCATGGTTACCTCCCGTCAATATTGTCGAGAGTACTTACATACATCGCTTATGACTACCGAGAAGAATAGTGGTGATAGTATGGACTCTTGATGTTCACCATTGTGGATTCCCAATCCAATAAGAACTTGCCATTGTGTAAGACATAGCACTTGCTGCATTGATAATATCTATTAGATTCTCAGTGATACCTCTCCTGCAGAAGGCCAGCCAGATAGCATCCGAATTCAGGCTGTCAACAACCATCTGGAAGTCAATACATATTAAATGTCGCTCATCTCCCTAGATATGCTCATTTATACTAAGTATTGAATGATAAATAAGAAAGCAGAGCTTATATTGGGCACCTTCTTCCCTCGATATCCATCCGTTCATCCGCGACTATTTTCGTAGAAACTCTTTCATCCGTGTACCTCCATTTCAACCCGCATTTGTTTCCGTACCCATCAGTCTGTTTACAGACGCAGCAGTCCGCATCCATCCGTTTCTCTATCCAGCCATCAACATCCGTCCGTTTAATTTGCAATTTTGTTCCCACCCACATCGCCTGCATATGCTTTAGTTCGCATCCGTTTACCTCCGATCAAATATCCGCATCCGTTCGCATCCTTTCATTTCAGTATCCATCCGTTCGCATCCGCTCTTCTCTTTCCATTCCCAGCCGCCCGAAAGGAGTTGTTGAGTTTTTGGTCATGAGTTCTTAAGCGCTCCCAATTTTTTTTTTCCAATAAAGTTCCCCAGTTGCCGATTCTCAAATTAATACTCTAGACAGTGAGCCACGATAATAATTTATAAGCACTTGTACATGTTTCTAGTTGCCCGTGGATCAGCACCAGAAGGTAAAGCCCTGTTTGAGCCTTCCGTACATTCCCGATCAAGTTCCAGTTTCGGACTTTCTTACCTATTTTCCTGCAAAACGTAAGCCCAGATCTTATATCAGGACCAAATGATCCTCTTTTTATGGACAATTTCCTTATTCATACTCCAGTTCCCTCGCATGTTTTTGAGACTTTTATGCGGAAATACCAATCTCAGCAAAGTAGAAGGGAACACTTTGTTGCTATCATGTCCATCTACAGACGTTCGGGGGAACATTAGCTGGTTACTTTTTCATTTTATAAAAAATCGATGCATAAAATTGAAACCAGGTCGCAGCAATAGATACTTCTTATGTGTGTAAAACTTCAATATCAATCAGTTACAACAGCTATAATGCTTGAGTTGTACTTAAGATGATCACTCACCCATTTGCTGCGGATATAGATGACAGCGATTGCGTAGTAATTTTCATGTGCATTAACCAAATGCAATTGTAACCGTTGTTTGTTGTTGGCTCAAAAGTACACATCCCATTTCGTCATATAATGTAATCAAAGTAATAGCGGAAAATCTGTGCTCCTCATGGTTGTTATACCGTGCAGTTTACCTTCTAGGCTTTGCACCATTGTTTCAATTGAATCTGTAATTTTTGCTTAAAGCTTTTCTTCACTTAAGTGAGGTTGAAGTCTTTTTCTTTTCTTTTTTTATATTTTGACTTTGGTAATAGTAATTGTTTGTACTTTGGTGCACTAGCATACAACACATATGTATGTTTGTTTGGGATAAGGAAATCCGTCTGAATATCATCGGTTTGGAACTTTCCGCATTGCAAAGTATTTGTTAATCACTGACACTTGTATGTACGAGTAGACCCATCCAGTCATGATGAGGATCACATAGGCATTACTGTCGTTGAAGACAACTACAATCAATATGTTTGTGAACTTACTGAGGATCTTAGTAAGGGTCTACCTTCTCAAGACCCTATCCTCCGGGAATATTATATTTAACACATAGTTTGTATGTATGTTTATGATCTGAGCCATATCCGCCGGGCAAAATACGCTCAGTGACACGCCTATTCTCGGAAAAAATTAAGTACCTACTCTCGACAATTAGAGGATCCTTCCTTCTTTTGCGATCATAGGCACCCAGCATCCAATTGTGAAAACTAATCTTTTCGATATGTTTCGTCGTGGAATTCCAAGATCCTCTTGGCTGGGCACTATTGACCATTCACTGGATGTGTTCGAGTCAATATACTCAGCTCATAGTTGGATTTTTGGTTTACATGGTACAGCCCCATATGTGCTCCTCAACATAATATCCAACGAAGTATTTTTCGCTAGAAGATAGAAAAATCTTACTTGTACCTCACCATTCGGCATCATTTTGTCCATCGATTAAGGAGTCTTGAACAGTTGCTGTTATTCTTCATATCATTTGTGGAATTTACATTTGCTCCCAAGTTGTATAGCTAAAATCTTAAGCTGCCTCGATGTTGGTGATCTGATTGTGAACATGTACTTCATCTTGTTCTCATTCACCAGAACATCAACCATTGCCATAATAATTGCCATAACTGCCTCTATGAAGTTTTGACAGGATCTTTCAATGATGTCCACATCATTTCACATTTGTGAAAGATAGTGCATCCACCTGCATCTGATTCACCCCTGTGTTGAAGAAATTAGGTCGTGAAAAAGTATCTTACCGTCTTACACGTTTGAGAGAACTCGGAGAAGCTGTTTCCAAGTTTTGCACGACACATCTGAATAAGTTTTGACGGAATCTCGAATTTGGATATCGAGCTCGAAATGAGGTATGCTATCGATGAATAGATGGTAAGTTTAGACTAGATATTCACTGATCTGTTCCAAGATTTGTCTTAGTGTGAAAATTTGGTCTTAAAACGGTCCGAAACTCCAATTCTTATGTGCCAATTAGTGCGCAGCAAAATTTGGTTATATTCACTTAGAAGGGATCGTCCTTACAAGACATACGACCTTTTTATTAAGACCATCTTCATCACTCCGGGCATGCTTTCCTGCACCCATACTTGACTAGTGACTTGGTGTATACACCTTACCAAGTCAACATTTCCGTTTTAAGAACTGCGAGCCTTTCAGAGAGAAGATCCTGCATTCTGGCATTTAAAGTCAGCTGTCACCTACTTGGCTTTTCGATGTAACTGCCGGATGTTGTGGCGCTCGCGATGCTTTTACATATCCTTGTCAATCAGGTTCATATCGAGCTTCCTCTTCTGGGAAAGGGGTACCTATCAGGGTCAGAGCTTTAGCCATATTCTAGTTTGAAATCAGGTTGAAAGCATTTTCAGTGGTCCGGGACATTATGTCGAAATTCGTATCTGCTCACAAAATAGACGACTTTATCTTCTGTGTATCCTTGTGCTCGGAATCTGGATTTTCCTAGCACTTGTTGGAGTTCGCTTATAACCAAGGTTCACAATAGAGGCCTCGAAACAGTACTCCTCCCTGAGGGCAACCAGTACTGTAGCTGCATGGCTTTTAGCGACGCTCTACATAAGCATAGTTGTATATTACCGGAATTGTCTTCTAGTTCGTCTCCCAGCTTTTTCCGAGTTGCCATCGAGCCAATTTGGTATGTGATCTAGTACAATAGATTGTCATGGAGGTATTGTCATTGAGTAAACCTGCTTCTCAGTTATTCTTGTTTTCTTAATAGTAAAAATGAGAGTAAAACTAAATTCCCCCGCGATGTGTCCATATAAACTTTCTTCCAAACGTGAAATTCAAAAAAAAAAAAAAAAACTCGTAAATAAATAAAATGATGTCTTTCAGATGTATTCCGACGACAACATGTGAATCATCGTACAAAATGCGTATGAAAAGGTATCGTAATAAAAAAAAAAATCCTCATCGCATACTTCGCATATGAACAATTAAGTGAAAGTTTCTGTCAGTTGCAATTCTGATCGCCCATTTAGATACACAACAACGCTTCTTGTTTTTTTTTTGTCACTGTCACCGTGATGTCATATGTTTCTTTGAAAACTTCTTCTGTGTTTTTTTTTTTTTTTTTGCGTTACACAGTTTCTAATTTAGTTTTGGGCGAATGAACCCGATGTATCGGTTAATAAATTATTTATGCTCAATAATTTTACGCCAATTTTGGCGAATCGGTGACAATGCTTTTGCGCGCTACATCCAGTAATGGGGAGAAAATCAATGGGAACCTTAATCTTTATCGGGCCCTGACAGTGTTGCCTGGCAAAATTGTTAAAACTAAGCCTATCCCCGTTTTTTGTGTTACTTTTTACAACAATTATGATCGGGCTATTGGAAGCTAAACGGTGTGCGATGGCCTAGAGGGTTTTTTGCTTTTGAAAAATTTCATACCGTGTATTGCATGTAAAGTATCTCATTATGCTTTGATGGAGTGGAGACATTTGGAGTGGAAGCAGGTTGGTCGTGCCTCTTTCGCATAAAATTAGGATTGTTTTTTCTTGTTTTCTTTTTTCGCTAAGGCTGGTATTTCAACGAAGATCGTTTGATCAAACTATAGGCAAGGGCATGGAATTATTGTATGTGACATGAAAGAAATTTGCAGGCTTAAACACACATATGCAAACCACATGTGAAAGTGGTCTAAATTGCATATGTCCTTCAGTATTTGCATACGAAGTAAGATTAGCTCAGAGAACTAAAAAGCTTCGGGCGGAAAGAAATTGAACGTAGTACTTATAATTATATTCACTGTCATTAGTCTAAAAGTATTGGCCCAGAGTGCACTTCCCTTTAACCGTGGAACATTGTAAAGAATATCCGCTGAGTTAGAACCACCCAGATTCTAACATGCTCCATTGTAGATCCAAGAGGTAGTCAAGCCTTTTCCAAAGCACAAAGATGAAAGGTCGAAAGATATAATATCAACCACTAATGAACGCTCATAGAGGCGGTGGTGGCTTACGCGTTCGAAACCTTACTCCTATATTCGGTGGCTCTATCGAAGAGAATATTTATTTCTATCCGCTTAACCCAAACAAAACAAGATAGCAGTTCAGTTAGGAAGGAGTTAACACTCAATCGAATCCAGATCGCCTACCTGATACTTTATGCATGTAAACATAGCTTCGCGAAGGCGCAACCCATCTGAACGTACTCGTACCACTCAAATGTCAGCCGCAAGACTCTCCAAAGAAAGTACCACGCTTAAAGCAGTAAAATGATTAATGGACAGGTTGTCTGGCGGTGAGTGGATCATGATCATGAGATCAATGCCAACAACAGCTTTGGAAACAATACTGAACTCACTGCGTCAACTTTACAGCTCCATTATAAAACTAAGGGAAGGTGCCCTCAGCCCTATGATAATTCTGAAGCCATGATATCGCTAATTATCATTAACAACAATATTGGCGGAAGCATGCAACCTCGTCTGTCCCCATTCTGTATTACTCTTCTGGCAACTGCCCTTTGTTCAGTACGTGACATGTTGAGTAATCGTAAGACTATCTATCGAAATCGATGGAAAGCTGATGAAATGGCAACCGAATTGACTTGAGTGCTTTAATGGCAGCCGTAATTTTTCTTCATTACGAGTTGTCCTGTGCATTAGGGAATCTAATCTATCGGACAACTCACCAGCAATTAGGAGCAGATTTTCGGCGAATACACAATTCAAAACCATAGTGAAATGCTTTTTCAATCGCTTGACATGGTTCCTATCCAAAATAAATAGGGAACCGTCTAGAGACTTTTCACTGGATGTTGTGTCGAAAGAACATGTTGTGTGTTAGCTCTTTAATGATTGTATGGACAGCACAATGCATGACTATCACCCCTACTTTCTGCGATTAAGGCTTCTGTGGCCAAAACGTCGATATATGTATTTATGTATGTAAGTACATAGTTTAGCTTCTCTCATTGTACGCTGCAACGCACTTCCCTCACTTCCCTGCAACAAGAGGATTATAGTTCGCAGACGCGCCGAACCGTTTTCGTTCTTTTTTTCAGAGCAAGTTGTCCTTCATATCCTGAGGCCATTGCTTCGTCGTTAGTGCATAACACTAAATTATAGTGACTCTTTGAACTCTAGTCCAGCACAGGGCTATCGAAATCCTTCCTCCAAGTGACTGCCAGTGACCTACTCGTGCCTCTTTCGACAGCATAAGCACCACCCCTGATTCACTTTTACTTACAGGAGTTTTCGCGGATGGTGATTCAAACACTTCTCTATTTCATTACACTCAAGGTCAACGAATTTCAATTCTTAACATCTGCTCTCATGTATGCAATATGATCTCATAAAGAGCAGAACCAATAAAGCAATAATTTCAAATCCGTAAACACCATTTCAACGATCTCATCAATATAAACGACAGTCAAGGGGTGAGATACAAAAATTAAATAAACTATCTCATCATAAATGCGAATCAGGAAGTAATAAAATATGAGAAAGTTTTTCAAAAAAAAAAAAAAAACAACAAAAATAAATTACACAACACTAATCTACTTTAACTATTCGAATCGTTTCTCAATTTGCAAATTCAATTGAATTCTCAAAATATTATGTCTTAAGAGTTGCTTTCACTTTCGAATACATATTTGCTTATTTCTTTGCAGTCACTTCTATTAATTTTTTCCCAAACCACTTGACTCTATAAAGTGTAGTATTTTTTATTTAATTTATTCAAGATTTTTGTTTACTGTTTTAGAATTTAAAAAAAAAAATTTGTTTTTTTCTTTTGCGTAAGTAATTCCTTTATTTTTCTTAAGCTTTGTCGATCAGATATAATATTTGTTTTTTTCTTTTTTCTCATTTTTTCCTTATTTATCTTTTGTTACAGAGTTTTTTTTTCTTTTGTTATTTTGTTGAGTAGTTGAATGAAGCTAACAATATATGTATGTAGAAAGGATTTGTTTTTTGTTTATATATATATTTTATTATACGTTCTTCGGCATCTAACATAGGTACAACAATTTTTACTTTACGATTTTGTTTTTACAAATTCAAAATAAAATTGTAATGTTAAAGCAACGCAAAAAAAAAATATATAAAATGTTTAGAGATATTTGTGGTTGGATGTTGGAATTGCAGGTTGAAGAGAAACTTTAAAGCCTAGACCGGGAAAAAAGTCATCAGCTAGTGGGAACGTATTCCTCCAGGTAACATTTACAAATTAATTTTAATATTTATATATTAAAAGTGGTAGGTCAAATGACTTGAACATGAACGAGAACTGAAATCAATAGGTAGGTAAACAGAAGTAATAAGAAGAAGTAAGACTGAAACCTAATTAGTGTAATAGCACTTTCTATCTACCTATCGGATGTCAAACAACGCTGAACTGTCAAAACGAATAAAAGAGTGGTTTTTCAAATAAAGAAGTAATTTTAAAATGACCCTAATGCTAGTCTAAGCTAACTCTATTAGGTTGTCTAAGAAAGGTTTACCTAATGTGCTTCCAAGGTAAGTATAGGTTTATTTCTTTCTCGTTAACACTATTGCTCCTGCGATAATGTGTATTAGTCTTTAATGCCTATTCTGATTGCATGAGTTCCGATGAGCCAGTGGCCAGTAGTAATCCCCAAACATTTCTGAAATTCTCACACGGTTTCTGTTCATTTGCTTTTGTGTTCTATTGCAGCAGTATTTGGGCCAAATTTGCCTGGGTATGCCATAGTTCCTCTGGCATACATTATAAGCCTTTAACAGATACATCTAGATAGCCTACCCTTAAGGCTTCTTTTTAGACATTCACCTCCTTTCGCAGGGGATCCAACAAGGGCAAATCCCTACCTTGTTAGTTAATTAGCTCACTCACTGTGCTCAGTGAGACCTCTTTGCACTAGCTACAATAGCATTCAAAGAGACTCAATGATTAACGTACACAGCCTATATAGGTGCAATGTGCACCACTTAGACCGCCACTCTTGAAACAACATCTATTCTGGTCCCTATAGACCTTTACGTCTGTGCTTCCTCTGAAATAATCCAAGTAAGCCATCAAAATACTGCGAAAATCGAACCCTTACATCAGGACATATCCTCCTACAACCCGACTTTAGCCTCACTGTAAGTATAGTCATCCCAACTAGGATTATACAACTGAAAGGGCCACAATTCGAATAAGACAAAGCCCTGTGCTCCAGCATTTACTTATCACAAGCCGATATCTCACTTTTGTCTATACGCATGATCATCCAATGTTGGAATTGGCAGTGGATTGGTCACACACGTTCCGAAAAGGTGACAGGCTCTCAGGCTCTTCGAAATAGCGAAAGCAACCTATATAGTCACCGACACACAGGAAATTGTTGATGTGTTTAAGCAACACTTTCAGCAGTTGCTTAACGGGCAGCAAATAGAGAGAGTTATAGGGCAAGACGAGAACCCACCTCCAGTCGATGAAGAACCAACGCCTCCACCCAGTATTGAGGAAGTTAATGTAGCCATCAGAAAATTGAAGAACAACAAAGCCGCTGGCTCTGATGGGCTTCCAACTGAACTCTTTAAATACGGAGGTTATGTCTTGGTAGGGTGCATGCATCAAGTCATCAACCAAGTATGAGTGGAGGAACACATTCCCGACGACTGTAGTATCAGCTCTATATGCCCCATCTTCAAAAAAGGCGATCCTATGTCTTGTAAGAATTACCGAGACATATCCCTGTTAAATGTCGGATATAAGATCCTATCCAACGTATTGAATGCCTAAAACCTTTCTGCAACACACTAATCGGCACGTACCAGTGTGGTAGATCGACAATAGACCAAATGTTCACACTCAGACAAATCCTGGAAAAGACCAACGAATTTCAAGTCGAAACCCACCACCTTTTCATCGACTTTAAAGCCGCCTATGACAGCATTCATCGTCTTGAGCTCTACCAGGCGATGGCCCAATTCAGGACACCGACAAAACTTATCCAGATGTGTCGTGTAACGCTGGAAAACACGTGATTCTCTGTGCAGTTTGGAAACAACTCTTCGGAGCTCTTTCAAACGTGCACCGGATTCAGGCAAAGAGATGCGCTGTCATGTGATTTCTTCAATATCGTGTTGGAGCAGATAGTGCGCAGGGCACTATCTTTCACAAATCCGTCCAACTGCTGGGATACGCAGACGATATTGACATCATCGGAAGAACCCGGCAAGCCGTCGCAGAGGCATTTACGGCTATTGATGAGCAGGCGAAACGAGTTGGCCTTGAAGTGAATGAGGACAAGACAAAGTATATGTTATCAACAAACAAAAATTTATCTGTCCAAAACATTGGATACAAATGACACCTTTGTAGAGATCCGACGAAGAATAACCCCAGCAAACCGCTGCTACTTCGGTTTGGCGAAACAACTGGGTTCAAAACTCCTAACTCGACGGACCAAATTAATGCTGTACAGAACGCCAGTCCTGCTGTATAGAGCCGAGTGCTGGACGATAAGTAAGAAAGCTAAGCAAATATTGGGCACCTCCGAGCGAAAAATACTCCGTCGGATATTAGGTTCCTTGTGCGAGGAGGGCGAATGGAGGTGAAGATACAATAGGGAATATAGGACATAAGTATGTAAGTAAGTAAAGTGGATGTGAATGCTATGATTTACACTGCGCAGGCTTTGGATAAACTAAAAGAGAGAAAAAAAATTAGATCATGTCTAAATTAGAAGGTAGAATTGCATGTAATTTTTCATTTGTTTGCAATTCACAGTATATTTTTCGTTTTGAAATACACTAGGTATTTTCCGAGCGATGGTTATTTGAAATTTAAAATTTTCAAATAAAAACTATTTGCCTGCCATTTACAACATCCAACCACAAACTCATAAATGCATTTCCCGATGCAAATTTTATACAAAACAATAAAAAAACACAAAACAGGATGTGTACCACGTCGGCACACACTTGACTTGGACATATTCATCTTAAGACACACTAGAAGAAGGCAAATTACCAGTATATTTTTTTTAGTTCTTTTCTGCTTTAAGTTTTATCTAATATATTGTTTTGTTCGAGCATTAACGCTTAACAAAAGAATTTGTAACAACATTCATAAATAATCTCATTGACAATTCACTTAGTTTCGCTAATATTTCGCTATTATATATATATTTTTTTTTCTTTATTGTTACTATTAAGTCGGCCTGTGTTATATATTTTTTTGGTTTCTTGTGTTGCAAGTGAATGAATTTAACCTACTTTGCATAGTGGAATTGATTTTCAATCGCAATTTTTAATTTACACTTTAATTTTTTTTTTTTATTAATTTTTTCAGGAGCGGTGCTGCAGTTGGAACCCAAAATTGTGTTTTAATTTTATATATAATATTTCTCTGTATTTTTTTTTGTAAAACAGAAGAAAGTATAATTATTTTTTTGTTTGTTAAATATATATATATATATATACGTGTTCTCTTAAAATATGATGTGGCTATTAAATACATTTTCATATTTATTTTTGTAAATGTTTATGTGTTTTTTTTTAATTATTAATAGCAAGCTTTCCATATCAAAACTATATATGTATATCATAAGGAATCTTTATATATACTATGTGTATACATAATATATATGTCTACATATATATTTATATCATACATATATATACTGTATTTTTTTGTTTTTATTTTTTATATCGCATATATAAACGCATTGATTTAACACACTAATAGGTATAATATTTGGACGATTTTGAAATTTGTTTGATGCAGTTATTTTCTTTTTTATATATATAAGGATGCATATACATAATGAGTATAGATTAGAGTTTTTTTTTTTTTTTTGTAAATAAAAATTGTATTTATTTTGTTTTGTTTTATTTAATACTATTTATATAAATATATGTTTATGTGTGGTGAGTTTGTTTTATATATTTAGTTACTTAAGTCAAATCTGATGTTGCCATTGCTGAATATATATACACAAAGTGTTGATGGCTTCTTTTAATTTTGTAGCCATTTTAGAAATAATTTAAATGTTTTTTTGTTAGAATTTAAAAATAAATGTAAATAAATAGAAAATAAATAAGAAAGCTTGATAGTCTGTTATATAAAGGATTTGTCAAGCTAGCCTAATCGGTTTTGGGTGAGAACTCTGTGTTGATTTGTTTCGGTAATTTCGTCTGCCAGAGTGACACAAGTATTGGACACATAAATTTAGTTACATAGTTTAAGATGGTTTCAAGGCGATACATGTGGAAGATGCCTTGCAAAAAGGCAACGTACCGATTGAACCATTGAGATGACTGAGTTGTGAATACCGCGATTAGAGCCACTGAAATAGGATGATAGAAGGAGTAAACAGTACTGCAATCATGACACTTATTAAGAACACTTTCCACATCATAAACTAGGATAAGGTTGTTCTCATTTTAACCTTTGAAGATGAGAACGTTAGTGTTAGCCTTCTTCAAATCCAACATGCGTCATTGTGACTGTGATCCACAATCCTTTGCCTACAGCCGCTGTTAGCTTCCTACTAGGTAAAGCCTAACTATTACCATAACACCTCTACGTTATTTACTTAATCATTGTCGCGTTATTAGTTTTAGTTAGTTTCGAAAGCCAGAATACAAAAACGTAGTCGTTCGATGGGGTTTTAGTCGTGACACAAACCATTGCCTCAAGTGCCCTTTGAAATGACATATCCTCTCTATCTTTGCATGTTTTTCAAGAAATCCTACTACTTTCCATCGAGTTCTCCTTAAATCGAACGTGTTAGCTGCAAATATCGCGCAAAATTTGAATTCATTTCAACATTTGCCTTCAGTTGAAGTTACATACGTTGTGAATCCTTACGTAGTTCGTTACGAGTGTCAATAAAATCTGTCAGAAAACGTCATTACGATTAATCAATTGATTATGACTTAACTTGAAATGTCACAGCAAATCGTCGCTAAAACCAGCTTTTCCGCGGGTTCTTTAGGTTCGATAACAGTTGAGTGAACTCTTTTAGCTCATTTCAACATTTGATTCGAGTTCAAGTCACGTTACGTAGAATTATGTTATTTCATACAGCAAAATGGAGGTTCCCCGGCAAAGTAAATGCATAAGATTCTTGAATAGGAGTAAAGAAATTGAAATGAGTCAATCACTGGATCCGATTATAAATAGCCAAATTTATGTGAACAATATCCCAAGTATTCTCAAGGCAGACAATTGTTAATTTATATTTTTGTTTTTGTTGCATGTGTGTGTAAATATAATAAATTTTATAATTTGATTTAAGCGGACGGAAAAGTAATGAATTGATATTGCACAATTTAATATATTTTTGGGGCACTATTTTACTGCTAAGACTGTATATTTTGCTTATATATTTATTAGGTTATACGATAGATACTTAAAAATAAATAAACAAAAATAATATAAAATAACTAGCAAAAGAAAAGAAAAATATTTAAGATTTTAAGTTTAAAGTAAAAAACAAGTAAAAGTATTGCAAATACCTTTTTTTTATCTATTTTATAATACTCCTTTCCATTGGTTAATGTGGTTTAAACTTTTTACAAAATTTTCTTAATTTAATGTTTATAAAATAGAATGAGAAATAAATTAAATATAAATAGGATTCTCCTGGCCGGTTAAAAGTCGAAACATTGACGTTGGCATAGTCTTCATAAGTATCTGAAATTATTAAAAAAAAAAAAAAACAAATTATCAGCTTTTTTTTAATTAAAAAGTAAAATAAAATTTATTTGCGTACCTCGCCAACAGATGTCGCCAGTAGATTTACTATTTTTTCATGTGGCACTGCCACTACACTTTGATTGTTGATTTCAATTATCCGATGTCCAACTCGAACGCCACCTCTTTCGGCAATGCCACCGCGGAGAAGACTGCAAATCTGTAAGATAAGAAAAAGTTACTCAAATGCTTCATACTAAAAAAATAAATAAATAAATAAATAAAATAGAACAAGAGAGGAGTAGGATTAGATTTTTTTACAAAAAAGGATGTGTTTCTAGGCCCACCATTACTCATTATAAGTACATAATGATGACTTGTTTTGATGCCTAGTTTGCATTAAACATTCTCAGTCTATTTCAACATGGGCTCGAAAAGAAGACTGCGAATTATATAAAAGGAAAAAAAAAATACAACAATCCACAGCAGTCAATGTGGACACCAGCCATTGTGCACAGTGTACAAAACGTGTGAGAGTAGTTGGATTGAAAAAAAAAAATCCAAAATAAATAAACATGTCAAAGGAACCTCCTTACGACTCAGCAGGTATCGCTATGATATGAGAAGAGATTCTCAGAGCCCGGCAATATTGATCGATCGTTCCAAGTCAAAAGTAGAAGAGATGCAGTCCTAATCATTCCTCAGTGCCAAAATGGTTAATCCGCAAAAAGAAAGAGGAATAAAAGTCAATACGTTGATATAGAAATTTAAAGATTCTCCTTCGAAGATACTGGCAAAGGATATGATTACGACATAAGAGGTACATATGTATATATTGTACTTAAAAAGCACTTTAGTCTTCGAGAGCAAGTTCATCTAATCCTAAATCACATCACGTAAGGGTAAAGAAACTTCAATGTCAACACACGCAGTAATTAAAAAAGTAGTCAAAGTTTATGGTTTTATTTGAAACCCCGAAGAAAAACAACCATGACCCATGGCGCATAAAACTGCTACTGTTTACCATTACAACTAGTAATTAAGTATTAAGTCTAATAGCTATGAGCATAGTACGTACTTATCTCTTTACGAGGTGTTATTTCTGTTTCAATGAAAAGCTCTACGTTGTGACCATTTAACTAAATTAACAACAGCGCTAATATTAACTATTTATAGCCTTAAGCTTATGAGTGTCAGCGTTAATAAGGAAGAATCCAAGTAACACTGGTTCTATAAAGTACATCTATGGGAAGATAGCTTGTTGTTTTAGGTACCAGAGTCTTCGGATCTGCGTCTTGTCATCAGTGAAAGACTGAAATCATAGAGGACTTGATTAGATGAGAATCAAGAAGTAAGAACTGTGGATAATTTGTTGATATTCATCGAAATACTGCAAGAATGATTCAAAAAATAAAGATAAAGGGTCAAACAATGGTGGTGCAGGTTTTCAGAAGTCTTCCTCATCAGCCAAGAGTCAGAGTGTACCTATTGCAAGTAAAGGGCAAACATTGGATTCATGCTGAGAGAAGTTTTGATGAAGACTTCGACGTCAAGAGGTGGTCTAGAGTCTTCAGTTTTCTTATTATGCTTTTTAGGTAAAGATATGAACCCGAATGAAAGGATCACAACCCTTCCGTTGTACCCGCGTCGAAAATTTAAATCTGAACCCACTTTTGTAACTAAAAATAGACTGGGGGTTTTAGATATAACAATCCCAAAAGAACAAACGGGTACGATTTCAAACGCTTTGACGATGATTACCCAAATCAAGCTTGCTCTTATGATTACATAGTGCCTCCACCACCTTACTGAGCGCATAAAGTTCTGTGCTACTAGAAAACTGGAGCTAATCATCTTAGAACACAGCAGTAAAGGCGATAGTCGAGGAATTGAGTTCTTGAAATATATTCTATCATCTGATCTGGTCATTAGCAAAATTGCTAGACAAGACTCAGAAGAAAACTTCTCTTCTTCTATTGATGATTGGGTTCCTCACGAGCACAATTATTGTATGTAACGTTTGTAAGAATCAGCGGCATTCTTGCTGGATTGAATGTACTTTATACAAGCTGCAAAGTATGCGGGGATATAGATGACACTGCGAAGCACTTGCTCTATAGGCATCAATTCTAGTAAAATGGGAATTGGGATGCAATGAACAGGTTTTGTACCCAAGTGAGCTCTTAATAAAAATAAAATTGAATAATATGGTTGCACTATACGCTCCCAATTCTCACTGTGGAAGTATAGAACGTGTCTTTACTTCCACATCTACCATATCTACTCCAACATATCCGCAGGCTACGATACAAACAATCTTACATCTGTTAGTCAGTACTTACCACTCCATTTTGAACGCTGAATCCAAGCTGATACTTTGTGTTTGGTCTTTTGATTTTAACTTCCACCACGGGAGCACAGGGCACCACTGTAAACTTCACTACTGTTTGATTTTTCGTATTCTTTATATAAGTCTGGCAAGTGGACAAAGGCAAGCCAACTAAACTCAATCCATTAATCGCTATCAATTGATCGCCAATATTCAATTGTCCACAACGTGCTGCCGCTCCCGATGACATTAAATTCGCAATCACGACCGTGGGTAACATTGAACCCCAACCGCTTTCAACAATTACCACACCCAAAATTTCACCCTTTGCCTTCGGTACAACAACCTCCTTTTGCAATTCCTTTTTCGCGAATATCTCCAATTCATCGCCGAATATCTCCTGGCTATTGAGCACTTCCTGATAGTCCATTTCTTTGACAAAACTGTGATCTTCAATTCCGTTTGCTTTTAAAAATTCCATATAAGCCACTTGGAATGCCTGACCAATTGATTGCGCAATAAATTGCGCTTCGTCACTCTCGAAGACGTGACAGATCATTTTAGGGGTCCTATTCAATTTAGGACCATCATCAATGTCCTGTGAGACGAAACGTCGTCTTGCCATTAAGACGACCAAGTCTCCAATGTCTGCGATATACGAGATCGTTCGCAGGGCATGGTCCATCATAATTTCCTTCAGATCGGTGTTTAGAACCATGATCTTTTCTGTTGAAATGAACAGGTCTACCTCAGTACTTGGCTGGACATCACCATCTGGAGCCTTAAAAAAAAAAGACAAATCTTTAGTAAAAGCAAGGACAAGCGAGGAATTTATGAAACATTTTTGTAAGCAGCTTTGTAAAATTCAAAGCAATGAGTTGGTTGTTTTTTTTTTTTTTCTTTTTTGAACTGATGAATGAAATATTACTTATGATGACTTACCAACGTCTACAGGAGCATTAGTGAATTAGTGTATGTATTCCAAATCCAAGTTTTATCACGAGCATATGAAAGTAAAATGGGGAAAAAGATATTTTTGTTTTTAGATGAAGTATTCAGATTAATCCTCGATAGTTTGGTGCTTTGTTAATGAGATATGATAAATGGCTTGATTGGGTATTACTCATATGTAGGACATGATGTCAATCTTTTAGAAATTAAAGGGACCAACTTTTCAAGCGAATCTATCAACAGCAACATTGTGTACAATGCTCCAAACATAAGTAAAGCACTACTGAATGCTGAAATGGAAACTCTTAAATAATCGGTCTGCGTACACACCATTTAGGCTAACAAAAGTTTGGGATGACTTTTCTTTTCCAAATTGACGTTCTTACAAGCAAAGAAAATCCTGCAACTAAGCTAGTCTTGAATGACGATCATAGAATCCGATAAATAGACTTAATCACATAAAGAATCTATCGATCTTGCTTGAAAGACAAAGTTCTACACAGCGTCGACGTTTTAGTCTTAAAAATTAAAAATTATTCCACTTAAATTTAACAATTTACATAAAAGAACTAAGTGCCGATTCAACACCGTTCAATAGAAGAAGTGGCCGATGCCGGAGAAACTACATATTAACAGCTGCCTTCAAGAACAATTTTTGTTGTGTCTGCAAATGTCTTAGAGAACCGCAAAGGAGAAACCCAGAATTGTGTCAACTTTAGAGGTATAAGTATGCCTTAACTGAGACGCACTTAGACCATAAGCAGGTCCATTGTGCTGTCGATATGCAAGATGGATAAGTCACCTCTTGTTGTACCCATTCATTTTCGTGGCTGAATAAGTTGAATTTTGCCATCCAGGAGATGTTAAAAAAGTGCACCAATATTTCCGTCATCAATTGGGGAGTTCAGAAAGAACACTATGCTTAAAATTTTTGCGGTTTCATGGCCCTGAAACCGGAATGTCAGTGGTATACATTTTGTGAACGTCTGTTATACCAACCTAGACATTAGAGGTATACTGTAGCACCTGCTAATGATGAATTGGATATCAACTGACCGTTAGTGAACATCCAATCAGATCGATCACATATTGAAATTGTCTCCTGGATGTCCTAAGATCGACACAGACTTTGTTCATATAGGCCTACGTTCTGGATCTGCCAACAGCAATCGCTGGAACCTTCGTTCAATTAATTTATCACTAGGTTCAGTACCGACAGAGAGGGGCCCCTAGTCTGCCAATAGTTTAAAAGGCCAAAGCAGCGAAGTGATGATTGGAAGCATTGGAATGCTGTGAAAGATGTTTGTTCAATTAATGTACTTTCCTGTGTCGGTCCAATAACCGCACATGGCTACAACAGAGACCTCGGCACACATCGGTGAGCATACAATAATCAAGACAAAGTTTCACAGTTACTTCGACAGTTAAACTCACTAGATAAGTTATGCAATGACGATATAAGGTCGAATTCGAATGAATTTCTCGGCAAATTGCAATGAAGCCCCTCAAGAAATGAGTCATCTTTTATGACCAACACTTCGCTAATCTAGCTGCTAGAATACTTTTGCACCAGGATGACAGATTTGTCTCTAGCGAATCTAGCGGCCTCTAGGACTAATTCTATCATCCTTGTGCTAAAGTATTCTAGCAGCAAGATTAGCGAAGTGTTAGGATCGCGGCCAATTAGTTGCTTTATTCTTCTGCATGCAAGTACTAGAAAGTAAGTGGAATCTTCTGCCATTGTCTATGTCTGCATGGATGTATGTCAACAGGCCAATGAAGACATGTAAAGTCGAAAACATCTATCGAATCATAGCAGCTGTGTACTGATCAGAGAATTGCATGAATTTATTCATTTGTCATTGTGAATCATTCGCTTAAAAACGAGCCTTTCACAGTTTCACGCACACAGAAAATAGGCAAGTATGAATCATGTTCCAAATGAAAATGAATCCCATCATGGTGTTCGTATTCATGAATGCTCGAGTGCATTCATTCAATCAGAGTGTTCACAAAAGCAAAGAAATGTACAAATGATTCACGAGCGTTTGAATAGTTTCATAAAAATTAGGTAGAAAACGCAGAACACTGAAAGTACAAACAAAAAAGGCGACAGAAAAAAGCAAAAACAAAGTTCACTGAAAATGCATACATATGACATATGTACATCTCACCAGCCACTCGAAACTTTCCAAATTTAGTGATCGGGCAATGAAGTGTTAGGGTAGATAATCATTTCTTGGAATGAATGTGAATGAAAGCTCGCTTCAGATTCGTTTCATAAGAACCAATAAAATGTGAGCTCAGCGAATCCTTTTTGTGAGTGAATACGAATGTGTGTGAATACTTCGAATGGCTTACAAACCGAGCAACTTGCTGTAGATCTCTGGTACTGATGTCTACATATCCATCAGTGCAGCATTCCAGATGGTGCCTCTAGATTATTATAGCAAACAGCTGGCAACAAATACACTCTTTAGTGTAGACACGATTTTGCAATGGTTTTATTCCAAGTATGGACGGTCCAGTCATGCACTATCTTTTGCCAAATGAATGAGCAAGCTTGTCCCTTGATTGAGACAAATCTAGTAGAGACTCATGAACCTCACTTACTTTTAGAACAATGCAATGTTTGACATGGTCTTCAAGCTTGTAATGTGAACTCGCAGTACAGTTAATAGCTAATGTAATCAGACAATGACCATTGAATATATGTATATAACTTTCAAAATAGGAACTACATTGATCTGGACGATGTGAGGTTCCGGCAAGATGGCGCTACGGGACTTACAGCCCATGGCACAGCACTGATTTAGCAGTGCTTTTACTTCAACCACAACACTATATTGCCACCAAAAGCGAGTGATTTGAATCCATTCATATGCATGTGCAGCTTTTAACTATTCAGGACTTCGAAGTCAATAATCAGTGTTTCATCGAAGAGTGGGCGACAATTCGACTCTGGATGCTCTTTGTCTGTATAAACTAGGGAACCACAAGCCTGAAGTTGTGTCCAAAACATTATGCCATTAACAACAAAGATTTTGGAGGAAATTAATTAAAACACTCTGCAGATATCTTCAGTATATGTCCATAGATTTCGTCCTTTCATGCCTTAATGCAACTCTTTCATAGGAATTGGGAGCTTTCTCCCTTTAAACCACTGACATCACTACAAAAACCAAACACTTGATTGGATTTTGCTACCACTTACGACGCAAATATTTATCCTTTTGTATACATATATATTTTTTTTTTAATTTTTGCCACCTATCCTAAATGAATGACACTTTGGTTACATTTTGAACTGAGTATTCCACTTTATTGATTGCCGCACAAATGAATGGCCATACCTTTTACACATTCATGTGAATTTAATTTTCATTTGTCCACTGATGAAATGACACTTGAAAAAATATTAACAAATGTTACTCAAACAAAATTTGTAATTTTACGAGCCATCAACTGCAAACGACGACTCGACCTCAAACAATCATTTAACCAAAATAACTATTAACAACATTGTGGGTGGATGGGTTCGTTTATCATATTCGTCGCACTGGTAAATGTATCGAAGCACGAACTATACATCTGGTGACAAAACTTCGTGTACACATGCATTTGCGTAAAAAGAAAACCAAAGAGGACGACGTCGGATATTTTCTCCTCTATTTGCAGTACGACACCACACGACTATTACGAGAAAACTCACATGTTTGGTTAATCGATTTTTTTTAACGCATTCAATAAAATATAAAAAAAAAAAAATTTTTTAAATTATACCACCACTGATAATGGAATCCAGTCTACATGGACTCGGAATATTCTTTATGTGCGCGTCTATTTTTAGAACTCGGGAGTGGTGACATGTGTATTTCTAGCACCAGTGTGGAAAATGTAATTGAACGATGGGTTAAAATTTAATAAGATGCACGGTGTATTATCGTCAGAGCGATATGAGGTACGTGTCATTTCTTAAAACCTTTTTTGTCAGTAGGTACACCTCTATTGGAAGTTAGAAACCAATCCAATTTACAGGCGTGCTATGTCTCCCAAGAGAGACCAGAGAGTTTTTCAAGGCTCAAACCAAGTCAACATCCGAGAGTGTTACTGTGATAATTCTTTTTGCCCGCATGCAGAACTTTAAGTAAGTTGACTTCTCAAAAGAAATACATGTCCTGCAAGATGAATTGGGAACTATTTACATGTAGACAGAAGGATTAAAACCAAATATAATCCTCTGTATTTATCGGTGATATTGTGGGAAAAAGAAAGCCCTTTCTGCCATACAAAGGCTGCAACCATAAGCATATGTAATGGTTGACAACTGGGCTAAAGGTCCTCTTAATCCGTCCACGTCTTCACATATACATTGTGAAGGCAACAGCTACAACCAGTGCACTAAAGATTTACCTCTTATCTGACCTTCATCGGACACATGGGATGCTGGTAACGCAGACTTCATGCCTAAAAGAATCCAGCTCAATCTCTCCTTCAAAGAAACCATCCAGGAGCGAAGTTCTTGCGATAAAGTTCTGGTTATTACTGGCATACTGCAATAGATCACTCACTGAAATATGCTGCCCTTACCCTCAGGTGGCAACAGGAGGCAACGCTTCTTGGCTCACAGAGTAAATGAAATCACACATGAGATTTTGGCAGGGTGATAGTACTTTAATGGCCAGATTCCTGCCTAGAGTAGGTACATCGCGAAACTATTCTGAAGTGTTATGGCAAATTCGCAAACAAGTAAAGCCTTTCTGCAACCATCTGGACCCAATTTGTAATGCTATGACTATGGGGGACCTGAATGCCAAGGTTATGAGATTATTACCACCAGGCATCATAATGGCTCCATAGCGATCCCTAGAGTGAGCCTAAATGCCAGCAAGAAACCTAAGCCACGTTGTTTAAGCCTTTGTCGTTCAAAGATCTAGCAATATATGGATGGAAGGATTCAACATCTACCGATTGAGTGATTCCACAGTGGGCCATGATTGGATTGTAAGTCGATCACAGAAATACATGGTAGTAGGGAAAGATCAACGAAACAAATCAGCTTAGAGCTCCAATTGCAGCGACTTCAGCAGAAGGAAGAAGGCTAAGCTAAGAGTTCATTTGCTTATATTACATAAGGATCAGTTCATGATATGCAAGCAGCATTTTACTGAAGTTTTAAGTCGAGCATTCTCCGGCAATGTATGACCAAGTCCAAGTCCAAGAGAGAAATGTCCGATCTCACATAAAACTGAATACGTATGAGAACATCATCGCATCACGATCAAGCCATTTAAATGTAACAAGACCGTAGAACTTAATGGCATTCCGTCATTTTGTCCAAAAGCAGAAACAAGCATGGCAATAGGAGAAGACTTTGAAAGAGCTCCAAACTGAACTGGAAGGAAAACATTGCTGAACGCATCAAAAAAGCAAGCGTAACTCTCTACTCTTGCAAAAAGCCATTCAGCAACACATGGGGCTTCAGACCAGCTGTGGTATACTGGATGTACACGGCGGTTGTAAGACCCATTATGACACATGGTTCACTAATATGGTGGATGGTACTTGAGAAGCAATATCAGCTTTCAAACCTCCCCAAAATCCAGAGGGCGAAATGCATCGGAAGCATTGGATCATTGAGAACAACACCGACGGCGGCAATGGAAACCATGCTTAGTTTCATTCAGCCAAAACTGCTATAAGATCGAGGGAAGGTCGATTGTGGTCATCAAACTCTAATGGCCACGCCTCTATTCTGTACGGATGGGAGGCTACCAATGGATTGACGGAAACAGATCACATGACTCCGATGCTAACATTCGAAAGGAGATTCAATGCAAGGATTCCGGACAGAAGCTACTGGAAGAACTGGAGGACTAAAAAGAGTTGGCATTTTATACCAACGGTTCTAAGATGGACAGTGGTACATTAGCCGGAGTTTATTGTGAAGCCCTAGGAGTAAACTGCTCGTTTAGAATAAACGACGACTGCAGCGTCTTTCAAGTCGTAGTCACTGCCATTACGCAGGCTGCTAAAATTATACGTGAGAGTAATATATATAATATATATATTATATTATATATAATAATAATAATAATATCGGACAAACGATAACTGTCTATATAGACAGCCAGGCAGGCATTAAGGCTCTGGACTTTGCTATAACTCGGTCGAGGGTGGTGAGAATCTGCAAATCACTTTTAAACGAGATATCCAGAGCCAATACGGTGACCCTCAGTTGGGTACCATGGCATATGGATATCGAAGGAAACGAGAAGGCGGATGAGCTTGCTAGGAAAGAGTCGACGCTGCACAAATCGCGGGCATTTCCCTTTGTAGCAGTTCCAGTCAGTTCTTTAAAGAAAAAAGTAGAAGATGAAGCAAACAGACGCTGGATTCATCTACGGCAACGGCTAGAGCTCTATGGCCGGCCTTTAGCAAGAAGAGATCATCAACTCTGGTTACACTCAGTCATCATAACGTACGGGTCGTCTCTGGCGTAATTACCGGCCATTGTGTCATTGGCCTTCACGCAGAGAGACTCGGTGTGCTGCATAATGACTATTGTAGAAGCTGCAGAGACGAAGAAGAAATTGAATCTATTAGTCACCTGCTGTGTGACTGTCCTGCCCTATCTGAACTCTTGGCAGTCATTTCTTCTTGGAACTGGAGGACTTAAGCAATGCTGAGCTGGTGGACCTCCTGCGATTTATATTACTATCTGGGTGGTTCTAAAAGCGGACCTTATTACAGCGTTCCCAGGGTTAAATGATTGGGCACATTGGACCCGAATTGTGGGTCTAAGTGAGCAGTGACTTTCTGGTCACAAGGCACCCATCTACCTAACCTAACCTAACCTAACCTTGAAAGAGCTGAGGCACACAACTGTGCACGATGGTGACGCAGAGATCCAAAGACTCAAAATCACAAGGCGATATGAGTTCTTAACCCTAAGTCAAATGGACTCAAAATCACCTCCGAAATCAGAGCATTTCGTTTATACCCAGTCCTCGGTACTTCATGTGTTAATCTGCAATTTCAATACAAGTTTAGCAAAATTGGTGGCACATGTTCCATTGACAAAGTGTTATATATATTTTGTATAAGTTTTCACATATTTTCCACATTTCAAATTGTTTCAAAAAAAATTTCAAATAAACAACAAGTAGCCACCTTAAAATGAGAAATGATTTTGCACTAAGCCAAGCCTAAACGAACATCTCAAATGAAAGGTTTTACCAAAGCTCGCAACTAAGAACTCACCTTAATCCTAGAAACAGCCTCCTCGGCCTGCATCATTCGTGTCGACTTGGTCGGCTGACCCTCGCATACCAGCTGTGTCGATCCGAGATATCTCGCCCGGAACAAGACCCCTTCGATAAGCACTGCACCGCCTATAGAAATGCACATTTTGGGGGCGCAACAATAAAAGAAAAAAGACAGACATTAGTATAAGGTCCTTGCTGGTTCGATTCAAACGAACACTCTAGAAAAACAAATTTCTTACAAATAAATCAATGTGAAGGCAGCAATTTGATTTGAAAATTGAACGCATGCAAAAATAGAAACGTTAGCAAATAGAAAAACCAAAATCAAACGTCTACACATATCTATCTACCGCGTCGCCGAGTCGTCACGACCGGACCGGACGGACAGATATATGAAAACATCAAATCGATACAGAAGGAAACCTAACAATTTACCTTCTTTGTTCTTACTCTTTTTGACTTTTTTCTCGCCTGTGACGGCGCTCTGGCTGTCCTTCTTTTGGCTGCCGTTGCCGGAGCCATCGGAGCCGGAGTCACCGCTGGGACTGCCGATGGTCACGATGGCGCACTCGTCACGTGCCTCCGGGGCTGGTTTCTCTGGGGATTTGTCACTGTGATCGAGCGATGACATTGAGCCACCGCCGACATTGTGAAGCAAACTGGCAACGGAACTCTTTGGCGGAATGGGCGGTGGGATCTCGGGTGTGCTTGTTAGCAAGGAGTTAAAACCCTGCCTTAGGGAGAGAGTTCCACTGGAATTTTTCGAATTTTGCTGCTGAACTTTGGGTGAGAATTTGGACAGGGATGTCGCCAGCAGGGATCGTGGTTTACGGTCCCACGCTGATGTTTTGTTGTCATCGTAGAAACCTTGATCGTCGAGCCGCTGATGTCCTAATAACCTATCAGTCTCCAAGTCTGTATCGACGTCATCTTCGTCACCGCTAAGGTTTTTGCCTTGTCTGTCGGAAGAATCGAGCAGGCTCTTACCGGCACTGGTGTCCAGGTAACGTGGTACCCAAACTGGTGAGCTGCTCGAAGGCGATGCATTACTAAGCCGTTCGGGTATGGAAGGTGGCTGGTTACAAATGAAGGTCTTTTCCAGTGATTTTAACGACTTTGTACGGTTTAGAATGTTTGAAGTGCTGCCACCCGATAGGCTTGTCGGTCTCTGTTCCGATTGGTTCTTATCGTAAGCATCTGTACCCACAACGCTGGGCTTCCTGTGCGGAGCCGGTGCTGGGGGAGGCGGTGTCACTTGAACCACGTCAGCTCCTCGGTGAAAGACGCCTAAAAAAACCCAAAACAAATTATACCTTTAACCTTTAAAAGGCGATCGAGTGGTTTGTACTTATTGAATAGAGGGAATCCAAATCCGGGTCTATGTTTTGGAAAACTTTACTATTGCTACTGCTTGGACTTTGGCCAAGAATCTCGTGATCGCGCTTAGAACGAACTGAGTCACGACCAGAATCCTCGAGCTGTCCATTCACCGGGCTCTCATTGATCGTGGAAAATGCATCAACATTTGGTGAGGTACGATTCGACTTCACATGGTTACTATTGTCCGGAATGCGTTTCACGTCCATAAGCATTGAAATACCCGACAGCTGTACTGGTCGATTATTGTTCTCAGTGTCCGAAGTGTGACCGCTAGAGAGACCATCCTCCAAGACAGGCATACTGGTCGCATAGCATTTGGTATAGTTGCAATAAGTTGAAACCCCATTGAACTCACCAGATAGACCTGGAATTTAAAGAAGATGTTTTTTTTAAGAGAAGGAAAATGACAGACTGAAAACGTAGTCTGTGGAAAGCACATAGTTCGAGTGGCATCACAATGAACCTCCACTGGTCTAGGTGTAGCTGTTTCATGAACAGTCAGCATTTAAACAAACAAAAAACAAGGATCGTTTCTATTTGGAGTATTCCTTATCAACGACGTAAAACAAAAGAGATACAGGATATGTATTGGATGTAAAGGCATCCCGCACCCAACAAAACAAAAGCAACAAAATTAAAACTCACTATCTAAATCGCCGCAATTCGAATCATAGTCCGTTGTCTCTGGCGAGCATCTATAGCTCCTGGGTTGCACTTGATTGTGATTAATTCCATCCTGGCTGTCCATCTGGTCGCCACTGCTGCGGCTTGCCGACTCCAGAAAAAAGTCAATATCCCGTCGATATTGAACCAACTTCTCATTGTCCTTTGTTAACGTCCGACGATTGTCCAAAACACCATTTGTGTTGTTGTAGAAATTGTTCTGATGTTTGGCCACATGATTTTGACTTTGCAGCGGCTTCACTGGTGAGCTATTTGCGGCCACTGGCACTGGTTGCGGACTCTCAGAATCATCGTCATCGCCCTCACCATCATCATCGTCATGATGGTAATTCTCATCCATTGATGGGCTACTATCCACCTGTCCCGTTTGAACTGAAAAAATATGTTCCAATTGAGGTGGCAACACAATATGATCATCTTCCTCTTCCTCCTCCTCTTCCTCGCCCTCTCTGCGGGTATTACTATGGAACTCATATTGAATGTCCTTTTAAAAAAAATCAAACAAAAAAGAAAAGAATTAAATACCTTTGAATCGTGCTACAAGGGAAGTTGTAAAACCGAAAACAATTGGTTATTGAAAGAGCAATAATATAAGTGAACCTTACAATGCTGTCAACATCACTTCCATTCTCAATTGGTTTCTCATCGGTCGATGGGCACTTGAAGAACTCCTCGAGGACCTTTCTTGTCTCGGAGAACTCGTACAAATAGTCAAAGGTTGATGACTTCGCAGCCGATGATAGTGTTTCTTCTTTTATCGTTGCTCCTGAAGAACAAAGGCCAGCTCCTACTACTGCTGTAGTAGATGATGGGGTTGATGCCACCACCATTGCGTCGGATATCACCTCAGACGTTGTCATATCGGATAGAGTTCCAATTTCCGAGACATCATTGCTTGTGTCTTCGGTATTGTTGGTAGGTGACATTTTCAAGTTCAACAGCGGAGGGGGTGAATCTTGACGTGGTGATACAATACGCTACAATGAAAAAGAAAACCAAACACAAATAAGGAGACAGGTTAAAGGTTCAGGTGTTGTGTCCTTAAACGACTGAGTGGGAGAGTACCTGTGGAAAACCTGGTCGTATGGGATGCATTTTCTGTGGTGACGATGTTAACGCATTGAATTTGTAATTTTGTGACTGTAATTCTTCGTCTTCGGGGATACCTTGTCCAAAACGACGAGGAGATCCTTCATACTCTGGAAGTAAAATAAATTTGATACTTTTTCTCGAAAGCACATAAGAGCTTACCAATAATACCATTGCGGACCTCGATGTTTATCGCATAGTTTTTATCCAAATACCTTTTGTAGTTCTTGTAGGCTTCACTTTCACATTTGCTGATCTCCATGTTCGAATCATCGACCACAGACTCGACTAAAGGTGCACCTGTAGCTGGTGGTGAACCAGTTGTAACTCTAAGGCCTGTCGCAAAACAAAAAAAATATAAGATCGCATTCAATATGGCATAGAAGAAAGGTTTAGAGGATTCTAAAGGGAATATAGGCTCAACTGTTCAGCGAAGCTTTCCTTTGAAGTCGCAAAAGGCTACAATAGAAGGAATGAAACCGTGGGAGGAACCTAGGTTGTGAGTAATAGATTCCCAAGCATGGCTGTAACTTGTTGATGATGCATGTACGCCTAGAGGAAGTCCCCAGTACACACCAGAGGAAACTATGAGTACCCAACAGAAGGTTCAATCAAAAATATTCAATGAAATTTCGGGAGGAGACTGAGTAGTAACTCTAATAAAAAGAGAGATCTATGCTTCGCCGGAGTCACCGAAGTGTTCTCAATCAGAGTCGGTATGCATTAAGGAAGCATCGTTAGTCCTTCGCTACTCAGTTCAGTCTACGTAACGTAGAAGGTAACAGAATCCTGGCTGCAGTTCTGTCCACAAGGCATTATTCTCTCCTTCCTTGCTATGATGCCTTCCATGATATACTCTCAATTTTTCTGACCTTTGCTGTACTTTCTGTCTAACCTAAATTATCTCGCTAAGGTCCTTTGAAATGATCAGTGAATGGAGTACTAAGAAAGGGCTTTTAGTCGACCATCTCAAGACATAGGTTGGTCATTCACAGGAACTAAGACCATAGACGTAGCTCAATCCATAAAAGATGCTATGTCTTCTAATACTGTAAGAATGTCTTTGGAAAAAAGGTGGTCCTTATCACCATCTAAAAGTTCGCTGGATCCTTTTCCTTAGCATATGCATCGGCTTATGGTGGAAGAGTTCTTGATTGCCCTTTGCTCAAATGTCTTGTCTGCATTGTTCCACTTGACTTTCAAAATCTACCTCTTGGGCTGCCTAAGCAATCTCTACGCTTCCACGAACGGAAAAAGAGAGAAGAGATTTTAATTTTCTGCTTTGTTATTTAAACAAAACAATACGAACTCACTACATATGTAGATCTTGGGATCAACAGAACTACGTTTGGCATTTGTCCTCAACAACATACAGCATGTCCTTTCAATCTCGCAAAAAGCATAAATTGGTCATGTCTTTTAGTAGGTTTATGTTAATTTCTTTCTACCAGACTAATGGCAGTATTTAATCCTGAAAATTGAATGCCACAATGGATGGACGTTTGTCCTTTCTCAAAAACAAAAGTCATACTCACTTTGCCAGCTGTCAGCTATGTCATCGAAAACCACTACTCCACCGTTGGGCACCATTCCCATGCTCCGATTGTAGACCTCATTGTCTCCACGCTGCTGTACATCATGCTCCCTGTCGCTGGACTCCTTTCTGCAGTATTCGTGATCTGAATTCTGATGACTGACCGGACTGCGACCTAATCGAATGTGCTGGGGCTTTTGCAAGTAATTATGACCATGACGGCGGGAGGAAATATTCTCCGAAGTGAGTTCCGGCGAATTGAGGACGGTACCCGCAGGCGTTGTATTATGACGTGTGTCCCAATAGTTGTGGTTAATAAAGGGATTCTGATTGCCAGGATTCTTTATGGTTCGCTGACTTGCTTGACTTGTTTGTTGCGGCTGCTGCTGTTGCTGTTGTTGATGGTGATAATGCTGTTGTTGGTACTGATGCTGATGTAGCTGCTGTTGATTGTATCCAGCTGATTTGCGCGGCATCTCTACTGTGTCCTGTTCCTTGTGATTTGTTGACTCGAATTTACTTGGCTTACTGTCGTTTCCACTCGGGCTTGGAAGGCAAAGGAATGGATTTGTTGAGATCCTTGCAGAAGACACTGATTCTGAAGAGTATGATGAGCCCGATGCAGCCGGAGGTGATTGTGCAAAATTACTGCTCGAATTTTGTATGCTAGTCTCACTGGCAGGATTCGTATTCGCATCGCTTTTTGGCCGACACTTGGGAAATAATATTGAGATTTGATCACTTAAAGGTGGCGATGTGGACGACAAAAGATTCACTTCATTGCGTAGTGCTTTTGCAACTGACGATGACGAGGTCGGACTGTTCAGTAACAAATCTGGCTTAGAGCGTGCGACTGAAGTTGTTGGAATTGGAATTGAGTTGGTCGACGATGAGGATGACGAGCGAGCGGTAGAATTAGCAAAGCTTCCGTTATATGTTGATTGAAACGCGCTAGCGGTGGTATCCTTTGACCCAGCAGTGTCGCCACCGTTCAACGTAGTCGATGAAGTGCTGTTCAGATAATAGCTGTTGCTGCGTATCGCCGATGACTGGAGCGCCGAGTAATGAATTGAGCTTTGGGGGCGCAGCTGGTGCACAGTTTGGTTGGTACCACTTGCCGTCGTTTGCTGCGAAACTGTTGTCGTCAATGTTGTACTGACCATTATTGAAATCGGTAAGCTAAATGAGATAAAATTCAAGTCATTCACTGTAGATGTATTTCCAGGAGAAAAGCATAAATACTGAGAAAACATTCAGATATGTAGTTCAAAATAAAAACTGTACAAGTTTCGAAATCCAAAGGCATGCATCATAACTAGACTGTGGGCACTACATACAATAAGAGGTCATATGGTAAAGACGTGTTTTACGGTCGCACTGTCATAAACTCAACGACGTAATGGGCTGTTTCTAACGCTCATAGAAATTCGAATCTTAAACTGAGATCTACACCCCTTTCTGTTTGGCTCATTAGTCCTAGGACGTAGTAAACTTTTAAGGACGTTAACATATAAAAGTTGGGACAAAAAACAGGTTAAGGTTGGCAGTAAAAACAAAACACATTGCATGTGGTTGTTGAGTTCTGCACGTGGCTCTTAACTCAAGGATAATCACATCTTATGCAATTGCCGTAAGGAGGAACGTTAAAAGCTCCACCCAGTCCATGAAAGATACATCTAATTATTATTTACGGAATGACTACTAATCGCAACTACGTATTTGCTACGTTAAGTACACTAAAGCTAGAAGCGATAAATAAAATAAAATACATACAGCATTCAATGCATTTCTGTTCTATGTTCCACACTACCTAGAGAACATTACAGTCAGAGATAGGGTGATAAGAGAGGGGTTTAAGGTGGAAGAGGTGCTTGTCAGGATAATCACATTCGTTAGTATATGTAGATAGAAGCCAACAGTTCACAAGGCAGCAAGGACAATGGTTGTCAAATATCGATAGACCCAAGCCCAGGAGGTGACTGCTCCCAACAAGAATGGCATTTGGAACATTATTACTAATGTCCCTTTTCATTAACTTTTTCTAGGTCTCCAATTTCTCAACGTAACCGCATCTGCAGATCCGAAAACCCAACTGCCCTTTCCAGCAGTCCTTTCTCTAGTTTTAACCTCACAGATGGAGCTAAATAACCTAACTTTACTAGCTCTCATGTTCTGAAGCCTATATCATCAGAAAATCCTTCGATGTCTAAATCTTCTATTTCCTCTTTCACCGTTTCTAGTCTTAGCCCCTTCTCTGCACCCCATTAGGTCTTCTCCCACCGTGCTTTGTGGTTGATGTCAAATCGTTGTGGTGAAATGTATGTGATTTTTGCCCTCAGTATAATTCGCAGTATTTTTTTTTTCGAATTTCGTGTTGGTATATACTAGGTGTCTTAAGTTTGTCATGTAAACCTGAACCTACATCATAATCAAAATAAATAATTTAGGCTGTACTAAATGAAGGAGGAAGTACAAACTTTGTGGAATCTTTTCCCGACATTTTCACTACACCTGTTATGTAAAACTGCACATTTCGTGAACTTTCTTTATATCGCTCCATACTCTTAGAAGGTAAAGTTTTTACTTGACAGCCGTCAAAGAATGACAAAAGCTTATAGGGTACAAGCTGTGTCCGCGACTTCGTTGGCATAGACTTTGTAGTAAAAACAACATGCTTAATGCATGCACGACGAAACAAAAATAATAAAAAACTACAAGACTTCCTTGTCATATGTAGGAATGTATTTATACACAAGATACAAATTTAGATAAAGAAATTCTTCCCAACAATAGCCCTTAAAACAGCTCAAGAGTTTGTACCCAAAAAGTGGTTTAAGAAGCCATGGTTACAATCTGAAATATCCCTTTTCCAAAAGTTCGGAATTTTCTTAGTCCATTTATCCCTCAATTTATTGGAAGACCGAGTTTATTCAAATGTTGCCATTAATATCATTTTCTTCCCATGACCTTATAGCTTTCGTTTAAAAACACACATTCACACAACACACTGTGTATACACAGGGCAGGCAGTCTCTATGGAGTCCTTAAAGACAATATTCTTTTGTCCTATCTAATAGAAATTTATGTTTATCACTTTGTATGGGCGGAAAGTAGCACCACATCCGGTGGACCCGAAAACGACTAACAACCCCGCAGACACCCACCCTCAAAATAACCGCTCCGTTTCGCTCCTTTATGACTGGCTAATGTCGACTTTAACAATTATTTCGTCCCTTTAAAACACCCACACATAACCTCTATGCAACATATGTATCTTATTATTTTATTTTTTTTTTCACTCATTATAGCTGCCCGGCCAAGCTTAAATATCAGCTGCTAGTCTGTTTAAAAGGTTTCCGATGTTTGCATGTCCTTTTCGCTCGCTTCCTGCCCCCGGCACATGACTCATGGTACAAAGTGCCGAAATTGTATGTGTTCCACATTTTTGGTATTTCCAACTTTTTTTTGTCTTTTTTTTCGCCTTTCCCATTGTCGGATTGTATGCAGACTTTATTCGTTGACTTTAAAACCAGAAAGAGCACAGAGCAGAAAACTTAACAGCCTTGTATATCATATCAAGGCTACGAGTCCTGGCCATTTTGTTGTTGGTGAAATTGATTTTCTCCTACTTTCTTTGCCTGCCTTTGGGTATTGCCATGAGGAATGAACTATTAGGCACTATCAGTGCCAGCAGTTTTTTCTCATTCCCAGTGACATTTTGATTGCTATACTGATTTTTGATTGGGACGTGATTTGATTTTCGAAAACGTTTCTGAACGCTTTGTTATGTAAAGCTTGGTAGTGTATTTCTGGTTAATTTACTAGTGAGCATGGCGAACCAGAATTTTAATTAAGTAAATGGGATGTAATGATACCCAACATAAATTGGTTTTGTCGATGACAACACTTTTGAATGTCCTAAATTACTGCTAGAGAGGATTGAATAGAGAAAATTATTTTTAGGATCAGTTCTATTGAAAAGAAGGGCTATTTTCTTAAACTGTTCAGCTGTTTCTATTTACTAAGCCATTTGGTGAATTAATGTTCCATTTAACTTAAGAAGGATACGTATTTTGAAGGATAAGTAAAGCAAAGTTAATAGCAATTAACCTGTTACTGAATGTTGGCATGTCTTTTAGTCCATACAATTAAAAGTAATTGGAACATTTTGTGTGAGGATAAGATGGTGTGGCTGGTTGCTGTTCATCCATACATTTGAAAGAAAACAAAATAAACATACGAAACATGCGAATTGTAAGAACGAATGGAAATAAATAAGATACTTAAAATACTTTAGTTCAGACACGAACCAATGGAATCCTTCAATATAGCTTTTTTGTTCTTATCTTTGGTTCTGTCTTACGTGGCACACTTAATAAACATAATTGTTTGCTCACATTTAAACAGAAACCTTGCATGTCCCTATTCTGAAGGATGTCGAACGAAGTTAGGGCGAAAGTAACAGGATAATAAGCAACATCTGCTAGGAAAAGTTCGCTTTAGGATCGTTAGTCCTTTAAACTTCAAAGATTAAAGGCGGACGCTTATCTAACTTAGATTAATAATATTAACATCACTGGAAGGACTTCCAAGCAAACGCTACATTTGGTTTGGAATCAATCAAAGGGCTAGAAACTTGGCCAAAAGATCAGCTAGCTGAAGAAGTGGGGTTCCGCAAGGTTATGAGCCTTCAGACAATACTGTTCATGAATGCGTCCTTATTATCAGGAAATAGGGGAATTCGATGGACTCTCGCACTACGCCGACGATGCGATGTATACCTTCTGCCTCACCGAATAATGAGCCTTCAAGAAATGACAGTAAATGTGGAGAGGGAAGCAGACCTCATTGGGCTGAAAATTAACTCGAAAAAAACAAAAATGATCAGCATAGGACCGAACTTATCAACTCATATATGTATTGCTGGACAGACTGCTGAGAGAGTAGAGAGTTTCCAAAATCTTGGAACTTGGAACTATTGTCTTAGCCGATGGCGAAACCGAACTGGATATAGTTTGGCAGAGTAAGGCAATTAGCTTAAACACCAAGCTACGACTGTACTACTATATGGAGAGAGTAACCACCACTATCACGAGGAAGCTGCAAACGTTTGTCAATAGGTGCCTACGCTACATTTTAAGGATATTCTGGCCAAACCGAATCACTAACGAACAGCTTTATCAGAGAACGGGCCTTGAACCTTTAGGCACAACCATACGACGACGAAAGTGGCAGTGGATTGGTCACACTCTCCGAAAGGGTGACAGGTCCCTAGCTAAGAAAGCGATACAATAAAACGCGCTTACTCAGGATGACAGGACACGTTGTGCAGAACAGTTGAGATTGAAGCCCGGCAACTGGAAAAGAGTTGGGGAGAGCTGAAGCACATTCCCAGAAATCGCACACGATGGCGCGTACGCATTGTAGAGGCCCTAGGACCCACAAGGTGGCGTTTCCAATACCTTGAGGTATGCGGCGGTCTGCGAAGCACAAAACGTAGAATACTCAATAAGGAAGCGCAACAATTGATAAAGAGTTTGGTAGAACTGAGTCACATTATAGGATTATAAAAAAAAAAACTTTAAAAAGAAAACAAACAGAACTGGCAATAAACTCAGATGTTTGCTTGCCACTAGAAGGAGTACTAATTACTTAAAATTTATATTACTCTTTTCAATTTGTGCAAGTCTGTAAGTTCCATAAGGCCAATTCGTTTTGCAACTCTCTCATCCCCACATGCGAGTAGTTCAAAAAGTTGAAGCTCAAACTATTCCATGAAAACAAACAGTGCGAGTGATTCATTCCCCGAAATCCTTAAAATTTCTTCCATAAAAAGTACAATATTGACAGAAAGTGTACATGACTTCATTTCATTTACATCTTATGAATATTTGATCAAAAATGCACCATAAGCTTACTGTCAGTTTGTCTACCACAAGACCTAGTTAATGTGCAATCGGATCCTATCAAACAACAAGAGGATATTATATATGTATAAAAACCTATTATATGCCCATTCTCTCAATTACATATCTCATTTTTTTTTTCTACAATTCTCTTAGGCAACATAAAGTTTTAAAGCCATGCATTAATTATTATGTGCTTTTAGCGTGAGTTTCTTAATTAACATAATCGTTGCGTGAGATTTAATTGAGTGCACAGTAAGTTGTGAAAGAATTTATTTAAAATAAAATTATTTCAGAATATATTCTTACTTTAGATCAATTCAGAATAGAGAAGGGATTTTTTTGTTTTTTTGAAAATATGAAAAGGCGTGTACAAAATATAACTCAATCGGATCCTTAATCATATTAGTTATGTCCGTCTGAAAGAAGAAAATTATAATTTTGTTTTTGTTGTTTTTTTTTTCTGTTTTGAATTTGTTAAATCTTTATACAAAAAAGAGTTTAAATTAAAAGCAGCAGTTTTGAATGGAAATTAAAGAAAATCAAGGAGGAGTCTTAGAGAAGAAAACTGAAGTCAGAGGCAGTTTATGACAGTCAAACTTTAGAAGAGCAATATGACTGACAAATTAGTGGCTGGTGAAAAGATACTATGTTGAAGTCCTATTCAATAAGAAATAGGTCCGTCACCACTGCGAATTGCAACACAAAAGCGACAAAAATACTGTGAATTAAAATTAAATTCAAAAGTAACACAAATTTCCCCAAAGAATTTAGACACCAACCACAGAGAGTAAATAGTGAAGCCTAGTCCAACTGAATATCAAATAGCACTGCACTAACTCTTTCCTTCTCCCTTCGACTTTAACAAACGCCCGTGATCAGTGTTGCCGCAAGAGTTTAAAAAGTATCTCCGCAGAGAGAAAAAAAAGTATCAACATGTATCACAATAGGAATTATGAGTCAAACTACCATTAAATATTAAAAAATGACAGAAATATGAGTCACAATTCAGTGGATAAGGGGATTGAATGGTGTTTTGTTGTCGGAATTAAAAAGTATCAACATAGGCATTTTAAAGAAAACGAAGTATCAGGTCGGAATAAAGAGTAAAAAGTATCACTTTTGATACTTTGGTATCATTGTGGCAACACTGCCCGTGACATGTATTTATATCCCGTTTGGCACGTGCTGTTTTCTAAAAAAAGGCAGAAAAATATAATATGGAATGCAGCGATAAAACGCGCTCCATTTGCCGAGGAGGATCAAGTACTAAAACATAGTACTATCATAGACAGCCATGATAGCAAGTACACTATACATTACATAACCAAGACATACTTAGGGATAAGATTCACCTTCATATCAAGAAGTACATCAACAAGTCGGACTAGCAAAAGGAAGTAGTGCGGCAAGCGATCGTCAAGGACGAGAAGAAATTTCTTCGATCAACAGTGCTTGGACGTTGTCCCCTAAGTACCTAGAGGTGTCGTTCGACTATTTAGGAATAAATACAAAAAAAAGCAGGCAGCAGCCCATAAGAAGTGAGCACGTGTTGCTAGAATTCAGAAAATATGAACCAGCCTGGAGGGAAACACTTTGAGTGAGCCTTAATGACAAACCATAGGCAAAGGTGGAGCAGAATAGTCGAGGAAAAAACGAGCTCTTTAGGAAAGTGCTCAGACGCAAAAGTACGAACAAGATGGCGCTCAGGCGTTGTTGATGCCCTATGCCCCCGAGGAGTAAATAAGACCAAAGTAAATAAGGACAGGCAGTAGTGTATACTCAGAGCTTTAAGCCAGAGCTTACAAGATCCACTCCAACTCTAGCGTAAGTATATTCGCAGAACTCTGGGTCAAAGTTTGTGAATTTTCTAGATGAAATATATGCTATTTATAAAAAGGCTTCAAATATGGACAATCTAATGGGAAGATCAGATACATTACTACTTCCGACAGCATCTAAAGACTTAATTCAATTATGATTGTGTATTAAAGAGCAGTTTCATTCGGAACGCTGAGAACGATCACTTTGAATTCTTGACAGAAAGCCAGTATCATACCTTCGTGGAACAACATGACTCGCTTTACGCTTGAACAACGTCGGGAAGTATTGAAAACTTATTTCCAAAGTGAATGCTGTCTAGCCCAAACAGTCCGTTTTTTGAAAAGAAGATTTCGCCGAAATGAAGCACTCACCGCGCCTGCTATGCACATGTCTGTGAGACTGGTATGCAAGTGCACAACACTCATGGTCCCCATTGTCGTAGGATACGCACAGACGAGAGGCTGCTGTAGCCGAGAGTGTGAGACTCAATTCAGGAACGGTGCGTCAAGCGACTTTTCTTTTACTGAAATTGAAGACATGGATTTGTAGGATGGTGCGCAATGGTGCACAGTCCATGCCACAATCGATCTTTTTGGCACCAAATTCCTAAATCTTGTTATCAGCCGTCTTGTCGATGTCAATTGCCCACCGCGGAGCTGCAATTTGACCACTTTGGACTTTTTTTTGTGAAGGATCGATGTTATGTCAACAATCCGGAAACGATTCAAGCACTTAAGGCCAATATCATCCAAGCAGTCCGTGAGCTTCAACCCGAAACCATCAACAAGGTCTTGGAAAATTGGAGTGAAAGAATGTGCTACTGGGAAGCCAGTCAAGGCAGCCACTTGAACGACGTTGTGTTCCATAACAAGTACGATCAAAATAAGACTCATCACCGAACAAAATTGTCTTAATAATTTGTTAAAAACTCGCAATCAGGATCTTTATGGAATTTCCCGGAGTAGAATCTTAATCCTTCTAAGTCTGTTTCTATACTTATTAGGCTTCAAAATATGTATGCTGTCTACCTTTCCTTGAATTAGGGACATTTTTCCACAACTTATCGAGGATTAGTTCAACGAACCAGTCAAAGTGTTGACTCATTCATATTCTTCACTCAAGCAGAAATTCGCAACACCCAATTCGCTCCAGAAATGACGTGGCACCCTTAAGACGAAACAAACGTGGTAGTTTTGATTTTATTTATAGAACAATCTGGGACACATTCCACCCATCAGCTCTTTGTTCTCTCCCTTTGATCCTTTTTTTTTTTGCAGTAACGCACACACAAATATCTTTTCTAATATCCAAATTATACATCCTTTTGTCCTTATTCATTTCATTGAATTGCCTCTTGTGTTACCAAAAACACCAAAATCACCTAATTAGCAAGCATGTCTCATAGCAAAACAGCTTAAAAATCACCAAAAAAAAGGGTTTAAATTTCAAGAAAAAGGATCCCATTATAGAAGAACAACCACGCAGACTGGGTCATGATTCAGTAAAAACTAAAATGAAATATGGTACTCATACGAGTGCATACAAAGTTCGCACACAAGCAGAAAGTCATATGAAGAAAAGGACACCAACTCAGCTAAGTCCCTGACCCCGAGTTCTTGAAACAAAGCCATTATTGTCTTGGAAGACGAGTCATAGTGAGACCAGACTTTCTTCCCTTTTTTGTAGTTTTCTGAAATATCCCTCTAGTTGCCAGATATTTCCTGTATGAGTAGGTACGTGATAGTTAAGTAAGCAAAATGAAAAAAAAAAAAAAAACATACAACAAACCACACGAGGGTGGGTGCAGCAAACCTCTCACCCTCCACCCGCACACAGTAACCATATATATTGCAAACTGAAAATGTCCAAAACCAATTAAAAATAAAAAAACAACAAGACTAAATATGTTCAACTAATTATGCTAAAAACAACAAACAAACAAATGAAAAACACGAAGCATACATCAATAAATCTCTTTGTGTACGTGTGTGTATACTTATGATGGGGGGGCTATGACGTTTACAAAATATGTTGTAGCAATATACAAAAAAAGGAACTTTTTTTTGAAGTCCTTTTTTTTTTTATTTAAATTTAGTTTCTTTTTTCGCTTTTGTGTTAGTTTGGGTGTTAGAGAATTTTATGTCCTTGATCAGTTCATGCGGGATAGTAGATTAGATAGTTTTGTCCAATTTTTTTCTTCGTTTTCTTTTTTAAGGAAAAGTAAAATGCATACAAATACGTGTGTTTTAAACTTCAATAAAATATAACATAAGAGATTTTAAAAATTTTGTGTTTTTTTTTTTTTCAAACTAGAAATTCTCACGTTGTATAGAGCACATTGTCAAGCTTTTTTTTTGAGCAAAAAAAACTCGAGGGGATGACACAAAACACACACAATATTGATTATTCCTTTTAGATAATCTTTTTTTTTTTTTCTCTCGCTTAATTGGGAATTAGAAAAGAACTTTTGTTAGATTTTTTACTTAATTTTTTTGTTAACGCACACAATCCGCACATTTGTTGAAGATACACTGATTTTATTTTTATGAATTTTTTTTAAACACTAAAATATTTGAATTTATTTAAGACACCCCCGTTGAAATAAAATCAAAAAAAAAGGAAAATAAATTTTACTATCTGTCTCTGTTTAGGAGGAAATTTATATTTTTCGCTGGATCAACACGACAACACGAAGCTAACAACACCGATTCGCAAGTCGAATTAATCCAGAAACATAACGAAAACGAAAGGATATTCGTTGAAAATTTGGAAATACATTTTCGGTTTTTTTTTTTTCTACTTTTTTTTTGACGGTGGCTGTTGTATGCTTCTCTGTCTTTCGCTCTTTGGAATCATGTGAATGGTGTTTTCCTTGTTATGGTGAACGAAAAATGAGAGAGAAACCCCTCTAGTGGTGCACAGGTTCTCCCCTAGTTGCAAGTTAACCACACAAGAAGAAAAAAAACGACTCCCTTATGTTCTAAGGGTGAGTTTCAAAAAATCGTTCCTTACGTATGGTAAATCGGATGGAGTTTTGCTGCTTTGTAAACTCAAACCGCGAAGGGTAGCAAAACTCGTAGCAAATTGTCAACTTGTCGTAGTGTTGAGGAGGAGGTGGATGAATGATGAACAAATTAAAAGAGAAAGTTCGAAAATTTATTGATTACTTTCTCACAAATAAGGGGGTTTCTTTGAACATTTTCTATTGTTTCAGAGAGTGAAGAAGGGATTTAAAAAAAAACACACACATTTTGATGTCTCTCTTCCGCATTAGGTTCATAGTATGATTGCCTTGATTGGGGAGCTTTTTGATTGGAGAAACTTTTAATAATGATGGCTGGCACTGATTTTTGATGATTCAGTCAGTTAGATTCAGTGATAAGGGAGCTTGCAATTTTTGTCAAATAATTGCAAGTTAGTGTTTCATAATTGCCACAAAATTATGCGAACTGGTTTTAAGGTCGTTGGGCGGATTTTATTTTACGTCTTATCCTTGAGGATGTCATTACAATGCTCTGTGCTTTATCACAGATCCTGTTCAATGGATGGGTGAAGGTAAACGCCATTTGGAAAGACTGCATGTGATTGCCTATGCTCAGAATGATCTCTTTAAAATCTCCGAAAGGATTAAAATATGCCGCTCTGGGGTTGTTTCTCAGGAAACTGAATTATTCAGGGGGGATTTTCAGCATGCATCTTACGACCTGTAAGCTAGTAAAACTCTTATATCAGGGCAGATTAATGTACGGAAACTTCGTCTAGCCATCTGAAAAAATGCCACACGACACTGTCAGTCTTATATCTACAAGTAAATCCTTAATCAACCCTTCTTAGCATACGATAACGGACTTGGTAATCCAGCAGCTCTAGTTTTTCAGAAGCTCTCAAGAGATAGATAGGCTGTCAACAAAATGCTTTCATGGTATTTTCTGGTACCTTGAACTCGACACAGTAGTCCAATGCACACAATCCACTAAGCCGGTAAGAGGAATATTATTTCACACCCTGGACTCTTCTTCAGCTCTCATCTTGGTCATGCTATTAGTTATTGCTGTGCGGGGTTAGTCAGCAATTTATGCTATCTTGTCTCAATTTACCGCTTTGGCTTTTCATATTCTATCTACTTTTTGCATTTTGATCTTAACACTTGTTACAAAGGAACAGACCCCCATCATTTCTTGATCTCGTCATGTACTCCGAAGATTCTGTTTAGGTAGAAAAGAACATACTAGATTTTAATTGTCTCGATCCACAGATGGCGCTTTTAATTATCTAACTCAGCCGTCTTTTTTTTAATTTTTTTGACATCGTAGTAAGCAGGATCCACCCACATGAAGAACCAACGTCACGAAAATTAGAAGCTCCTGGATCATCCTACCTTTTCTTTCCATAACAGCTCACGATTGCCATGATGATTTTCTCGTCGTCCTTCTTCTCCCTGGATTTTGACTAGAAAGGCGAGCTGCATCCAAATTCGTAGAGACATTTTCAATAGCCTCCATGCAGTGCCTGTGCGTCCTATTCACCTAGGCCTCAACGTTCGAAATCGCCTTGTGGATCCATCTGCCTTTTATCATTGCAGATAAGTCTTTTATCATTCCTTACGTTTCTAGTCAGCAAAGTCTTGTAGGTACATGTCTTTGTTTCTGTCGCACATTTTATTAAAGAGAAAGGTCCAAGGACTGACTCCTACCGGAATAGTGCCTACTTAAATCCATTGTCAGCTTGGTATCTGAGCTTTCTGCTAGCAAAATAGTTATGACTATTTTCAGGAAGTACTGAAGCATCATAACAACATGGTATAGGTATTTGTATTCGAGGGCATCTGCTGTTGAGCCTCTTCATATTTGACATCCACCAGACTACAGGAGTAGACCAAGAATGGAGATACCACCAAGAACGGATCCAGGATTTATTTCTGGGAGGGACACAAATAAGAAGTTACACGTTTCAAAATTACAGTTTTCTTTTATGTTTTCTGTTGAAGATATCCAGTACTTCTTCAGGGTTCATCTTTGAAGCAATGTCTTGATGGATATGCATAAAGGCTAGTCCATTCAGGCGATCTTTTCTCTCATATAGCTGCGAAGATATGTATTTAACCAGCTTAATATGGAAAAAGATCCCTCGGCAGTGTTGGTTATCACAGAAAATGTGCACAGTAATTGACATAGGGTTCTTATATTTAGCTGGTGATTTAGGAACATTTTCTTTCATCTGTTGCCAAATTTGTAAGTCTCCCTTCAAAGCTGAAGTACAAGGTAAATCCTCTTTATGTACCTTCTTTAGCGCCTCGTCCTCTTAATGCATCCCATTATGTCCACCCCAATCACGCACACTAAATTACTGACTGCCTTCAGGTCCCAGGAGGAAAATTAAACAAAAAAACGAAATTAATTCGATCGTGTAGAAAAAAAAAATTTAAAAAATTATCAAAAAAAAAAATGCACACAAGAACATACACACAAACAGTTTTGTGCATCCATGGGGACCTTATCGGTTTGGTGGTCGGTTAATAAGGTTCAGTCGTTGTTGCACCCTCGTGGGGTGCAGATCGGTCGTGGGGTTCGGGATCGGTTTAGTGGCCAGCTACTCGGGCTCAGTCGTGAGTCTAGTTTCGTGGAGTGCGGTCCAGATCGGTTTAGTGGCCGGCTACTCGGGCTCAGTTGTGAGTGTAGTTTCGTGGAGTGCGGTCGTGCATGGACCTTCGGGTGGTCCAGATGGGTTTAGTGGCCAGCTACTCGGGCTCAGTCGTGAGTCTAGTTTCGTGGAGTGCGGTCCAGATCGGCTTAGTGGCCGGCTACTCGGGCTCAGTCGTGAGTGTAGTTTCGTGGAGTGCGGTCCAGATCGGTTTAGTGGCCGGCTCCTCGGGCTCAGTCGTGAGTGTAGTTTCGTGGAGTGCGGTTTAGTGAGTGTTTTTTTTTTTTGTGAGTGTTATTGTACATACTTACAAACATATGTATACATTCAAACAGTGAATTTTGTGCGTAAAACAGTAATAATATTTTTTCGAAAGAATTTCTTAGTTTATGTTTTATTTTTCTACTACGACGTCGCGGCAGTCGAATAGTTTAGTGTGAGTGTGGAATGAAGCTGTGGCCTGCAACTGAATGTGGACTTCAAGAGGAGGTCTTTGAAGAACAACGATCAACTAATAAGGATAATGAAGGACAGCTGATGAACATGAGTTGTAGCAGTGTAAGCAGCAATCAAGCAGCATAAAAAATCTATGTGAGTCGTGTTTTTTTTATATTTCATTATATTTTTGGATCCTCACTTCACGTCGCCGGTAAGTTCTTACGATACGTAACGAAGAGCATTAATTTTTTTTTTCGGAAAACTTTCGTAGGTTATGCATATGAACAGAAGTGGGGATATCCATCATTTGGTGGTGGGATATTTCTTATTTTTCTTTTCAGGAGATCACCCTCCCTACGAACTGTAGTGGAGTTGTTACATATATTCTTTTATATTATTTTTTTTTTTATTAAGGGAAATAAGGACGGCCAATTAATTAATGTCCTTAATCATTATTATTTCATATCTGAGATCACCAATATGAACAGGGGCTTCAAAAAAAAAATACACGTTCATTTTGAGTCTCCAGCTACAACCGTACCTTAACTTTGTTGCCACCCTAAAATTCATACTGAACACATCCCCAACTGAGAAAAGCTTCTGCATAAAATTGTTAGATTCCATCAATCTTTACAGATACTTTTGGTATGAAAAGCATTACAACACACAACGTGTACTATTGCTCAATCAAACACACACACACAAATAATAAAAGTTTTTCTAACTCGGTGACGAAATAGACCACAATATACTTTAATGAAGCACTACATCTTGTTAAGCTTCAACCCTTAGAGCACATTGCAATGCGTTTGCTTCGCTCTTTAACGTGACAAAACAAAAACAAAAAAAAAAAAAAAACCCAAAATGTCATGGCTACTATCACTCCATCAGATTGTTGTGACTAAAAGTGCGCATGTTCCTTGCACAAATTTACTCTAATTTAGTGATTAGGAGAGTGTTCTCTTTGCAATGTCTCTCTTTTGAAATACTTGTTAGGGGATATCCTTTCAAAAACACACTTCGCAAAAGAACTAACAGCCCATTGTCTGTTCAGGTGCGACTTGAACAGACCTTGATGAGTTGTAACCCAATTTTTTACACCAGAAGTGGATTTAAACGACGATTAAGGTGGAATATTTTATTTTAAGGAATTTAGTTCAGCTTAAATCCTTAGGAATAAAATAGAATTTTTTTTCTTGTGGAGTACAGTGGGAGAGTATGCCCATTTGGTTCATTATGATTCTCAATTTAAACTATTGTGCCATTTCTAATTTTGGTACTTCTTAAGTGGACCTTATGCCAGATCCTCTAGGTCTTTAAAAACTTTGAGGAGTGAGATTAGGACAAGCGCTAATCAAGTGACTTCAATATCAATCAATACAGGAATAATGAAGTTCAGACTCCTATGACAGCACAATGGATCTTACTCGGTCTAAGTGAATCCGATCGATTAAACAGAGGATAGTCAGCTAACTTAAGTGAGTGGTCGGGGCCTCTTCATACTGCAATCAGGGGAAATAATTTCAAGACAATGCTCAATGAAGGACTTCAAACCCTCACACACGATGGCGCGTAGGCGTTGTAGAGGCCCTAGGACCCACAAGGGGATACAGGATATATGTAAGTGTGCCGTGGGTATAGCCTGACTGGACAGATGGTTCTGAGCATTAATAAGAAGCTCACAGCATTCTTGTTGTCTTTGGAAAACATCTTTACATGCTAGGCTTAAGCGCAATCTCTGTCTGTGATGTTAGTTAAGACATTAACGTCCTTTTTTGAGTGAGTTGATCAGAAAGTGACTTCGTAAGTATCCCTTATTCCGTTTATATTTGATTTGTGGACATATTTATCACTTCCCAACCCTAAATGAGGTTAGGTACATTAAGTGTATAAGGTATACACCCTGCTGTTCTCAAAATGACGAAGACTTTGATTTGAAAAATATCAACTTAAGTCAGCCGGGAATTTGTATGAATCACTGAAGTGGAAAACTACAGCGTCTGTTTCTTTTACCATCATAATCCCCTGTCAGCCACATTTTGCCCAAACACTTTCAGAAACTAAAGAATGAGTATCACTTTCTAGAAGCGCTCGGGAAGAGATCTTATTATCAGTAACTTGTAGGATATCTTAGATGACCTGATCGATAAGATCTATAAAAAATAACAGCTCTGGGAACAGTACTGAATCTTTTACTTGTCATCGAATAGATCCAGTGGACTTTCGGCAGTGAGAAGCACAGCGTTCTACCTTTACAGTTCCAGAAAATTGAGAGCAGTTTTTATGGTCTTTTTTTCGTACAAAATAATCAGACTGGCCCTTCCTATGATCCATTCAGAGTTCGAGGATCATTTGATCGTTCGTGGTGTTCATACGTTTGAGCTGTTCAACTGCCATTCACCACAAAAGAGACTAGTTCTGGTTCACACCACCCGCGCAATAGAAATCTACTACAAATATCTGTCTCAGACACCCGTTTTATTTAGGAAGTCCTTCCCTTGTGCTTTTACCAAAGCTTTTCCGCTTTCTCTTTCCACTCAAAAAGAAGAAGAAAAATAAAATAAAACAACCACCCTCAATACGGGTAGCAGCACACATACAAACGATACGTGCTCTCTCACTCTCTGTGTGTGCTATCATATCCTTTCTCTTTACCGAAGGTGCACACACGCATACACCCCCATACATCGGAATTGATGACTACATAAACTACACAGGATTTATGACCAATACAAACAAGAATAATAAACATTCCGAAAGGATACTAACATAAAACACGAAAGCGGCTGAGCACTAGAGCAAATGGCCAACATAGATGAGGAAACCAAAGGAAACGCACACAGAAAAAGACGACAAAGAATAAGAACGAGATGTGCAAAACAGGACGAAGACGGGTGGCAAAAACTTTCGTTCTGACAGCAACTTTTGTCCAACATAAATAAAAGTTTTGTTCCGACTTTAAGTGGCACGAGAAAAAAAAAAAAAGGATTCCGTTCAAATAAATTCCCAATTGTTCGTCCTTTCATATGTGCAAAGTGCTTTAAGACCCCGATATTTTTTCACTAAATACCCGTGCAGTCCAATATTGATTAAAAGGATATTTTCGCGAGCGTATTCGGACTTGTAATTCAAAAAATCTTTTCCATTTTTTTCTCGCCTACTTTTCGCTGGACTTGGAATCCATTATCCTCCATCGCGTACAGACTTTGTGCATCCGGAGTTTTCTACATTCGTACAGTGAAATATCCTTAAAAGAGCAATTATTCGCTGCTGGCATTGGTAATGCTAGCGGAAAAAGTCTCTGATGGCGCTGGCCCATCCCTTCGGATGGGGGCTGGACCGACTGCATGAGGGTGCAATCCTTTAAAGGAATTTTTGCGATGCGAGTGCGTTGGTTTTTTTTTTACTTCGAATTCGGAAAAAAAAATAATAGAATTGCATCTATATGAACTTTATCATGTTATCACGAAGGACACATCGAAGGACGCTAGTTTTCGCAGCCAAGCGAGGTGAAATCTAGAAATTTTGTGCAAAAATATGGAAGGCGCTCTCAGAAGGCCAGCAGCATCCTGCAAATGATAGATAAAAAAAAAGTCGTCACCATCATCATCGCCTATAAATAAAATGTGAATCGGCGCGCAGTGAATGTACGGACGACGACAACCAAGAAGAAGAACGAAGACGACGACGACGATAAAGTGTACAAAGTGCGGCATACGAGAAGGAACAGGGATACAGTGGAGGAAGGCAGCACCGCTATGTCGAAATCGAACGCGGACTTTAGTGCATTCGACTTTAACGACAGCTCAGAGAACAGTTTAAATTCGCGCAGTTTATTTCTAAATCGCGGCGGGCTCGGCTCGGTAACAAACAGTGGCGGCGCCTGTGAAGGTGGTGAAGGTGGTGGCAGCATTAATGGGGGTTGTTCCTCGTCGCAGGCGACTTCCGATATAGGCGGCGGGGATACAAATGTGAATGGCAACAACGAGGGTAGTAACGCATTAGATGCAGTTTCGGCTGCGATAGGCAGTAGCAATTGTGCGGGTGGTGGAGGTGGTGGCACCTCTGGTGGGCCGGGTATTGGTGGGGCTAGTAGTGATGTGTTGGTGAACAGTTTCAATGATGTTCGCAGTGGCAGTGCAAGCCTCAGTAATAATAGTGTTGCAACCACAGGTGGATTGGGGGGTGGTGGCAGTGCCGGAGGTGGTAGTGCTAATGGTGGTGGTAGTGGTGGTAGTGCCAGTAAAAAATATCGCCACCAAAATTACAGTAAAAATATTTACATTGGCACAAAAAATGCTGAAAAATGGGAGGTCACCAGGACTCGGCTGGCCTTTAAAAATGATGTTGAATTCGTTGCATATCTCTTAAATTTGGCCGAAAATGATACCGACCGGAGTTCAAGGTAAGCATACAGTGTTATTTTGTTCAGTGGGCAGCTTTGCATGGCTTGGTGGGGAAAAAAAAGAAGAAATTAAAACATATTTCAATTCCAGTTTGCATATTAAAATTCGTGTGCAAGTCAGCCAAAAAGAATTCAATTTCGATGATTTTAGTAAAATTGACAGTATTTCCGAAATCTCCTCTCCGATTTTGCCACAGAAAAAGTTGATGCCGAGCGAAAACAAAACAAGTCCATAAAAGTTATTGAAATTGGCGCAATTTTCCACACGTTATTTTGGAATATGTTTGTCAAAATTAATTATAATTTCAAAATTTTTCTTACGATTTTTTTTTTCTTAATTCTATTAAAGTACAAATGCTTTACAAAATTAATTATTCAAATTAGTATGGTCATGTGGAAAATATTCTAAGCCAAATTTTCTTAATTTCAACCAAATTTTGAAGGAAAAAATTGACATTTTTTAAGCCCTTCACTGGTTTTACACCAAAATAGGATGATTTTGATAAAAAAGTAAGCAAGAAACTCTCTGAAATCACTGCAATTTGACACAATTTTTCATTCGCATTGGTTATTTCTGAGCATTTTTGGCAAAATTAACGATTTTTAAAATTTTGCTTTGCTTTGCTTTGAAAAATGCATTCTTCAAAATTTTATTTATTTCAAACAAACGTGGGTGAAATTATCTAAATTTTCAAAATTTTCTTATTTTAGCAAGAAATTATTAGGAATGGTTGGTCTATACATTAAGCTATTGATATTAAAATAAAAATATTATTCACGCAGTCCACTTCATGAAGAGGTCCTTAGAGGCCCAGGTTTTCCTTCGTAGATGAACCCAGCTGATACAGACTATCTAAGTAGACGAAGTCATTGTTATTTGGGTAAATTCTACTTTGAAGCAAACAAAAATATCGGATAGTTAGCTTACTTAAAGACCTTATCGGTTCCATTACCAACACTGGTGTTTTAACTTACCTTGATAAAATCGCAAGAAGTTCAATGTGACTCCAGAGATGAAAGAACTCGATCTTGCCTCAGACTACTATCTACAATCTACCTATAAATATATACAGTCGATGGGTGAAAAGTTCTCAGAAAATTGCTTCTGATTCAAGCACGGGCAGGATAATCATACCAATATACCCCTAGGACAGAGGTGGTGAATTTTATCTTGCTACGCAGTCTAAAGAACTCTTGCATTCACCAAGTAGTTTAAAGGCCAAGCGTCATAAGCCCACAGGCCAAGGGTCCACAATAGACTTTTGACTCACGTGAATAGAGTATAAGTTCCATTTTTATTTATGGATTTATGCTTTTATTTATTTATTTATTTGTTGATTATTTTATTGTTGCTGAGGTCATGGCCAAGTGACTCTTTGACCCTTCATTATCGAATTCTCAATTCGACTACCAAGGAATCTTTAAAAGACTGGGACAGTAAGCCGCGCTCGACCTGATCCCGACGAAATCCCAAACTAAATATGCACATGTGTTCCGGTTTTACGTACTGGCGCCAAAGTAATCCTAATCAACATCTAATTATTTGCTGCCAACTCACAAATTGAGGATAAAGAACCACGTGAAAACTCCAGAGGTTTCCCAGTACCTAGTTATCAAGAAGCTTTCAGAGGATCACTATAGAAGTGCACCCGTGATGTACAGACGATCCTTTACAGAATTGAAGTCCAGTTGAGCAACGAGATAGACGATCGACATTACTGACACCATACCACGCTGCTGGCCCTTAAAGACTAGCTCGATAGAAATAGTGACAAGATGCTTTCATAAGGTGTTCCGTAACCAACTAGCTTACATGTTGCTATATTTCCCAAGTATGTACTAATGATGAAAAAAAAGCTTCTGGGTTCTTAAAGCTAGCTTAATAGCAAGAATGATTACCACACTACACTCTCAACTGACATAACACGTTGGGCTGCCGGCCGTGGTACTTTCGTGTTGATTGATATCAATGTACCTATGTACGTTCTATCGGAAGAGTGTATCTTCATTGGAAGTTAAGACCTCCGTCAACGGTCAAAGTGTGTGGGCAGCATTTATCGCCACTATCTAAGGAATACTTGTATCGCTGCTCTTTATAAGTTCTTGTATTTTATGCCAGATATACATACATACTTGGGTCAATTACCTGGGAAGATGAGTTTCTCTTTGACAGATAAAACAGCTTTGACAGTGGCCTGGGTATCATTGAGGATAATTGTACGGTGTTAAAGGGTATTGTGTTGTCCTTGAATAGACGGCCTACGTCTTCCACTTAGAAGACACACACGGTAGCCGGTATACCTTTGATTCAGAGAATCACTTGGAGTGGGCACTATATATCGAATCTATGCATCATTCATTCTTTCTTTATCTTAAGCTGGCATCAGACAATATGCGCAATATAGTATGTATATTGGAAACGCTTTATTTTCTCGGTTTTTTGCTGCCAAGAATGCATTTCATGAGCCACCGAGTTAATTTTCAGCCCAATAGCGTCAGCTTCCCTTTTCATGTTCTCTGTCATTTATATTAAAAGAGAGTAAGCATGCATCCTAAGCGTTGTCGAAGTATTCGAGTTCGGTGGTAAGAGCCCATCTTATTCTACTGTGTATTTTTCTAATGACTTTCCCAAGCTTCATTTCATATCCTCATTTAAACAACACTATCTATGAATATGTGCGTAAACACAACAATAACCCTTTGTAATAAGTAATAAGCGTTGTGTAACGAGGAGATAAATTTTACCAAGTTTCAACCACTGATTGGTTCAAAAGTTTAAATGCTGCTACTGGCCATTTTAACCGATTATCCAGTTAATAACTCTGTGCAACAGTTTAAGGGTGCTTCATCAATGCAGTTTGTGGTAAGAGAGTTTCTGTTGTTAAATTTGGAATAAAACCTAATAAGGACTATCTTTTTGATGAATAGATACATATATGTATCATTTTCAAGCTCTGATGGTAAAGGACTAAAAAAGGAATTAATAGGCAGCATATGTAGAGCACTGTTGGTTTTTCAGTTAACACAGCAAGTATAGCCATTGGCACTCTTTTAGTAAAGCAGAGTCCCACCTCCATGGAGTTATATTTAGAAATATCTTTATGAAAAAACGAATGGCAAGCCTCCTGTACCACAAATAAGAACAAGTCTGAGTTGGTTCCTGGTTTGAATTACTTCTTGGATACTGATGTGTTCAGAGCGCCAGGTTCAATAAGCCTGACCCTCAACCAAATTCCATGCATCGCATCGTTAAGGTGAAAGAGAGGGTGGACATGCCTTAAGGTGCTTTCGTTTGGGTACACCTCGTCTATGTTCCTTGAATAAGTAAGCTAGTAGAACTGGGCTATTCCTTGCTCGTGGATACTGTTTTCAACTGTAAGAGTCGCAAAGTATGCTTAAGTCTCTGTTTCTTGGGGGGTCTTTGTATACTTAATGAGTGTTTTAACAAGCCTGGTGCAAAACAGAATGGGCAGTGCATATATTTTGAGGAGACACAAAACCCATCTTCACATAGTATGCAGAGAATCTAAACAGCTTCCGAATGCATCATATTCTATTAGAGAACGGTCCGATCATAGAAGCTTGGGCTTCATGGTAATTGGGCTTAGGAGGTACTTTTGGGTAGCATTGCGACTATACCCGATAACCCTTGTCTATCTCTATCCATTTAAAAAAATGAAATGAATCCTTTAACAGTTTCCTTCTATTTCCTTTCAGCCTTCCGTCGATATCATCGACTACAAAGAATTTCCCGAATTTCAAAATGGAATCCAATCTGTGTGCCAAGGACTTTAGCAATAGTCAAACGGAAAATTGCAACGATCCACTGCCTCTGACGAAGCCTCCGCCAAAACCGAAAAAACGAGTCCAATTTCACGATCCCCTCAATGGCTTTAAAGCGAAAGATTTTCCAAATTTTTCCATGAAAGTTCCCAAGCACGATGCCCAGGACAAAGCCATAAGCAGTTCACTGGACAACGATACCCTGCCCGAAGTGTTGGACTGTAGAATCGCCGAGAAGATCAAAAGCGAACTAGCAGAGAAGTCGGCGAATATACAAAACGAAAACTATAAGGGTGCACTATGTTTGAAAAAATCCACCGCCGAAAGTTATCAGATCTTCAATCAAAGCGACGCCGAAGACGACGATGACTACGATGATGACGAGGAGAATGAGAATGATGAAGAAGAAACGGGAATTGTTAATCCGCCAGATAAAAGCTTTCGAATCCGTGATCGAACAAAAATCAAAAAACCACCAAAGACAGCTTCGTTCAATGGAAAGCTTAAGCAACAGCAACAACCCGTACAGCAAGAGCAGGAACCTCAGGGCGACGATGAAGATGATTATGATGACGATGGCGATGGCGATGACGGCGAGGAGGGAGATGAAGGAATGCTGGCGACTGAAATTAAAAACGAGCAAAACTTCATCGAAGAAGACGACGAACACAACGAGAACGGCGGTTATGGAATGCGATCGTGTCGAGATTGTACTGTGCTACATGATTATGAACACTGCCCCCTGCGGAATGCCGTTTGCTTCATTAAAGACACCGTTGATCTGTCCACATGGATCGAAAGGAAGAATATTGAGGCTTTGGAAAAGCTGAAAACCAATGCACAAAGGCAAGATGGCTGCGACGATGACAATGATCCAGATGACGATGATGAAAATTCACAAATTTCCAATGACGTTGGAAGGGTAACGGTAACCTTTGCCGAAGCTTCAATGCCAAACGAATTCGAACTTCGAAATGTAGACGCGAATACGTTTGGGGTATTTGCAAAGTCTGACATCCCACCCTATACAAAGCTGGGACCGATTATCGGTAAGCCAGTCAAAGTCAACGACATTCCCGACGATAGTAATATGAAGACGATCTTCGAGATATGCGAAGGCGATCGCAAATCAGACTTGATATCGTGTGACGATCCGAACACGTCGAATTGGCTGCGATTCATTCGACCTGCGATGTCGTATGAAGAACGAACTGCAAATCTAGTATCGATAGATCGTCAGGCGTTTTTGGTCACGTGTCGTGAATTGAAGGCTGGCTTTGAGCTGTTCTACTGGAGCGACGACTGCAATACCATGTGGCGAAAGAAGCACACCGAAAAGACAAGTAAGTTGTATCGACAAATTTCTAGAAATCAAAAACTCAAATGAATGTATCTCTCCTTTTCAGATTGCGGTGGTTGTAACCTAAAATTCGAGCATCCACTCTATTATCGTACGCATTGCTCGGTATTTCATGATCCTTCGTTTAGTCTAACAATTCGAAAGTATCACTGCAAGGTATGTGGTGAGGCGGTCTTAGGAAAGGACAATATAATGAAGCATGCCGCCGAAATGCACGAGGGTAAAGGCGCCTATCAGTGCCAGTTTTGTAATAAATTTTTCTTACGACTCAACTACTTGGAGATGCACCGTACCTATGGCTGCAGTGCAAATCCCCAACGTGCTAGACCTCTGTGTGACTTTTGTGGCAGGAAGTTCTGTCAGCCACAAAAGTTAAAAGTGCACATTAAACGAATGCATAGCGGTAAGCAGGACTTTGCTATATGAACTTGTTTAGCTTCAACTAATGATGAATATAGATAAGTGTGACTCATTTCATTATGTCTTCATACACAGTGTCTGCTATTGTCATTGAAGCATCACTTTTGAGTTTTGTTTTGTACGCATAGCAGCAGTTTTTTTTTTTTTTTTTTTGTTGAAATTCTTGGGCTAGATTGAGCCCACATTACTAACACTTATCATCCACGCAAGCAATAGGTTAGCTTAAAGTAAACTTAAGGTTAGAACCCTCCTCGACTCACCTATTATTTCTATTACTCTAGTCTAGCAATTTACTGCAAACGAAGAGCACAGAACTGACGTAAACACTGTCAGCATAAAGTAGCCTCATAAAATTCGCATTCACGCTTACGGACAATTTCTATAATAATGCAAGTCAGCAACTAAATCCCTTAGGGGTATCGTAATAATGATGATGTCTTCAGCAGCAGTAGAAGATAGTGGTAGCTTACCAACGAGACCAGAGTGCAGCTGGGCGTTGGGAAATGGCAAAAAGAATACTGCATGGAAAGGGTGCCATAAAGTTTCACCAAAAAAACTTAAAATACTTACCTTCGCCTTAACACTAGAGGGTCCCCAAGTACAAGTACAATATCACGTTTATCTTCGAAGGAAGTACAAGGTAGTGGTAAAGGTCTTCTAAGCCGAAAAAGCAGTAAGTTAGGTTAGGTTAGCGTGGCAGCTAGCGCCCAGATACAGATGGGCACCAGCTCACTTAGTTCTAAAAGGCCCATTGTGGTACCACCAGATCTACAATAGTCACAGCCAATTTATAATTACCACGACACTACAATGAAAGACAGAGGACCAGTACAAATAGATTACCAGAATATCCTTATGGCCTGGCACCCAGAGATGAACGGCAATCTTTTACGACCGTTGATGTGGTTGTGGGTGATTCCAGATATCTGTGGCAAATAGTACATTACACTTCAGCCATGACAGGGCTTCTTTGATTGCCATAATTTCCGCCTGAAAAACGCTACAGTGATCAGGGAGGCGAAAGGAGATGCTTAAGTTAAGCATAGAGGAGTATACACCACCACCAACTCCGTCTGAGGTCTTAGATCCATCAGTGTAGATGTGAATCGTTCCGACATCCACCTGCTCCACATTAGACCATGTTTCTCGAACTGGGATTGATGTGTGGAAGTTCTGACCAAAGCTGAGTTTAGCGGGGGTGTAGTCAGTGGTTACATCAATGAGGTTAAATTCATTAAGAACGGAGGAGTGGCTGTACCATTAAAAAGCAGTAACACTCAATGAAGACTGTAAGAGTTAGTCTTCTTATTTCGAATGAGAAGCAGCTATTGAGATGGAAAAAGCATTTGGCAACAGTTCTTAACCATTTTGGACAGTGGTACCATAATCTAGAACTCATAAAAAATTGAGTGCAATAAACACTCGGCCTTCTGTATGATATAGGCCACCTGAACCACTATCAATCATATGTTAGCCTTCCACAAAATTGGAGAACAAATAAAAAATCTGATGGAAATGCTGGAAGATGGTAGGAGGCGCTCCGTTCACCAATGCATGAGGGACAACTTTAACCTTAAAGCTATTGGCAATTAAGATCCACAATCAAAAACATTAAGGATACTGACCTCCATGGCTAAGAATGGCAAAAACTCTAAAAGAGGCAAATTTAGAAAGCCCTTAAGCAACTGCTATCCTGGAGAAACACATGCCCACAAAATGAGAGTAAAGCTGATGAAGTCACGAAAGTCAAGGCCCAAAAGGCTGACCAGGCCACTTAGCTTAGGCAGACAGCTTTACAAAAGCGACATCACACATTCTGTAAGCGATGTCAACAAATCCTGGTCAGAGTAAAGTAGTCGCAATTATAAAGGCAAAAGCTGTGATCAGAATGCTGTATAGCGTAACAGAACGTTGTGTTAATGTGTATAGCAACAATATCTGCCATCATTTTTGTAGTGTTTAATCTGCAGCTTGCAGTGGTTAGTACGTCAGCCTATTCTACGAAAAAATTAAGTTCAGATTTCCATTAAAACATCAACAAACTTTCTTACGGATCCAACTTTCGTAATCCCTCTCATGAAAACTCTTCTTAAATCCCTGCTGTCTTTCGAAAGACGTACTGTCATTTGGAAAAGGTAGGCTGTGACCCTTTATGCGCTGCACTTTCCCAAATTGTCATACAGCTAATTAGCAACTTCTTTTCTGGTTAGCAGGCCTTCTGAGTATGACATCCAACTAGTAGTGCCTTAACCTGTCATACAACTTGTTAAAAGCTGGTATATTTTGCTATTTCTTTTGGCATTTTACTATTTAATGGGCTTCACCTTGTTTGCAGGAAGTTTATCGTCAAGGATAACTATCAAACATATCGGCAACAACATGACCAGTGTTGGCTTCCAAGGTGTCGCTCGTCGTAGATTAGGTGGCACATATCCCAACAGAAAATAATCCAAAAGTGTCACATTTACAAACATGCGAGCATTTAGTATTTTCTTCAATAACTTGACTGTGTGGCATGTCAGACCGCAGCTTCTCCCATGCAATTTAAAAAGGAATCCAAAAGTCAGTAATCACAGATCTATTACGCTCTCCATTGAATGTAGTCGCCAGAGAAGCCATCTGCCCACAAAGTACACTGATTGCGGAAATAATTTCACCACTCCAAATGATGAGCAATATTTTGTGGTGAAAATTCATTCATTCACCAAATGCACACGATGATCAAGCTTCAATTCTTATAGATCCTAAATCTCTATGGCAAACCAAACTGAACACAAAATAGCCTTTGAAAAACGTGCGAGGGTTTAAATCATTTTATTTCCAAAATACTCCTCTTTACATTCAAATATTTTTCCATGATTTTCTCTCACAAACACAAAAGTAACACACCCAATTTTTCGATGAGTTTTATTTGTTTTTTTTTTTCGAAATTCATTCTCACTATGCAATTGGCAAAAGTTATATTTAAACTTCTTACACAATACTACATATCCATCAATTCCATTCATTTTTCATTCAAAAATCACCAAAAAGCAATTTATTTCTTCATAATTTCATTTTAGATATGGCTGAAGTTTTACGAGATTTTCAGTGTAAATTATGTTCAAAACTTCTAGGATCTCGAGCGGCTTTGCAGCGCCACTCCAAGGAGGTGCACAGTCGGAACTCAGCTGTGGTCAGTTGTCCGCGATGTCAAAAACTATTCCAAAATCGAAGCAATTTGAAAATTCACATGCTAACACATTCGGGAGTTAGACCATTTAAGTAAATGCTTCCAGACCCTATAAAAGTAAGCAATTTTTCTTTAAATTTATCTCTCTCTCTTTTGTAGATGTGCAGAGCCAGAGTGTACAGCGGCTTTTACAACAAAACAGTGTCTTCAATTTCACTACAAAAAGGTTCACAATTACACTCAGGACCAAATGCCAAAGATTGAACGCAGTGTGGCCTATACATTTGATGCGTACTCAGGGGGAATGAAAGTGGACTTTTTGGGTAAGTTAATGAGTAAAAACAACAAGTTCTTGGAAGTATCCTCGACCAAATATTATGGGTATCAAGGAGAGCATGTGAAAAAGGATGGGTTATGTTAAATGGGGTTACTGCATATAGTGTTATGCAGTTTTACTAGAATTGTTTTGGAAATATTTTGCTCCCTGGCACTAAAAACCTTTAAAAGGTCAATAAGTATAACGATTTATTCTCAGAATTTGTAGTAAATGTTTTTGTTCTCAGAATCGTATGCATCAAAGTTGTTCTTTTAGTTCAAAACAAATGTGCTTACAATGCACAGACTGAATGCTGCTCTCACGCGAATTTCTCCAAATTCATTATCGGTGCATAATGTGTACATATACCTGTAAACGCAACATGGTTTGTTCCCAGAACAGCTTATATTTCAATTTCAAAGTAAACTCTGTTTTAGTAAAGCAAAATTACCTGCTCCTCTGACGTAAGTATTAAAGCTTCTACAAATTGTTTATAGGAGCAAGACTGCGTTTACATTAGAGCATCCTATCAGGTATTATGCATTTCGAAATTCGAAGAAGCTCCAATGGAATGCGAGTGTTTACATTTCCGTAAAATTTTACTTCGTCGATGTGAAGTACACGTATGTTTATACCTGCTCTACTTTATTTCATATTCATTGTCCACTCAAAAACAGATTAAACAAAAAAACAAGAAAATATTCTAAAATTATTTCTATATATTGCTCACATGTCTCTTTTTCTACTTATATGGAGCGGCGTTAGGCGCCATCTAAGAAGGAAAAGACCTGTATGCTGTTTTGCTAGAAGAAGTCACTCCAAATTGTCTCAAAACTCTGAAGTGCATTATTACATGCCTTTTTCCTTTCCTTTTTTAAGTCGTTCTGGAATTTTAATTCAATGAAATTCAAAAAGGTTCCTTAGAGATATCAATGGAAGCCTTGCTTATAGCTTTTAACACACAATTTGGATCGTATCCTTTGTCAGAGAAGATCCCCGCAAGCAGTTGATTTTAGGTAACAAACCAAGATGTAGTTTTAAATTTCACTTTGGCTGTTATGCAGTCGGTTGAAGTTGCTGTCAGATTTCCTAGTAGCAGGTGACATACACACAGTCTTCCTTTACTCTTTGATCTATATTAAACTTGCAGCTTAGTGCTAGAAGATAAGGCGACTAATTGGTCGCTAGGCCATTGAGGTTAAGGTCCTTATTTTGGTTTTTATGATAGAACATTATATACTTACATACCCAAGAAAACATCCATAATCTCGCTGAAGTCAACATCCCCAGATGCTAATATTGTAAGATCATTCGCATACGCGATGTAAGCCTGAACCAGAATCTGCTGATTACCATAAACCATAGAAGATACTACTCCCACATGAAATGTGCATCCCTATTAAAGGGTATAGTCCTTCTGATTATAAATTGAATAATCCATGTTCTTAGCATAGTCACTAACTACGCAGACTTTGTATTCTTTTAGTGAATTCACCAGCTTAACCTCTTGCGTCCCTTTCCAGTGTGCCCGCCTCAGAACCCTTTTTCTGTTCGGCAATACCATCGCCCTCTTGAAAGCCACACATATTGGCCCTAATATCACCTATCTCGTTACTTCTTACCTCAGTATGTAACTTCAAAGTTTGACCTACTCCAGGTTCTCGTTTAGTTGTTCAACATAATTTGAGAGTTCTTTTTCTGAGGACAAAGTTCCGAACTTCGGGTGGGGAGTCTTATTTCCGATTGTCTTTGCTGGAACTGTAGATCAACGATCGGAGATTACAAAATTTAAAAAAAAAATTAACTATTTGAGTGATGGACTTCTATGGTTGCCCTGTTACATAGGCTCTTGACAGTTCTCTGGAACTAAGATGGCCCGCCACTAAATTGAGATTGTTCAGACTCACAGTTGTCACTGTCACAGTCTTATTGAAACTTCTTTCATCGATCGATCTTGTGTAGGTCTATCATGATCTTGGACTTAAGTATTATTATTTTTAGCTGACAATCTCAGAGAATACAGGTCATGACAAGAAATCTCCTAAGAATGGACTCCTCATAATTTTTTAGACATTAGCTTTTCCTAACCACTTAATACTTTTGTTTTCTTTACAGAACAAGCACCACGTCGACGTCGCAAGAGTCTGGAAGATCAAAACTCCTTACTTAGCTCTAGTATGTTGGACAGCAAAAGTGACACCGAATTCTCAGATGACATATTTGAAAGTATAAAGAAATCGGGAAAATCCATCAAGGACCTTTGTCGGAATGAGACAAACTTATCGCTACTCTCTTCGAAAATAAATAACATCTTCACCAAGGATGTAGGTAGAAAACGAAAGAAAAAACAACGTCCAATGAGTCCCAAGGACGAAGCCGACGATTTAGAAGACGACGAAGAGCGCATGGAACAAGTCCGCCGAAAGCAAAATGCCCAACTGAGTTTAGTGGAAACATTTCTCTCAAAAACTGCTCAACGAATATCAGAGCAACAGCAGGCATCTGCTGCAGCAGTAGCAGCGATAGTCGATGGCACTGACGGTGCCGATAAGATGCATCTTGCTGCTGGAAATCCCGAACCTGCAGAGCATGATCATGAACATAGCTTTAGACACCATGAACATATGACAAATGCACCACAAACACCAACTTATAAGAATTCGCCATCGAATGCCATGATGCAGAGACAGAATCTAATCGTCAGTAAAGGCAGTAAAAAATGGATGAGTGACGACGATCGGCACATGTCTAGAGATTGTCCATCGTCTAGTGGGGTGAATGTACCGGGTTCTTTCGTGACAGGTAATTCGGGAGCTAACATAGGAATGGCTGTACCGCCTGGTGGGGTCGATGATCCAAGTAAGTTGCTGCCAAATCGAGATTTCATAGCGCGTTTGATGAGCTCCGCCACATCTGATCATCATAATCATCATAACCATCCGATCAATCATGAGGAGGATGAGAATTCGTCGTTCTTAGACGTGGTCGATTCGAATAATCCTGGTGCTGTGAGTTCAGGGCAGATGCCTCAGTTCCATCACAATGGTGTACCATCGGAAAACTCTCACCAGCAACAGATGCATATGAACTCCATTGCACACTCACAATCGTTCATGAACTCGTTCTACAATAACGCCAATGCCAGACTGGCTTCTGGTGGTGGAGCACCAACTTCGGCGAGTATGCTCGTGGAAGCAGCACTTAATTCTGTCGGTAGTATTATGGACAACGAGAGCGGTGAAATTAAGGTAAATTCATTTAAATTTTTGTTTTCAAATTCTCAATAGAGTTATTTTTTAAATTCCCAGTCACAAGTGAATCCTAACCTCGATAATGGCAATCAAATGAACTCCCAAATCGAAGTCGAAACTGATCGTTTTGGAGGCACAAACATGTCTAACATGGACAATCTGGAGAACGAGATCAAGTTGATGAAGAATTTGAATAGCTTTCCCATGCAAATCCCGCCACTGCCAATGTATCCGGCTACCGGAAACTCAATGAACTCGTGCAATATCTCTCCAGACACCTCTACCCCGACAGACCCGCAAAGTAATCAAAACAACAATGACATCGACGTAGATGCAGGTTCGACTCCGCGTGGCCAACACATGAGTGGTGGTGGAGATTCGGAAGGATTTTCGAATCACCATCGAACGCCGTCTTCACCACAGGCCATTTCTCCAGGTCGAGACTACTCTATGTTCGGTTCGAATGGCAATGGAGCGAATGGAGGTGGACCTAGTATATCGGCATCCTCACCGCTGCCTACAATGCAACAGAGACGAAATGCTTCTAGTGTTGGCGCGAGTGGAGGATCGGGATACACGGAACACGAACTGATCTCACCAGCTTCGTCGCCCAGCATTCCAAGGTACAACTTCAGCGGAACAGATCTCTGTCGGAAGAGAGATGAAGACGGCGACCGGCCTCACAATATGTCTGGACATAATCAGATGTCAAGTGACGATGAAAATAGCATTATTCCTCAAAATAGGTAAGACATTCCACCAGCACAGTATTCCCAGGGTTAATCTATTCCATTTCCCCAGCTCTAGTGGTCAAGATATGCGCATGAAGTTCACCCAATCTCAAATGGATCTGGTCTACTCAAAATACGAGAGTATGGCAAGTGCGGCCAATCTCAAATACAACAACAATCACGACCTAGATTCAGACTATCGCAATAGTTCCAGCAATGATTTGTCTGACCTACAAGGCCTGGATATGACATCCAGATCTAATGTTGGCTCAAACTACCATCACAACTTTCAATTGCCACCGACCGGTTCGAATCTAGGATTGGGTAGGTACCACCACCATATCTACGACATTTTATCGGAACGTGAACAACAGCAACAACAACAGCAGCAGCAACATCATACGCAACAACAGCAACAAGAGCATTCAAGCCAGCTGTCCATGCAGCATAATCATCAATCCATGCATAATCATAGCCTACTACCAGATCAGCTAAGTGATCAGGATCACGATCAAACAACTTCAGTTGATCTCAGCCGAACAGCAAATTACGTTGTGTCTTCCCCGCCGCAAATACCATACAATCATCCACATCACGATGTCCTGCGTATGGTATCGCTTGATCTCACCCCCAATGGTAACATGAGCGTTGGTAACAATCGGTCATTCCTTCCGTCACAAATTCAGCACAACAATCGTGACAGTATCGATCATCATCGACTGTTATCGACCGCTGAACAACATCGGATATTGGCAGCATCCAATGCCGATCAGCATCGTTTGCTGGTCGATCCCACCGCCCATTTGCTGATGGAACAAAATAATCGACTTTTAAGTTCGGATCAATCGAGATTATTAGGTGAATCTGCACAAAATAGGCATATGGTATCGGCGCGGGGCTTTGGTGCGTATCATCAGGTAGCATCGGGCAACTATCATCCATCGGTGAGACCGGTGCTACCCTCACCAACTCATCATGCATCAAATCCATCGAACTATCATCCATTCCCAGCCTACTACTGAGATTGGTCGTAATTTATTATTTCGTGTTTAATTTATAAATTTTCGAGAAGAATTTTAGCGGTGGGTGTGGGAATCCTAGCCTTTTTCTGCGAGGAAAGTTCTGTCATGTATGTAGGTGCCTAGCACTCTGATATCTTACTCCTCTAAAGTGTTGTAAGATGCCACATCTATGGGAACGTTTGGCTCTTCGGGGTGGTTGGCAAAGGCATTTCTTGCCCTGAATGCTCGACCTTAGATTCTTGCCTTATAATGCTGACAGAAGGACCAGAAAGAAAGCATTCAAACCCCGGGGAAAAGGACAATCTGGAGTAGTACAGTTCCCTGTGTTTTCTGATAGCCCACTTATCATCGTTCAGCACCAATTTATGTATATGTCCATTGCCTTTGGTTATGATGTTTCACCAATGCTACCACTCTGCTTTTATAACTTCCATATTAGTTGTTCTGGCCTTAGCTCGTTTCCGCGTGACAGACTTCTTCGCCACTAGATCAATGGGCAGTTTGAAGCTGAGTCTGTGGCAGCACTCCCAGGTACTTGATGTACGGCTTGGACACAATGAGGCGCTGACCGAACTGTATTTGTAGTTAGGTATCACTTCTACAGATCACTTAGTGGGCTCCAGTCAATGTTCAGTACTGTTTTTTCCTACGAAGGAATGTCTGGTCCACAATTGCATCCCGAACTGTCGGATAGTCACGGGTCTCTTCTTCTTCTTCTCTGCTCGAGTACCTTCCCCAAGACATCTGGCAATCTCGACTGATGGTTAGTTGTTGTCCATTGTGACAGAAATTTACATTCCGCGTGCCATTCTGTATAGAGGTGTTTAAAGGCCTCTGGTCTAGTTTTTAAAGATTTCTTCAGGACGTTGTTCAGAATCTCATCAATTCCTGATATCTTCTTTCGTTTAAAAGCTGCCGGGACTTCTGTCACCCTCCCAGTAGAGACTGTCATCTGCTGTTTCTCGGACTAAAGATGCCTGTCTTTTAGTGTTCTTGTTATGGAAAGTTATACTGTGGCACTTATTGTCGAGTTATCCTGCAAAAAAAAGTGGACCCAAACACCCACCATTAAATCTTCTCCTTGTTATTACCTTTCAGTTGTTATTATATTTTTAGTGATCTACAAAATACTATAATCTACTATCTAATTTTAATGTGTAACGTACATAAGTAAAGTTCTTTTAAAGTTACCTAACATTATGCACAATTTCAAATTATTGTAATAATTACATAAATCTAAGTTAATCGTTTAAAAAAATAGATATTACTAGTGTTTTATTAAACAAAAAAAAAAAAAAAAAAACTAAAACATTATACTAATTTATTTATTAAAAAACAAAAGAAAAAAAACATCGTTAGTATGGATAACTCAAGTAATAATTGTATTTTTGTTAACCGTATACATATTTAAATATATGTGTATCTGAATATATATACCAAATTGTAAGTAATCTGCATGTATTTAACATAAACACCATTCATAAGCATAACCTTAAATATAAAGTCTATGTATAAAACTAAGGTAAGTATTATTGTAACAAGAAAAAAAAAACAAGTAAATGTGCCAATAAACGCTACCCAACGGTTAAAAGTGAAAGAAACATGAAACAAAAAACACACACAAATAAATTATAATTTTATAACAAAAAAGCTGAAATATTATATTATAAAATAGTATACACAATAAAAAATAAGTTTAGAATGTAATTGTCTATTTAAAGGAAACAGAACATAAACAAATAAATTTATACAAAAGCCTAGAAAATAAATATTTTCGTTCAAAAAAACTTTATTTTGTTTTTTCCTATTTTTTTTTTTCCTAACTATAACCAAGTGTAATAATAAAAAAACATTAAAAACAAAAATCATCCAAAGCGTATACAATACAAAAATAATTTTACAAAAAAAAAAGGAAATACTTACATAAATTGTTAACATGAATCCAAATATCCGAAGGTAGTTTACTATTTTTACACCTGACGCCCACAGAAAATATTCAAGTACAAAAAAAAAACGCGCATAAAATTAACGCAAAAAAATAATAATTTAATCAAGAATCTTGAACTTTTTATTCAATTAGATGGTAAATAATAAAAAGAATAAAAGAAAAAAAAAACGATCTTTGCAACTTTATTTTTGTTTACAACTATATGGAGTAATTTCAATAAAAAAAAATTATATTATGTCTAAGGTAAATCATTAGTAGATGGGCAGCGGCGAAATTTGTAAAATTTGTTTTATGTACTTAGAGATTCGTTATTAAGTGAAAAAAAATGAAATCTTTTGTTAATGACTATGTAATTTCCATAAAAAACAAATTGTATGTAAAATATATTTCTTATTTAATACCAATATATAACATGACATAAAAAATAATTAAAAAAGTATTCTTTTTCTTATAAGTAAGCTAAAAAAACAAATGAAATTAGACACCATCAAAGTCGTCTACAAACCTATGAAGAGTCAGCTGAAGTTCGGTTTGAGGGGACCTTAAATAGAAAGAAATCATTAAGGGCTGAACAGAATGTGCATCTGCGTCTGAGTCTGAGTCGCTAGCTGTCAAAATATTAAATGTATGGAAGGCCATAAGATGCAACACAATGTGAGTCTGAGTCTGAGTCGTGCATCGTGAAGTTGGGTTCTCTTCAACTTCAAGCAGCGCTACAAATTTGACGTCTATGAATTTTTAAGCACAAATTTTTGTTTACCGTAAAATGAACACCGGTAAATTTATAGAGGTTGAAATTTTGTGGGATTTATCAAATCCAAACTACAAAAATGTTAAGAAAAAAAATGGAAAAGTGGAAAGCCATATCGCAACAATTTGGAATATCAAATAAGTACCAAAATAATTGTAAATTTTGTTTCCATTTTAAAAAATTTTATTTTATGTTTCAAAAAGAAATGGAAAACATTGCGAGATTGCTATAACAGGGAATTAGGGAAGTGAAAAGTTTCTGGCCAGGGTGCAGATGAGTTCGAAGCAGGGTGGAAGTACCTTGAATGTATGGGTTTCTTAAAAGAAAATTTGCAACCAAGACCGCGAGTAACCTAAAATTACTGGTTGCTTTGAAAAAAGGTCTTCCTCATACCGTTTGAGGTGTTTAAAAGTTGTTTCAAATCCTCTCTCTTTTCTTTCCTTATAAAGAGGACGAACCCACCATCTGCGTCTATCTTATTTTTTAATTTCATTGCTAAGTAACACATGTGGAAGACACACATGATGAATGCAATTTCTTCTTCTTCATTCATTAAACAAAAATCAAACCTCTCTTAATATTTACCAAATTTAAAAATACGATTGAATTGAAATATGTATCTGACAAGTGAAAGCAAGAGATGCAAATTTGATCGTCTGTTTCATTATGTTCGCTTCAGCTGCAAGCCGAGCGGCTAACTTTTGACAGCGCCGCAAGCCTCAGACGCAGATGCACATTCTGTTCGGCTCTTTAGCGAAGGGCAATTAAGTCTTCTAGCGGATTCCACGGAATAGTGTGAATCGCAATGAAGTTGGCTTTCCCTCTTATAGCCTATTGAATCCAGTGTCACTTTCTGCTCCATATATGTAGTAGTTCTTGGCCCAATTTCCGATTAATCGTTCATTGGAGACCCGGTCGAAAAACGTTGCGCACATTCAGTTCTGAGCCACTATTGTTATTGTGTTTATTTCAAGCTCTCAGCTTCTAGATTGTGCACTAGCACATAAAGTTCTATTATCCATAGGCGAGGTGATTCTATCGCATTCCGTAGTTCCCTTCATCAATACTCCACTGAGCACAAGGCTGATAACTACCAAGAACAACATCGGCAGAAATAAGCACCCCTGATGTACACCACTTTAAACTTACTACCCTCATATATAACAATGGTAATAGCTATGAATCTTTCTGGAATGACCTTTAAAATTGAATAATCTACGAATTTTCGTGCAAAAAGTACGCGAACAGACCTAAGGATACTCTACCAAGACCGAAACCTGGAATGTCATTTTACTTGAAATGTTGAATAAGCATGAGTGTTTGCATAGAAGCCTGTTTAGATGATGACTCAAAACTCGGCTACGTCGGTAGTTTGTGGGTAAGAAGAGTGAGGGGTAAAGAGTGGGGGAGAGTCATGAAGAAAATATAAAAATCGAGGAGAGTCGCGTTCCATTTTGTCATTACTATTCCGATCATGGAGCAGGGTAGTTTGCGCATTAAAATGAGTACTTGGACGAGAGAACAAATAAAAAATACAGAAGTGTTTCAATTTACTCATTCCCTCCCTTAACTTTATCAAAGAAGTGCAGGAGTGAGCACTATAGCATGTAGACACGACATTGCTCGAGAGTCAACATCTAAACAAGTTCTAGCGAAATATAAACATTCGTCCATATCTATCCTTTTCCATCTACATTCTTCATTTCGCTTTCGTAGGCATTTATTCGTTTCCGTCTGCATTCGTTTCTTTCCATACGCTTCAATAGTTCGCGTCTGTTTTCGTACTATCCATCTGTTTTCGTCCGCATGTTCGACTTTGGTACCCAACCCATCCATCCTTTTCCTTCAGCATATATCTATTTCCGTCAGCATGTGTCCATCCTGCAATAGGCGTGTCCTGAGCCCTAAAAACTTACTCCCAAAGGAGCTTACACCTATTGGCCGAAATTAACTTTTGAGATAAAGTTCATTGTTTTATAAATCCCACTTAATCATATCCCAACCCCAAGTAGGAGTTGATTCACTTCATTTTGTTAATTTTGTACGACTTTATTTTCTATTTATTTCAAATACTTTAGAACCTGGTTTATATGGCATCAGGATCTTTATGAACAAAGCTCAACTTTTAGGATTCAATTCCTTCATATTTTGAGACTTAGCTGGTTTTAAAGTAGAGCTTTAGTTCCTAAGAATCTTGAGAGTTCGTCCATATAAAGTAAGTCACGAATAGCGTGGGAGTTACATAGTTCATTATACACGCAAGGCCTATATTCTCCACCAGGACTCCTGGAGCCAATATTTGAACTTTAGGAGATGCTTCTATTTGAATTTTGTAGGTAACAAATCTATTTAAAAAGCCGTGTTCAAAGCATTCATTTAACTTCCCAATGTATGTACATATATAATCTATCCATCTAAGTATACAGATGGTAAGGCATTAGGTCCGTTCGCGTACTTTTTGCACACAATTTCGTAGATTATTAAATTTCGAAAAGTGGGGTTAAAATTCTCTCAGAGAGAACTAAAATAACGAAAATGTAAACGAACGGGTTGAACAAGAAAATGCCGCCACCACTCTAAAGAAATTTCTTGCCCTAAAACTCGTAGCATGGGGAAATTTCTTACTCTCTCGTGAGAGCTCTCTTCTGCGAAAAACTACGAGAATTCTCCGTACGCGAACAGATTTTTGTAGAAGTTCGTAAATTTTGCATAAAAATTCTATGTTTTAGGAGGGTACACGGGACTTATTAAGTACAGTTGGAAACTGAAATCATCAGTGAAAACTTTATATCCAATACATTGCCAATCAAATAGCAATTATGCTAACGAACTAGAAGAAACTAAAATGAAAGAGAATGAATTTCTTAACTTGCAATTCTCTATCTTTCACTGTTCTTTGCGGTGTGTGTTATCAACAACAGAATTTATTTCATAATAATCAATGGGATTTTCAGTCACTTGTTCTGTCCCTCTTCCACCAGCACTACCACTACTGCTTGATCTTTTCGCATTTATCACCCCGTAGAAAGAAACTTGATAAGGTCAATTCATACGAATAATTTTGGAGAGCCAAGCAGCAAGCATGTGTATTATTTCACCACGATTATGAGCGCTTTGACAGAAATCAGAATCATGTGCTGGCGGCTGGTCTAGATCATCTATCTCATGTAGTTTTGCTTTGCTCTTTACAAAGTTGGTGCACGCGAGTGTTTCTTGCTTCTGGAGTTAGTTCCCTCATTTTATCTAATTCACTAGTATATTTTAACCGCGAATTTGTAAAACAATCCAAGCAAAATGAAAGGAAGCGGATCGGACAATTTCAAAACAGGTGCCATCGACTTTACTGCTGGTTCAATAGGTGAGGCAGTGTCCATGACCGATGTGGATTTTTTTATCTGTGACTAATTTATGATAAGCGTGATTTTTCGGGTGATAAAAGTGTCGAAATAGATTTCAACAACCCCCATGGGTTTGTTTACATTTTGGCTAAGGAAAGAGATAAAGATTTTATTGATGAAATGTGCGAAAAAGAAAGAGAAGTACATAGGTATCTGCTGATTTGATTTATCGAATAAAATGCGTTTTTTTGCAGCAACTGACACTTTTCATTGCAAGCCTACTGTTTGTTCGGAAAGTGAATTGCTACGCATTTCCGTTTCCTTTCTGTGACAAGGATTGCATGTCATAACTTCGCAGTTCAGTTACTACCTAACAAATAGATAATGGATAAGTTGTTTTCAGCATAATAGCAAGCAGAATATTATAATGCGATTAAAAGCCTATTAGAAAAAAAAGTAAACATTTTAAATCATGTCAAAGTTATCAGCTGATTTAAGATTTTGCGCGGTTTCTTCTTTCTAGTGTGATTGTTCGTAAACAGCAAAGTAGAAAGTTAATCTAATTTGATATTAATTTAAGGGAAATCACATTCTATGAAGTACAAATACAAGTGGATTAGATCGGAGATGAGATAGTTGCGATTACAAAAATACTTGCAAATAAAAGGCTGTTCTGACGCAATACGCAGAGTTTTTAGGGTCAAGCAGATTTGTCAGTTTAAGTCTGAATATGTAAAAATTGCTGAAAATTTACTTAAATAAATGCCTGAAAACGTCGGTATCGTGTAAACGGTCTTATATTTCTCAGAAACAAACTTCTTATTCTAACAAGCCACAGAAAAAAAAAAAAGAGCTTGGTCTTACTTCTTCTGACAAATTATCAGAATTTGGTCGGTGTTTAAACTCTGTTCGCGCATTCTTTCAAGACCACGAAATCTAACTAAATCTTATGCATTTATTCCAAGTTCTGGTTCGTGCATGGGGAAAGGTCGTTGCTTATAAGTACTAAGAGAGAGTACTCAGGAGAGAATTAGAAATCTTGTTATACTGCAAATTTTAGCTCAAGAAATTTCCTTGAGTTGGTTCATCTTTCAAATCTTCTGTACCTACATACATACTTTCAAGCTTCCTTAAAATTTGTCAAACCACGTGATTCACGCACTCACGGATTTAAAGAAAAACGAAATATCCTAAAATAAAAGAACATTTAAGAGTATCCATCGAAAGCATGAAGTACGCTATCAAATGAAAAAATATCCGTCCACCAATTTTGAAAGATCAAAGTTCCGTTCACGAAAAGCTGTTCGCGTCCGGAGAATTTGCCTAATTTTCGCAAAAGAGTGCGCTCACGAGGGAGTAAGAAATTTCCCCATGCTACCAATTTTATTGCAAGAAATTTCTGTGGCCTTTGTTTATGAAAACTGTCAAAGCTGTCAAACCAGTGTATTTTCAACTTTTTCCTGTTCAATCCGTTCGTTTACTTTTTCGTTATTTTAGCTTTCTCTGAGAGAATTTTACTCCCACTCTTCGAAATTTGATAATCTACGAATTTTAGCGCAAAAAGTACGCGAAGGGACCTCAAGTGAATCACATTCACATTACCGACTGTTTCCCTCGAACAGATTGAAAAGTATTGCAAATTCGGTAATACAGAATGTCTGAGTGGCTATGAGCAAATTAAATGGTGCAATAATTTCCCCTATTGCTTTCACTACCTTTCGAAAGGCTACCCTCTACTGCGGAGTCTCCGGCTTGGATTAAAAGATTTTTCTGGCTGAAGCTCTACATGCGAGTACAGCACTTGATCTTCTCGTCCACCTAACTTCCCGTGAATATACCAAGTGAACCAGAAGCAAAATCAGGGTTTTTCATAAATCTCAATGATTTAGGTTTCAGATCTGAGTTGAACAGAGTGTCTCCTGGGCGTTCAAATACTGTATATGATAGTTTCAATTTGTTCGCATCGTTCTTGATCGGGCAGAATCCGCTTAGTTCGTTAGAGGTTGCAATTTTTCGACTCTTCGCTGTTGAGATCAAGTTCAAGTTCATTTGGTTGAATCACTTGTTTACCCTTGTATTTGGTACAGTTTTCGGTGAGTCCTTTGGCATTCAATTTCATTATTCCAGAGTGAAAAATGCTGGCTAGCACCCAAAAATACATCTAAGAACATTTCCTTCTAAGCATTCGTGTCCTGAGTTCCATATTATGGCCCTTGCCTTGACTATAATGTACCATTTATTTATCTGAATCTTTTCTATTAGGTGGTGTGGCGCAAGTTTATGTTTCCCAGCCATTGGACACAGTGAAAGTGAAACAACAAACCTTTCCTAAGCTCTACAAAAGTATGGTCGACTGTTTTGTACAAACTTATCGTAAGGACGGCATTTTCCGGGGACTATATGCAGGAAGCATACCCGCAGTAGCAGCTAACGTAGCTGAGAATTCAGTTCTGTTTGCAGCATATGGAGGATGTCAAAAGCTCATAGCTCATACACAAGGTTTAAATAGTACAAAAGATCTCTCGGTGTTAGGCAACGCAACGGCAGGTTTCTTGGCAGCTTTCTTCTCCACATTTACACTATGTCCCACAGAATTGGTAAAGTGTAAGCTACAAGCGATGAGAGAGGTAATTCAATTATAACTAAACAAACGATCACATAACTAAGGTATATTTACCTGTTTAGACCCGGGGCAAGGACGGAACGTATCTCAAAAATATCACACCATTTGAACTTACACGTCAAATATTCAAAAGCGAAGGTAAGAAAAATAACATATAAATTCTTTATAAAGGTTTATTCAAGTGTTTGTTTTCAAATTTTAACAGGTCTACCAGGTTTCTATCGAGGTCTTACCTCAACATTTATGAGAGAAATGCCCGGTTACTTCTTTTTCTTTGGCGGCTACGAAGGAACAAGAGAATTCCTTGCGAAGTAAGAATATCAAAAGGTCAAATGAAAAGATTTTTCAACTGATTTATTCTTTACAGACCTGGTCAAACAAAAGACGATATAGGGGCATTGAACACGATGATAGCTGGCGCTGTTGGTGGGGTAACTCTATGGGTGATGATCTTCCCAGCGGATGTTATCAAAAGTCGTATTCAAGTGACTAATTCTAAGAGCAGTATGACCTCTGTTGGATTACATATACTAAGGACTGAAGGGGTTGCTGCTCTTTACAATGGACTACTACCATCTGTGCTTAGAACAATTCCAGCGACGGCTACTTTGTTCATCGTTTATGAATACACAAAGAAGGTGCTCGAGGGAACACACACGAAGAATGCATTTTAAATAAAATTTTTAGAAAATTTAATAGAACATTTTTAATTTATGTACAAATGGCAGCTAGTTTTCGTTTGAGTAAATCTCGCTTATCATTATGGTTCTCCAGTTGTCGCCACTCGTGCCAATAGATCTGCAAATAGAAAAGCGGTTAGAAATACTTTTACGAGAACGATCATGAATCACTACTCACCACACAATATCTATGTCCTAAAATCTGTAACTGATTTAATTTCATCTGAAACGATCCAGTTGGCTTGTTTCTTCCCCTTACAGCATTGTTCCAACCTCCTACAGCTATTGCAATCGTCACCAAGTTTGGATCATCAGCCAACTCGCCCAGCATATCCTTTCTTGTAAGTATAGCACCTAAAAATACAAAACAGTCAATACTTCCAGCCAAAGAATATCTTTGCAATCATCTTACCAATGTAATCCTCTGGACAGTCGGGCGATAAAGGAATAGTCTGTTTCTTCACAGTATCATAGCACACAACAACGTCTGGTCTTTGAAAATGTGGCAAAATATGCTTAAACTCTGTCCTCTTTAGCAAGCCATCAGTTGTCTCTTTGATTTCCAACAAAATTTGATCGGTTGTGCTTGGCTTAAACTTGGAGTTCCGCTCGGGGATGTAATGCGTCAGTAGTCTGCCCATAGTTTGACGATACTTATCCGGTAATTGATTACCGGTGTATGAGTCTTTTAAATTTATTTTTACAAACCCATCTAAACAGAAGAGTTCTCTGCCGGATGCTATATTCGCCTGATAAGCGTGTCGAATGAACTTTGTATCTAGAGCAGCGCTTATCATATCCTCATCGTGGTAACCGCACAGGGTGAGGTAATGCAGACAATTTGAGAAGGAACGCGGGTACTGTGCGCTTTCTGAGATCTTTTCTTTTACTCTTTTGATGATTTTGGCGCATAGTTGCTTTTCTAAACCTTCGGGGCTCTGGTAGTTGTACAAGGATATCACATGACATATTCGCTCCATGTCCTTAAGTCTGGTGGAATCTATTTCGTTGAGGAATCGTTTGAGAATAAGTTCTAATGTCAGATCATGGCAGGTTTGAATGTCGCTTCCCAACAGCGTCACATGCAAGCAACTGAGCAAAGAAAGTCGTCCTATTTGCGGCGCCAAGTTGTCTAAGAGCTCAGTCATCAGATCAACCTGTGGTAGCTTGGAAGAATATCTTAGAATCTTTAGAATCGCCACAAGGGCTATGTCCTCTACCGTGTCTACGGATTCTATTGTCCTTCGGTAGATTTTATTTATCAGCTCTGGATTACGAATCGGAGTTTGGGTCTTAAAGAACCCCATGGACATGACGCCAATCTCTTTTATGGTCATCTCGTCGATAAGCTTATCAAATATCACCTCGTAGTCGAACATCTCAACAGCCGGCCGGCGGACTATGTTGCAAAAGAAAATCGAATGAAGCATCTCCTCCACTGTCATCTTCGTGATACGGCGCCCGATCTTCCGCACCGCACATTTTACGAATTCACTTATTCGAGCCACCCCCATGTGGTACCAAGCATCGGCGACATGTAGATTCTCTCTAACAGTCCAACGCTCAACACGTTCCAAGCAAGCACCGTCCAGAGAATTCCAAATCTCACAAAAGTTCTTTGTGCGAGTGGACACGGTTTGTGGGTGCAATCGCAGGTAAGAAATACAATCAATCAACTGTTGGTCGGAGAACTTGTAGCAAACCTCACAGAAAAGATCCGCAAACTTGTCAAACTTATCATCCGACACACACAGGCTATTGTCTCGACAATAGAGCATTAAGCTCTTAAAGTCTTCATACACTTGGTCGGGTACACAAGCTGTACTCGCTGGAGGATTCAAAACCGAAGGTGGGATTGATCCAACACTACCTTGCTCCACTATCAAGGGCTGGATAAGCTGATAACTTCGCAGAGAATTCACCAGCACTTCGTGGGCATAGTGGTTTTCGTTGTCGTGAAAGATCTTCGACTTGACGACGAGCGAAGTGGAGAAAAGTGAAGTTCTTGCCCAATTTGTGCTGACAACAGTTGACGTCGGGAATAGACACTCTACTCGAAACTGTCGAAAAGTCTGCAATATTTTACTCCGAAGCATCGTGACTGCGAGTTACTTAATTGAAATTCACTGAGAAACCGGCAACAGTCATGTGAATTACAGAATGCTTTGGTAAAATGGTGAAATGATATAACTTAAAGAAACATTAATTCAGTCCGTGAACATTCAAGAAATTGAGCTGTATTTGGTTGGATAGAAAAAGAACTTCCTGTAATTATATTTTGTGTAAATTTATATCATATTTTGGTTCACATACCACTATTCTGGGAAAACAACTCTTATCACGACCTGTCAAATAACACATGCTTTGGTTAAGCGTAGACAGTAACCCATATCTACATCACCGGCAACGTTCAACCAAATCATTCAGCGATCTAGAAACTGAGCGTTTCATAGGTCCGTTCGCGTACCCTCCTAAGACAGCGAATTTTTACGAAAAGCTGTTCGCCGATGCAGAATTTTCGTAGTTTTCCACAGAAGAGAGCACTCACGAGAGAGTAAGAAATTTCCCCATGCTACGAATTTTAGTGCAAGAAATTTCTTTGGGCTGGTTTGTGAAAACAGTCAAATCTGTCAAACCAGTGTGTTTTCGGCTTATTCTTGTTTAACCCGTTCGTTTACTTTTTCGTAATTTTAGCTTTCTCTGAGAGAGTTTTAACTCCACTCTTCGAAATTTGATGATCTACGAATTTTAGTGCAAAAAGTACGCGAACGGACCTCATGATTCTATTCACTATGTAGTGAAATCAGATTTGGTCGCTCTGATTGGTTGAGGCAGGGACTGACTTTTTAGTGAAAAATTTTCGACGAACATGTTAGTGAATTGGCTTTATGACAGCTTTTCTAGCGAATATCTGTACTTCAGAGTTTGCAGGAATCAAATAAAATGCGTAAATATTTTAATTTTAGTTAGTTCAAATATTCATAGTTCACTTTCTAAGCACATAAACATGTATGGGCATATAATTCCAATTAAATAAATTTGCATCTTATTCCCAAACATTTTGTAAAAAGATAACTAAATCCACAATTAAATCTTCACTGAAAATACGAAGTGAACCTTCAGTTCCTTCGGAAATGTCAACTGCATATGCAGTGAATCCTGAACACACTCACTATGAGGATCCCCACACGGTACTCAGGGACTGAATTTCATCTGACATTTCCAGCAAGGGCGGGAAAAGGGGAGGTGACATGTTACCATGATCCAGATTTTCAGAAATTTTGCGGATTTTTTTTTTTGACGTTTGGTAACATTCCAAACTGTTATCGACAATAGCGGGAGAAAAAAAATCGTTTTGAATAAAACTGTTATGCATATTTCTAATTTGCAAGACTTATATATTTTACATATTTTGTTTGTTTTAGATGTTTTTCTGTTTATTTTTGATTTTCTATTGAAGTTACTATGAGTTGGACCAAGGAACAAACACAGGAGCTTATTAAACTGTTTCAGCAATATCCTGAGCTTTACGATTCGAATTCAAAGAGTACAGACTCCTTGAAAATTCAACAAAAAAAAGATGCATTGACATTAATTGCAAACGAGCTCCAAGAAATTCGACCAGGAGTAACTCCAAATCTAATAAAGGCGAAATTAAAAAGAATAAGAAGCCAATACGTAAAAGAAAAAAATATAGTAGCCTTGTCGAAGATAAGTGAAGCTGGGGCGCAGGAAGTTTACATTCCAAAACTGTGGTGCTACGATGAATTGCAGTTTTTGGACAGATATCTAACATCCGCTCCATTAGATTCAATAATTTCATGGGTGATAATCACAAATAAGTTTTTCCAACATTTAATAATTAAACTCTCTTTTAGCCTTCTGATAGTAGTTCAACAGAGGAAGAACGCGAATTACAGGTGAATTGAAATTTAATGAATCAATTAAAAATAAATAAGAACCTCCATAGAGTCCTGTCGTCCGTGAACAAAAAGACCTGGGACATCAGCTAACTCAGTCGTTGCAGGTTGCTCAGAAAATAGCTGACAAGATTCATACAAGAAACCATAGCAAAGAAACAGTTAAGCGCTCGCCTCACTACAACTTTGTAAAGTTAATTGCGATTGAGTTAAATGATCTTCCAGGAGAATTTTTTTCCGAGATAAAGTGGAAGATAATGGACATAATACAGGAAGCTCAAATGAAAAGATATTCAAAGAGGAAACATCATAGGCAAGGTACCTACCTAAGACTACTTACTATTTAAATGTTAAACATAATTTATGTGTTTAAAATTTTTATATCTTCTATTTTCAGCTACTGCTTCAACTTCAGCTACTGCTTCAACTTCAGCTACTGCTTCAACTTCAGCTACTGCTTCAACTTCCGCTACTGCTTCAACACAAATTCAGCACCTTTCCGTACCAAATGTCCGTGAAGGATTCAAGAAACTGTCAATGTCGCCGTCTGCAAACATTCCTATTCGGAAAAAAGGAGAATCGTGAATCTGCATTTCCCTTATTCCCTTCAACCCCACCAACGCAACAAGTTTCGACAGATGAATGAAAAAAAAACAATTGGATCTTCCTTCTACCCCACAATCCCAATAAAAGCCTCGAGCAGTCAGGAGTTTTTTATGTGGAGAGCTTACCGCCATTAAAAATATCATCCAATCTGTCTCATATGAAACTATTAGCAAAAAGCGAACGCTTAACTTCACAATCCTCTATAGTAAAATTTAAAACAAATGAAAAAACCAATTGTAACTGAGTTTAACGACTTTTTAAAAGATTATTTTGTGTCTACCTATATTTTTAAAGATTAAGTAAAAGAAATTTTGTTTTATTTTTATACTGTTGGACTTTATTACTGTTTATTAAAATAATTTAAACTAAATTATAGCTGATCTCTTAATAGTCTTTTACTTAGTTTCCTGGATTGTGGTGCAAGTTTCAGGAACTCGCTGCAAAATATGTATGCAAGTGATAACCGACCCTGGAACTTAAAACTTTTGTAGGATGCTCCAGAAAACTAAAAGTGGAGGGTGCATGTTTCTCCTGGACTAATTGCTGACCTTATTTGAATGTATTGAATTTGCAAGGACCACTTGAACGAATTAATATCTTCCAATCGCAAATCAATTTCCATTTTTTAACACACGAGCAACATTTTTTTGCAAACCACTGTACACCGTCATAATTTTCATTCAAATATGGCTGACAGCAACAACAATAAGCAGGAAAGCGTAAATTAAATCCTGAAATGTCAAAAAATTGTGGTTGGAGGTATATTTTTTAAGTACTTTTTGTGACGTTTTCCCATTTATGTGCTTAGCGCGTATCCACTCACACCTACTGAGAATTTTAGTTGTGTTTAGTTGTTTTCGCACTGCTTCAAGAGCATTAAATATGCGGCAAACTGTGATGTTATACAGGCTTTAGATAGGACTATCAATGTAATTAGGAAAACGTAAAAAAAAAATCCCGGAAAAATCCGCGTCAAAATCGCCTTAGAGGAACTAGGGCTGTATTTTGCAACGCAACCACCTAAAGCGAATAACCAATTGGCATAAAATTTTACAGCTGCGGCGACATTTCCAACACGTTTCAATTAACGCATTTGAATGGACATATTGCATCTCACACCCAGTCTCCACGAGACATAATTTCAGTCAAGATGTCGTGACATTAATATGTCTCGTGTAGACCGCACTTTTACGGACTTCACTTGCAGTCGGACATCTAAGACAGCCTTTGTGTCTTGTCTTCTCTGTGGATATCAACCCTAACAGAAATTTGACAGAAACAATAAGCTTGTTGATTTTTTAAAAGTAAGTGAGCTTGTATTGCTGTTGACAACATGTTGAAGAATGAAAAGTCATAACAAAATTCCCTGCTAAATCAAAATCCAATGACATAAAAATCTAGCGGACTAGAAGTTTGACTGCAAAGCACAAATAACCCAAATGGGTTATTTGTGCTGCAAAGTCTGCCATATTTCAGACTCGTGGAGACGGAGTGTCATTAAAAATAAGTTATATCGATGATGTTTTAGGTGATGACGATTTAGAGTAATTTGATAGTTTTTTTCATTTCATTGTGCGAAAAAAAAATCATGAAAGTTCGGTAAAAACGACAAAGCATACAAATAATATTAAAAACATAATCCAAGGAGTAAATTTAGTTTTTTCTTCACAAGTATTCTCAAAATAAAAGTTAAAGCAATATGCTTACCACAGTAATTACACAAACAGTTAAAAAGTTATTGCTTTATGATCTGTCCTCGTTATTCTATTGAAGGTTGACGTTTCCGTATTAATAATCATATTAAATATTTTTGATATTCCTCCAAATCTTATTTGTTGTAAGAAACCTACTTTGCTTCAATACAAACTTATGACCAAAAAACTGCATAAACCACAGCTGTCAAATTGTCTTACTTTCATTAAATCGGGACGGATCAGAAGTTTAGCGTTTTATAACTTGCCTTTCATTTTAAAACTCCGATACAATTTAAACCTATTTTGTTGCAGTTGTACGTCAAATTCAAAATAATTTTTTTTAGTTCTTGACATAGATGTAGGCGCTATTAATACTGATTTTATTACTTTATACTTTTTTTCATATTTACTCCTCTTAATTTCTTCAACAGATTGTTCAGTCGTAGCGCGATCTGGACAAGAATTTTTGTTTTTGACCATTCTGTCTATGTTCTGAACTAAAAAATAAAAACGTCTCTTATATTCAGCTAAAATCCAACAATCTACGAGCAATAACTCACAACGAATTGTCAAAAAATCATCGCCTTCATAACACCGGCTGAAGAATGTACTCATCTTTCAAAATTACCCATCAAACGCTACATTCAACTGAATGCATTCATTTGTTTCGCGCCGAATCACATTTCTTCTCCCTCGTTTACTTGCAAACGTTGCCGACTGCTTTCTCACCAGTTTTGACATTTGTGTGAAGGTGAACAAAGTTCTTTCGGTTTCTTAATTAATTCCACGTAATTCGAAGCGAATTTTAACTATTCCAAGGAACACAACTTCCAAAGATTGTAATTAAGAAACTACCAATTGGTTAATAGTATTTACAAGTTTGTTCTACGTTATATTACAGCAGTTTTGTGATTTTTCTTCGGGTTATGTGTCAGTGTTGGTGGGTAGTGTGTATATGTGTAGACTGAACTCATGAACACTACATTTGTGTTTTTTATTTCTTGGGTGAAGTTAAATTTGTTGGAGCGTTCTTGTTCTATCTCGCTCTGTAAGATTGTACTCGCCGTTGGAGTGAGCGAGGACCACCTCCTTCCAGATGCCATATTTGAAACGAAAATGCATACTCAATTGTCCGCCCGGCGAAAGGCTACACTCATTTCCGAAGGATGAAGCTGGGTAAGTGACAGAAAGGCGGTTGTTCTACCCAAGTGACAAAAGCTATGGTGATAAGAGACAACACCACTGCTATGGTAGATTCCAATGTAGGGAAATGGAAAATTTCCTTAACTTAATGATCTATGGTTGATTTGTATTTTCTTTTGTTATTGTTGCGAAAGGTTCATAGTTGTACAAGACCCTATTATATTTCTTTTCTGGTTGTTCCAGGTTCATCAGTAATCTATGTCCAGGTGTTTAAGTAACAAACGCGAGCTTGCTGACTATTTTTAAGCGTATGACTTTGCTTGGAGTCTTAACCTACCTGGCAATGTACTCAATAACAAAATGCGATTCGGTAATAGGATCTTTTTCAGTGGAAATAGTCTCTTATCTTGCCTATAGTCAAGTTAATAAGAATAGAAAACGTACACAGTATTGTAAATGATACATATGTATGACTCTTCGTGACAATTCTGTCAATGGTTTCATGATGAGTGCCAATCAAAAACTTTATATTATTGCGCTTAGGGCATCTTCATTACAACAGTTGGTCAGTCCTAGTAAATGTAGAATATGATTCATTCCTTTTTGTTCGAGCAAATGTTTCGCTCGTCTTAATTTTTTCCATTTAGCATATTTCGCTTCTCATAGAACTCAATTTAAATATGTATGCACCTCCGCCTCGTTTAGTCCTTTAGTATTGTACCATATTTTATGTGGAAACAATTAAGATTAAGACACCGTATTCGAAGTGATAATAGAGTTTAGTTTTGTGTTACATAATTTTTGAACTTACTAGTTGTCGAATTCCACTTGTCCTACAAGTACTTCTCGCTAAATGATTAGCATGTAATTGGAATGCATTACTCTTGAAATCACGCCACAGAAATGGCAAATATGTAATCCTCTCGTTACATGTAAACACCTATAGATCTTGACCGCTGTTGGAAGCAACCATATCATATGGGAGAATGGAACAAATTAGGATCAAAGGACTTGATTGGACCACAGGGCATTGTCCACTATTCCTATTAGATATTTGATTTGTTGTTTTCTTTTTCATTGTGATAATAATGATTACTTTGTTTAAATCCATAGCCCTCTATTAAATTGCAATTTCTATATTCGATTCATTTTCTAGAAAATTATAAATGATCCGCTATGGCTCTAGTTTTTCGGTTTACCTTAAAAAGTTAGATACTCATTGTGTCTAATAGGTCATACAAACGTGAAGGTAAACTTCCTTTTTTATAAAACCCCTTGGCCACGATTAGTTTCATGTATTTTTCTAGTGATTTCTAGCACTTATCGCTCTGAGACTGAGGTGCATAGGAGAGTCAACTTTAAGAACATGTGTGGATTGTTCTGATATGTCTGTTGTCCGAATATGTCCACTGTGAACTAAGTTGGCTATGGATTTAGTTTTTTGTAAACCAATGTCTCTCGAAGTTAATTAGAATACCTTTAGCATTAATTATGCATCGGCAAAGTTGTCAGCAAAAATGGTCAACAGTTAAGATTACTTATGCAGTTGAATTCAAATACATGTTTAGTCTATTATCTGCTGTCCTACAGTTGGATATTTCTTTTTGTCTGGCATGATCGCCTTCCAATCTTGACATCTTCACTAGCTTTAAGCTTGTCATTGAATGGAAGTTGCAATAGATGAATTTAGTTTGATATGATCTCTTTGGGACACTGTTCCGCCCGACTTTGAACAAGGATATCATGATCGTACGATTTAACATTTATGTACATAGCTCCCCAAACTGTAATGTAATTTACAACTTCGATTTTGAATGCATTCTGAGTGCTCACGTTCCCTGCTAAATCGAAAGGAAGCCCAAGCACACAACGGGCATCATTTTGCAAATTTTTGTTTTGTTAATTTAACTTAAGCCTGCAGAGAATGTGGAGTTCAAAAGCAAAGAAAGAAACAATTCGACAAGCTATTCACAATGGTACACAACTAAGAACTCACTCTGTTTTAGGAAAAATGCGGGCAACGGAAGTAGGGATGACTATCTACTATACTTCTTCTATGGCAATCATAAATCTGCGTGTGTGGTAGTGCACCATTTTGTTGTATCTGCATTAATTCACCACTTGAATATAGCATATTTGAGGTGAGTTCATATGACTGGAAGTATATTCCAGTACTTCAATCGTTTTATACCCAACGCACTTGCTGATTGGAAGTGTGTGGGGAAATGCACAATGGAAGCAAAGTTTTTAAACGGGTATATTAAATTTGGTGCATAGTTCGGAATGTGTAGAAATATAAATGATAGACCCAATAGAGTGTATACATATACAGTATCACCAATTTTTGGGTTTTAAGTCGATGAAATGTTGGAAAAAATTCGTGACAATTTATTGTTGTTAATGGAATAACAACCTGCAAAAAATATTTTGTTCAAAAGGAATGAAATTGATAACTCGACAAATATATGGACTTGGTCACACGCTACTTCATTCACAAAGAAGCAATTTAGGCTCCGCCTATTTTCAGGATTATAAGGGGGCAGGGGAAGTTCGAGTTGATCGTCTAATTTAGGTAGTCTGTGCTGTCAAGAGCATAGACAAATTAATATAGACGGTCTTCTTCGGTCGATTTGACGTTTGACTCCCCCAAGTGCAAAGTTACCATCGATTTTGAATGTATTGTGACGACAAAATCAAATTGGAACACACGCACACATTCTCAATCGGCGGTAGTTTTTATGGGCGCAGCCAATTTCTAGAGTCGCTCTACGCTCCACGATAGTTTTTATGGTTCGTTCACATTTATTTGAAGATAGGAAATGTAAACTCCTCCCACTTTAGGCAATATGCGGGCAGGGGCATGTTAAGATGACTGTCTATATTAGTTTATTTATGGTCAAGAGATGGGACCTTAAACAATTCGGTATTTTCTGTGATTTGAACCCTAAAGTCCAATGCACTAATCGCTGAGAAGCGGCGAAAGCAAAGTTCTGCGATTGCGATCTAATCACTGCGAATGAGTTTGTTGGTCTGCAGTGGTCGGCATGAATTTGACAAATTTACTGCATGATAAAGCAGTGCTGATTTTCTTTATATGTTTTTGCATTTACCGACCTTTAGGCTACCGCTATTTCGAACTCGCCCGTCGAGTAGTATTGATATAGGGCTTAATGGTTGAATATAAGTTTAAAAAAGACCACGATATTTCGTGCTATTCTCTATTGATTGTTATGAGAAATAAAGTGAAGCTTACTAGTGGAAATATATTTCATTAATGGAGTTAAAGATAGTTGACGCTAAGGGAGAAGTGACATCAAAAGTGATGTAAATTATCGAGATGATAATTAAGAGGGCATTGTTCAGTTAGGAAGTCTAGAATTAACTAAGGAAGGATGTCTTTTGATTTGAGAAATAGAAAAACTTTTTAACCAGTGACAGAACATTTCTTGGCGAACGGATCGATCTGGTGTTTGTAAACCACAAATTGATTTGTAACCAATGAATAGAGTCAGCTCCTAATATGGCAGATTCAGAAGCCTTTATGACCAGTGAACCAAATTATTGTGATTTAGCTGTATGCAGCGAACTGCAAGAGAGTTTGAAGACAATTACAAACCAGCTTCGACTAAAAATTTAGCGGTATGTGAGGTTTGAGAGTTACTTGGCTATTTGACAGTCTGTTTATTAGTGATCTAAGGTTTATTCTTCACAGAGCTTAATAGAGAAAACCTCTGCCTGGATCCGATCCGAGTTTGTGACTTTTTGAAAGATTTGTTGAAATGGATTCTTCTTGGCATGATGTCTGAGAACCATATAGGAGTGGATATTTTTCTAGGACTCATATGGGTCCAACTAGGCTATGATTTCAGATGTTGCGTAAAAGTTAAAGCTATATTGCGTTAGCAGCTAGCAGTCTTCGTGTTGAGTATGTGAAGGCGAAGAAGGAGAACTCCAAGTGCAGTTGTTGGGCCCCAATAATTATAAGTACGTCATCTGCGTATCCTTGTGTTAGAAATCCACAATTATTGAGGTCGTTTAGATGTCTATCCTTTGAAATAAACCATAAAAACGGGGGATAAAAGTTCATCTTGAAAACAACATTTGGTCATTTTCATGGAGGTCGAAATTTTTCCAAGCTTAACAGTAATTATTCTTCTGCTAAATATGGAGCACATCCATTCCATCTGGGGTCTGCATTGACCCTTAACATCTGCCGCAGGTTTGATGGAGTAAAACGTCGAAGGCATTAGAAATGTTCAGAATGGGGCTGTTTTTCCTTCTTTAACATGACTGGATGGTGTAGAGCTGTGAACGTGAATTCTCCTAACTGATATGCAAGTTAGATATAGTTTAAGGGGCGTTCTATTAAGGCAGAATTGCACACATAGAAGTCGATTACTTTTGCCATTACTTTAAGAAAAATTAAGGTCATTTGGACTGGCTTAGACTATGATGGTGATCTGCTGCCCGTTGACTTTCCTCTATATAGTCCGAATGAAGTTATACATATGCTAGAAGTTAAATAAGATTCCACCTCCATTAGGAGCTTTGCAGGGCTACTCCGTAGAGATGGCCTGCCTGATGTATTCCGCAGAGAGGGTAGCTCTTTGGTCTAAGTTGTTATCATTGACATTTTTTTCCTTACAGGCGAAACGTATGGATTAAAAAATTGGGTATAAAGCGTGCACGCCGATCATCGTTTCTTTGCGATCGCCATTTTTCTGAGAAAATGCGTCCGCGCGGTCTACCAAATATGAAAATCAACACTTGGGCAATACCAGACCTTAATTTACCGGAACCAGTCGATGACGGACAACTGGGCGATGATATCATTGAATTAGATGATGAAGACGATAACATTGCAGAAGATGATTACTCTGCAGAAACCCCTACAAACGGATATTCTACAAATTATGTTGAGGTAAAATTTTGTTTGGTTTTTAAATTTTATTTGGTTCTGATATAAATTTTTCAGAGTTCAAAAAATGACAATCTTATGGATTTCGATGAAGTGCTTGCTCAAAAGCATTGTATTTCTGACATAACAAAAGAAACACCTGTTGATGGTGATGAGGTGAGCAGGGCGGTGTTTTTTTTTTATTAGTATTCATAATAATATTTGTTTGATTTACAGTGTGTGGGAGCCTTAGATGAAGATGAAATAGATTTAATAGAGGAATGCTCATCGCCCGAAAGAGATCTAACCAATTATGCTGATGAAAATAGTGAGAAAGATACTGTAAGTTTTGTGTAAATGGATCGATATAGGTAGATGTTAGGTCATCTTACTTAAGTCACTCAACGTAAATGGAGAATCAATGTCAACTTAAAAGACTTTAAAGAACACATCAATCTCTAGTAGACTTTGTATGCTATATCCCAAAAGGCTTACGTTTAATTAGTATTAGAATAAAGATTTTGGAAGTATTTGAATCTGCTACGAACATTAACCCTGTTTCTGTGCCATTTATAAACAGTTAAGTGAAGAACGATTGGCAGCTGTCAGATTTACTATCCGTTCGTTTTAGTACAAGAAATTTCTGTGGGTTGATTTATGAAAACTGTCAAAGCTGTCAAACCAGTGTATTTTCAACTTTTTCTTGTTCAACCCGTTTGTTTACTTTTTTCGTAATTTAAGCTCTTTCTGAGAGAATGATGGCCATGTAAAAGTTGAAGACGATCGGTGAGAGCATTCCGCCTTTAAGTACTCCTTGCTTGATTCTTTTGAGTTGCGGCTTGATGTTATGTGTTTTGAAACAGATTTGTTCACACTCTTGTACTCTTCACATTCCATTTATTCTTATTTTATTTCCGTCGCTACACTTAGATTTCATTATTTTATTTTTAAGACCATTACAGCTTCGCCCGTACCGGTCGAGATAAATAGTAAGTTCAAGAGAAAACTAATTGCCTCTGTGAGAAAACGTCGCATACTCTACGATCCGGCACATCCATTATTTTCAAACATTGCAAAGAAAACCAGAGCATGGGGAAGAATTGGCAAAATTCAGAAAGTAGATGGTAATACCAAAAAAGAAAACACAAATCAAACATAAGTAACCTTAAAGTGTATTTTCAGGTTCCGCCTGCCGAGAACTATGGCTACAAATGCGTTACGACTATCAGAACCATGTGCGCAAACTTCGAAAATGGCTATCTGGAGAAAGCTATTCACGTGATAGACCCCGTATACCATTTGAAAATGATTTGTTGTTCCTCTGGCGCTACATACCAGACAAGTAAGTTAAGAAACATCTTAATCAATGGAAAATTCTCTAAACCGCTTTGCCTTCAAGAAGTCACTGCGATGACACAGATGAAGAAGAGGAATTATGTCAACCGCGGAGCGTTATATCACATATTCCAGGAATACCAGAAGCTTCAAATTTCAGTAAGAAAGACGTCTCCGCCATAGTTAGTAACTATGCGCGTGCCGTGGATCATCCCTATGCCACCAATAAACCAGACGAATCAATTCAATTTGCCTGTAATCTTATCGAAGTGGTTCGGTTCTATCCAGAACTCTATGACCCTTTGCATCCAAACTACGGCGATCCCAAAAGAAAAAGTATCATTTGGGACGCTGTATCAAACGAATTAAATGAAAAAGGTATGAGCTTTGGTTTTATATTGGAGGAATCCTACTAATAATTCTGTGTTATTACAGCGACTAAGTGTTTATATACATGGCTACTGCTGCAAATGCGTTATGAGTTTGAAATAATAAACAAGAAATCCTCCTATCTAGTGAATAAGATGGACTTTTTGAACAAATTCATTTTATCAAAGTAAACACCCATATTGCTTAGTTAATGCTCAATATTTTGATAAGCAAACATTTCTTTTAAGTGCCAAATCTCCATTGAAACGAGCAACATTAGCGATAGATCAATGGTTTGAACCAATGAACGGATTGAAAGAACAACATCGCATACTCCAAACGATTGTCTCCATGAAAAGATATCGGCCTTTCTTTGCAAACATCGACGTACCAGCGGGAAGCAATAAAGAACCCCAGTTACCATGTTGGTTGGCCGTCGCCAGATTACTAAGTACTTAATAATGGATTTAAATCTTTTTTCTATCAGCTAAATTGAGCTTGTTTTTTTTAGAACGCAAACCACAGCAATGTGAGATCACATGGATTTTAATGCAAGCAATGTACTCTGAGCTTAATCAAATGCGCAAAAAGGGTTTCACATTACGCGATGAATGGGAATTCGAATCCGTAATTAAAGAGTTGTTGGAAAATATTGAGAAAAAGACTAAAAAGTATAACAAAGGTAAGACTTGTAGGGGATCCATAAAAAAGCGCGATGACGTAAAACTTTTCTTTTCGTTTTCGCAGACCCAGCGCCAAGTGATTCTAGGACGATTCAGAAAACTACTTCAACTTCCAATTCGACTATAACTTCCAATACTTCTATGAATGCCGATAGTTCATATTGTTTTGACGCTGATGCTAATTTTGAACCAACAAATGAGAGTCTAATGCCTCCACCACCAGCACCGCCACCACCGCCGGATCCATCTTTGAATGAAATTACATTTTTCATGCCAGGCGCTACTCCCGATGATGATGTGGAGGTTGGACGGTTTCGGCTTGACGTGCCGGTGAAGGAGTTACCCGAGAAATCTATTGTCGATATTGGATCGGTGTTGCCAAATGCACATTTGGTGATTATCAATCGATATCGAAAGGTACCCACAGTTTTCTTATTCACATTGGAAAAGCGAAAGGAATTTATCGCTGAGGTGATGGCCAGACCGATTCTATTCAATCAACCGTGCAAGTTTTCTCGCCTCTCAAGAATATTCTGGGGTGAAGTTTCTGTAGAAATTGGCTTTCCAGGTATGATATAGATAAGGTTATTAATATTTTGATTATATCACTCAAATAAGAATAGAGGAACCGTAGTTATAGGGTCTCAAATGGTAATGAGACGTGGTGAGACTCAAATCGATTTTGAATTTAGTGAATTTGCTATACGAAGGTGTACACTGGCGTTGGTGTTAGAAAAATAGCGCTCAGCTTTCAATAGAAGCTCAGATGACCCCCTTTTCAGTTTTTCTGGGTCAAGTAATCCCCAACACCAATGCTTTGCTGTGACAAACTACCTTAGTCAGCATGGTAGCTGAACAGACGCTCATCGCCAACACGCTCTAGATCTGTTTCTAACCTCGCTTCCGGATAAATATTCAATCCAAGTTTCTGCTTCCGTTGTAAGGTCGAATCATTGCCTTGCCACTGGCAAGCTCTCGTACTGCCACTACTAAGTAAAAAGAAGTTCCACAGAAGAACAATATAGCAATAAAGGGATGCTAGTCGGAGTCTCCTTAATTCCATCTGCAGGGACCGCAGTTTGATCTTATCGATAGTCAGGACTCAGACCTCATTGTGCCCTCCAACTGTAGGAGTTCCTGTATGAGTAAAACTGAAAAGATAGAAGCAAAGAATAGAAAGATTAATTTTCTTGAGTTGCTTCACCAAAACCACCTTCTCCTTTCAGCTGTAAATGAGGCATAAATTTCCAATTATGATAGCGACTCTTCCCCTTATAAATATCAATTTCATTTTGTAGAGAAGACTGGTAATAATTTCCAGTTGTACACACGAGTGGTAGCTCTCAACTCTCGATTTTATTTTCTAAATTTCAGTTGAAATATGCATGTACTTCTGGGAACACGTAATGGAGAAGAAATTCTATATGGAGTATGATCCCTCTTGCCGAAAGTCTAATGAACCGAAATGGATTCCGCCGCCAAACCCTATATTTGACAAATTTCAAAAATATGCAAGTAAGTCGAAAGAAAACAATTACTTGAAGAATCTCAGCCTGATCCAACTCTTTTCTTTCAGATTCCAAGGACTGGGGCGAATACATATCCGTACTGCCGGACTTTATACAGGAAATCAGTAATTTCCCTCTGATCTATATGGACTTAAAAATCAATTCAAGCTGGAACCGAAGACAATGCCATAGTCGAGACATAGCAGAAGTTTGGACAATACTTTCCCGGAAATATGCTGTCTTAGGTATTTAACTATTCAACTAACTAGAACAGCTTGTATTAAAAAAAAAATTATAACTTTCAGAGAACCACAAAGTAATCTGGGATAAGTTCAAGCAAGTTTTCCTACAATACATGTCCGAAATGCAGATAAATCTTTACAATGCATGGCCCAAGTTTTGGGCTCCAGTACTGGCCAAGATGAAGTTCTTGTGTGACCTGCGGTACGATCCCCAAGATCCAATTTATTATGTGATTCATAATCAAATCGATATCGAGATCAGAGACTCCAAACCAGACGGAGCACCAATAGTTCCTAAGCTCGGGCCAGCGAGCAATGCAAAGGCTATTTTTCATTTGCTCAAGGAGAACGAATACTGTGACGATTTTACGTGGGTTAATCAAGCTCGCTTCGTGGCTAAACTTAAGTCCTTTCCAATGTTGTACGATATAAGTCACCCGCTTTTCGGAGATAAAAATGCCAAGCTTGAAGCATGGCAAGAGATGGCACTCTTATTTCACTGTACCGTGGGTGAGTGCCATATGTTGTTTCAACATCTTATGAAGGGCTTCCTGATGTTTCGTGCCCGAGACCCCAATCAGGTGTGTCGGGTGAATGCCAAGTACTGGGAGAATATGACTTATATATATTCGTGTGCTGTACCGAATGCTATTGATCCCAAATCAATGGAAGGACGCTCATTTAGGGCAAATTCTCATGGCAGTATGATCAAACTAGCCGAGGAATATCAAGCAGAGATTTCATTAGTTGACGCCAAGCCGAGACTGATTTTGAAGAATTTCGCTGCTGCAGTCAACTCGCTGCCAATACAAATTCAAACGTCGATGGTGCAACAGATTAAGTACATATTTGCTGAATATACTCGTCTTCAAGGCGATGACATTGTCGTCGATGTGTAGCACAGAATATAGACTTTTTTTTTTTTTTAATTTTAGTCTTTGAATTCGTTTTAAGAAATAACTATTTGTATGAGTACTGTTGATTTAAAACGCGTTCACTTGGTGAATTCATTCTTTTATTGTCTATTTCACAAAAAAATAAAATCTATTTTAATAAAAAAAGAAAACATTGTACCATAAAAGGGGTTTCTCTAGAATTATCACTCAGTAAGTATAGCTTCTGCCTTTAAACGACAAGCCGACAAGAAGTGGAGTGCAATTACTGTTGAAGTGCCTGTTCTAAGATCCTCGAAAGTTCAACGTAGGTACAACAAAATTGAAGTTTCCAGCAACGAACAATCACTGCTACTGCACTCACCGAAACGCACTTTAAGAAATTGTATTCGCACACTTTACTACAGTATATGATATCTGTCGTACTGAAATGATCTACGAACTTTCAAAGATATTGCGTTTCAAAACAACAGCAAATCTGGTTCATCATCATCATCATGCACAGTAGTCCAATGCAGTAAACACTAAGCCACTAGACCCTGCAGAAAGTTTTTCTGTGGAAAAACTTGGAAAAGGTGGAGCCGTGAAAAAACTGTTTGATGATATTTTTCTTGATTCGAAATTGGAATCCCTTGCGCACTGACCACTTAGCCACGGCACCCACATCGTTTTCCAAGCCCAAGTTGACTGGCACAAATAACCCACTATTAGATAGTCCACTTCGAGGGATCTTCTCCTTAACCTAAAAATTTAACACTGTTGACCGAGAATGTGTTAGTGATTTTCCCTGTTCGTGATTTTCACTAACACACTCTCGCTCACCAGTGTAAATGCTTTTAGATCTTCTCCCTAACCTCCGAAGTGGACTATCTAATATAGGTTATTTGTGCTGACAGCTAATGCAGTATCAACATCGGATATTTACACATCGGCAGTTAATGAGCAATCAAGAACTGTGAAAAACTGTCCTATATCTTATCAAGATAGTTGGACAGTACATAACACCCTCTGCTGGAGGAACAATGGACGGAACTGACCGGAAAGTCGTTATGGGTGCAATACATAAATTCTGTGCATTCAAATACATAATTACGTACGATAACTTCGACAGCGTTCACTTATGGTTGGCTCCTTTGACCCGCTCCATTTAATTGTTCCTTACACTCTTCATATCTTTTAAGTTTTAGTTTCTAGGTAACAGCAACAGCCAACAGCGACTTCAACAGCCAACAGCGACTTCAACAGCAGACGCAAATGAACTGATGGTGTGAACAGTAACGACAAAAGCACAGAGCTTGTTTTTCAATAAAACAGTATAGGCTGAGCACGATAAGAGCAACAACAACTCCAACTTCAACAGCAGATTTGGGACAACAGCAACTTTGACAACCGTGGGGAAATTTTTAGAACCAATGCTCTTCAATGGAACTGAACACATTGACCACAGCAACAGCAACTTCAACGTTAGACCTAAGTCCTAAATCTGCTGTGTGTAATGTGTTTTAGACCACAGCATCGGTCCTTTTGTGTATGCTGTTGAAGTTGCTGCTGGCTGTTGCTGTATCAATGTGTTTTTACTAGAACGTTAAAGTTGCTGTTGCTGTGGTCTGCTCCATTGAAACTCATTAGTTCTAAAATGTCCCCACGGTTGTCAAAGTTGCTGTTGCTGTGTCAATGAGTCTCTACTATGTACATTAGGTCGGTTCGCGTACCCTCCCAAAAACAGCGAATTTTTATGAAAATTGACAAATTTTTACGAAAAGCTGTTCGCGTACGGATAATTTTCGTAGTTTTTCACAGAAGAGAGCGCTCACGAGAGTGTAACGAATTTTCCCATGCTAATAATTTTTCTTTGGGCTGATTTGTGAAAACTGTCAAATCTGTCAATTCAGTGTATTTTCAACTTTTTCTTGTTCAACCCGTTCTTTTACTTTTTCGTAATTTTAGCTCTCTCTCTGAGAGAATTTTACCCTCACTCTTCGAAATTGGATAATCTACGTATTAAAGTACAAAAAGTACGCGAACGGACCTATTATGTAGTACCTACATTTTTTTTGATAAGTTATAAATGTCATATCATATTCATCATAAATTTCCCCTTAATTTGCGTATGTAAGAATTTCCCAGACTCCCTTAATAAACCTACTTTATCTCAGCCATTTTGCATTCAACACTTGAGAACATAAGGACAATGAATACTCTGAAAAGCTATATAAAATGTGTTTGCTGTACTAATCCAATTTACACAGAGCTATTCCATCAATACACTTCTCCAATTGGGTGTGGCTACATCTCAGCGGGTGATTTTCCAATCGTACATACATACAGACATATGTACTCAGATAACCATCTCCCATCCGAGCAGTGGACCAATTGCATCGTTACAATTCGATGAGCAGTGTGCTGCACAAAAGAACAAATCAAATCAATGTCGAAGCAACGCCTGCGCATGAAATCCCTGCACAACTACCACCACCACCATCTTTATCATCATTCACCATCCACCATCCAGTACTTCTTGCATTGAACGATGCTACTCCTCCAGACAACCGGTCTTACCGTGAATTAGTATTCGGAACAGACCATCGATGGTGAATGTTGCTGCTGTACTCGTGATTCGTGATTGAACCGAAACCATGCTGAGTGTTTTGTTGTTATTTTATTTTTGTATCTCTGTATCTTCGACTGATGATTTCTATAAAAAAAAAAAACATCCAATGATTTATTTTATCGCTTTTTGGTGGCACCAGATTAAAGGGAGAATAAATTACACATACCATCCTGGTGGAGTCGTGTCGTGGTATTCAATAAAATAAGATGAACTTTATTAGAAACAAAGTTTTAGATGCATATCTGACTGAATGGGACTGCTTATTTATGATTAGATGCATACAAATAGTTGTGTTGAGGTTATTTTCCACATAGGGCTTGACTTAATAAGGATGTTGAATCTAAACCACTTGCCTTCATTGATTAACCTTAAATAAACTGCTTATCCTTCATGACGGTCGGAAGGTTAGAAGAGTCAAGTAAACTTTTTGAATATTGACCGTCGCCCTTCATTACTGTAGGTTTTATCAGAAAACTTGGCATTGAAAGACGAGAGAAGCTTCACATTAATTGTCAGCTTAAAAAATTGGCCATAGCATAGCGCTCAGGACTTGAACCATTCTTCCACAACGATTTTTGGAGAAGGACTTACCACCTGTGTCTTTGAAGCATGACAATTTAACGATGCACAATGGAGCCAAACTGCTGATCGACGTTAGCAGTGACTCTTTTGTCACAAGACACCGATCTATCTATCTAACCTACCTGATGATGTGTAGAATAATTATAGGTCCGTTCGCGTACCGTCCTAAAACAGCGAATTTTCACCAAACATTTACGAATTTTTACGAAAAGCTGTTCGCGTACGAAGAATTTTCGTAGTTTTTCGCAGAAGAGGGAGCTCACGAGAAAGTAAAAAAATTTTCCCATGCAACAAATTTTAGTGCAAGAAATTTCTGTAGGCTGGTTTATGAAAACTTTCAAATCTGTCAAATAGGTGTATTTTCAACTTTTTCTTTTTCAACCCGTTCGTTTACTTTTTCGCAATTTTAGCTCTCTCTGAGAGAATTTTACCCCCACTCCTTGAAATTTAATAATCTACGGATTTTAATGCAACAAGTACGCGAACGAACCTTATATTTAGCCATTAGGTTTACGTCAACAAGCTGAGTCGTGTAGCATTTTAAAGTAGCAGTGTGAAATGTCATTAACAGAAGACCACGAAATCACAGGCTAAAGCTTTAATCAGTTTGGATTTAAAATAGGAATTCGCTTTATGAAAAAACTTAACGCGTAAAATGGCTAAAAAATAAGACCTAGCTTACTTCGTCGAATATTTCTCTTGAATCTGATCAAGGCAAATGGCCGACAAGCTTCAACGGCTGAAATGGTTTTCAATTCGTTTCAATGTTTCAATTGTAACAACCGCGTACCTGTCAAATGGAACCTAAGAAATGTATGAACTGAATTGAAATTGAATCTATTTTCAGCTTTCAAGATGCACATCATGCGGAGAATTCTTTCGGCGGCTTAGATTTCTGTGAGATCTGTCAAATAAGTGTATTTTCAACTTTTTCTTGCTCAACCCGTTCGATTACTTTTGCGTAAGATTTGACAATCTACAAGTTTTAGTGCAAAAAGTACACATACGGACTGCTTATTTATCTCTGAGTGCGTTCTAGGCCAATATTTATAAAACTTTACCTCCATTTAAATAAATGAGTCAAGGATGACATATAAAAACTGCTGCATTCATTGCTTTTTGCCGCGCCTATCTACTATCCGAGGAGAGTATGAAATGTATCTCCACTTCAAACTGCAAGAAAACCTCTACTGTAGTCTTCCAAAAAGTTTCTTTGATCTCCCAATTTTGGGGAGGCTGAAATTAAACAGAATTCAAATAAAACATGGCACGTGATACGAAGATAAAACTAGCATACATCCCCTCTGTATTAACGGCCTGACAATATAATCAAAGTTCAGATAGTCCATTCACCTATGCCGACACTCTTTTAGAATCAGAATAACAAATTTTCCCTCACTGACGGCCATTAATAACGATGAGGAAATCACGAGTGATAAAAATCATTTCTGCATAAAATAATAATTCTACGGTTTTAATACCTCTCGGCTACCGATTTTACGATCATCATTGTCACCGACGATATCCGCCAAAGTCCAATCGTGGATCGTCGTTGTATAATAGACACACAATTCTAAGAGTCTCTTCACCACGCACCATCATGTACGGTGCTTCACGAGCACGGAGCGATGGCATCCAACATGGTATAATCTATCTGCGCCTATCACTATACTTTCATGTATATCCATCACATGTATCTTTTATACTCGAGGCAATAGTGCTACTGGGCTGCACATATTGGGATTTGTTTACCTCTGCTGCTTCTGCTTCTTCTCGATTGTCATTGTCGTCGTTGTCGTTGTAGTTGTTCGTTTTCTTGGGCTCAAAGCCTTTTATAAGTTAGGCTCTTGATGTTGGAAAATTAATTTCTTTTCCCTCTGTCGCTCTCGCTCACTCTACTGTACCATCCGTCATTCTTAAGACAACCGCAAGATCGTTCTAAGAATTCCAATGAACCTGTGATTATTGAATTTTTATTAAGTACCAAGCGAACGTGAACAGTCGAAGATGAAATGAGGAAGCCATCGAGATCTTCTGGGCTCAGCACAATACCTCTACAGCACGCTGGCGATACTTCGGAATGTCGTGTGTACCTCTACATCGTTCCATCTTTAGCCAACCGACAGGTAGCCTTACCCCCCAATCACCATTGTATATGTTGGATGTTACCAATGCTGATGGCCGCATTGGTGGGCACTTGGTATGGGAAGAGTGTCGTCTTTGCAACGTTAGCCTCCGGAAGATAGGTGAAGAAATTTTCTACAATGGTTCGAACCACCATTTTAGTCGGATGACCATCTTGAACGGATCGAAGAAGCGGAGTGCCAAAATGGAATGCGCGCGCAAAGATTGTTCACGTATAGATCGATGATCCATTGTCGTCTGTCGTCTGTCGTGTGTTGTCTTTAAACTTTCTCCATAGCGTGCGCTGAACTTAAAGACTTATTAAATATCAGACGTAAATGACACATAAAATATGACAAATTGAATATGACACCCAAGTGATAGGCTATTAATGGAGGAGAAACGAAGCCACAATTTGGGCCCATCTAATGAAGAATTTTCGAATTTCGGTTGGTCTCATTAAAGAATTCGGCAGTAGAATAACAAATTAACCATATATAGGGTCACGCGTAATATACGGAGAAACGGCCTAGTTGATCTTTCAAAAAAAAAAAAAGTGCGTGCTGCATTGAATGGCGCCCAATAAGCTGGGATAGGCATCGTTATCGATTTGATCGCAGACAGATTGAATGTGTCAGAATGTTGAAGGGAGTGCTCCACTTACTACTCTCCTAAGACTGTAAGAAAGTTGTATAACTTAGGGCTAATCGATCGATTGATGGTTGGAATGGAACCGATCATGCTTAAATGACAGTCAGAGGGAAAAATGTAGGCCAGGCCTAACCAAATTGAGCTGTAAAAATGCGTTAAAAGATCTTTAAATAGCGCACAAATTAGTCGTGAACAAGTGATCATGGTTGGTTGGCAGACACAGTGAAATGCTTGTCAAAGTTTAATCAGCTTTGAACTTGCATCTAGATAAGAAGAATTGGATCTCTTTTAGAGAGTTTTAAATAGCAAAATCTCTTAGAACAACTGACTGAATCTGAAGGTTAAGTAAAAGGAAGGACTAAGACTCAACGGAGCGTGCGATACAAAGCCACCTCGGGGATTAATTATGGCCTTATCACCTTCACCTCTGGCGTGGCGGACGATCTTTCCTGTCCGTGCTGGGAAAAGCTGCTAGATTTGCGAAAGAGAGCAAAGATAGGATGATGCACAATGATGCAGGGATTAGTGAGTTGACAGAATTAGGCAAAACTTGTAACCTGACACCCCTTATAGATTGTAAAAAAAGGGGAAAAATGCTCCTTTGCTCACCCAACAGGTGGCAGTTCTCCTTCTTCTTCTTCTTGAGGCAGAAGGAAAGTGATAGTAGTCAGCTAACTAAAGGCGAAGAACCTTGTGGGCGACAAGAAGAGGTCTATCTCTGGGTGGCTCCAATATGTACGTAAGTCACCTTCGGCATACTTATTGGACACTACCAAATGCTTTCCACTCAGATACCACATGGACAAAATGAAATTGTCTTCCTGCGGTGAACGAACAGACACCGATGAATTCATTCTTTGTGCATGTCCCCAGGGGTCGCAAAGTAGACACTACTCCACTTAATGCTCGTCTTGGGAAATTTGGAAATTGGAACCTAGAGCGCTATTGAGGCTTTTAAAAAACATTTATCTTGCTTCTGGGTCAGCATCATCCTAGATCAGATAGGTAGCAGTGCAATCGTATAGTGTGAGTGCCAAGAAAATTGTCCGTAGTCCAATCGAAGCGAATCCATTCCCCCCCAGTCCTCAAAGCCTACGTCTGTTGTTAGGAAAAACCTACGCTCTTTATAAAGTTTAAGACTTCAACATTTTCTTGACAGGAAAATGGTTTTCCTCAGGTTGGTTGGTTGTCTTCCTTAAAAAGAATCATGGTTACACACGTACCTATAAAAATTCCATGCAGCATGATCCCGGACTTCTTGTGGTTGGAAAAACCCATTTTGACACGTCAAAATCTTTCACTTCTTAAAGGCATAAAACAAGTGTGAGAGGTTTTAGACCTCATAATTACTTAAGTAGCCTTCTGCAGTCTTTATACTAAAATTCCCAGTAAAATAATCCAAAGTATTCCCAATCAAAATGAAAGTATGGAAATTTGAAACTAAATCATGTTCTAAAAGTAGCACCGATTTCTTTGAAATTATTATCTTTATTCCATCAAACTTGTTACAGATACTTTAATTCAATTTTAATTACTTCACGTCGTCCATTTACATGTACTTCTTTTCGAGGAAAATCCGAGCATATAGTCTGACCAATTTGCCTCACTCTACCATTGTTATTCCACATATCGTATCGGTCAACCGTATAGCAAGTAGCAAGCAAGAGTATCTTTTTGCTCAATTCCAGAGAAAATGCATTTGAATTGCCTAAATCACAGCATTTTCCGTGCATCTACTTTAAGATAAACTGTAGGTAGGGTGATCATTTTATACAATCCAATCACGTGTGCTAGCTAGTGTTTTGTCTTAGTTGTACGAGTAGATACTCGTACCTGACTGACGAGCTGTCGAAAGCACGATTTATAAGAGCTTTCCCAAATGCACAGAGCCATAGTAACTCTACATATGTGTAGCTGTAGCAACGCACGCAATTCCTGGATTTCAAAACAAGATTTATGTAGATTTTGAAGCTTTAAAGTCGCACGCGTACTTAATGCCTTCGAAGTGAATGTCGATGTTAATTTTGCGTAATTTAGGTTCATTTGTTGTGTGGGGAAATTGTGCGTCTGGTCTACAAATGCGAACAACGACGACGACGACGACGACGCATCACAGAAGCATCATTACCCACAGAGGAATTAGTATTCAAAGTGAACAGTGGCACGAATGTAGGATGGCCACAATGTTATAAAACCAATTAGGAGAGGTGATATTGTGGCTCTCATCTGTTGTCGATGTAACGAAAACTGCATCGTGAGTACGGCGGTGCATGGTTAACATTCTCTTGCCGGATGTGAGTAACAATTTATGTGCTTTACTGTTTTATCTACATAAGCAAGCTGGCTTTATCACTTATCTATACAGGCACATGTTTTGGTTCCTACCTGGAACCTGGTTTATATATGTACCTCAAATTCAATTAAAAAAAAAAACATCCTGGAGAAGGAGAAGGCCATAGGATACAGGGCCTTCTATTGAGAGTTTTATTTGACCTAATTTCAATGTCCTATTTGGATGTTAAGGAAGAAAATGTTTAGAACTAAATGTGGGCATTGAACTGGTTTCAAACTTCTTACCTGTGCACTTACTCTTTTAAGCGGAGAGGATGGCTAGTGTCTGAGTATCTCACAAGGGTATTTCGACAAAGCACTGACACAAGTAGTCTTGGCAGATGAAAATACATATATTTCCTTGAGCTAACGCTAGGACTAACACCAATGTAACCAGTAGCCGCTTCACATGGAATTTGCTAATACGTACCAATAAAGCATACAGGAGGTGAAAGTTGCGCGGCTTTAGTGCATAAGGAAGAGCACGTTTTTGTTACACACGCGCTTTCACTATTTTCACATCTCCTACGAAAAAGTTCAATCTATAGATCAGTTTCTGTCACAGATACATATCACAGTGGCCATTTGACGGACCAGTATCCGTCATCGATAGGTAAAGGGTTTGCTGGAAGCTCGTTTTCCCAAGGAGCACAGCAGTTTTTTTTTTCCTTCAGAAATATCTTTTGCTGAGTGCTTTTATCAACAATGAAGCCTTCGGTCGCGACAAGAGCACTTCTTCTTATCCCCTTTCTTTGGCCAGGTCTGCACCTCACTTAGATCCTGGTCCGCCATGGCCTTCTCGAGTCATAGCATTATGGCCAGTTGTATGTCTTAGAGAGACGTCAAACGAAGTCGGTATAGATGTGCCGTAACAATCTCGCTCATTCTTCTTTAGTCTACCGAGAATGTCAAACATAAGAGCGACAGAATTCCTCATTGCCACCAAAACTAAACCTACTCATAAACACAGACATCCATCGAAGTGCCCGCCGATATTGTAGTCGGGGCCAAAAAGATAGTTTGACAACTGTCAAACAATCAGAATTCTTGCCTTTAGAGATACTTTGGTGCCACCAGTGCGATGAGAACCAGTCCAATGGCGGGTCTTGAGTCTATTCTCAACCTGCCTCCGCTAGACATCTACACGAGATCATAAGCAGCCATCAGTGCCTTAAGAATAAGTTAAACTGCCTGCTGGAAGTCAAGTACGATAGAGCACGCGACCATCCTTGGCAGATTTTTCGGCCATACACCCAAAACAGACTACACTACGCCTTACCTTGACTTCAAAATACCATTTACCTCAGCTTACCCTAGCAGAGAAGAGTGGAAAGACAGCCGCATACCAAATGCCGAATCCATAGCTATTTAATGGATCAAAAATGGACACCTGTGTAGGATCCGGAATCTTCTCCGAATCACTGGGTATATCCTGATTTATACGACTCCCAGACCATAGCAGTATTTTCCAAGCGGAGGTCCTGGCAGTGACAACAGCGGCCCGTGAGTCTGCCGTAAGAACAATACCACCAGAAGGTATTGGTAGTATGGATAAGACCCAAGCTTGTGAAGTGCTGTCGCGAAGAGCTTAAGGTTCTTGGAACACAGAACAAGGTTTTACTCTGCTTGGTTCTTGGGCACGAGGGCGTCCCGGGAAATGAAAGGGCAGATGAATTAGCAAGGAAAGCTTCATCGGACCCACTTGAACTGACTGACCTTAAAGCAGGGAAACTGGCTATGAGAGGGCCAACTTGAGATGGAAGTCCCTAGATACTTGCAAAACTGCAAAACAACTATGGCCAATTTTTGACAAACCAAGGACTATCCATACTCGTGGGGATACTCACGGGTCACAACACTCTGCGGTACCACCTAAAGAAACTATGTCGGACTCTGTAGATATAACTCTGTAGAGGATAAGGCGATGAGGAGGTTATAGAGGACACTACTCACTTCCTCTGCCAGTGCCTTGGACTCCAACATTCCAAGTACAAATTCCTCGGCAAGCACTTCTTTCAGGATCTAGGAGAACTCTCCAATGTCAGTACCGACATGTTACTAAACTTCATCAGAACATTTGGATGGATAACGAAATGGGCAAGGGGTACTTTTTCTAAGCCCCCCTCTGCCAACCCACATACCTAACCTAACCTAGAGATACTTTGCAAAGAAGCACTCTATTTCTTCTTGGTCGCAACATAAGTCGTTGCTTATGCTAAGGTCATGGTCTTAAACCATCACAGAGCTTCTACAATCAACCGCGGACACCGCCTTAGGAACTGAGAAAGGGGTTAGGCTCGTTTCACACTATCCGGTTTTAGCCGTACGGAAAAAAACCGTACGGCGAAATTATTCTAGTGGCCTGAAGAAAAGCATGGCCCCTTTCACATTACACGGTTCCGGCAAAATGCCGTCACGATGCCGTGTAGCAGCCGTCCACTGCCACTGCAACTAACGGCGACCGTATGGCTACCGATAACGCAGTGGTGTACATAACCAAATGCGCGCTTTCACATTTGCCGGCTTTAAATCTTACGATCAGTTGTCTTCAAGCCCGTGTAGTTACACAGCACTTAATCAGAAACTGAGCTTGCGATGGAAAAAAGCCGTGCATAAACCGTATAGTATGAATGGACAACAGCATTCGGATTTTTGCCGTACGGTTTCTGCCGTACGGCTAAAACCGGATAGTGTGAAACGAGCCTTAGGCTAGGCGCGCACATGCGATTTCATCGCGCGACTTCTTAGTCGCACAAAATGAAACACACTCTTTGCAACATGAATGCGCGCACAGAGCTTATAATTATTACAGCGATTATTATACCGCGATTTGTTACATTTTTTCAGCGACGCGATAGTCGCCAAAACATATGAATCATATGAATTTAAAGGAGTTAGCACGCACTGGCGATTTAAGTCGCCGCGATCAAAAAATAGTAGTCGCAATAATATAAAACAGTGCGCGCACTGGCGATTTTCTATCGCTCTAATGTTCAGTCGCGTAAAATGGAACACATGGTGTCTAATACGAACGCGCGCACTTGCGACTAAATAATCGCAGGATCTAGAAAAATGCAGCATGCCACATATTTTTTGGCGATTTACAGTCGCGGCGACTCTTTAATCGCAATTGCGCGCACTCGTATTATAAACTATTTGACCTATATTTTGCGATTAAACAATCGTAGCGTTTTCTGTCGCTGGTGCGCGGATTGCCATTTCCTACAGCGACTACGATTTTTTAATCACTGCGGCAGAAAATCGCATGTGCGCGCCTAGCCTTAAGGACAGCAACCAGACGAAAACTGAAGAGGTACTTAGACCTCTTAATACTAGACGGCTCTCATACAATCTAGACACAATCTAGAGGCTGTACTAAGCCAATAGCTAGCTAGATATAGCGCTTGATAAAAATGTTACTAAACCCATTTTCGAAAATCCTTTCTTCAGAAATTAAACATCAAATACAGCTCTAGCCATACTTTCCCTCTAGTCGAAATCGAATAAAGTTTCCGGCACAAAAGCAAAAGAATCCCCTGTGCAAGATAAGACACAAAAAACCACAGAAGAAATGAATAAATTGAGGATCATCTGCCGACTTGCGGTATTAGTCAAGATCTCTCAAAGGAGCAACAACAAGCATCATCTCTCCCATTGTAATTCACTTGCTTCGAGGGGGTTGTTAAGAATACACACAAAAACAAAAACAAAAAAAAAGAAAGGAGCGCCGCTTAAAAATTGTAAGGGTAGGTAAAGGTAACGAATTAATGAACACCAGACGTTGAGCCGAGCCCCAAACACACAAATGGACAACCGCGCGTTCTGTGGATAATTACAGGCACGGCTCGTGCGCTGATGTTTACGTTCACGTTTTTATCCCAAGAGATCTCTCCTTTGCTTGGGATGATGGTGATAATCGAATGCAGATGCAACATTGCTGCTGCTGCTGCTGTCCGGTCGGTGCTGCAGCAATAACTCCAATTTGTTGAGGTCTACCCTTCGTATATTGGCTTCCCCTAACGCACAAAGGAGATTGTTTTTTTTTTTTTTTTTGTTGTTATCCTTCGATTGCATGATCTTGGTTTGGATACCACTAGCAGCAGCACGTGCCCTTGGTCAGATTTTTTTTTGTATGTTCCTTCATCGTGTGTCTGGTTAGTGTGTGTGTGTGTGTAGTGACCCTTCAAAAGCTGGAAAGTGGTTGCATTCAAGGTACCACCTGCTCCCGCGAGGTTCACAATCTAATAAATAATTTCAGTTTCAGGATCGCCGTATGTTTCGGTTGAACGGTGTGTGCCTTGGGTTCGTTCGCTCGCTCGTTCGTTCGTTCACTCTTTCGATTTGTTTTGTGAAGATAAATGTGCATCCGTGAGGTCAATGCACGCGCTGATGAGGGTGTAGTATTTGATTAGAAATCAAAATTTCAGCAGGAAACGATATTATGAAGAGCATAGAGAGAAGAAAATATTGTTGTATATTAGTAAGAGGGAGAAGTAAGGAAGAAAGCAGTCCCTGTTATGCTAATTTGAACAGAATTTTCTAGTCCTTCTGAGAAGACTACAGCCGTCGTGATGAAAAGCTTACACCACATCGGTAGCCTACATCTTTCAAATAAAGCGACTAATTGGACCCGGATCCCAAAGACCCCTTGAAGATCTCTAGAACCTTAATTTGTTTTTATGCGGCTATCAAACATAGTCTTAGCTCATTGTCTTGTGGCCCATCATTCGTTCCTCTGAAACGATAGAGTCATAACCTGAGGGTTTGCCTGAGATACCGCGGGTATGCCGTCAAGTCCTACTGCCTTGTTGGTTTACAGTGCTTTGATCGCAGTAATAATCTCTTCCTTACTGGGGATTGTGGTGCGAATTCGGGAATTTCTTTCTACGGACACTTCAGTTTGACTTGGGTGCATATTGCTGGCGAATACTCGGTTTAGAACCGAAGCAAAATGCTCCTTCCATCTCTTCAGTTGATCCTCATCCGATACGAGCAACGAACCGTCTAAAGCTTTCACTGGGTGTTGAGTAGAGCTTCGGCCACCTATGAGCTGTTTGGTGATTCTGTAAACGGTTCTGCTGTCGCACCTTACTGCTGCTTCTTCTGCTTGCGTGGCTAGCGCATTGATGTAATTGCGCTTGTCACGTCTCACGCTACGCTGCACTTCTTTCATCTTCATGCGATACATGGCCTCTAGCTCGATCCTCCCTGCTGCTGGAGCTGCTGCAATTCGAGCTTTTAGCTGTTTGCGTTTGATCCTTCTTCAGGTATCCTCGGAAAGCCACGCCCTATGGTTTCCCTGCGATCGACCGACAATCCTTTCAGCACCTGATGTGAAAACAGTTTTCACAGCACACCAATGGTCTTGAATTGTGGCGGGCAGTGAGCTGCTGATTGTTTCCACTCCATGTGAGAGATGGTCCCTTAGTTCTTGGCGCACTGTGGGAACTCTCAGTCGGTTTACATTGAACCTGGGTATTCTTGTGTCGTTAGGTCTTCGACCGGCAGCAGTGCGTAATTGGACAGTAGCTATCATAAGATGGTGATCTCGTACGTCTAGAAGACTAATTCTAAAACGGCGACTGATGGCAAAATGGTCAATTTGGTTGGAGGTTGCTTGCCTGTCAGTTAACACCCAACTGATTTTATGGCAGGTCTTGTGCTGAAACATGGACGATTTGAGTTGCAGAAGTCAACAAATCTCTCGCCGTTGTCATTGCGGTTGCCTAATCCGTGCCGTCCCATAACAGCCCTTCGTTCTCGCTGCCTACCTTGGCATTCAAGTCCAATGACAATGTCGCCGTTGGATGTTGCATCATAAACAGGTCCCAACTGGTTGTAGAAGGTCTCCTTTTCTTCCTCAGACGAACCATCCGTGGGTGCGCAACATTGTATAATGGTGACGCGACGTACTCTCGACCGGAATCTGGCCGTTAAAATCCTGTCACCGTGAGGCTGCCAGGAGATTCGGCCTATGCGTGCTGTAGGTGTTAACAGCAGTCCAACTCCATATCCAAGGGGGTTTCCAGTTGGTCTTTCGCAGTAGAATAGTACAGTGTTACGCATTGGGGATTGGTACTCACCCACATCTAACCATCTTATCTCTCTTACTCCCAATATGTCCAGCTTATATCGCATGAACTCATGTTCTAATTGAAGAAATCTGGCGTTCTGAGGTCCTTCACTCTGAGAGTCAACGAGCGTCTTCACGTTCCAGAAATTAATCTTTGTCCGGGTACGATATCCAAACGTCGTCAACGTGTTATCAGTCCATATCCGAGGCATTGTGTTGGTTTCCATACCTTACGTAGATTTCGGTAACGCGGATTGCTGGCCCAGGTTACCTAGTCTAGGCATAAGACCCTAGACAATCTCGCACTTGCAATTTTGGCCTAAAGAAATAAAGCAAGCACTACATTATGAACTTGATTGTTGCCCTACTGGTCCAATCCATGTTTTGGACAGTCAGTAGTTTCCCGATCAATCGCCATGCAGTGCCCCTGCTATAGACTGTGTTATCTGGAAAGTACCTTTCGAGTAGGAGAAAAGTTTTCATCCCTTCGTCTTCAGTGTAGTTCACATCTTATTTCTTCATTGACTATAGCTTTGTCTTTGAATAGTCTGCTGCTTGCAGCAGGAGTTGCTACTTTGCTCTCAAAGAATTTGAAGCTCTTTTAGAAGATCCATAGAGCCTCATAATCCTATTCAACGTTGCCTAACCTATTTGAATCTTGAAATCCATGAGACATTCAATAATTGGGCAAGAACCGGTGGATCTTGTTGTAAATAATTCAAGACTCCCAGTTTACAAGCTAGAAGGCTTAACCATAAATTCAACCTCGAACTAATACTGTAAATAACTTGCGTATTTTGTGTGGAATGTTGTCTCTAAGATACGAGTATCATTTCCCAGCAATCCACCGCTCACCCTGAAACATACATACGCGCATTTTTTCTTTTTTTTCTATAATCCACTTACCAATAACTTCAATCTTAGTCATAAAATTGATTGATTACTCTAGATCACATAAAATACTAAGATATTTCCTATTCTCAAAAAAAATGTATATATATAGTCTTTATTGATAAGAGTCACCAATTGATGTGTATGGGCGTTGCACAATGGTCGATCTTTGTTCAAATGGGGCAAGTTTACTCTTCAATCATAGACGTGTCGTTATCTTTTACCATTACGCGATCGGTTTGCTTAGCCTTAGGTTTATTTATAAATGATATCATTTAAGCTAACCTGCTGCTATTTGCGATGTTTGTATCTTCGGCGAGATAAGATTTCGAGAAGAGTAGATTTCTCAAAACACCTTTTTATAGGTAGGTAGGTAGGTGCCCATATTTGCACGGGTGTTTCGTGAAAGAGATTTCCAATATATACTACGCCTTATTAGTAAATATTGCCACGCTATCAAGTGTCACCCAGATAACAGGGTTAAAAAATAAAACACACTGAATCTATGAATCATCCCCTGGAGGTGGTTTTTGTCAAGTTTTAGTGGGAAATTCTATTTCATCATCATATGCACGCAAAAAGAAAAGTATCTGAAAGCATAAAATACAGACAAACAATGCAAACATCCATGACTACAACATCCATTTATCCATCGATCAAGCAACGCAGGACGCGCGTCCTTGTGTACCGAGTGTGCGGGGGTGGAGGGTAATTCCTCCACGTTTTGCGGCCGCACCTTTATAAATGCGATGCTTGTTTGATTATCATCTCTTCAGAGCTAAACCACAGAGACACACACACACACAGCCAGAGAGAACAGAAGTCTACTTCCCCTAATAGTGGAGGGTGAAATTTCATTTCATCACGCACCCAACCCAGAGTTAAACGGTTTTGGGGGTGCAGTACAACTTTGACGTGAAAAGAAAACCAACAGAAAAAAAAATCCTTTTCCCACTAAAACCCACATTTGTACGGCAAACCAAGAAGTGTGTATCTCATCTGGGGATGTATAGTATAGACGCAGATACGCCCTGGTATAATACCTCGGAGAGTGTTTTCGTGGTACAATATTCCAGGGGATGTAATTCAAGCCCATTTTGCTTTAATAAAACACCTTGAATGGGTGTGGCAGAATCTTCAGCGGCTGCTTTTTATTTGCCTGGCGCATCTCATAAAACAAGGTCCTTTAATTGATAGTTCCAGCTAGCTAGTTGGGGTTCATTCGTGCGCATCGGGACGTAAGGTACATATATTCCTATCAAAGTGTTAATGCTCGGAACGGGGGTGGTACTGTTAATTTGAGTGTTTGTGTATCATTGTTTTGGAACAAATCCTATTGCCATAGTGACTATCGTCCTTTTTTGTCTTCATGTACTGATGGTGTAGTAATTGTTTGATTTCTGAATTGTTTTTTTAATAATGCAGCTTTTCTTTTGGGAAAATTATGTTAATAATCGATTAGAAGCTGTAAGTTTACGGGCGTGTAGTTGGGACAGTTTGTAGGCGTTGCATGTTAAAAAGCAATTTTTCCTTCGGTAAAAGGATAGCCTTGCTGTTGTTGATGGATTTACCAGAAGAAAGTCAACGGGATTTCAGATTGAAGTATTGACTTCTTAAGCCAAATTGTAGTGGTATAAGGGTGTCTTCGCAAAAATGTTCATGAGTCCTTTGGATCTGTAATAAGGATGTTTCTAATGTCGAGCATTTGATGTCTCCTGGAATATAAAAAAATAAATAAATATTAGGCTATAAGCAGCCCATAGAGGGCCTAGGTCTAGCTTCTCACAACTGTACATGTTGTGCGTGGTATACATTTCAGCAGAGAAGGGACTAACAGTTTTATGAGGAGTTTTGAGAAGCTTTCTCATGACACTGATACTCTTGAGTATTTGTCAGATTTTTAATGGTATTTTTCTGGATTCGAACTTGGAACCCCTTGCGCAGTAGTCCAACGCACTAACCACTGCGCCACGGCACTCACTTCTTGAATATGCCTAATTATTCTATAAATGCCTTACTAGACCTATCTTCTATTGTGCACGGGGTGCACTATGAAATCAATCTATCGTCCTCTTGGTCTTCTTCTTTTCCTTATGGCAGAGTTGTTGACCAACAGTAGACGAATCACAATACTTTGTTTGTCTTTCTGACGAGGTTCGAAGGACATCACCCTTAGCTAACTGAGCCGGTTCCTCCTATCACATAAAGGCTTCCCTGAATCTTTATACTTCTTATTCTATCAAGCTAACGTGGCGCAGAACAGTCGAGGAAGAATCGAGCGAGCTCTTAAGAAATGAGTTGGAGAGAGCTCAAACGCATTGCAGAAAAAGGAACAACAGTTTAAGGACCTAAGTAAGTAAGTAATATCACGCTTTGTGACTCCTACTATCATGCGAAGCATCTTCATCTTAGCTGTTGTAAATTTGGCCTTGTAGAGCCTTCCTTTAAGCTTAGTGGCAATAAGGGTCACAGGATAAGATAGATCGTGTCACTCAGATTTTAAGGAATCGCGATGTTTTTCCTTAAAGATTCCTATAGTTTGGATTCCTAAGGTGGGTTCTTGCCCGAGAAGAAACCTCTCTGATCATGAGATAGACGTACCATTTTCCACAGTCGGCCATTTAATACCCACTCAGCGATCTTCATGCTGTGTGACAGCAGCTTAACAGATCAGTAATTATCGTTGTTTCATTTATTGTCATTTTCTTTGTACAAAAAGAGAAGATAAACTTCCCTCCAGTCGATCCCTGCTCATAAGTTTGGAGGTGAGAATCAAAAGGCATGGCTTCATCAGACGTAATGACTTCATGCTAAGGATCGGCGTTTGGAAAGTATACTGTTCGTTCAAAAGCCCCTCACAATACCGTCTCCATCTGTGGAGAATTTTGCTGTCTTCCACAAGAAATTGGCCTTCAGCTTTTTTTTTTGGTGAACAATTTTGGTGAACAAATCTCCTGAGCATTTCTTCTTCTCTGGGTGGTTATTTTGAAGATAGTCGTTCCTTTATTGGCCTATCTGGTATCAGAAAACGAAAACAATATTTCTTTCAACTCCTGATAAAAGCCTTTCCTACTTTTTGATTGAAATTGGACGCTCTTTCCACTTAAGCTTCATTTGACTTCAGTTTCTTCTTTGGCTTGTTGGTAATTGCCTTCGGACGTTAACATTAGTTACTTGGCTCTCTCCAAGCAAGATCACTATAGGAAATCACCGACCTCATTGGTATTAAGAAATAGAACTTTCGCCTTTTCCTTTGTCAAGTTTGTACCAATAGATTTTCGCAGCCACCTTCGTTTGTTTATTTGCTATCTTCCACGTCAGGACAGAGATATTGGGCCATCATCTTCCGCAGGATTACTTTGTAATCTTTCACCTGCGGCTTCATGAAACTGGCTGCAAAAACGGATTCGAACTGGATTTGTTTTGAATATTTGATTTGTGCATGGTGAGGATGTCTTCACCTGGAGAATTCATGCTGTCATACCCGCTTCCTCCATTGCAGTCCTGTTCGTTTTTAGGTCACCAAACCTAACCTAACCTTTTACTGCCATGAAAACCCTACTTTTATCGGATATGGCAGTTTTGCTCAAAGCCAGATCTTGGCTCTTAATGAGCTGCTTGTGTTTTACTTCCATTTCTTTTGACTGTACATTCTGACAGAAGGATCCACAAACATGTGCATACCCTGTTCACATCATCATTGATGTGTGAAACAATAGGTTCTTGGTTACCCGCGTATTCCCATGAACCTGGTCAAAGTTATCTCTTCTATAATTGCAACCAACGGTCGAATACCTATTAAGGTGTCTTTTAATGGGAACAAGTACCTTCCCATATACCACAACAAAGCCTTTAAGAAAATTAAAATACTGCCACCAAACAAAGTTACGTTATCACTCCTTCGCTATCCGTTAACCATCATCATTTCCTTGTGCATTTACGTACCGAGTGCCAGATGACAAATTTACTGAACCGTTAAGAACACATACCCTATTCGGAAGTCATCATTAACATCAATCCACTCCACTGAAGCTAGCTGAAAGGTAAGAAAACGTGTTTCATATCTTTTTTTTTTTTTGTTTTTTTTGTATTCACAGTCTTAGTAGCCCACATCATCTCAAGGAAACCAAGAAAAAAAAAACAAAACACATTACGAGATGCACCGGCGCAGCCTGGAATCAACTGAATCGCTCAACCGAATTCATGAGATACAACACAGGGGGGCACACACACACACACACCGGCATGCGATATTGAACCCAAAGTCAATTGTGAAACAATGAACGCGCGCATCTCAACGGTCAAACGACGAAACCAAGTGCCACTTGCTCTGACGACACAAGAAAGAAGAAAGAAACCCAGCTAAAGGGAAACCCTGACAGATAAAAAATACTACGGATCTTTATAGGGGAGGTGGAAGGAATTGTAACAAATGTCATGTGGGCACGTGTTCCTTCAAGCGAAGTATTCGGTTTGCGCGCCAACAATCAAGACAAGATGATGCGCGTCTGCTGCACAGTCTTTGGCTTCTTCTCCTTCTCCTCTGGTGCATCCAACTGAATAGTGTTCACCCTTGTCTTCTTTTTTTTTTTCTCTCGTTTTTGTTCTTTTACAATTGTAACGACATCAAGAGCTTATACAGATGTTATAATCGCCGGGCGTGGAGATCATCAAAATGTACATTGGGTCCTCTTCAAAGGATAAACGTAAATTTGTCGTTTGGTTTTTTTTTTTTCACAAATTAATGAATGGACAGTTAACGGTCTTAGAAAAAGGGTAGATATACATATTTCCTTAATGATGGACGCACTTATTAATCAGACTGTCATATAGAATCAATTGTACGTTGTGAGGTAGTTATTTGAAATTGGGCGGAAAAAGAAGACTACCATCGAACGCATTTGTATTACTTTTGTATTCATCCTTGTAGCCTACGACAAGAGCGATCTGGAATGTCCGTTGACGCACAATGAATCCTTTTTGAGATCAGAGTTGAAGCTACTGCTGCTCCTTGGCCTATGATAGCCAAATACCATTTGATGCCACATCTTTCCCATGTCTGTGGAACCTTTAACCTCTATCACGCCTAAGCGCCACCGTGAGTAATTTTCTTCTTCTCTAAAGTATCAGGATCTACTAATATCTATTTCTTAAATGTCGACTGATGGCAAAGTGTTGAGTAGAGGTTTGAAGGTTGTTTGCCTATTAGTTAAGATACAAATGACTTTGTCCTCAATCATGGTGCCACTTTTGACTGTACACATCATTCGGAGTTATTCTTGCGTTTGCCTTCCTTCGCCACAGTCACAGCCTCATTACTTCAGCAATACATCCGTTGCGTTAAAAAGGACGCTCAACTCATCGTAATAGGTCTCCCCGCGGATTTCTTTTTAATGGTGATGCGCCGGACTCCTGTCAGAAATCTGGCTGTTGTCTTATCACCATGCACCAGCCAGGAAATTAAGCATCTGTGTGCTGTAGGTCTTAGCAGTAGTCTAACACCATATCCAGGATGGAAACCACCTACACACCGTCAGTGACAAAGTGGAGGGCATATTTGATCAAACGTGGACAGTATGGTTTCCTTAAGACGAATAAGCTATCAGAGGAAGATGATGGTCATGTTAAGTTTCGACCTTGAGTCTCGAACTAAATTGGACTGTAAAAGGGATAAGATACTAGACATTATTCTAAAAGAAATGCACTGCAACTAACACCATTTTATCAAGCACATATAAAACGTTTCAATCTCCAAACTTATGGAAGAAAGTCTATAAAGAAACTATGCAAAAGTGTCCTGCTCTTCAAAAGAGCAGTTCAAATGAAGACAAATATAGGCTCAGCAAGACAAGAGCGATGAGTCGATGGCATACTAAGGTGTCTCGAAGGACAAGTCTCGAAGAATCACCAGAGAGAGAGATTGTATTACTCTTTCAAAGTCAGATGGACGCAGAAATATTTCCTCAAACCAATATAGTCACCTGGATAAATATAAATCTTGGCCCATCGTCACAAATTTGGACATAGATATACCTTCTATGGCGCAACGAAGCAGTCAAGAATAACTCCGACTAACGCCAGACAACATCACCTGTTTATGGAAGAATGGTAAGAAGCAACTAGTAAGACACTATGAAGGAACAACGAAGGCAGGAGCTACAATGCAATACAGTGCCGGTGGCTGTCAATATGATTTCATTTTAGATTCCCTCCTCATTCCTAAGACAGCAAAAATGTTCATTTATCTTAGAGAAACTAAAGCCCAACTTTGTGAATTTCCAAAAGCAATCAGTGGCTCAAGACCTCTCCGAAGCCATTTACTCGCTGCCTAGGTTTATTCATGATGGTCTTCCGGAACAGAGCAGTACAGACTACGCGTTGAACTTACCCGCATCTAGCCACTTTATCTTACTCCAAATATGCCTAGCCTATAAGGCAAGAAATTATGTTCCAAATTAATGAATCTAAAGTTTTGAGGTCCTTCGCGGTCGAATCAAGGAGCGTATGAGCTCTACCTCACAGTCCGAGAGATACATATGTGTGTCTTGAGTCTGAGCGAAAGCATTTTGCATGCAAATAGACCAAACATGCTCAAGGGTAAACACATTTGACCCTAAAAACAACAGAAGAACAGACATTCACTAAAAGTCAAAATAGAAACCCTAAGCCAGAATCAATCGATGAAGATACAACTTTCCCTGAGAATCAACATTCAAACGATTATTTTGTCTCACCGATAACCTGCTGACATCTGAATGCCCTAAAGCTATTCGCTAAAATTGCGACTTTTCTGAACCTTAGGAACGGTGAACAGATGTTCCAAACTTTGTTACATCCGCCAGGTTGATTGACCCCTGCTAGACAATAGATACCTCATTTTGCACATGAAAAGGAATTTCTGTATGAAATTAGCATATTAACTGTTGTAACTCAATCAAGTTAAATTTATACATATTTATAAATCCGACACTAGGTTTTTTTTTGACCCACATCAATAGATTCTCATGCGATAAACGGGTTTTGTATAGAAATCTTGTAAAGAATCTTAGCTTTAGGTCATTCGCTGACCCGAAAGCGAACTTATAAAAGATGAGCTTAGTTACGAAAGATACTTAGTTTTGGGAATCTATTTAAGCCAACTGGTTGAGGTTAACGAAGCCGTCTTCTGTGGGGAAGATGAAGCACTGGATTATAGGATTACTCCTTCTGGGGATTGCTATCCCTCTGATCAACAGTAAGGATTCTAGTCTTGAGTACTAAGTTCAGTTGGGAATATATAGTTGTTTGCTTTTAGGTCAACATTTAGACGATGACGATGATGATTATGAATATAAACGCTTTCACGTACAAAGTCGTCAATTGAATGGCAGATCTCAATGCTTTATGAGCAGGCGCAAGCGGTCCACAGCCCAAGCACAAGCATTGAATGGTGACGACGAAGATTCAATGGAATCCCAAATGGGAATCAGCACTGGAGCTGGTAATCAACAAGAAGATTCAACAGGACTTCTTATTAGAGACTCAGATCTAGCAGGCAATGCAGGAATCCTTGTCATCCAAAACGGAGTTTCACCCAACGCACCGATTTTATTCGAACTACGTCCCGTGGCAACAGACATGAAGGATACATACTTCATAGACGATCCCGATGCTCCAGATAATTCTGATTTTGAGGACGATGACGGCGACGACGAAGACGATAACAATGGCAACAGAATCAAACCCAATGGCGACTCAGAATCCGACGAATCAGAATTAGAATCAGATGGCTTCGATGCAGATGAGGCCGATGATGAAGAACAGGAAAGTCCACCCAAACGACGCCTCCGGCCGACGACAAAGAAGCCCAAACGTAGGAAGCGTCCTACAAATGAACCTGAAAGCTCTGACGATGAGGACACAGTGAGGCCAATCAAAAAGAAACCAAAGCGACCGTCAAGCCAACCACCAAGAAATAAACCAAAACCAAACCGAAAAAAGAATAAAAATAGGAATTCCACGAAAAACAAGAACAAAAAGAAGAAGAAGAAGAAGAAGAACAGCAAGAAACGTAAAGGATCTAGTTTCAATGCTAGCTTAAATAAAAAGAATCGTCTTGGAGAGCGAATCAATAGAGGACAAGGGACGAATACTGTAACGAATACTGTCACAACCACCCAGACAGGTGCAGGTGATCCGGGTGTAAATTGTATTATAATCAACAAACAGGGGCCATCGGCTCCTGTCCAGCGACCATTTTGGGACATTTTAGGACGAAGCACCGGCGACAAAGAGGAAGATAGAGGCTTTGGCCTAAGGAAACGTATAAGGCATAGGCTATTCGCTGATAGATGAGCAAATGGAAGTGTTGTTTTTTATTTAAATAGTTTATTGTCCTTACGAATAGAAAATAGAAATAAACGTACTCATGGCTATACTCCTTTCTTCCATGTTTTCAGTTCCTCGAAGTGGTAGGTAGCTACAAACCAAGGCGAACTATATAACACGCTCATTCAAAGCAATCACCAAAGATGTCTTAAGAAGTAGCATGAGCGAAGTAAGTATAAGACATATCTGAGGCAAGCCCATTTCGTATACTAGTGAAAGCCTCTGACGTTAAGGTGATCGCAATCTTCTTCGCTGTCTCGGAGCTAGGATTTCTTTCCTACGACTATGGACGCATGCCCCGTGGCCTTTTGTGTCCATATGTCGTATAAACTTACTCCATCAAGTTAGGTCCTACATGTTTGCCAAGCCAAACTACCTACGGTGATTGTCGGATCTATGTTTACTCCAAGATAAGTCAACTCCTTACCCCGAAGTTATACTCAACAACAGGGATGATCTGGTGCAGGCTCTTGGTACTCTCTATTTACTTAAGAACGAACTTCTTTCGTCTTTTCTTCAATTACCGCGGTCTTCCGATGATGGTTGGATGGTACAGGACTTCTGTATACAAATTAGAGACAGTTTAAGTTGGAAGAGTCAAGACGATGGAAAGACTGATGAAAATGTACTGAGTCGTGACTTGATATTTGTCGGTTTTCTCCAGGATTAAGCACCTTGCGCACTGGTAAAGCACAATAAGTGTGTGGCATAACATTTTTAGACACAGACATTACGTGGGATAGAACATTACATACTGAATCTTAGATACTGCGGCTACTGTCATTGAAGGATGAAGAAGGACACTGTTCCATAGTTACACTGACAAACTATACTCTTATAGGATAGTGTCGATCTCCTTTTGGAATGTGAAGCTAAGCTATTCAGTATAATGCGTTTTTTTGGCGATGGAAGTTGGGAATCTTTTAAGGATGAAACTGTAAGATTTTCACCCAGTAAATCCACCTTCCCTTCGACACCTGATCCTGGCAGCATTGCTGTGGACCATTTGGTTGCGAGGGGGAACTTCCGCCTCGTTCACGTTGGCAGCAATCTACGCTGCATTTCGTTGTCGCTCTTGTCTTCGTTTCTCCTTTATGATAGTCACCAAGGTTTTACAGACTGCTTCCCAAATTTATTGCGCACTCAGCATCAGTCTGATTATGTTCTCTTGGGTTAAGTCCACACTTGGTCTATTCGCCAAAAGGTTTCGGCCTTCATGATATCGTGGGCAGGGGAATATTCTGTGTTCTGTGCACGTTGGACAATAAGACCTGTGTAGATATGTAAACTTCCATGACTGCTTACTGGTCTGAGTCAATTAAAAATTCAGCTTTCCATGCTTCCTTTGGATCCAAAGGCCTATATTGTAGAGGAATCTATGCGTCTATCTGCCTTTGTCAAAAGAGTTCCGTCTATCTTGCCATTCTTCTAAGTCTGTTCTCGGTGGTACTTCACTATTATTTCGAATCATTGCTGTTGTCATGGTTGTCCTGCTAGTCATATATCCAGTTGACTTATTAACGGTGAATTGGAACCATTCCAGCCACTAGGCATGCCGCGTCGTATGAAGTCGTTTGAAAGGCGCTGCATACTTTTACATATACCACTTGCTAATACAACTTAGAAATCCCCACACCCAGCTAAAGGCAAGTGCAATTGTAGTTAGACCATTGTGTTGCCAACCAGACAAATATACACTATTAAGGGGGCCAAGGAAAACATTAGACACTTCGCTAATCTGGCTGCTAGAACAGGACAAATTCATTCAACCTGGTGCAAAAGTATTGTAGCAGCTAGATTAGCGAAGTATTGGGATTGCGGCTTTTGTATCTTTGATCTTTGTTAGATCATCATTCAATAGAATCCTTACTAAACTGATCATTGATCTTCATTTCTTTTATTGCAGCTCAATGTCCTTTCCCCGATTGAAGTGTGCTAGCTAGAACGTCATATGCATTTTATTTAATATAAAAAATTGCATCTGCTTCTAAGACATAACAGCGGGCATCTATCCAAAAGAAAGACCTAATTTACATACCACTTCATCTTCATCCAGCACTACAATTTATCACTCGATGCATTTTCTTTAACTTCCGCGTGGAATAGGTACCATACAAAATCTTTCAAGCAAACAAAACTTGGTCCAGCAATTACTTCCTCTTCCGTAAACTCCTTTTGTTAGAAAATCGCCGAGACCATCCTCATTAACTATTATACCGGCTTTATCTCACGGTATATCTTTAACACGCAGATCTTCACTTATAAAGCATCCCCTCAATTTTTTTTAGTCCTGATGTTTATGGGTCAATATTTATTCAATATCATCCCTTGTGCCCTATTAGCATTTGTGATGATCTTCTGCTCTTCGGTACAGGCTACTTTAGGTCATCCCCTGAGGTGAATGGTACGTCCATTTACATCACACCTTTGTACTGTAATCACTGTATATCCTGCTGTACAAAAGGTTGAGAACAGGACACCAATAAATCATATGAATACCCTGCATAACTGCCAAAATATAACAAAGGGTTGAGATATACGATATTTACCCCCTTTTTTTAATTCAAAGGTCATATGTAGACGAGTATCGCTTGTTGAATATTCAAACAGGGGATGTACACATTTCGATGCAGCATCTAATCGGAGTTTTGATAAAGTCCAAATAATAATTTTCATAGAAATTTTATAGTTGAAATTAATATTTTAGTCAGTGATGTAGTTTGTTATGTTTACTTTTGTTTTATCAAGCCTTCCCACCGCGATAAGGTTTTGCTTTTATCGCTCGATATATTAGCAAAAGTATCAATCAAAGTGGAAGAGCGCTTTCAAATTCTGTTTGAGTCATGTACAAGGGATTTACACACATAGAATGATAATTTCGAGCTCAGATTTATGCATAATTTTGTAACTTTAATCCCTTAGGCTGTTTTCTTAGAGGTATACAGCTTTAGAATGTAATGAAACTTGGTAAGATGTTATGACATTACAGTTCGAGCATATGCCCTTCAAAGATCATCTGTATAAAGCGCAATCTGAAAGTCTGTATAGGCTTTTAAGGTATTGTTACCCCTTGTGAATACCATGCCCACAAAAGTGAGTATTTCTTTAGCAGTGGAGCCTCTTAGTTCCATTGAGGTGAGTAGGATAATATATTTCATTAAACAGTAGGTTTAATGCCGAGCATTCACCAAGAATATGTTCCTTTTCTGACAGTCCTTTTCTGGACTCGTGACTTTTGCAGTCAAAAAAAAAAAAAACCAACACAAAAAGAAGTCTCGAGCGGCTAAATCAGGGTCTTTACAAAGGCAGTATGCCTTGGATCGCAGAGAATAGAAGACAGACATGTCCCAACAGACACTCTTTAGCCCTTTAACTTTTTTAGAAGGATATTTGTACTATATTCTTTCTTTATTTCGTACCTAGTAGTTTTAGGATTCTTAATAATTCTGATTTAGTATTTTCGTGTCCTGGACATCGAGCCCTCAGTATAGAAATTATTTTTCTTGTTATTCTTACATAATCACTTGAACTAAGGATTAACGTGGGAGCTGTCTGTTCGTAGTTCCCAACTCATTTCCAAAAAGCTTGATTCCTTCTTTGTTGGCCAGTGCCACGTTTGACTAGAATATCCCACTGTTCCTGCCTGTAACAGCGGATGCCATTGTCCTGCAATTCTACCTTGGGAAAAGTCAAACCTTCGTATACCTCTCGCTACATGCAAACTGTTAATCAAACTGAAAGCGATAAGCATGACGAACCGCAGGGACAGATTGCTCCACAAACTTCATCATTGATTTGGCCTTATCTAGATGATAGACATTCGAATTGTCTAACGAGACCTCACCATATGAAAATATTCTGCTTCATGGACGAGGAGGAGGAAGAAACTATACTCTATGTTCATGCCAAGCTTCTTCCCTCGAGAAAGACTGCACTTTGGAGCGTCCCTGTTCGATAATCTCGCCGAGTTAGCTCACATTAGTACAAGTGATCTTCAGCTAGGCAATTTTTCGGGACGCAATTATGTGCCCAATTGCGTTGTACGTGGTCTAGTTCGTCGTCTACTCCGGAATACTCTGCGATATCTTTAGCCAAAGCAGCATTATTCCCAACAGAACGAGTGCTCCGAAGCGTCTCCTGTTGTCATACACTTTTAGGTGAGTGGATGAGTGACTAAGTGCCGAAGACTTTGCCCAGTGTTCAATGCATGCAGAACATGTTCTTCTAGTCCTTGAAATTGATGTTTTTTAGCACAGTACCTGATGAAAACTTTTGCTTTTTTGGTAAGAGTTTCACTCTTGTGTATTGATGAGACCCTGACTGACCTAGCTATATTCAGTTTTGACCAAAAAAGAATGGTGGTCTTGCGATTTGGTGGTCTGGTGCATCGCATCGGCGTGGACAGAATACTCAACATTATATGTTCTTGCCAGAGGAGCCTCGGTGAGCTAACTTATCAGCTGTTCAAGGCCATGTTATGTCACTGTTATTTACAGAAACTAGGCTTGAAGAATTGGACTTGCCAACAATCGAGAAAGACGGTGACTTCACCTGGGTATCATACCCTTCGGACTCTCAAAAAAGGAGAGGCTCAGAACGCAATATTCTCACAAGAAGTGAGTTGAAATTTTCAAAGGTTTAAGCACTGTCTTTCCGGAGGAAGCTAGTTATATAGAACACTTCTACAAATACTTGCTCAATTGTCTAACTATTTGAACCGATTTCGTAACTTGTTGGGCTGCGAATCATCATCCATAAGCACCATCTATTTTTGTTTCGAAAAGTGACAACATTTATCAGTCTCATACAATCTACAGAAACCCCAAAACATCGCAACATGAAACTCAAAAATTTCATCCGGATATAGCCACCGAATTACCTCATCACCTTAGGTATGAGAAAAACAAACTAATAATTGGTTACTTTAAGCATCCATAACATAAATTTGAAGAACATTAGGAACTCATACCCATTACTGGACAGTCTCCGTCTCACGAGTAGGTAAGTCTCAGATTCACAGAACCCAGCAGGAGAAGAAAGGTTCCATAAAAAAATTACGTATTCATTGTAAAAGAATTAACCGCAGCCACAAATTTGTATTCAGATTCGTTCCAAAGACAAAATGTGTGCTGGAGATGGAGAGCCCCAAGCAAGCAGCAAAGGAAGCCATCAAAGAATCACTCATTCCATTGTACCAAATTCAATAACATCGAGCATGAGAAATACCTGTTGTGTTGTAGCTCGTTCAAGATGACCAGTATTAATTAGTATTCAAGTGGCTTGTCGCATCCTGTGTAGCGTACACCCACATAACCCCCAAGATCAACAGTGTCGATCTTTACGCCGCTCATCTTCATCATCATCATCATCATGGTGATAACGTGGTGTTGCATCCAAATACGAAAGTAGCCATCGAATTAGAGAGACACACAGAGCTCGGGTTGAGTACACTTGGGCGGATGGACGAAATGCTGCAACTAGAATTCAATGCACATAAATGCCAAGATTAAAGGTTTATTTCCATAATGGGTCATGAATGATAAACAGTGAATGCTGAGAACGTGGTACTCATCAGTGATTTGGCGGATGATGTTCGTTTGGTTTTGGATGCTCGAATCAACAAGCGCGTCTGGTTGTTTAATGGTCGGAGATTCTATGTCACGTGGGATGATAATCTGCTTTGCTTGGACTTGGACCTAGAAACTGTAGTTCTACTTCGCCAAAGAGCCATAAAGTTGTTTACACTTTAAGTATAAGCTCATCTCGTGAAACTCAATTGCTGCCATTAATAAAAGCATTAACTCTTCTCGGTTCTTGGAAATCGCTGTGAAGTTTTGTGTGTTTGCCACTGGATTTGTCACTTGTGCGTAGAATATCTGTGGCGATTGTGTGATCCATTTGAACGAGTCCTCATGTTTTGTTTCGGGGATATGAGCAAAATGTACTTTTACAACTTGTTCTAGTAAATTAAAACTTGAGTAATCGATGCCAGGAATTCTCCTACCTACTAAACAAACACCTAACATACTTCAAATCACTCACCCCCGGGATTGCTGTTGGGTACTACTTCATGGGGCTGGTTAGCAATTTATGTTCTTTTGTCTCTATTTGCTGCTTAGGCCCCACTTAAGGCTTCTCAATCTACACGGCCTTTATTACAGAGTAAATCCCCAACGAGTGGTCCACCGACCTCAACATGTGGTCTATAAGGAGCTCTGGACTTCGTTGATTCGCTAAGCCACTTGTGAAGCTGCATTGAAATATAACATGCTCCGCGTTTTCCTTCTCTTCTGGGCATTCTAGGCAAAAGGGCCAGCGTAAGATTACCTCGACTACGCCGATGATGTATGCCTTCTATCCCACAGAATAATGGACCTTCACCAAATGACAGCAAATGTGGAGAGGGAAGCAGACGTCGTTGGGCTGAAAATCAACTCGGCAAAAACAAAAATGATCAGCCTAGGACCGAACTCATCAACTCATATATGCAAATAGTTGAGGGAGTAGAGAGTTTCCAATACCTTGGGAGTATTGTCTCAACCGATGGCGGAACCGAACTGGATATAGCCAAAGTAATGTAATTAGCCTAAACACCAAGCTACAACTGTTCTATTTCAACGTGACCGTCACTATCACGAGGAAGCTGCAAACGTTTGTCAATAGGTGCCTGCGCTACATCTTAAGGATATTCTGGCCAAGCGGTATGCCAAGCGATGCAGTGGAAATCGCTTATCCAGGATGGTAGGATACGCGGCGGTCCTAGGAGTACGTGGCGCAGAACAGTGGAGAAGGAAGCACGGAAACTGGGAAAGAGTTGGAAAGAAATCGCACACGATGGCGCGTAGGCATTGTAGAGGCCCTAGAACCCACAAGGGGATACAGGATTTAAACAACAAGATGATAATTACAATCCCCGTACGTTCTTCAATGTTGGAAATCAGCTTGTGGATCCATTTACCTTTAATGGTGTTGACCCACCTTGCATGCCAGAGTTCTGTGTCCTTTCGTCCTCCCTTACCCTGCTTATAAGTCTAGCGAGAATGTCGATAGAGGCCCTCCCAGCTATAGCACAGTCTGCTTTGGAAACCGCAAATTGTTCTAATTGCACAAAACCTGTAAGCAATCTAAAATAAATCCTTCTTATTTCCTTTCTGAAAGGATGAGATCTACCATCTGTATAGGAGAATTCTTCCTGCGTATCCAGGTCCATATTTGGCAGCATACAAGAAATCGCTGTCTGCATCTGTGACGCCATTTTACTGGAATACTCGACATGTGCTTTGAATTTAAGTTGGATATTTCCATCCGTCGATATGATGCTTAGGCTGCAGCTAGAGCCATGCAAGGCATCAAAGCCTCAGAGCGGCTCATTCCAAAAACTATTTAGTGTAAGTCGGTGAGATCCTTTATTGTGCGCCTCGTGATAAAAGTTACAAGAGGTGGTAAGTTAAACAGTCCATCTAGAGCAGAGCTTCCAAGCACTACAGACAAATTGTTCCATTGGGTCTTGCGCAAAGGGGATACACTTCTTCACGACAAAGTCTCTTCCAGCATGTGTGAGTCCGACTAATGTCTTTCCGAAAGCACCCCTAGGCTAACAGAAAACTCAGAGTGCCTTGCTTAGCACCTGGTTTGCAGCGCTGCTATAGGAACGCTTCTCAGTGCACTGCTAAAACCCTTTGGGAAAAAAAGATGAGTAGCTGAAAGCACTGTGTCCTGTTAGAATTCCATTGAGTGTTTAGTAGTAGCAATTGCAGACATAGTTTTCTGAATGAGGACCACTCTAAATATTTTTAACTCGAATATTCCCAACAAACATCCTCCGATTATTATCGAGCAATTATCAGCAAATTAATGTTTTTAAAAATCCATCAACCACCCCCTGCAGCTTCAACAGTAACCCTACACCAAAGTTCTATTCCACAAAGTAACCAAATACCCACAAATTTAATTACTCAATTTCACGCAATTTATCCGCAAAGAGCACAAAAGTGGGTGAAATACGCCCTTGACTTTTTCAAAACATCATCATCATCCCTCAACCCTCAACCGACAAAAAACCAACATTCAATTTAAGGATTTAATTTGCCATTCATCTCATAACAACATCAAATTACATCCCCATTTTTCGAAGCCGAATACGCGTCAGGCGGGAGTTAAACTCAGCTACAATCCGCTAAGAGCACAACAATCGGGGGATGAAAAATAGATTCCTTTGTTTGCACAATACACACCCTAAGCCATACGCTAACCATCATCCGTTCTAATGCCATTTAAATTCTAATGTAATCATGCTACATGAACTTTACCACTACGTACTTTTGTCAGGGGGTGCACAATTCGTGAGGTCATGCGATGACACCGATGACGACAACGACTTCGGTAATAATGATAATGATGATCTTTCTGATTGTGGATAAAAGGAAATGTCAGAAATAAAGGTACAAATGAGATTGTAAGAAGGTTAAAGTATTATTTGCTTGGATTCCTTAGCTTACTTTCTTTCCACCCTCCCTTCAAACATTACCATACAAGCACAGTGTGCCATGCATTAACGCCCAGAAGAACATAGCATCACCAACAAAATCCGGAGCATTGTTAAGTCGTAGACCTCTCCTAGTATAGGAACTAAGTATGAAGTCTGGGCATCCCCTACACAATGAACTCCTTAAGGACTATAGGATAAAGAGAAAAAGAGACCATCGTATGGCGGGAGATAATCTATGATGAGGTTAAGGTCAACCTTCTCGGGATATTTCGGAAGCCTGTCTCCAACTCCAAGTCCTTACTACTAAGGACTGGCTTTAGCTGATATGGAGTATAGTCTAATCTTCAGATGGCTTGAAAGCTGTTCAAGAAACACCGTCGATTTGCAGTTTGATAGATACTTAGGTTGCAAAGATCACAATACACTGAATAGCAAAGAAAACTCACCGAAAGAAGAAGGAAAGTACAAGTAGCATGCAGCAAAAAAAGGACCCAAATTTGCTATCATTCACAGCCTTGAGTAAATCCATCGTAGCTTATGAATTCGCCAATCTTAAACAGCTTACACAGATATAAACACTGACATGTAGAGCTGGAAATACTTACTTACTTTTGTCCCGTATCCCCTTGTGGGTCCTCTGGGACCTCTAGAATGCCTAGAATACCTGCCATGGTCTGCAATTTCTGGAAATGTACCTCAGCTCTCCCCAAATCTTTCCCAGTTGTCGTGCTTCCTTCTCAACTGTTTTTCTCCGCCATCCTGAGTAAGCCTGTCACCATTTCGGAGAGTGTGAGCAATCCACTGGCACTTTCTTCATCGTATGCTTGTGCCTATGGGTTCATGGCCCGTTCACTGATAAAGCTGTTCGTTAGAGATACAGTTTGGCCAAAATATCCTTAAGATATAGCGCAGGCACCTATTGACAAACGTGACGGTCACGTTGAAACGGAATAGTTGTAGCTTGGTGTTTAGGCTAATTGCATTACTTTGGCTTACTATATCCAGTTCGATTCCGCCATCGGTTGAGACAATACTCCCAAAGTATTGGAAACTCTCTACTCTCTCAACCGTTTGTCCAGCAATGCATACATGAGTTGATGAGTTCGGTCCTAGGCTGATCATTTTTGTTTTTGCCGAGTTGATTTTCAGCCCAACGACGTCTGTTTCCCTTTCCACATTGGCTGTCAGTTGGTGAGGGTCCATTATTCTGTGAGACAGGAAATCATCGGCGTAGTCGAGGTGCTTGAGTTCAGATGTAAGAGTCCATCGAATTACTTGATTTCTTGTTGATAAGGCCGCATTCAGCACATCGCTAATCACCAATAAAAACAGTGTTGGTGAAAGTATGCAGCCTTGCCGGACCCCGATTTGGACTTTGAATTCCTCTGCGCATTGTAGTAATCCCTACATTCTATTGATTTCAATGTCTTTAGTGGCAGAGACGTGTTAAAGGTCGGCATAGCACATGACTTCTGCATCCAACATAAAAAAGTCTCACCCATTTGGTCTACAAGTCTATTCAAAATGAAACCCATTAAAAGATTCAACCAATGCCTACTCTGGACAACACAAAGATACCACTTTAATTCAAGACAAAACGAAGGCTGTTCCACAACGTCTGCTCAAAGTGCAATCCGCTTATCCACAAGATGGAAGAAGATAGTGCATTCAAACTGAAAATTTATTAATAATTTAATAATGCAATGCACAAGGAAGTTGCCACCATCCGCCATCATGTGCAAGATTCGAATACGTAATACAGTGCAGCAATTAAAACGCTTAGTAGACTGGTGCAAGGCACTAACAGTGCAAGTGCAGATAGATCACTTTCATCTGCGCTAAATAACTTGCAAAGAAAAAAACAACAACAAACTAGACATACATAATGTGTAACACCATCTAACAATCTGGTTACCTCTTCTTCTTGTGCTCGCTTATTGACACTCGATTTCTCCTCTTAACCGGGGGCTAAAGCCTGAAAAACACGCAGACACGAGAGTTTGCCAAATCAATAGGCAAACAACAGACAAGACACCTCAAACCTGACATGCAGAGGAGCTTCTTTTCAGCTTTACCGAGAAGTAGGAAACTGCAGATACCACCACCACTACAAAACATCACCATGATCGGCACCAAAGTGCTGGCAACTTCCACTCTCTACACCAACGAGCGGGTAAATCCGCTAATTAATTGCATGCAATTAAAAAATGTTTCTTGGATAATTAAAACTGCACAAAGCAGTTACAATTTGTAGTGTGCTGCTGCGGCCGTACTTGGTAATAGATCCAAGAGGAAGGAGAGGAAAAAAAAACCATCGAAGATGGCCGCAGCACGAGCCGTCGCAGTGCATGGCCATCGAGCGAGCATTGTTATGCTAGCGGCAACAACAAAAAGTGGGAACAACATCTCTCGAGTGATTCGTTGACTGCGTTTTCACTTTTGTTTTCCATTTTTTTTTTGTGCTATTGCTTAGATACATACATATAGTAACGCCGTTAGATGTGCAATCATATATTTCTGACTTAGATACTAACGTAAATCTTGTGAAAAAAGTAGAAAGGATTAGGCAAAGATGTTAGGTAATCTCCTAGGAAGAAACTTGCTCTCTCCATAGTCTGTCTGTCCTAGTTGGACAGCGGAAAGAAAATCCGCATCCTTCACGCTACGAACGATAAAAAGACGTGAGATGTCATAGCACATCAGAGCCTACTAAAAGGACCTGAACTCTTTACATTCATGCTCCACAAAATGCCAAGGACGACAGGACTTTGCCATGACCACCATTGGCTAATATCAACCACCACCAAAAAGAAACACTTTGTATAATGATGACTGGGTTCAGCAGAAGATAGACCAAGGAATGTGCTGCAGCGAAAGAGTATAAGTATAAGTACGTCAAGGATGCATACTGTCACGGCTGTTATTTTTAGTGGTTATCAATGATGTTCTCCGTGCAGCATTGACGGAAGGAAATCATGGAATTCGCTTTAAACACCTAGACTACGCTGACGATGTTTGTCTACTTTCACATCGGATAATGGACCTCCATTTTATGGTCCAGAATCTAGAAGCTGAGGCAAAGAAAGTAGGGCTCAAAATTAACACAGCCAAAACAAAAGCCCTGTGCACTTCTAACACCAGCGCCCAACTTAACAGGAAGTCGAGAAAGTTGACAACTTTCTGTACCTAGGAAGTGTGGTCTCGGCAAACCGTGGCACCGAACTGGATGAATGCAGCAGAATCGGGAAGGCCAAAGCTGCGTTCGGCATGCTGTCCACCATCTGGAAAAGTAATGTTATCAGCTTAAGAACCAAGCTACGACTGTTTCGCTCCAACGTAGAATCGGTACTGCTTTATGGGTACTGCAGTACTTGGAAAGTGGACACTATTAACACATGCCGGCTGCAAGTCTTTGTAAACAAATGCTTAAGAGTCATCCTGAGGATCTTTTGGCCGAACCGTATCTCTTTATACGAGAACGGGCCATGAACCTATAAACATTACAATACGAAGAAGAAAGTGGCAGTGGATTGGACACACCCTACGGCGCGAAGACAATTCCATTGTGAAATACACTGGAATCCGCTCACCCAAGCAGGCAGAACAGCGGGACGCCCTAGGAAAACGTGGCGTAGAACAGTCGAGGAGGAATCGAGCTCTTTGGGGATGAGCTGGAGATAGCTGAAACGCGTTGCAGAACTACGAATAAGATGGCGCGCAGGCATTGTTGACGCCCTATGCCCCCCGAGGGGTTAAAGGACTCAAGAAAGAGTATAAAACCATAAGAAGGAAGGAGAAGAAAATTTTGCGTAATAATTAAAAGAGCTCACAGCCTCACAGCTCAAAGATATCGAAGAGTCTCGCGGGAATAATAGCATCAAGATTTTTTTATCGGAAAGTCAAGCACTTGTCACCTGGCTTCAAATCCCCAACACAGGATTTTTGGAACGTCAGCCGAAGGGTCACTGGCACAGTGACGCTAACTGCTTCTGGAGCATCTTTTGTGGTCGTCATCATCTGGTGATGTTGGCTCAGGTAAAATCCTCATCCAGTCTACGTTCTTCATAATATCGCGGACAATCGAGCATAATGTGTTCTATTGAGCTTCTTTATCAGGAACGATTCTGTGCACTATCTTCGTCCTCCCATGCACGATTTTGTCTTCATGGCATCAGCCTTTATTGATTTCGCAATTTTAGCTAAAAGCAGTTGCCTCTCCTGCTTTGGCTCTGCGAGATTTGTCGAAATCCTTGCCAGTTGCTTGCCTTGATGCCCTCTCAGTACAATGTACTTAACTCTTTAAACAACGTGATCGCCTACGCGTACTCCACCATAATCCCTGGCGTCTTGCATTGATTCCTTAGGAGAATGCGGGGTAGTCCAAATAATACATAAATTTTGCCAACAACAGAAAATTCTATAGTGAAATAGAGTCATAGTCAATGCTCCAAATGTCTAAATAGATCAATATAATGAGAAGCATTCATCGCTGACCCATCTCTAGATCATCCAGCACTCTGTCGATGTCCAGTCTCAGAACAAAAAGTGCATCAACAAAAAACCACGGCGCAGAAACTTAAATCCGTTAAAAAAGGCGCAATAATGGGATATGATTGTTTGCACGTATCTCCACGACATCAAATGGTCTAGTTTACTCGCGTACCTGGAACCAGGAATATTCGTTATTCCTTTTTTTTTTTACTCCAGTTTTGATAAGCCCAGGTATATAGAAAGAAATGGTCAAGATTCGCATTGTCTACTGAATGACTATCTATATACTCTGTTCTATGCCGTGTGAAATATCTGAGAGTAAATAAGAAGAAAACTGACCCTATGGCGTTTATTCTTTGTGCATGTTTGAGTGTCCTTTTTTTTTTGTTGGCTTCCAAACAAATAAAGTTCCTTTGCAGGCCACAAACTGCCCAGAACTAGAGCATGGATATTACGCGATTGTATCCTTAATTTGCATCTTAAAACAGAATGCGATGCGATGAAAAATATTCCCACAAGCAATACAACTCAGGTAGGAAAACCTAAATGATTTTTATTCATCGCGCAGGACGTTACTTTATCGTCCGCCAAAAAGGGTGAATTTAATCTTTATGGACACTCGGGTGGTGCAGGTAAATCAGAGCAGCATCATGAACCCATTCTTTTGAAGGAAGGTTAAGTTGTGTAATTAATAACATTTTTTTTTTTTTTGTGAGTAACAAAGAGTTATACTACAGATGGAATGCAATTTGGGATACTGGTGGTCTATGATAAATTTTGTCTCAACAGACATTAGTCGGAATTAAACGGTGGGATGTTTTTTTTTATCAATCGATGGCATTATAAATGGAATAGGTTAGGAATAGGTGAGCTTTGGTAGATGACAGCCTTGTGACTGATATAGTCACTGGACCACAATATCTACCCCAATGTTCCCCATCATGATTCGGTTTTAGAGGGCATAATCCGAGCTCAATTTCTCTAACAACATCCAAATTTCATTCTTCAGCTTTCGATGGGTTTTACGATTATACGCAATAAGTCCAATGTTTCCCACCCCTCGGTCTTACCTGTTAGAAATACATATCGTCCAAATCCATCCGTAGATACTAATTTAACCCACTGAAACTGGCTTAACATCTCGCGGTACTGTCGAAATACTCCATCCGCCCATAAACTGCACCCAAGTATATCGCCTCCATAGACTCGTCCTTGATAATATTTACGTGGGTTTGGCCGATTTGCTTGGTGGAACCTACGCATATCTCACCGAGAAGTAGAACCAATCCCTTCAACAGGTTGCGTTGCGCTTGATATTTCAAAGGCATTTGGCAGGGTTTAGCATCAGGCTCTTTTGTGGTAATGATGATGCTCTTGACGTCCTTTCTGGGCGTTCTATTGGATGACTGAGTCTGATATCCACCAAATAAATGCTATGTTCCCCAGGGGCCAATCCTCTCATTTTTGTAAATGATCTCTTGCCTGCTATCTCCAATCCAAATCATTTGTTTCGCTGATGACAGTAGCCTCAGCCTCAGCCTCAGCCTCAGGTTTTCATATTCGTTCCCCAACTCACGTCCCTGCTCTTCGGCCGTAGAAGAGGACGTGCTCTGTTCCTTTTCAACCTTTTCATAACGCTCGTGACCTGAAAAATCAGCATAAAGGTACTCAGGTTCCAGCAAAGATGGGTTTAGCTGTGTATGAGATCAAACCAAAATATGCGTTTTGTTAGAACCTCAAAGGCAATCTCATCTTTCCCAGGAAGCTGCCTTTCAAAGCATTTTCATATTTACATTAAGAGAAGACTCTGAATAGAGTTTCTCAAGGCTAAGCTATGTAAACCATTCGACTTACTTTAAACTCAAGATGCAGCTTAGAGCAATAAATCTCATCCCCCTTTTGAACCCATAAATTATCTCCCAAAATGATGCACATCGAACAAATTCTAATCCCATTCCAGAGAAGAAAATTATCATTGTACAACCATAAAACCCAACCCCATGTGTTTAAGGAACGGAGGTCATGCGTGTAATACTTAAGATGCGTGAATAACATCATATAAAACTAAAGATTGCGAACAGATGACCAGCCACGATGAGATCAACCCCTAAAAGGGATGTCTCAGGCATTTATCAAACAGTTCACATCCCTACCGAATGACCCCTTCGTCGTCCGGTGAACCCTAAGCACAAAAGGTCCAGCACCGTAATCAGAACAAGAGCAGTTCAATTCAAATCACAGAGAGGGTTGGCTAATATGCAAATTGCTGGAACTCGATCTTGATTAACCCGCCAATTTTCCATAGCCCAGTGGTCAAGATCCCAATCTTAAGCCGGGCAGGTATTAATTCAAGAAAATTGTCTGTTTGACACTAGGAGCAACTATGAAGCGCGCAATAGAACCGTCACCCAACAAAGGGTCAGAGGGGGTAATGGCAAGTTATGGTCAGTTTCTAATTTGCATATTATTATTTATATCCCAAAGGAAGGATGCGTTTCTTTTGATTTTTGTTTCCAATGCTTTTTTTTTTGGGAACTGACTGACCGCTGGGGTCAGTTGACAGGCAGGATAACATGTCCTTCGAGACGAGTATATAATATGTATTCCATTCTGGGCTTCTTCGTCTTATTCTTTAGGGATGAGTGGACAGGACACCCATTGATTTGTGAAGGGTTCTAGATGTTATTCTTGCGTGTATCTGTCGTCGTAACTATGTGTAATTCTCACAAAATAAAAGCACTTCAAGTTGGGAATTATTTTTTGTTGCTTATATACCTACTTTGAGATACAATTTGGGCGGGGATATTTAATGGTAAAAATGGCTCGAGTCTTATATAAAAAATAGATTATGTATAGAAAAACTTGGAAAATGTAACGGACATTGAGGCATATACCCAGAATCAGGTCAGAAACTTTAATAGATTTAAATTGGTACCTACTGGTTTCTTTTTGTTCAATAAAAATTGAATCAATGGACCTTTTTAAGGTAGTTACATTTTTTCATCTAGTTCGGGACGATTTTTATTCAAAACAAAAGAAGGTTTCTACATGCGACTGGAAGCACCGGTTGTCCTAAAAACATAAGAAAACAACAGTCCAATCTCTTCCATGCAGATGGTTTCATTTTGGCGGGCAGAAGGAGATTTATATGAATCATTTAATGATGGAAATTCCCTACTTATTTTCTGAGTGAACTCGTGGGTTCTGGGGCATTCGAAATGCCTACATTCTTGCATGTGCGATTTATGGCAATATGTAATATGTAACTCTTCCTTAATTGACACTTTTACTTACTCACTTGAGTCCTTTAACCCCTCGGGAGGCATAGGGTGTCAACAATGCCTGCGCGCCATCTTGTTTGTGTTGAGCTCTCTCCAGCTCATCCCCAAAAGGCTCGATTCCTCCTCGACTGTTCTGAGCCACGTTTTCCTAGGGCGTCCCGCGTTCTGCCTGCTTGGGTGAGTGGATACGCCATAGGGTGTGTCCAATCTACTTCCACTTTCTTCTTCGTATTGTAATGTTTATAGGTTCCTGGACCGTTCTCGTAGCTGTTCATTGGAAATACAGTTCGGCGCAAAGATCCTCAGGATGACTCTTAAGCATTTGTTTACAAAGACTTGCAGCCGGCGTGTGTTAATAGTGTCCACTTTCCAAGTACTGCAGTACCCATAAAGCAGTACCGATTCTACGTTGGAGCGAAACAGTCGCAGCTTGGCTCTTAAGCTGATAACATTGCTTTTCCAGATGGTGGACAGCATGCCGAACACAGCTTTGGCCTTCCCGATTCTGCTGCATTCATCCAGTTCGGTGCCACCACGGTTTGCCGAGACCACACTTCCTAGGTACAGAAAGTTGTCAACTTTCTCGACTTCCTGTTAAGTGTGACGCTGGTGTTAGAAGTGCTCAGGGCTTTTGTTTTGGCTGTGTTAATTTTGAGCCCCACTTTGTTTGTCTGAGCTTCTAGATTCTGGACCATAAGATGGAGGCCCATTATCCGATGTGAAAGTAGACAAACATCGTCAGCGTAGTCTAGGTCTAGGTGTTTAAAGCGAATTCCATGATTTCCTTCCGTCAATGCTGCACGGAGAACATCACTGATCACCACTAAAAATAACAGCGGTGACAGTATGCATCCTTGACGTACTCCGCTTTGGACTTCAAATTCTTCTAACACCTTGCCATTGTTCGACACTTTTCTTTCTCGATTTTTTTGGGCCATGTGATTCTTAGCCCGGGAATCCTGCAATTCAGAGTTTACAGGCTCCATGGCATCACGAGGTTTCATATCGCCACATCCGGATAGACTGCTAGATATAGGGATCATTCTTGTGGCTATTTCTTTCGAGAACTTGCCGGTATACTAAGCCCGAGCAAACATTGGCATTGTGTGAGAGTCTAACAAATATCATATGGCATATGATCCTGTTTCTTTAATGCAGTTATAGTAAGTTATAAGGTGTTATTAGTTTATGTCCTATTTGATGATATAATAAACAAAGTGCTTCCTACCTATGAAACTTAGAATAAATCGACACTTCGATCACACCCATACAATAACAAGAAAAGAAATTAAATCTCAGTGCCATTATGACTCAATTTAAAATCGATTAATGTGTCTAAATGTAAGCCTCTCAATGCTAGCCAATCACGCGAATCTGACCATGCCGAACGTTAATCCACTTCTCTAAAGATGACTCTTCCACTTTAGCTTACGAAACCTCCAACTAACAACAGAAACTAACTCCGTTCCAATGTCAAATTTATTAGACCGATTCTAAAACCAGAGAAAACAATGCCATCCTTTACAATGTTCAACTTGTGATTTGCAAGGTGAGTAAGCAGTTTCTATCTTCTTCGTGATAATCGGTACTCCTACATTGGGTTTCCTGTTATTAGATTGGAAGAAAAAGAAAAAGAAGAAAAATCACTGACTTATTGTCTTGACCCGCAATTACTAACAGCCGATGGAATTTTAATCAGGCAAACGAAAAACTCTAACCGACACACGACGGGTAATTAAGAGTAGACACTACTCGTACAGAGGAACACAGACACAGGCAGAGGCAGAGGTTCGTGGTCTTCTCTTATTACCAGGAAGCATAAATGCTCGCACTCGCCAGCACTCCTGGGTTGGGTGAATGTCCATTGTCCATTGTCCATTGTCCACATCCACCATCACAATGATTATGTCTTTAAAATTCCAAATGAACGGATGGATGGGATAGATGGATGGACAATATTGTGAATGCTGACGGAATACGCAATGACTTGACACGCCGAATGAAGCTGATAATGATGTATAAGTCGTGATAGATAAATATGCGAGATGCCGACTAAAGTATGTATGTATCTCTGGCAAGAGCCTAAGATGGCCTGTTGAGACGAAACACAAAATGATAGCCACTTCAGATTTTTTGATTTATGATTATTACTGCAAATGAAGTGAGGTTGGATTCTTTGATTTGGATGTCTTTTTATGGCATTCTTGGTCTGCTAATTTAAACATGGAAAAAATACATAAGTCCTACGATGCAAGCAAACCATTAAGACTAAATGAATGCCTAGCTTCTCACAGTTATACGCAGCGACAACAGAGAAGGGAGCTGCAGTTTTATGCCACATGCGAATGTAGAGGGTTTCGGGAATATTTCTCACTGGATGTATATTTGTCAGACGATTGAAGCATATTCAGTTGTTAAGTCTCAAGTCCCATATCCAGACTGATAAAATTAATAACAGCTTACATGAATGCCTATGAAATACTGTGAATTATAACTGAATGAAAATATTGTCAATGTCAGGTGTCTTTAGAGCCACACATCGTCCTTGTCCATGTTCAAGTAGCTGGCTTAATTGTAGATAAGGCTAGTAGGTATTCTAGAAAAGGCGGACGAGCAGACTCCTCTTCTTTCCAGACAATCTAGCCATTTGTGTTGCCAGAATCACATCGCCCTATGCCGGACTTACTTGCATGCAAATGTGGCTCTCAAGTGTGAAAAGTTTGTGTGTCTGGGATCTATAATCAATATCGAAGGATCTTGTGATTATGACATCAATTATCGCGTAAGCGTAAGCTGAATGAAATGGTGGCTAAACTGCTCTATCTTCTGTAACCGAAAAAGGCCTCCTAAACTCAAAAGAAGGCTTAATAACGCAGCCGTAAATCCGAGATTTCATTGTGCACATACAGAGATACTTATTGTTAACTAAAGAAATAAGAGTAAACTACTTAACCAGGCTTCACTACGACCTGGCAATGTTAATGCTACACTTCCACTCTCAAGCTGTGTTTGAAGATCGTGTTTAGTCCTTTCGCTGAGCAGCATCACAAGCGTCAATTCACTGAGTCTCTTTTACGTTCCAAGTCATGACATTGCTCAGATGGCTCACGGCTCAGATGGACAGTTTTGAGGTCCCAAACTTGTGTTAAGTGTTCCTGCTTGATCGGCCAGAACGGCATTTTTTGAACACAACTGTATGGTATGGTTAAGACAACGATACGATACTGCAAACACTTCTGCCATTGTCATTGTCTTTGCTCAAATTAGTCTTCCAAATTAAGAGGTTGATATGTCAAATGCTGTTGAAATAAACTAGACAACACTAAAACCAGCAGATGACTTGTTCAGCTCCTGCTGATGAGTTAAAGTCGGCGATGAAAGGTCGAGAAACATGGATAGTTCCCTTGAACATCCTTCCCACACCACACGACATTCATGCATGAAGCATGCCTGTAAATCGTCCTGAATCGTTGATGAAATCAACTACTCCACATGATTCTACATTCGATTTTATCCACCAAAGAGGCTTCATTCCTTTGGGCGTAAATCACTGGCTAAAGCGACATTTGTTTCACGAATTATGAATCATTCTTTTTTTTTTTTGGAGGAGAAAATGTTAATCATCAGATTTAGATGTCATAATTGAATTTGATTCCAGGTATCTCCGTTTCCAATATTAAAATGACGCACGTACATAATATAATTGTATATACATATGTAGATATGTATTGGTATTGCATAGAATGAATGGAATTGATGACTTATCCCTCGTCAGCGTCGCCATGCAGAGATTTATCAGCAAAGTAGTGGACAGCGATACATTGAAACAATCCGTGCCGTAATGCATATGATGCAATTCTTGGAGCTGGCGGATTATCTGCAGCAAACGAAACATATCAAACAATCACATCGAACGTGCTTCGACTGGACAAACAGCAGTGATGGACTGACTCTCCATTAAAGAAGGGAATGCTTCAAGCTTCAACTGTTTCTACATATTACAGCAATGTGTAAAGTTAAGACTAAACTACTTTAAGCAGATCATTATTTTCTTTTTATTTATGAGTATCCTTACAATTGGTTACAGTTGCATTTGCTATTTTAACTAAAATATACGGCCAATATTTTGTGCTAAGACTTAGGAAAATGGATTCATTGGGTAGCTATATTAGAGCATTCTAGTAAAAAGGTGCTACAAGGGAACTTTCATCATTAAAAAAGCAGCACATCACCCAGGAACCTTGGCTTAACTGCGGAGATGTAGGTCTTTGAAATAGGGCAAGTGAATAAGGGTTTAAATATTCTGAGCAAGAAACAAAAGCTGGCTGCTGAATCAGTGCAAACCTTTAATCCCACTTAAACAAAAGACCTGGTAGCTTACTAGAAGTTTAACCCGAAAGGAGAAGACAGAACATCGTTTGCGCTTCAGCAAATTTCCCGCACGCGCTGGGTGACACCCTGCCGAAAGAAGGTCACATCCTCATTAACTACTGCCAAAGAGAAAGCCTCTACTACATAATCAGTTCCAATGCCAATTATGAGGTCTGGGGAGGTCATGACATCAATATAAGGGCTGAATGACTTTTGCTATATGTATAGTCAAGTAAATAGTTGGAAGGACAAGGGCGAAGTAAGACGTTTCCTTTATCTAGAAAATATTATCCGATCAGGCGTGTCAAAGAACAAAAATTAAGCGTTTGTATACCATAAACATGGGCATAGAACTAGTTTCAGAATGTTGGTCAGAAAATAGCGGCCAGCTCCTTAGCGGCTAGACTATGCAGGGCTCTTTCACGGCCAAAACCGGAGCACAAATACTTATTGAAGAAGCAAATTTCTTCATTCTAACTCTGACGACAATACTAAATACAAAGGAGACACGAACCCTTTGAAATCCTTTGAGCAGCAAAACGTGCGTAACCCAAAATAAAAGCCCGTTTCAAATTCTTTCAGGCTTAAGGAGCACCTTATTTTGCATACACTGCTGCGGACAAACCCACACCGTTACACCGCACCAAGGAGGATAGGAATACCCCCTTACTGATACACAAGATACAAGCGAAGAATAAATTTAAAGAGAGGAGCTTAGGTGGTGGTATTTACTATTTCCATGGGTGGTGTCCAAACTGATTGGGAACAATTGTATGTGAATTTTGCATTTATTCATAATTTACAGTATTTTTTCGCGTTCCTGTTGAAATAAACTTAATACTTTCAGATGGAATCATCTAATTGTGTAAGTTGAATAGTTGAGTGATGACGGACTACACTACTACTTCACCGTGGCCACCAACCATTGAATGTAAAGCAATAATTCATAGAAAATGCATTTGTTTGGATGTCTATATTGCAATATATCAGAGAATAATCTGTCGTGTATAAGATAGACACTTATGCTTAATACCCGACAGAACAGAATGGACACAACGGGATGTCCTTCACAATGAATCGCTGACAATCTTTCCCGATGGCTTCAAAACCGAAGAAGGAGTCGGTGCTGGTATCTTTTCAAAAGATCTGGACATCCACCTCTCCTTCAGCCTTCCTAGCTACTGGCTAGTGGCTAATGCAGTATCAGTATCGGATATTGCCATAGCGGCCATCAAATCCCTCGGATCCAGCAAAACGAGATCCAAGGCAGTGAAGGAGAAGCGTATCTCTGAACGAGATAGTTGGACAATAGAACCTCACCCTCTGCTGGGTGCCGGGTCACTGTAATATACCAGAGAATTGTGAAGCCGAACTGAGAGTAACTGAGAGTAAGAGGGTGACCCACCCATCTTACACATCGGCAGCACAATGGACCTATTCCTGGTCTAAGTGCATCCTCAGCGAGGGCCAGTTTCAACTAACGAACCAACCATAAGACAGACACTACGGTTCAATAAAATACTCCAACATCGAGGATCACATTGACGAAGCTGAAACTAATAAATTTGCCAATGCAACATCATCCTTCATTCAATCAGATGATGAGGAGAAGATTTTCCCTCGTTTGGGTCCCACTGATTTCTCTGTTGACGCTAAAGTCAAGGATGTCGCTTTTTTCAGTTTTCTTTTCGAGCTCGAGGTTGAGGTCGTGTTGCAGGAGCACTGCTTCTTCACTGAGAATATTTAGTCGCATTTTCCAACGTCATATTGAACTTATGTCAAAGTCTATAGGGCTTGTCAGTCTTTTGATCTTGTAAGACATTTAAAAATGGAAGCCCAAACCTAGAGTTAAAAGGAAAAGTATCCGACAAATGGCGCTAGGATATGCAAGATCATTTATTTACAAGTCACTCTTAAATCAATAGATACATAGTATTCCTCCAGAGTCTGGTTAATGAGATAATGTCTGTGTAAATGATGTCGCATAAAGTCTCCTCCTGATCTAAGAGATAATAGTGTCTAACGTCTAAGTTAATGTCTTTTCTTTAGGAAACTGCGCCATTCATCTCATCACGCAGTCTCGTCAGTGCTAGTGCTTGTCTGCGTCTCAGTCATTTAGTGAGCACTTTGTAACCTATCTGTCCGCCAGAAGATAATACTATTATGACAAATGGAAACTAACGCCAGGTAGATTACAATGATGTCTTCTTTAGTTGTTTTTTTTTTTTTTCCCACTTGCGTCCGTCACACGGAGACTGGCTTCTCGCTTCTGACGGGAGACGACGACACGACTGTGATGAAACCAAACAAGAAGTGTTAATTACCCAAAACACCGAATGACAAGAAAAGTAAGTTAATGAGTGCATTTAGGAAGAGCTGCGGTTGTCCATTAAAAAAAAATCTTGCTTTGCATGATGGTGAAGCTCGAACCAGTTGTGTGGATTTCTTAATGACGTTGGATCTATTTGCACAGGTTTTTTTTGTTTGTGCTTTTATGATAGTTTTTAACTTAGAAAAGTGATACACTTCTTATTTTTATACAGAAGTTGGTAGACATATATCAAATTGTATGAGGGAGCATCTGTAGTCCTTCAAAACCCATTACTCACTCATGACAGAGCGGTTTCTTTGTTTTATTAAACCAGGGAATGACCTCAATATATATTTTTGAAGATTAACTTATTTGGTTGGCCTTCGAATTTCGATAACGGATCGATGCTTATAATAAATTGTTTTCCAAGAATTTGTTTTGCCTCTCGTGTATGAGAAAATTTTGATAAAATTTCTTATCTCGCAATTGGACTTACAAGCACGGGTAAATGATTGAATTTCATTCAGATGACATAATCTACTAATCTTTTACGAAATGAAAGTACGCATTAGGTTTAGGTGTTGAAATACACAAGAAAACTTTCAATTTATTTTGGAAAGCTAAACAAATCATCTTGGAAGGGACACTGAGTGTTATACTCTCGTCAAGAACTTACCGTCAGGGTGGTTGAACGACATATTACTGATTGCAAGTGCTTCATTATACGTCTATCATTTCCACAGGGAACGGAAAGGAGGTTCTAGACTCTACATGTTACCTTACTAAGGAGTGTTTTCTGCGATCACAGATTGAACTTTTTACTGCAACAGGAGTAGTTTCAAATGGCCTCTGAAAAGTTCAGAAGAAAGCTTCAAGAAAACATATGAAAAGGCTACAATCCGTTTGGAGCGGATCGTATGATACCCTATCCTCTCCCTCTGCACATACTAGCTCCTTCTTCCACCAATATACTTCCTTAAGCAACTTTTTTTTTCAAATATTTTATAAAACTACTCCAAAACACAAATTTTCTTAATAAGTGGGCGTGGTAGTGGGCGGATTTTGTAAATATTTCAACATATACTGTATTTTGCTCCCAAGAAGTGCTATTATTTCGATAAAACCTTCACAAAAACATATTTTTCATAAAAACGCCCCTAAAAACTGGGCGTGCCCATACACAATGTACTGAAGATATGTAGTGTAAGAGAATATCTACATATTACCTTAAGTTGTATCAAGTTGCATGTAAAATTACTGAAAAAAGTGATTTTTTCGAAAATTGGGCGTGGCAGTTGGCGGATTTTAAAATTTTTTTCACTTGTATTGCTTACTTTACCAAGGACCTCGTATACAAAATTTCATCAACGTAGCTAAAAATGTAAGCCCTAAAAACTGGTGACATACGGACGGACGGACGGACATTGCTCAATCGACACGGCTACTGATGCTGATCATTTATATATGTACTTTATGGGGTCTATCTTCAATATGTTACAAACTATGTGTCAAACTTAATATACCCTTAGGATAGGGTATACAAATTATTTACGTAGATTTATCATCAAAATTTGTCTGTAACAAATTGTTCTCCAAAGAAGCTCAATGCGCCACATCATTTTGGGCGTTTATTTAGCGTGTGGTGTCAAAACATTTGACAGGTCCCACTATTGCTACTACTACCGCCGTTGCCGCAGTGCATTATGGTTTGGAAGAAAAGCTACTTTTTTATGCCGCACGGTGACAGCACAACTGTCAAAAAGATACAATCGGCTGCGTTTATTTGTCGGCGCAATGCGCCACATCATATTGGGCGAATATTTGACAGGTGCCACTATTGCTACTACTACCGCCGTTGCCGCAGTGCATTATGGTTTGGCAGAAAAGCTACTTTTGTATGCCGCACGGTGACAGCACAACTGTCATTGTATTTTATCGATAAGACGTCGACCGCTTCAAGTGAGATCACGCTTTGTAGCAGATAACACAATAAAGGCGATACACGCTTAAATACCACATTGTGATTCGAGCATATACTACATACATAGCTAGACCACAAAACCACGAAATTGTGAAACATTACCAATCCAAATGTTATCCATTAAAAGGCATCGAAATGCGAGTAAGATTTTTGCCTTTATTTTTAGAATCTCAAGGTCATGGCCATTCGTTCTGAGGCGAGAATCTAGTGGTCTGAAACGATCAGCTGTTTATTTACCGATATCGCATTTCAAACACAAACATTTCATTTACGAAGCCAGACAATCAATTGTATGAATCTCAAAGTTCTCATCAGTTCCTACAAATTAGAAGAAAAATATACAATCTCTCGTGTCAACATCTCACAATGTTTTGAAATATACTGCCACTGTTTCAGACATACGAGCATTCAGCCAGCAAACGTGCGCGATTAACTCCAACTAGGTAATGCTACCCTAGACAAGGTGAAAATTTCATCTCATTTTGAGATAAAAATTCAAAAGATAGATGAGATGGTCAATGACATCAAAACAAATAGAGAATTTCTCAAAGCAAACCTGAACCGTCTCGTACACCTTCGTTGCACTTCACACATCAAAAAAAAAAAAAGAAGAAAAATCCGCTCCAGCTTTCAATGCCATGGGAGAGTATAATTTGTGTATAATTTGGGGCAACGATTTGCCAATTTGATGAAAATTATAAAAAAAATTCGTCCAAACAAGTTCGGATGCTTATACGCGCAGTAATTTACACGTTTACGGGTGACAATGAGATACTTAAGTGCCTACATACCAGCATTTTAAGTGCCGTTTTATTATGGCACATCTAAAACAGCCTGTTCTTCTTTTTTTTCTTGTCTTTTGTTTGCTCTGCTTCTCTTTTATCTTTATCTTTGGAAAGTTGTTTCTTTTTTTTCGTTTTCGTAACAGTTCCGTGCGTAATTTCAAGATTGCCCTGTGCAAACTTGTCATCAAAAAAAAAAAAACACACAAAACCGTCTTCCCTGGATCTCAAAATACGATGACAAGGCGCTTTAAGGGGCGCGTCAGTGCCAACACCCCACAAATATTGTGCATTCTATAGATACAATATATGGTTCCAAGGTTAGTTCTGAGAATATTTCATGACATAGTGTCTCATTTGCACCATCAAAGCGAATCCGGCTGAGAAGTCACCCCCACCAAGCTACATACGTCTGCATGTGTATCTTTAAAAAAAAAAAAAAAAAAAAAAACAAATTGTGGCGTTTATAATAAAAAAAATCTCAGATATCATGGGAACTGGAAACAAACATCGAATCCAAGTATCTGACGCTGCATATATTCTCGTCTGAAGATGAGAGACTACTCGTTGGAACACTCGTATCAGTGGTCTAAATCGCTGCATTTTGTGTGGATTTGCTGATGGAGAAAGGAAAATGATATACGAAGCTTTTTGCTTGATAAGTCGGAAAGTTCGGGGTTTTTTTGATGATATTAAAGTGGCTGCTTATCAGATTCCCTTTAGTTGCGAGATACATAGTTTATCTATAGGTGTGTTTGTTCTATTTTGAAATGCGATCAGCATCAATGTCAATGATAAAACAATTTCACATGAAACTATAATGCATACAAAGACTGCCATTGTTTGATGGAATGATGTGAGTCACCCAGTATACAATTGAGAGAGGAACGAAGTTGCAAAAAGATAGGATTAATTTGTAGTATAGATGAGGAAGATTTTACCTTCCAAATCTATCAAGTTAACTCTAGAGCTATACAATACTACATTCGAACTTGTAAATAAATAAATTTGTATTGACCTTCGAACAATGATCGCATTCAGACTCGAGGAATAAATATCTCACGAGCTTTAGGGTGATACCATTAAGTTAAACTAAATTACTACTTAACAATCACAGCCACAACAGAAACTGCGATTTTTGAATCACATTTATGTCCTACATAAGTCGTGAGCTATCTGTAATATTTTCGCACCAACAGAGTAAACGTGCGGTTCGTATAATCTCAGGAACCATTAGTTCAATTGCAGCGAGATTTCCCCGACTGTAGAGCAACATCCTTCCGGTAAACCTCCATCGCTGAAATACTTACTCCGCAAGTTCAACAAAGTAAATGCCAAGGTGCTTCTTTCAATCCACAGTGACATCGAGTCTTGAGCTAGATCCCGACCAGCACTAGAACTAGAATTTGAATCCAGAAACTTCCAGTTCCTTGTCTTTACATAGCTTATCCCACATACATGATCCTACATCTATCCCAGACGCTTACGAATGGCACAGGAAAGCATGGCTACGTCTTAACTGTAATGCAGCTTTTAAGGCATTCTTTATAATTCTTTTTGGTCCTTGATTTTCATACAGACAACAGACTATCTGGACCTCATCTGCGTTTAAGAGGAATTATGGTAGCGCACTCATCGTATTTCCTCTCTCCGTTTGGTCCTCTTTTCCCTCTTGTTGTGCAACAAACTACAGTGGCTAAGTTTTTGTGATACACTGTGGATGTATCCTACTTTACACGGAGTGTTCGGCTTAGTTGGACAATTCGATGAAAGTTCCATTTTTCTATCTTTATTTGCATTTTTGGGTTTCCCCTGCTGGTTATAAAGATCTCTGTGGCTACAGTGGTCTCTGAATCACCAATATATGTAGCGGCCATTCTTTTATCTTGATAGGTAACACAAAAGGTCAGTATTCATCTGAGGACTCTTCTTACTCAACCCAATTACCGAAGACAACCTAATAGAAAGTCCTTGCACAACAGGCACCCCTTATTGGTTACGTAGCCTTACTCTACTTATGTATATATGCGTCTAACGATGACTAACCATCTTAGAAATGTGCTGATTTCTTCCCTCCGCCTCTTAGTTACTGATATGATTATGAAATTGTCCACTCTCTCGAAATGATAAAAAAACAATCCTAAAAAGTCTTACGACAGTAGTCATACAGAGAACATTCCTTGAATTTCCGGTGTAGCAAGCACATCCGCATCCGTATCCCATTTGCTCACTATCACCTAAAACCTCAAGAGAGGGACAAAATCAGACAGAATCTCCTTCCAAACCAATGTGCGTATACTTGTCTTCATTTAGGCACAAGGTCATCAATTAGTATGTTTATGTGTCATCATCACATTATCATTTAAAGACCACAGAACAGCAAAACACAAGAAAAACTACAATTTCCGATCTCCTACCGGAGTACGGCTCTCAATCTGGAACCATAAATCTGTCCCTTTTGCCATTTTATCTTCAATAGAATTCAGCTGCACAAATGCACCCACCATGTCTCATACAAAAACAAAAGAAAAGGTAATTTCCCTTTACCTTTGTACACGGATCCCTAGAGATACAAATAATTTCAAATTCCATCGTCGATTGCTTTCTAATGGATGCGATCCAAAATCATTCGGTAGCTATTGGCATTCCATCTACTATTGTGACATAACTTATGAGGTTACCTTCTCTTTTTGCGTGTGCTAGTCTGGACAACCTGGTTGTGACGCGACGCGACATCTTCAGGTAGCTACTTACGAGTGTATAGTTACCCTCGAGGGCAATCAGATAAAAGACTGCGTGCCATAAAAATGCGATTTGGATTGCTTCCTTCTTGTCTGTGGTCAAGGTTAAATGTTTTTCATAGGATTGCATCCGATTTGGGTCCGGAAGGACCTAGTTTGCATCCTGTGTCGGTGACTAAGAGAGGCGATGGGTGACATTTCCCAAATGGAATGTATCTCAATTTGCATTCAAATGCATTTCGGATGTAACTAAGGGACATGGCACAAGAATGGAAGATAAGAACTGTTCCCATGCTCAGCTTGATTATGATTGTCTTATACTCGCAGAAGAGCCACAAGGGTTCGTATTTAGCGTCCTATTTTTGTGTTTAATCATTAGTCAGATACGTCTAACCGCGCTGTCGTCAGCTTTAAGTTATTCAACTGCGAATTGATAGCGAAACATGTTCTTTATTAGAGAATGGAGAGCTGCTGGTATCGAAGAATACCGCAAAATGCGAACTCGCGAAAGGTGGTCGACGGCAACGACACGACGACGACGACGACAGTAAAAACTGTGGTTCACCGATAAGAAACGAATTCATTTCGGTAAATTACGCTGATAGTAACAAACCGCTGAGCATGTTCTTCATATAAAGGAACGATTCTGTGGCATATCTACTTCCCCATGCTGGGGCTTGTTGGATGTGAGAATGATTCCAAGGAAAAACTGCACCCCAATCGCCTGGCGGTGGATTAACATATCGCGACGGCGGTGTGGTAACTCGTATGTATTCTCAGTTTCGTGGGAAAAGTTGAAAATGAATATTTTATTTTGTATTAAACCTTATCAGTGCGTTGGGTTCCAAAAGCACTACACACAGAGGCGCTCTATTAAGTTCTTGTTCCGATTGAGGGGCCTGCGAAAGAAATTCGCATAAAGACGGATAGATAGGGTTTGTGTCATCAATCAAAATGTTTAGGTGCCAGGAAGATAAAGGAATTGGAGCAAGGTGCTTAAGGCATAACAAGTACCAAGATACCAAGCTTGGCTTAGGTAGAGAGACTTAAGAACCACTCTTTTGCTATCTTACGTAAGCAAGCATTTATTCAGAGACTGTGCTGCCTAGTCTGGTCCTTCATGAACTGTTTGATTAAGTCGTTTCACCCACTGGGAAACGATTAGACTGATAAGTTAGGTTAGGTAGAAGGTCACTGCTCACTTAGACCCACAATTTGGGTCCATTGTGCCCAATCATTTAACCCTGGGAACGCTGTAATAAGGTCCGCTGTTAGAACCACCCAGATAGTAATATAAATCTCAGGAGGTCCAGCTCAACATTGCCTAAGTCCTCCAGCTCCGAGAAGAAATGACTGCCAAAAGTTATCTTTCTTCTAACAGATAGGCCAGGACAGTCACACAGCAGGTAACGAATAGATTCGATTTCTTCTTCTTCTCTACATTTTCTACAATAGTCATTATGCAGCACACCGAGTCTCTCTGCGTGAAGGCCAATGACACAATGGCCGGTAATTACGCCAGAAACGACCCGTGCGTTATGACGACTAAGTTTAACCAGAGTTGATGATCTCTTCTTGCAAAAGGCCGGCCATAGAGCTCTAGCCGTTACGCATGTATCCAGATGAATCCAGTGTCTATTTGCACCATCGATGGCTTCATCTTCTACTTTTTTCTAAAGAGCAAGCTTCCTAGCAAGCTCATCCGCCTTTTCGTTTCCCTCGATATCCATATGCTCTGGTACCCAACTGAGGGTCACCGTATTGGCTCTGGATATCTCGTTTAAAAGTGATTTGCAGGTTCTCACCAGCCTCGACCGAGTTATAGCAGAGTCCAGAGCCTTAATGGCTGCCTGGCTGTTATCGTTTTTCCGACGATATTACTCTCACGTATAATCTCAGCAGCCGGCGTAATGGCAGTGACTTCGGCTTGAAAGATGCTACAGTCGTCGTTTATTCTAAACTAGCAGTTTACTCCTAGGGCGTCACAATAAACTCCGGCTCCTACACCACTGTCCATCTTAGAACCGTCGGTATAGAATGCCAACTCCTTTTTCTTTTTAGTCCTCCAGTTCTTCCAGTAACTTCTGTCAGGAATCCTTGCATTGAATCTCCTTTCGAATTTTAAGATCGGGTTCATGTGATCTGTTTCCGTCAATCCATTGGTAGCCTCCCATCGGGACAGAATAGAGGCGTGGCCGTAAGAGTTTGATGACCACAATCGACCTTCCCTCAATCTCGATTAGACTGATACACCATTGGACTCGCAGCGGTGACGGAAGAAAAGAAAAGAGTCCTGATGTTTTTCTCATTGCTAATGCACCCTAGCCTTTGCTGCGGCCTGCCAATATACGACACTGTCATAGGTCAGTATAGATCTTACAATAACTGTATCTATGATCTTGGGAGATCATATTTTCCGACATCTTTGGTTGATTTCAAATTTCCAGTGTCTTAACTGGCGCCCGGAACTTTAAAACATCAGAGATCAGGGATAAACAAATCTCTAAAGCCCAATCGCACATTGAGACTACACACCCTTGGCTCATTGCCAGCAAATACTCAGACATTTCTAAGGGACGATCATCAAAACTCCAGCCAATACCCAGAAAAATGTCTGGAATACAAGCGCCAGCTGCGTACTCTTCTGCATTCAATTCATGAGATACATTTAATGAAGTCAATCTTTGTAACCTTTTTATTCGAAAAAATATGATCAGACGTGTTGAATCTTAAGTGGTATCTATAGGGGGACTTCTTCAAAAAGATATTACGCAAGAACATACAGTACCTACCTCCACAAGACGTGTATAGTATAGTAGATGCGCAAGGTTAATTCATTTTCACAAATCACCTAAAAAAAAAATCGCAAAAAAAATAATAAAAATGCAAAAATGCGATAAACATCTGAAAGCGAAATTACCCACACATACTCGTACGACTCGAGTACGAGTACTAGTACGATTGCGAGTACTCATAGAAAACGCGTTGCGAAAATTCACTTCCAGTGCGGTGCGGTGCAAGGTGCCTTGGGTGTTCACCTCTCGTGCGACTGATCGAATTCATTTTGGCTTTAAAACACAAACACACACATTGCCGGAGATCAAAGTTACCCTCGGCCTCGAAAATTTATTCGAATTGGTAATTGAGTGTTGGCCCTGATGGGGCAGCATATTGGTAACAATTGTTCACATCGAGCGTCTTCTTGATCGTCGTCGTCGTCGTCGTCGTCTTCATTTGTTTCTTCTTCTTCGTCAGTGGGTCTGTCCTTGCCTGTTTAGTGTGATTTAAGTTAATAAAATCGTTCAAGAGTGCGATTAGCGTACGTAGGTATCTCGCTCTCTTGCGATACGTATCCATAAGTGATTGGGTTGTTTTTGTTTTCTGTTTTTTTTTTTTCTGTTTTTTTCTGGTGGCGGCAACGAGGTGCGATTGTCTCATGAGTTCAATTGGGTCGAAATCAACATAAACAGCAGACGCGCTAGTAATCGCGATGAATATTGATGATCGACTCTGCTGCTGCTGCTGCTCGTTAATTGTGGACTTAATTTCATAACATTCGACCGGGAGAATCGTAATGGAATCAACAGCAAAAAAAAAAAAAACTAAAAGGATTTTGAACGCATTTGCGCTGCGTATGATCAAGAGATCAAAAGGCTAATATCATTCTAGTTTTTTTTTTTTTTCGTGACGGGGAGCACCCAGGTGATGTATATTTTCTCCTTGGGAATGTTTTTAATTCGACTTATGCTTTCGAGATCAAGTATGGATTACATACTCGATCGCAAAACGACGATATTTATTCATTTGGTAAGGGGGAAGTTCAATTTAGTTTCTGGGAAAAGATCACATAGTTTTTATAGGAACTGAATAATTTTAGTAACTACTTACTTCGCCGTATTCCGTTCCCATGGGAATAGAACTGAGTTTTAGATACATTGGTACCCAATAGCCATCTTTGATTAGCTGAGGTTAGGCTGGGAAAGAGGGTTGGCTAGGAGGAATACATAGCCCCACACTCAGCAGCATGGTAACCCCTTGCCCACTGCTCTCCACTCAGTTACATTGGCCGTTCCTACATGCAAAAAGCCCGACGTTTGATGGAATACTTATTGAGATTAGAGGAAATTTTTCCTGGTATGCTGGAGACCCGGACAAAGGGATAGTGGGTTAGGTAAGGTGGATGGGTAACTTCTCATGTACCATCCACCATACTAGTCAACCAAAGCCACACTTGCTAGCAGTTCTGAAAAGAAACGTAACTCTACAACGTTGCTGATATGGTGATTGATGTCAGGAAAGTTTCCCTCCGTCATAAGTGAAATCATGGAGGGTACTTTGTGCAAGGTTAATGCATGGGCCAAAAAATGTGGCCTCGGCTTAAGCCTGAGCAAAACTGAACTGATGCTCTTCACCACAGTGCTAAGTATTAAGGAGTTATCCTAGACCGCGAACTTAACTGGAAACTCAACATATAGCAGCGAGTATGTAAGGCATCATACGCCTACAACAGTCCGATCCTCACATATTTTCACATATGGATCAATAGTATGGCGAGCAGCCCTTAAGAAAGCCTACAACATCAAAAAATGGAACAGGGTTCAAAGAACGGCATGTATAGGTACTACAGGAGCTCTGCAATCGACTCCGACAGATGCTCTGAGTGTCCTCCTGCACCTCCTACTCATAGATCTACATATACCCTGCATAGCGCAATCAGACCCAAAGAGTCTAGGTGTTGGACAGCCAAACCTTACGGACACAGCAACATCTTAGATTCTCTATCGAGAGTACCCGCTTCGCCTTCTGTGGACTATATCATCCCCTAACTAAAGAGAACACACACGGTTCAAAATGGACTGTGGAGTCGGTGCTGGCGTGTTCTCGGAATCGAATGCTTCCACCATCATTCAGGTGGATTAACTAACTATCCGTGAAGCTTGCCGTGAAATCAAACTTCACAACAATATCCTACCGAGACAAAATATTGGCATTTTCGTGCATAGCCAGGCTGCTATCAAGGCCATTGACTCGGTTACCATTTCATCCAATTCCAAGGCTAGCAACGTTCATGGAAACATACATCCCGATGAACTGGCCCGGCAAGGCTCAGCTCTACACTGATCACTTGCGGAGTAAATTCCTATCCCTCTTGTGGTAATTAAGGCAAATATCTCCACAATCTTCTTAAAAAAAAGCTAACCTAAGATGGACTAGGCTGTTGAACTGCTCCACAGCTAGAAAGATGTGGCCTACTAAACAAAACGCGCAAAAACATTGCCAGAATAACAGCAATTACGACCGCACACTGGCCTATTGGAGTACATGCGGCTGGACAAGGAACGTTGCAACTGAAAAAGAAACCATCTCCCACTTTATTTCTGACTTTCCGGCAATAGTCAGGGCCAGATTTCGCTCTCTAGGAGAACCCTTTTCCAATTCCGTTGGGGGATATCTCAGACAAGAATATTAATCCACTTCTAGTATTCTTAAATTCCACAGGCTGGATTTAGAGACTGCTTACAAAAAAACATTAAGAAATGGATCACCGATTTTGTGCTGCATAAGTGGTTTTCTTAGCTTTCCTTTGATAATTGTAAGTCTGAATACCTAGCAAGGCATGGCACGGACGCCCAATATAAAGTCCTTAACACCCACAAGGAGATACAGGACGTAAGTAAGCTGTAACTTATCCTAGAAGATACTCACATCTTGTACTCCGAATAAACTGTCCAGAAAATTACCGAAATTAATATGTTTAACTTTTTTTTTTGTCTTAATCTTGTGTACCTACACCACACGTAAGGTAAGTTGCTGCACAGACCACACACCGGATGCTTGTGTAGACCTCACCTTTCCTTCACCTTTCTCACACTTGAATTTTACGTTCGGTGCCTGACCGTAAAACTGTGTACCAGAAAAGACAATTCAAATTTAACCAGAACACATGAAGAAGAAGAGAAGAAAAAAAAAACAAAACTCTCGTTACGATGTTACCAAGATTTGGCAAGATGCGAAGAACACATAAGGAACGACAACTGCTTTGCGCACTGAGGTTCCCCTCGGATGCGGATCACAGTTAACAACAAGTTTGATGCCCCAAAGATCAAACCCATTTGACATTGACACTAATAGCTCTGCTCCTATTCATCTGAAACTGAGACATATTACAGTCTGGCAACTGGATTCTCTGGTGTCAGTGTACTTGCACTCTGGTTATGGGTACATCAGTTCACATTGGTGCTTCCTCATACTGTTCTGGTGATGAAGAGAGAGAGAGAGGTTCTTTTATGATCTTGTACAAAGTTTTAGGGGATCTTTTATTATTTTAAAAAACATTCTTAGGATGCTGTGGTTAAGAGGAAGATACCGCTTAAGGAGGAGGAAATATTTCCTGGGAAATTGGTAGGAAGGGGTACTATTGCTGCTCACTTAATAAAGTCGTTAGTGCGTCTTTAGTTTTCCATAGAATTGCTAGTCGTTGGTGATCATGACTACAGTCACAAGAGGAACATCTGAGAACAAGATATTTCCCAGCGATCGCGTTGAGCTCTAGTCCTTTTGAGCTGAGGTTATTTATGTCAGGCCTCGGAGCTCAGACCTCGAGCCTCTAAATGTCTTTGTGTCATCCTGTGTGGTTTCTGAGAATGCGCCTCAGATCTCCCTTACTCTTTCCCAATTGCTGTCTTTTCTTCTCAACTGCTAGCGCGTTGTACTTCTCCTACCGTAACGTATCCTGCGATTCTGACTCACTGAGTTTCATTGCATCGATCCCGAGATTTGTTTCGAAGGACATCTTAGCCTGACTTGGATGCATATTGCTTCAAATAGTTTCTTCAAAGCCTTGGCAAATATTCTTCTCATCTCTTGAGCTCTTCCTAAAAACCGTCTTCTATTGGATGTGCCGACAGTGCGGTGGTGGACAGCTTTGTGGGCATATTCAGCCGCAGCATCTGTTTCCATAGTCGGATCTAAGTAAACGAAATATTGGTCGATATAAAACCCAGCGCCATACAGTATCACATTCACATCCTGGATGTTATCCATTGCTGGTTCCTGGTATTTCCGAAGAACCAGGATCTTATGTTCAGTGTTTCCTTGTCAGACTCTGCCCAGTCCTGATATTGGAAGTCAGTTAGAATCTTCCTTAGGCTAGATGCTTTTCTTTCCGGGAATCTTATTTCTTTTATCAAAAATTTTATTCTCTCCGTGTAGGTGGCCCATTCGATAGCTCCGTGTTTGGCGAAGTTCCAAGTTTCAACCTACTCTTGAAATGTATTCCATCATTGTGGATGCTATTTCTAGGGTACGCCTTCTGCCTTAACTGGATCGATTGAATCGATTAGTTCATCTGTCAACTGCTACTGCGGAAGACATACCTTCAATGGGTTGGTGTTACACTGCTATCATTTCCCAAAAGATTTGAATCCGATAAATGAAGTTCCCATCGTCTCCAATAAATGAGGGCATAAAAATGGACCAATGAAAGTTTCCCATTACCCAAATGGAGCCATTGAAGCCATCAGTGACCAAATTTAACGATAAAAAAAATTCAGAAAAATCATTTAAATCGTTCGATCAAGATCCGCCCCGTCCACCATCATCACATCACCATCTCGTGCAGCATTTTAATTCAAGCTCCAGAGAATATATGTAAAGTCCACCGGTACACCACCAAAGAAGGGCACGACTATAATACGCGGTACACGGTTCAATCAATTTTAATTTTTTTTTTTTTCTGTTTTTATTCGGAGGCCAAATGAAAGCGTCTTTTCGTTTTTGGGTCTTAAGTTGGCCATCCAAAGACGACCATCCATCCATCCATCCAACCATCCATTCGTCGTCGTCGTCGTCGTCGTCGCCGAGACCAAAAACATTCACAGCCAGCCCACGGTACACTTTTCGTGTGATTACACTTTTAGAATCTTTAATTATTTTTCAAAAGAAAATTATTGAATGAGAAATTTATTTGGTTTTGACCATTGTCGTGGGGTTGTTTATCGGCACGATCGCTTTTATGTCTTCTTTAGGCCTCTGGTGCTGGTGCTGGTGCTGGTGCTGCTGCCTCTGGTGGTGTGGTTACGTGTTTCAAAGAAGAAGAATTTATGCTAAATAGTTCCAACTGATGTTGGGGATTGGAGTTTGGAGAGTTTTTTAATGTTTTTAAATACTCATCGAATGGTTACTCTCGGATGGCAATGGGGCGCAAGCAAATCATCTTTGAAATGCTATTGAACTTTCGAATCGGAAATGATTATAAACATGGCTAATAGATGAGGCAGAAGCGCTAGCTTTTAAGTCAGCAGGCGACTGTAAAACACTTTCAGATGGCGCTAACAATATGGGGGCTAAGGGATTTTATCAATTCAGCGTGGGGACTATGAAAACTATGCTTTCAAACAATTTCAGCTGGGCTGTGAAGGGTGACCAGATAAGAACGATGGGGAAGTTGTGTGAGATATAAAATTGACTCTGGCCTTATTCTGAAGTTACATTCATGTCATTCTGAATGGAATAGCACATCGGTCGTTCAAATGGCAACTGGCATTACTTCAAGCGCTCGGTCCAATTTTAGATGAATCGGTCCAAAATGTGCTGCATTATCCCGCCAATAGCGCCTGGAATGTTCGCCTCGAGGATTGTTAGCGTAGACTTTAGTCCCAGAAAAAAAAACGAGACTCACAGTGAAGCGCTTATAAGCACGATGTAGATCTCAAAGATTTTGAGACAGCGAACTTTGCATTTATAATCGTGTTTTGCAAAGTTGCAAAATGAAACATATGCTCGTATGTATGTCTATTTAATTGCACCCACATGTAATATAGGGTACGGATGAGGATTGATTTAATGATAATTTTTGCCATTGTAACCGGACAAAGATAGGATTCTGGAATTTGAAGACGCTCCTTGACTCGGGAAAAGAAGCACCACACAGTACCAAATTCCTCCAACTCGAGAGAGAATTCATGGGCTATAGGCTAGATATCCTAGGCATTAGCGAATAAAGATGGTTAGAAGCAGGGGAATACCAGTCCTTAACGCGTGCAGCTCTATTCCGGAAGACCAGCTGGTAGCCGATAAGAATACGGTGTTGTATCAACAACCCGCAAAAGCCTAATATCCTGGCAGCCCAATGGTGATAGGACTATTACGGCTAAATTCCGGACTATAGTAAGCGGCGTCACCATCATCCAGGAGGCCTCGTCTGAGGACGTGAAAGAGTCTTCAACACTACACCACATGAAGACATTGTTATAGTGATGGGAGATTTCGAGTGCCAAGGTAAGTTATCGGGTAGCATGGAATATGATAGGCAACCGTAATGGCAATAGCGAAAGGTTTGTGGATTTCTGCAACGCCAGTCGTCTTATTTGAGCACAAGTCTTGCCACAAAGTCGGTGTTGGATTTCTAACGCCAGGCAAGCAACATCCAAACAAATTGACCACTTTGCTATCAGCCGCCGGTTTAGAAGTAGTCGAAACAGACGAGGAGCACGGTTTTGAACCGTGTATTCGCTAGCGATGAGCTCCCAAATCAGACGAAGCAAAATTCCCGAACATGCACCACCACCACAATAAGGATGAGATCACTACCTTCATTGACTGCCCTCCAATCTAACGTAGTGTACAAAGAAGTTATTGCAAGGGACTTAAGAAATTATTTCTTTGGCTTTTAAACATGAGCTTAAGTCCAATTTTTTGCCAAAACACATTCAATTCGTCCTTCTTAAACGGAAGCTTTCCAGGGTTGAAAAATCATTCCCAATTTTAAAATTTGTCCTTAATTTAACAACTCTTTGTATACTGTTACTTTCCTCGTAGTCTTTTTAAGACCTTGTTGATGGTTTCGTGCTGTAGCTCAAGGATTGCTTGGACGATATTGGCTTTAAGTGCTTGAATCTTTTCCGGATTGTTGGCATAACGTCGGTCCTTCGCGGTTCCATTAAAAACAAAATCCAAATCGGTCAAATCGCAGCCGGCGTGATGAAAATGCGCCTCGTCAGAAAAGATGAATTTTCGTCCAAATTTGTTGTCCAATTCACGCTGCTCTAAGGTCTAAACTGCGAAGCGATTTGTTACAATTGCTGAGTCAATTTAACATTGTAAGCGAATAATCCGAGATCTTTTTGCAGAATTCCCCCCAGCCTAGTGCTTGAAATGTTGAGCTCTTGAGATCGATGGCGAGTTGATGCTTGTGTATTGAGTTTCACTTTCTCTGCTAAAAAACGACGACGGAGACCATGAGTGCTGTCCACTAGCATACCAGTCTCTCGAACTTTTTGCACAAACTTGCATACACCAGGTGCTTCATTTCCGTCAAAACTTCTTTTCAAAATAAGCACTGTTTGGGCTTCAATATTTCCCAACATTGTTCTAGTGAAAAGTGACTCATTTCGTTTCGACAGATACTGACTTTCTGTCAAGACTTCGAGCGTCAAACAGCTGTCAGTGTCAAAATAACCTATGACTTAAAAAGAAACCACTAGATGGCGCACCTTGTACAAAGGATCAAGCTCCATATGCAAGAGGCTAATCACTCCCGCTTCTTCCCACAGTAAAAGTCATTGCGAAAGCAAAGAAATGCAGCACCGCAAAGGATGATGCCGACACTATGTGATGTGTAAATATTTGTTGCAATCTTAGGTAAATAAATATACTTCTCTAAGAAAATGTATCACTCGGTTAGAGTTTAGCTTGATTAAATAAATAGAGCTGGGCTTTAAGTCAACATCAAATGGAATCTATGATTTCTTATCTCTGCCAATCGATACAGAGATGTGATATTTCAACGATTCTAGGTTACCCTTTCGAATGCATCGCAAAGCTTATTAATCTCCAGCTGCAAGCTCGCTGTTATCAACTAGGTACATTCTGTGATTGCGCGGGAAAAAACATGTATCTCTTGATCAACTACAAGCAGTATCTCAAACTTCAGCCGCCTTGAAACAGATATGTCAACAACCAATTGAGGATAGTTTTGTTGATTTTTTGACAAAAAGATTGATGATTAGTCTGGGTGAAACCGTCTCTACTCTACAGCGCAGCGCCATAAAACTTGGCACTCATCTATAGGTACTAGGGTTGAGAATGAAAATAAATAAAAAAATAAACACCGAATCGGATCGGTTTATTTGCTCAGCACCGCCGCCGCGCACCGTGTGGATTTGATGATGTATCCATATGCTGTCGGTTATTCCCGATGAGATAAACGCCTGCTACAAGATTCCAGCTGCCGAGTGACAACGTTATCGCTGGATGAGAACGAAAAAAAAAAAAAATAATAATAATAAAGAAGAAAACTCTCGGTTCTAATAGTGATCGGGGTGTGATAATTCTCAGGTGACATACTACACCACCATGTGTTGTGTAGAGAGAGAGAGTATCTATATCTACTTAAATTTCGAATCCGAACAGATTGTTGAGCCAGCTAGGTGTGTTTTCAGTTCATCCCTTCAGGCAATGAGTGATAGAACAAACAGTCAAATGACGTTTTATCTAAACGGAAATAATAAACGCAAATGGTTCACTGATACCTACACATTTACAAAGTATCTACGCTGTGGTTTACTTTTGCCCAAGGTGCAACTCTCTGATCTTGTCGATGCTGTCATTTTAGATAAGAAATTATTGGAAATTAGTTAAAATTGTACTTTTTTTTGATTTATTACTGTTTTTTTCCATAGCCTGTCCAATGGACTTTGCTACGGACAACGTAACTTCTGAGCAAATCTGAAGTTGACATGGCTGATGCGCAATTTCTTGAAGTGCTTTTAGGCAGAAACCAATGGTCTTACGTAGTATTGAACTGGAACTAGATAGGTACTATTCCTTCGACTTTTTTTCCGTTGGAAGATGGAATTATTTTGAAACAGATTTCATACTCAGTAGCATTGTGGGACTAATTGCACCTCGTAGAGGTCACTGCTACATCTACTGCTTATCGCCGTCGAGAAAGTGTTCGACAGGTTCGATAGCATCTCGCTCTTGGATTGACCTTGTAAAGAAGAGGGATCACAGGAAAGCCCATAGCTTTTATCGCTGGAAACCAACCAAGTAACCTTAAGGAGCTGATGATGTTAATCTACTTTCGGATGATGGCCCATCATCAAATGGCCGGCAGGCTAGAAGCTCTGATCACTTCTAATACTAGCTATAAACCCACCATGACCGGACAGAAAGTCGAGTAAGTGGACAAGCCAGTAAGAAAGTCCTGCCAAAATGGGGAAGGCAAAAGTCGTGCTTGAAATGCAGGCCAAAGGAGCAATATCATAACCTTAAATACCAAACTGCGATTGTTCCGCTTGACCCCAGAATAAGTAGTTACTACTATATAAGTACAATACTTGAAGAGTACAGGAGTAAGCTTCTTCCTCGATGTCTCAGAATCTCTAACAAGCAACTCAAACACCAGATCCTGAATCTATAGGTATTCTTAAACAAAGGAAAAGTTCGCAGTGAATTGGGCACATTCTAGGACGCAACCAAAGCTGCAAAATCATTTGCGAAATACGCCATACCTTGGCATCCATTCCCAGGCAGAACAGAGCAAGACACTTTAGGAAGAATCAAGCTTTTGAAGAATGTGTTGGTGGTAATCAAACGCATTGAAGGAATCTAAACAAGATTAGACGCAAGTGTTGTTGACGTTCTTATGTCCATCGAGTGAAAGACCAAAATCAAAACTATGCGATACACATCTTCGATTTTGTTGCAAATTAATAGGACTTCGTTGGACATAAAGAAAAGACTTGCTCATTCATTTTTCATCACGACTTGGTAGGCTTTGTCCTACAGTTTGTGTTCAGCTTCCTTGCCAAGATCAATTATACATTTCTCCTTGCTAAAGACGTTCTTCAAGTTTCAGCCTTTGTTACAGTTCTTGATGATTGCCTTATGCCCTGTGTGTTTGTTCCATTGTAGAATCTTTGTCATAGTTTTTATGGTGATGATCTCAGCAGAAGTCGGAATGCTGAAAGGACTTGCGCCTTGAGTCCTATGTTCAGCAAGTTACTGCCTTTACAGAGCATGTCGTCGGCTTGTAGAAATTTTGTACATTATGTTCTCCTAAGCTACTTCCTCGGGCCATCATGTTGGTAATTGGTCTAACTACATCTATACACATCACATGAGTAGCATCTCTTGACACATGTGCAGGCAGCGGTAGACCCTTACATACCTACTAAGATTCATATGGCTGCCTGCAGGCAAATAGACGAGTCAGGAACTGAGATCCCTGTAACTTGAGGATCTTTGCCAGTCGGTACCCAGTGCATCCTATTGGTAGATAGCGTAAGGCGCCTTGGTCTTCAAAACTGCGACTATTGCAAAAGAAGGATGGGAAAGAATTTGAGTCTGTCCGACACCTGCTATGTCTTGCCCTGAAAGTTAGAATGTGCCTTAGTGCGTTCTGAAAACATACTATGCTCATGGCCTCGGATTTTTAAGAAAATATCAACTTAATCGCACGTGTTCCCCTCGAAAGCTAGGCAAATGGATTAATGTAAAGAAGGCTTTGCCTTTCTGCTAATGCTAAATGGAACAGTTGCGACTAGGTGCTTCACTCAAATTGTCGAGGAGAAAAAAACTACAGGAGGCACCTATCGATCGTTATAGTATAGCAACCAATCCAAGTTGTAGGTATCACGAAACGAAATTCAATTTGTTTTTCCGATTTTTTTTTTCGAAATATTCCATCATACCTAATCTTCAGTGCACACACCTGAGAAGTCCAGAAAAAAACAAAAAAAAAGCAGTCGGAACTTGAGTCACCCTCTCGTAAGATATAACAAAAGGAAAAGGAAGAAAAAAACAAGGACACAATCTGAATACGTACAAAAATTTAAGAGGGGAAATATGTACTCTCCACTTCCGAAATGTCGTCGGCGGCGGCTCGTTCATGCGTTCAGAAGAGAAACAACAGGACAGGCAGGACAAAAAAGTAACTTGTTTTAATAGCCATGTCATCTCCACATCCAGTCCGTGGAGGATATCCCACACAGCACACAAAAACAAAAACTACTACCAACTTATCCGTACACCCCAAGTGCCGGAAGGGAAGTTGGTTTCGTGAAATCGGAGACGCTTGCCCGGTTTTATCTTCGAAATTTTTTGTAGAGCTTCTCCCGTAATCGATCGATATTTCGATTTTCACTGTTTGGTCAGAAGAAGAAGAATGTTTCACCCTCGTTGGCATCGTCGCCAACGCCAGCTCAACTCATCAGCAGGAGTTTTTCGGAAATTAAACACAAGACCAAGTCACCTCACCATCAGGATGGCTGACTGTGCATGTAATTTTATCCGTTGCAATGATCCTTGTCACTCCTGCTTTTTCTTTTTGGTTCGACTTTTTTTTTCGTTTGAATTTTTTTTTTTTTATTATTCCTGTGTGTGCAGTGTACCCCGCAGTGTACGACAGGTGCGCCAAGGATCTAGAGAGGATAGATCTGAAGGGTTGTTTTTTTCTTCATCTTTTTGTTCCTTTATGAGCACTGAACTGTGGTGTAGTTCAACGAATGGACCAAGTAAGTGGAGTTCTACACTACGGAGAAGGAGGGAACCAGAAAAAAAAAATTGTCTGGATAAAAATTTTTTTTTTTTTTGTGATAATTTCAGTTTCGTCCTTCCTTTATCACTCTCAATAGGGCAAAGAGATCGAGATCGAGAGACTCATTGTGCTTGGGGTTTTTGTCTTAAGCCGGTGATCAGAATGATGATTTGGTGGGTGCAAGGAACCCTTATGCCGTAAGGAGAATGACTTGTGTACAGCCTTCACGTCTGGCGGACGATGAACTCTTACAACAGGGCAGACGGCCAGCTGATGGCGTTGACATCTCATTTTTTCATCACACAGCAGTTGGAAACTGGACAGAGATGATGTTTCTTTTTTATTCACAGACTCCTCTTCAGAAAGTAAAGGGCAGTAGGTATCATTTTTGTTTTTTTTTTTATTGAGATCAATGGGGGGAATGAAAGTTGACAGGAAACTAAGTGTCTGGGTAGTTCTTAGAAAGGCATTACTATTTTCTGGTGTCATGTTACCAAAGGAATAGAAATGAATTCGAATGTCCTGTATGTCATGAGAGCTATCGTCCGGTTCTACACATCGTTACACATACGAGAAGTCAGACATCAAGATTGATTAGTATCAATGCCAAGAAGCAGGAGAGGTTTTCCACATATCCGACATCTGGTACATTCAAATAGTTGCCACATCCCACTTGGAGATATTCTGAATAGCTATCAAGGCATCTGAGCAATGTCAAACGACTGCAAAGTCAAAACTGTTTGCAAGTTTTGTAGGTCACGAATATATTCCAGTCTGTGCCATCTATACATAGGCTCCTGCAAAAAAAAAACCCTCAATAAGCTTGGAAGTTAGCTATAAGCCCCATCTTCAAAGAAGGTTATTCTATGTCTTGTAAGAACTATCGATGCATATTCCTGTTATGATCCCATCCAACGTATTGGGTGAACGTCCAAAACCCTTCTGCGGCACACTAATCGGCACGTACCAGTGTAGCTTCTGTAGACCAAATTTTTACACTCAGACAAATCCTGGAAAAGACCAACGAAAATAACCACCTTTAAAGCCACCTATGACAGCATTAACGGTCTCGAGCCCTACAAGGCGATAGCCTAATTCGGGCTACCGTCAAAACTTGTCCAGATGTGTCGCGCAACACTCGATGATCTGTGCAATCTTGTTTCCAGCCTTGTTCCTTCCGAACTTCTCCAAACATGCACCGGATGACGGCAAGGAGATTCACTGTCATGTCACTTCGTCAATATCATGTTGGAGCAGATAGTGCACAAGTCAGGTGTCAACACGGAGGGCACTATTTTTTATAAGTCTGTCCAACGATATTGACATCATCGGAAGATCCCGGTAAGCCGTCATAAGGACGTTTACGGCTATTGAAAAGCAGACGAAACGCGTTAGTTGGCCCAAAACAAAGCACATTACTGGGCATAATTTCGAAGTAATTAAGGAGTTCACCTACCTCGGAACAAATATATATAAATCCTACATATGATATCTTTGCAGAGATCCGATGAAGAATAACCGTAGGCAAAACAACTGGGTTCAGAACTCCCAACTGGACAGACCAAATTTAAGCTCATCTTACCAGTCTTGCTGTATGGAGCAGAGTGCTGAGTCATAAGTAGGAAAGCTGAGCAAATAATGGACACTTTCGAACAATGAGGGCGAATGGAGGAGAAGATACGAACCACGAACTCTATGGACTGTGTCAGGATGTGGATGTACTGCTAGCGAATGGACAACAATGCTCCAGGTAACTCACAGCCCCCAGATTCGAGCCTCCAGTACAAGCACCAAGATGTCGTGGATGGCAGTAAAATTGGTCTTCATAACTCGAAGCATGGTGTCGGGACCGCAGAGGATGGAAGGCACCCATGTCTTAGGCTATTGAAATAATTAAGTAAACTTAGGAGTACCGGGAAAAAAAGACAAGGCATTTGACAGTGTGAAGCAACTAAGGAGATAGTTACCAAGCTTTCCTTATGTCCTGTATTCTCTTGTGGGACCTAAGGCCTCAAAAGTAGAAGCTCGAAAAGTAGAATTTTGAACAGGAAATCTCATAAGCCTTATATTGTTGTTGAAAAGCTAAACCGCGTCGTCGTATCTTCGAAAACCGAAGCAAGACTTGTACTACTTTCGAAGCATCAGGAGCAATGCTTGATATTACACCGCTGGAAGTGCAAAAGGAATCCATAGATGCAGAAACAAATTAGGAGAGTGAAACCCATGTTTAAGCGAGACAATGGAACCCGCTTACCCAGGATGGCAGAATACACGGCGGTCCCAGGAGTACCTGGCGCAGAACAGTGGAGGAGGAAGCACGGCAACTGGAAAGAGTTGGGGAAAGCTAAGGCACATTTCCAGAAATCGCACACGATGGCTTGTAGGCGTTGTAGAGGCCCTAGGACCCACAAGGGGATACAGGACATAAGTAAGTACATTAGGACATCAACAGCAACATCAACTTGAATGTTCGTCCGAAATCCCCTGTTGAAGTTAAAGTTGCTGTGCTCAATATGTTCTGCTCCATTGAGAAGCAGGGTTCTAAAATTGTTCCTGCCTTTGTCATGCGTTTTAGTTGTCCAAAATGCAGTTTCATAACAATCACATGATCGGTCTGAAGAGTCTAAACACACCTTTTATTGAGGTTTATCGCAAGCTCTAATTCTTGATCCGCGAACATCGTATTCCATCTTAACCCTTGCCAATCAGTGTGTTCCTTGTCAATTGAACTACTATTCTTCTTTTTTTCTTTCGAAATCTGCCAACACTTCGGGTGTAAGATTCATCTAATAATCAACGTATCTAAGGACAAAAATTCAACGACCATTTAATCATCTTCACCTTCAACAGCTAGCTTATCTTTTATTTCTTAATCTCTCTCTAGGTAGAAGATCTTCTCTTCAGATACATTGTACACAGCGTCCCCACTTACACTACAATTGAAGTGTTTCACTACACTTTTTCAACTTTTGAACATTTTCACTACGCCACTACGAAAAATTCCAAAACACTACGATTTGAGAAAAAAAAATGGTATTAAAAACATTAAATAATTCTAGTACAATGTTTTAACGAGAGATGTTTTTCGACTACTAACAACATAAAGACTAAATTAAGAAACAAATTATATATAAAAACAGTAAATAACCTACTTTTTCTAAAGGTTTACTTTTGGAAAATAAAAGTACGTTTGACCCACCATCAAAATTAAGATCTTTTGTAAACCAATACCGATTTATTGATGGCAAATTCGTTAAAAAATATGTCAGAATTGATTATCACTTCAATTTACCTTGAAACACTACGATTTTTGGAGCTATTCACTACAATTTGGAAACAATTAAGTGGGGACACTGATTGTACATAGAAATCAATTCCCAAAATTAAAAAACAAAATAAGTATCTCTCTAGCAAATAATCTGTAAATTTTTTGGTAGGAAAGCTGCACTTGCCAAAGCTTCGGATGAAATCCAGCGATAACGATACATTTTTTTTATGAGTAGGTATCTGTGTGCACAATGGACAACTCAAATAGGTATTCTAACGTTCGTTACTTCGTGTTTTTTTTCTTTTGGCCCATCTGTCTGTGAGTTTACCTTCGTATATTGATTTTCAGCCGCGTGGATACAATCATCGCTATCATGTTGAGCAAACGTACGACGACACAGTTTTTTTGTTTTTTTTTACCGACAAATTTATTACCTACCTGGTGATGAGGAGGTGAATGCGCATGTGACTCCAAATCTATCGGCAATAAGAGATTTCGTTATCATTGCTTCATATTTGCCGCTCTGCGTCTCAGCGTCGACCATTGCATTGTAGCTTTTGGAACAGAAATAGTATCTATAACACCTTTGTATACCTACATACATATGTGTGTAGCTGTAGATACATTCCAAGTGGTGTCGTCTTGTCGTTCATCATATTTCTTCGGCGGGCCAGCGTCATTGTATACATGAAGAGCATGTGGAATGATTAGCTTCCAATTGGACTTTGATTATTTTTTTTTTCATTTTGTATTTTTGACGAAAAAAAGCAAAAAAAAAAAATCTGTAAATAGTCATGTAGCCGCTAGGCGGCCTTTATGTGTCGAAGACTTCATTTTGACCGACATTTTTGTTGGATGGTGTGTGGTGATGGAACTGTTGTCGTTCGATTGAATTTGGTTTCTCCATCTGCGTCTGCGACTGGTTTTTCTTGGTGGCGGTGGCGGTGATGACAACAACAACACTGCCTGAGAGGTAGAGACGTTTGAGCCTACCGCGAGGCATCTTTATGGGCTCCTAATTCAGGTCACGATCTTACCGTGCTGTCGTTATGCTACTGATACGCAAAATATTTGTTTGTTTGTTGTTGTTTGTTTGCCTCATATCATCCTTCAATGATGACACTTGCGATTTTAGTACTGGAATTTATAGTTGTTGTCTATAAGATTCAAGGGAGGCAGCTATGACTAGGCTAACTTCATATACCTACCTACCTACTGATGCGATGCAAGAAATGATGGAATTCAATCACGTTAATTCGATGGAATCTATTTTGAGTAAAGCTGATGACTATCTGTGTCGTCTGTTGTAGGAGCTCTTAAGACACAGTTGAAGAAAAAGTGTGGGAATGCATATGAACGACGGAGAACTTGTATGTCTTATGAAGCTGGAAGCAATCAATGATAGTAATGATCACAGAAATAGTATTCTAAAGGTTCAGCTTATCGTTGCCATCAAGGAAATTAAGCTTTTCTTAGAAACGCATATTGGAATATTGTGCTTGTGAATGGTATCGATGGCTGAGGAGTTCAAGTTTGGCAGAAAGTTAATTATCGCAGTGACAAGATCATGGCGGACGTTTTCTGGGATTCAAAGGATATACCTACCTATTACTGACAACAACGGCTTCCACGGTATGAGATTCAGCTCAAGAAATGAAAGTTTTGAACAAAGTACCTATTAACTGGTAACATACACCCAGGTGGCAAGAAATATCCAAATTCTAACCCCATCTCCAGTAAGGATGAGAACATTCCCTCGATGAATTCACTAAAACTAAAACAAGACGGCAGGACTTGGTGGCATATAAGCTTCTTCTTCTTCTTCTTCTTCTACTGCTTTCACTTTTCAGGAGCGCCTTTGAGGCTGGAAGCCTTATTCAGTTCAAAAATTGCAGATGCTAATAACTAAGGTTTTATGTTTATGTTTTATTTGATGTTCCTTGCGCAGGAGGAGGCATTCCTCGTTGCTTGTAAAGCAAAGCATCCTGACCATAATTTGGGCAAAACATACGCCAAATTCCCGAAATTTTTTTACCAGTGAATGTGGGATTTCGAGAACTGAAATGTGATCGCGAATGTCGATCTGGTATTACTTGGCCCAACAATCAAACGTCTAATGGAGACAGCGTAATAGAGATTTTAACGCCAAGGTAAGGTAGGTAGCTACAATAATAAGCGTGGAAACCGGAATGACAACGGTGAGCTTCTTTTTGATTTCTGCAATACCGATCACCTGTACACTGTTTAAGCATAACCCCTTCCACAAGATCAGTTGGGTCTCAAATGACAAGCAGCGAACATCCAATCAGATTGATCACATTTCCGTAAGCCGCCGCTTTTGATATTATCATCTAGACATCCGAATTCAAGAAGTCATATGTATATGCCCTTCCTGAGGCCAGCACACCGCTTAGCACACTGCACAGGGACATAGACAGTGAGTCGTACGAGGAGGCTAATAAAGGATGGTGTCGATCCTTCATCCTTCAACACAGCAAACGCTTAAACTTGGTTAATAATTGGTGAATGCCGACACGCTCAGGGATCCCCAAACACCCCAACAATTCAGCGTGCACCTTTCCTTGGAGGCAGAAGCAATCAGCAGAACAACGCAGGATATCGTGGATGACCACTGAAAAGCTGTAAAGAATCACCAATGGCGATAAAGTCGGAAAAAGTCAGACGTTGACTTCTAGCCAACAACGATAAGGCACGCGACCATCCTTTTGCAGATTTTTCGGCCATAATTCCAAAACAGACTACACTACGCCTTACCTTGACTTCAAAATACCATTTACCTCAGCTTACCCTAGCAGAGATGAGTTTGAAAGACAGCCGCATACCAAATGCCGAATCCATAGCTATTTACACTGATGGATCAAAAATGGACACCGGAATCCTATATAATCTATACGACTTCCAGACCACATCAGTGTTTTCCAAGCGGAGGTCCTGGCAGTGACAACAGCGGCCCGTGAGTCTGCCATGAGAACAATACCACCAGAAGGTATCACTTTCTTTATCGACAGCCAGGCAGCTATCAAAGTTGTAGCGAAGAGCTTAAACTTCTTGGAACACAGCACAAGGTTCTACTCTGCTGGGTCCTTAGGCACGAGGGCGTCCCGGGAAATGAAAAAGCAGATAAACTAGCAAGGAAAGCTTCATCGGACCCACTTGAACTGACCGACCTCTCCATAAGCACCCCGCCCTGCGCTCTCAGGCTTGAAGCAGAGAAACTGGCTATGAGAGAGGCGAACTTGAGATGCAAGTCCCTAGATCCTTGCAAAACTGCAAAACAACTATGGCCGACTTTTGACAAAGCAAGGACTGTCCATACTCGTAGGGATACTCACGGGTCACAACACTCTGCGGTAACATCTAAAGGAACTATGTCGGACTTAAGAAGAACTCTGCAGAGGATGCGGCGATGAGGAGGTTATAGAGGACAATACCCACTTCCTTTGCCAGTGCCCTGGACTCCAACATTCCAGGTATAAATTCCTCTGCAAGCAGGATCTAGGAGAACTCTCCAATGTCAATACCGACATGTTACTGAACTTCATCAGAACATCAGGATGGTTTGTATACACGGATAACGAGTAAGTACAACCATGGGAAGTTGTTACCGATATTTATGAGTTAAATGGACAAGGGGTACTTTTTCTAAGCCCCCCTATGGGTAACACAATGGGTCAGTGCTGACCTGAGTGCGGCGGAGGTATTTCGTTTCCTCGGCCAACCCACATACCTAACCTAACCTAAAGTCAGAAAAGCAACCGGCATTCGCCTAAAACTTGGAAACGGATCGATGGCTGAATAGCAATAAAAACTCGAATTGCAGCGACCTCAGCAGTAGAACTCCTCTACTAGAAGGTGAGAGGGAGACGAGTTAGAAGGCCGATATTCTGTGTAAAAGAAAGAAGTGCAGCGTTGTGCAAGACGTGACAAACGTCAGTACATCGACACACTGGTTTCAAGGACTAAAGAAGCAGCAAGTAGGTATGACAGTAGGACTGTCAGATGCTATCTGGTTGATGTTCTGCAGGGGAGACATTTCTAAATAAATTAGAAGCTATCAAGCTCACACACTTCCATACAACGAATATGAGTACCTATCTACCTATTTCGAAATGGTCTGCGCTTTTTAGTGGTTATTCGTGATGCAGATACCCACTCCATGCTGCAATGAGTTCAACTTTTGCCAAATCTTTTAGACGCCCTCTGACAGAACAGATAATGTGTTTACTGTCTTCTGTTAATGGATGAACTAAACAGTTCTCGAGCATTACACTAGAGTTTGTCAAAGGTGTCCAAAAATAGCTACCTATCCAAACAATATCTAAATCTGTTTGGTTATTTGCAATTTCCCTTTATTGCAGGTCAATGTAAAACCTATTTGAGGTGTCGTGCTTACAGACTGTCAAATTTAATAAAAAAAATAACACAATTTCTTTTCTTTTTTTTTTTCTACCACTTCGGGTCATTGAACACTAAAGTTAACATTAACAAAAGTACTCTGCCAAAGTAGGCAGGTAGGTATTTATACATAAGTATACATGCTGTCTGCAATCCAAGGCCGAGTAGCTACCTACCAACCAAGCCGACTGCGTCACATCACCACCACCCACCCACGAATAGACAAGCAAAGCAATTCGAAAAACATTAGTAAACAATTTGACGTAACACAAATATTTGTCTGTTTGTTACGAACATTGCCATTGGCAACCCTTACGCTTAAAAGATACCAAAAAACAAAACACCAGTGCCTTCGGAAAACATGTTTTTTTTTACATAAAAATCTCCTCAGAATCTAAATCTTCAATAAAACAGTTGACACCTAACGTGCGCGCGGTCGATGTAAATAATCCACCCATCAGTCGCCCTCTGAGTAGATTCTTCTTTCAAAAAAATATACACATCCATGCGCGCCATGTATCTGAAAAACCCATCTACATATAACCATTAACCACCCCTATTTTGAATCTCACAAACCACTGTACTCTGTCTTTCTTTTTCTTCTCTCTGTTTTTCTTTGATTTTTTGTTCTTCCATCACACACACGCACACATTCGGCTGCTGTTGGATGTCGCGCTCTATCTCAACTACTACATCTGCTCTCTTCTTAGGCATGTGTACATGCTATGTACCAACCGAAAGCAAGTATCTGCAGAGATTTCCTCTCCTCAACATCAAGTATCTCACCAATAACCAAACCGCAATTTATCAGTTTTTTGTTTGGCTGTTTGGCACTCTTCTATGTGTATGTAGGAGATACACATTCGCAGTCATATGTATTGCGCAGAGGAGAAACAAGTAAATGAATATTCGCTGAAGAGAGCGAAAAAAAGATATGAAAATGAACTGAGTATTCATTCTGGAGAGATGAATTCGCCGTGCGCTTATAAAATTCCACCACCCAAATGATGGTGGGCCTTGAGTTGATTTTTCTTAAATACTATTTTTTTTTTAGTAAAAAAATATCTAAGTTTGATGGAAAAATTATCTCACGAATGCAGCACGCTCTCATTTAGAGAGCCACCATGATATTCGGCGGAGAAACAAAGGCAACCAAACGAAAAATAAAAGCCAAAACCACTACCGCCACCAGCTAGCTAGATACGCGATACTGCGATACTTGCGGTTAGTAAGACGACTTTATCGTTGGGTTTTGCGCGCGCCTTCGCCTTTGTGATCTCCTCGCGCTCACTTGTGTGTATAATTTATTGGTTCTTCTCTGCTTTGAGTGTTGGGCTTGCTCTCCGCGGATTCTGCTCCTTTTGGCTTTTGGATACAATGTACGCGCGCGTCGTCGCTTTCGTTGTTGTGTGTGAGCAATGAGCATGAGCCCCATCAATCGCGAAAGAGGAAACACGCCGATGGAACATCGCGGGATTTGCCGTCACATCTATAAAGACTGTTGTAGGAGAAACATCCAACGAAAACGTTTTATCCGCTCGAATCGATTCTGCGAGTTTCAAAAAAAAAAAGATATTCATTTGTTGTTGTTGTTTTTTTTTTTCTGTGAATCTGTAGTGGAGTAGGTATCTTGGGCTTTTGTCGAATTGAAGTGTGTACCTATAGTACGGCGTCCACCTGGTGCGTGGGGTATCTGTACGCACACACATAGATACTCTTTCATACGAATACGAATGTAAGGGAGAAACAAAATAATCAATTTCACCTTAGTGCATCCATCTTCTGCAATATCGGTGTGTGACTTATGTTAAAGCGTTTGACTTTTTTTTTTTTTTTTAAAAGACCCATATCTGCTGATTTTTTTCATATTGGCTGCAATTCGGTTGATTGTGTATCTATGCATCCATGATAAATTATTTTGCTCCAATTTAAGTGGATTTTTACAATTTGTTTTTAAAGTGAATAATAGTTTGACACAACGAAACAAAATGACAGTTGGTGTTTCGTGTATTATACGTGAAAAGTTTGAAGGATAGATCAGATTTCAGTCCAAAAAATGGTGAGTAATCAACTTATTTGTATCATTAGGCGTATGAGTGATATTTTTCTTTTTGTAATAAAATTCAGTACACGTAAAAGATACTGTATCTATTTGAATGTATTATGGTCATAGCTTTACCTTGTTCTTCTAAAGGGAATTGGTCAAATGGATGAAATGGTCTAATGCTTATCGATTTGTTTCAAAAGAATGAAAGAGACAACAAAAAATAAACTACGAGCTGGGTATATGTATGATTTAAAACCATTCTTTATCTAAAAGACCTTCAAGTTTGACCATCAGTTTAAAATAAAAATTTGTATCTTTTCCTAACGCAAAGTGGGCTTGAAAAATCATTGGAATTTCTGCCTATCTATACCTCTCCCTTTATGTACGGATAAAAATGTGAAAAGGAAAACTTTGAAATACATAATAATTTGTTATAAATGTGGTGTATGGGAGAAAAATCTAAAACCAAGCAATGATTAGGCTTAAATTGTTGCATAAAACGTTGTTTTTGCGAATAGGTTATTCTAAATGAAGTTTAACCTAGTTGTTCTCTGTTTTCTTCGTAGATAATTAGATCAAAAGAAGACGTGGTTATTTAATGGTATTGCATTGACATTTATAACTTTTTTTTCCACAGGGGCCTTGTCGTATGAACGCTACTAAAATTTGTATTTTTTTTTAACTTTAGAGCGTTAGGTGGCTGCTATGGCGATAGAATTCTACTCATTTGTTCTTGTTTATAACTAAGTTTACCTTTGTAAATTAACTTTGTAACTTTGTGCGGCCATCCCTGTATGCCAATGATGCCAAGTTTAACTGATTTTGTAGCGAGAATTTTGTTTTTATTTATCGTAAGAATTTTGGAACTTGTAAAAAAACTGTCAGTCTGGAGAATTCAGCTCTCCACTTGGATGAGAAGCTTGGCCTTTGCCCTCTATGGGCTGCTAATGGCCGAATATTTGCCACCAGGGCTAGTTCCCACAATCAATACATGAAGTGTTTACACTCCAAGGGAGGAGACAGCAGCTTCTTCATAGAAAGCTTGTTTTTTTTCTCCTACCATTCGCTAACTTTCCAGTGACGTTTCTGTCCGAGGGTATTGGACCCTTATTTAGAAGAATGTGCTGCGGTTATTAAGGTAGGTACATTCACAGCCTTTAAGGTCCATTCACAGTTCAGCGAACTGCGAATACCAATAAATATTCACAAATTTTGAGATTTTATTCACAGCGATTCTCTAGCCGCAATAATCTGCGAATTTCAAATGTATTAACTAACAAAAAAGGGAAGATTAAACTCTCGCGAATGTTATGGTCGTGCGAATGTGGATTGTGTTTGCGTTCCACATCTGTGGACTGTGAATGGAATTTGAGTATTTGAGAGAAACATTCGCTCTTTTGCGAAAAAATCGGCGAATTGTTAGTTCTTTCATTTTATTTTTTTATATAAATCGTTAGATAAACTAAATCATCTTCTTTGCGAATAATAAAATTGTCAGCCTTAAAATGTGCTAAAAATGATTTCATTTGCTAAGCTGTGAATGTACCTTTATAGCAGAGATCACAATTATAAAATATGCAAGCCCATTGTGACACCACATAGATCCATGTAGCTTCCAGTGTTGCCACAATGGTACCAAAGTATCAAAAGTGATACTATTAATGTTTATTTCGACGTGATACTTAGTTTTCTTTAAAATAGCTAAGCTGATACTTTTTAACTCTGACAACAAAACAGTATAATAACCCAGCCAATGTCCTTATACTCTGAATTGTGAGTTATTGTTCTGTCAGTTTTTAATGTTCAATGGCACTTTTACTCATAATTCCTATTATGATACCTCTTGGTACTTTTTCTCTGCGGGGATAAATGCTTGCAGCAACACTGGTAGCTTCTGCAGAAGTCGTTCGCGCGGAAGCATTAAATCTGATGGCGTGTCTTCCAATGATACTATCAATTGCTGTATTGACAAGCGATGTTTTTGTCTGATTAAATGCTTGGAATTATTGCTCGACTGATAGACGATCTCCCTTTTGCTCAGTTTGGTGATGCCAAATCTGTTTTGTGATGAGTGCAATCTGACCACTTGCCATTAGTGATGCTTACTTCTTTTGACTAATATTTAACATACAGTGATAAAAATGGTGTGAGTCCCCTTTTCCGGTAGAATCGACAGAATTGTACCATGTCTGGTGAGTCCACGGTATGTCCCTGTACCCCGACACTCGAATTCATTAAATTTTTGATTCTTCTAAAAGGAAAGCGGAAATTAAGATCACTTAAGATATAGATTCTAGGAACTTAAGCGTAGCTTGATAGTAGCCGGCGAGCTACTCTTCTTCTCTTCTCCGGATCTTTTAGTTGAAGTCTCTGGAGAAGACATATTCTATTCTATATCATTTATTTTTGAGTCAAGTCAGTTCTAGTTTCAACCGCAGTTGTGGAAGACAAGCTTAAGAGCTAAAAAAAATAATTTTCGGTTAAGAAATTGGCCATAAACTGGCTAAACGTTACACCGTGTCTCTACAAGCAATAGTCCATAGAGTCCATAGAATGTCATTTTTGATAGAAAAAGTAATATACTATAGAATTTAGGATGGGTTGTGTTCTAACAATGTCTTTAGCGTGTGTTCTAACAATGTCTTTCTTTGTCATGACAATTGCAGAATTTTTAAAATTCCATAAGGCACTCAAATGCCTGATAATCACTGATAAATTTACTTACTTCAAACAGTCGTCAGTCAGTCAGCCGTTGATGATAACAGCCCCCAGAAGGCAGAAACGCCTTGACATAGCTACTTCGATGTTTGTCTTCCTGCCGGATGTGGAAGTTTATATTTTAGTTTAGTTTTATAAAAAACTTTAATGTTGCCTTTGCTGTGCTAACTACAAAACATTAAAATTGCGCTAAAAGTGCTACCAAATCACCTCTTAGCCTCTGAATTTAGATTATATTTTTAGATTGTCAAAATATGATGCTATCTCCACCCCAATTGCCGATAAATTGCGTAATTCCCACAATTTATTCTGCAAAGCATCTCATAGTTCAACTGCCCCCAAAAATACTAGTTAAATTAATTTAATTCATCCGTCATGTTCGTATCGCATAAATAAGAACAAAAACTTACTTCCTACTTGACCATGTGCTTCTTGTTTATCAATTTCTAAGCAAATAAAACTAGATTAAGAGTACCTGAGAATCAAATTGAGTTTTCTTGCAACAGCCTCTTTCATTTTGGTACGCCAAGCACGTTTTCTTATTTTACTCAATGGGTAATCCGGATCCGGGCTCACTATCGTTAAACTTAATATTTCGCCAATTTGCTCAGTGAATCATCTAAACGCGTAAAACCACAGAAAAAGCCTTGGCATAAAATCCAAATTAGATGCTAATTATGTGAACGAGCATCTTTCCGGACTCTACTGTCCCCAAATTGACTCCCTCTGTGTATAGAACAAAATTTTCAATTGAAAATTATCGATGCCATCATTTCGAAATGCACAATTTTGCCGATGCAGATAAAATCGGGGAAAACATTGCAAAGTGCAAACAATGCAAGGATTAATGACCTTTCTTTGTACAATGGACGTAGCTGCACAAAACCAGACTCTGGAAGAAATAATATTTTGAATATTTAAGCGAAATTCTATGGGGACGTCAAATAACGATAAATATTTGCCCCTTTGATTGCATATTTTCGCAAATGTCATCAAAACTTATGAAACATTATTATTATGCTGTGGGGGTTTTTTGTATGGGTGTTGTATGTATCTAGATTTCATTCGCTTGCACTGTCGTCATCAGAAATATTTATTCGTATTGTATTCGAAAGTTGAACGGCATAAAACTATGTGAACGCACTGGCGGCACTTTTTTTTTTTAATGGTTTTGGGTCATGTGCTGGTGGTTGTATTTGAATAGTTAACATATTTTTTTTTTAATAGTTTGAAGTTGCATCTCTTGTTATCTAAATTCATTGATTTTATTTTTGTTGGGATAGAAGTTTCTTTTAGGATTTGAATGCTTTGTTTCGTGTCTCTTGTTTAAGAACTAACGGTGGCTATACGACGTTTGTTTTATCTGTGAGAGAATTTTTGACATCAAAGTATACATTTAGTACAATCAGTTCATGTAGTACCTAATTTAGGACTCCTTGTGTCCATTGTACTAGATGAAGTTTATAATCTTGTTTGTTAATACAATGCAGGGTTCTTCTCCCAAGAAAGTGGGTTGCATATTTCTGAATCATCAATGGTTCACCAGAGTTCTCTTTCTGTCAGACGCAGTTTCGATAGAAGAGATCTTGTTGTAGTCTTAATCTGGAAAAAAGTACTCACCTAAGATTTGCCATCCGATACGAGCAAAGGTAGGACAATTGCATGTTTCATTGAAAGCCAGGATAGAGAATCCGAGCCTTCCTATTAAGATTAAAGACCAGTGTCTTTGTGTATGCCGCAAAACAGCGTTTGCCAGATTATTGGGCTTTCCACCAGATTTAGGGGTTTTTTGATCGACGTGGAGAAATCTGAGCGAAGAGTTTTGCCCTTGTAGTGTACTTTTCTTACAGAAACCTCATATATTATACACAATCTGGGGGAAACATCATCACCGCAATATAACACTGCATTCGGCATCATTATGAGTCTCATTTGCTGTGACGTGATCCCTGTATGACTTATTACATCTGTAAATAGCTTTAAATAGCTAAGTCGATTAGCCTCTAAACCTGTACATTCGTCAAGTTATAGCCGAGACACCACTCAAAGTATTCGAAAAAGGCGACGAAAATTATCACGAAAGATAAATCGAAGTCCTTTGACGGAAGTCTTTTAGACTTTACATTAGTTTTTTTGAAATTTTTGATACCTTGTTGCCTTCGAAGCAACCAACTAGATTAGGATGAACTTTTGAGTATAGGGCCAACCACAATTAACATTGGGAAGCATAAGCTAATGTCATAACTGACCGAAATGCTTCCTTATGTTCTGTCATCTCCAACCACTGACCTTAATACTTTTGCCCGCATAGCCACCTGTCAACACAATCTACAATTTTTTTCTCTGTCGTTGTTGTTGTTAAGTTTTTATTTTTCGTCTAAAATATGGATAATTTAATAATCATTCGCAGTAATCAGCAAATATGAGAGAAATCATTGATGTCAACACAGAGGGGTTGGTAATTTCTACCAACTGTCAAATTTGCATATGCAATGAGCGGCTGAGAGCGCTCCCTCTAATGTTCGGTAATGTTTCCGAAAGTGCCCGAAAACTGAACCAATCGACGCTGGGCTTATTATCTGTTGGCTCATAAGATTGTGTGTATTCGTGGGTTTACATCTGCGTGCATATCCAGCCAAATGTTGATTATGTTTCTCACTTAAGCCTTTCCCATCAAGTCAAAATCATCTCGCGATTTCGTTTGGTAGGAACATAGTAGGGCTGTTCCTGTACTGACTTAAACTACGAAAATCTATGAAATTTTACGAAAAATACCGAAATTCTGTTCCCGTACGTCAAAGTTTCGTAGTTTTTCTTAGAGAAGAGAGAGAGCAGCTTTTTCATTCAATCCGTTTTCGCACTTTTTTGGGAAATTTGTCTTTCGCTGAGAGAATTTTACCCCCACTCTTAGAAATTTTGACAAGCTGCGAATTTTAGAGCATAAAGTACGGGTACAGACCCAGTAGGTCCGTTCGCGTACTTTTTACACTACCTAATATTCGTAGTTTATCAAACTTGGAAGAGTGGGGGTAAAGATCTCTCAGAAAGAGCTAAAATTAAGTAAAAGTAAACGAACAAGAAAAAGTGGAAAATACACATACAATTTGACAGCTTTGACAGTTTTCACAAACCAGCCCAAAGAAATTTCTTGCACTAAAATTCGTAGCATGGGGAAATTTCTTACTCTCTCGTGAGCGCTCTTTTCTGCAAAAAACTACGAAAATTCTCCGTACGCGAATAGCTTTTCGTAAAAATTCGTAAATTTTCGTAAAATTTCGCTGTTTTAGGAGGATAGGTACGCGAACGGACCTAATATACATCACTTCAAATTTCATTGAAACCTTTGAAGTCAAATGTGTATGAAAATCTGATTAGGATAAGATTTCCACAATCAAAAAATGTCGATTTCATTTTTAGCTCTAAGGTCTAAAAATAATTATGTCCATGACTTTAGTAATACTAAAAGTTTGCATTCTTTAACAACCCTGTTTTATATGGACCAAGTTCACCTACACTCACATTATATTAATCAAAACTGACTGAACTCAACCATTTGCAACGATCTCCTCACAATCAAGTGATTCACGATCTCCGAATTATCACCCCGAAAACCGTCACTTCAGATGCAAATTTCAATCAACTTTTTATACCGTAACTAATTATTTCATAAAAAAAAAAAAATATTACACCTCAGCCAGTAGCAAATATCAATTAGGCAATGATCACGAAACTAAGATAACTCCAGAGAACGTGACCAAGATTTCGATAGACAAACGCGCGTCTTTTTTTTTTTTTAACTTTTATTGCTCCACAGAGTGAGGAATTATTTTAAGACTGCACGTTTGGTAGTAAAAAAAAAATAGGTAATTCAATTTCTACTTCATAATTAAGTTATTTCAAATGCTCCAACTATGTATTATTTTATTATTTGTTTGGGGAATGGTTTGAACTTATCTCCCGCTTGGGTTCTGTTCGTTTGCATATGAAAGAAAAAAAAAAAAATACACACACGTATGTCAGGTCACCGCACGAATTCCACCCCTATCTGGAGTCGGTTATAGCATTCTTCTTTTGTTTGCGCTGCCACCGCGATGCCGATCATTAATCGCATGGTCACATGCTACAAAAATGAGAGCCAACAACAACCACTACAATCTTTCAGGGGCAAAACACCTGCCTTCATCTGCGTGCAGATGTAATTAGGTAATAAAATTTAAACACAGCATAAGACAACTCGAATAAAAAGTAAAAAAGAAAAACTATACCTACGAGTACTATGCGCAAGAGTTTTTTGTTGTGCGTTGATAGCGATGACGTATCATCTAGAGATTGTTTTCTTTTTTTTTTTTTTCTTTTTGTTCCCCATCAAAGTTCCAAATCAAAGTGAAGTCTTTGGATCTGGTAACAGGCGCAGGTCATTTGTGGATATGGCTAAATGAAAAAGAGATGAGTCGTGAGCTTACTAAAAGGATGAACCTTTCTATTGGCTTAAATCTCATAATCAATTCATAAGGGCTTAAGGCGTAGCTTTTCTCAATTAAATATATGTATAAGTTGTGTGCGGTATACTGTTTCGGAGGAATAGAAAGGATCTTCAGTATAAAGTCTTGAGTCTTTGTCAGACTCTCACAACGCATGATGTGGTACAAAGTAACACACATCGTGCCCTGCCATTGAGGCACCACTCATTTGTGGCTACTATGCCTATAAAAGCCTATCTTACTTTATTTCCAAATCCGGACAGTGTTCTATACGCCAAATTTATAACAAATTTGATAAATATCGCGACTAGTTCGTTTCGTTTAAAAATCTCGAGCAAGAATTTGTCGAGCGGTCAGCGACTGATATTTTGCATTGTCGGCTTGAATCACCTGTCGCATGTGGCGCTCGCGATTAGTCATCTGTGGAGCTTGTCGAATTACTATCTACGCAGGTTTTCGCCATGCGATCTCGCTGAAGACGGAAATCGACCCTTGTAATTCCCACAGGCCTTTGCGTCCTGTATATAATCCATTTGTTAAGAGCAGCTGCTCTTTTCATATTTCACTCCCAAACTGCGATTGCGATTCCCACTGGCAGTGATAGTGCCGATATACATCGCAATCACAGCAATGTGATTTTATTTGATGTGCTGCCAATCCATGCAGAAAGCACGAATTAGATCACTCTTTATCAAGTCAAAGGGATATCCTGTCCCTTTTATAGAGTCTTCTAAACTTGAATCTTTCTGAGTGCAATCACTTTATTTTTGGTATTAAGACTCAATCGCAAGCATAAAAAGTTCATCCTCATTGGCAGAAGCCTTTACAGAATCTGAAAATTTAACTAACGCCAATGCGATTGATCAATTTCAGGGATCAGCCTAATCCTTTCAATGGCATCTATCATTGGGTAATGCATGGAATACCTTAAGATTTATGTTTTATCACTTCTTTACCTGAAGACAATTCAAGTTGCTTAGTGCTCGTCGATTTGTCTGTCACTTGGTCAGTTAGTAATCTGAAAATGGGTTCTGGTATCTATACAAGTTGCAAGCCAAAAGAAGGTAGCAATAAGTGTGTTCACTTTGATTATATAAATATTCAAACAGCAAGGCCATGCCAGGATAGTTACTAGATTTTAAGGCGTCTAGTGTCCAAGCCTGATTGGTTCTAAACAAGAATGATATAGCTCTTGTACCACCAACGCAATGAGGGCGTACTGACTGAACGTATTTTTTATTTTATTTTAATGTTTATTAACCTGTCAGGGTGTTAAAGGAACGGAAAACCTTTGTCTGAAGACCAGCTTGACTATGATCGTCAACGTTCAGTTGCTGTGCAGATGACAGTCATCAAAAAGACCCGATTCAATTGCCTTACAAATCCAATAAAAGATCCGCACAGCCGTACATAAACCAACTGGTTCCATGTTCCGTTCCCTAAACCCCATTTTCGAATCACAAAAAAAAAAAAAAAAGAAGAACATCCACCTTAAGGTGAAGATAAGACGGAAACTAATTTCTTGCGTAAATTGACAGCAACTTGTCTTGCCACCGCAAAAGCCAAACGTTTGTCCACTCTGCAAAACATAATTAACTCCGGGCTTACATCATCACACCGAGACTTGATCCACTGAGAAATTTATCTCTATTTTCTCTCCCCAAGAAGATGTGAAATCGATATCTGGGCGTGTATCGAATTTCAGCACACATTTCCACCTCATCATATAGTTCTCGATTGTGTTCCGACAAGTTTCACACAATAAACTAAGCATCCTTCCTCTTCTTGGGAACGCAGTCGGTTGTTTAAACTGTGAGTCGAGTGTATCAATTCTTAAACAAATATCTAGATTTCTAATAAATTTTTATGAAAAGATACATTTCAAAAAAAGGATCATATTTGTCTGTTCTACAAACAGTAGAACATCGTTTTTATTATTTTTTTTCGTAAATGTGAGTGCATTTTTAATTTGAATTCAGACTGGAGGAAAACTACAAAGAGTGGACAACGGAACGGACCCTTAAATGCGTCTCCAATAAGCACGCATACAACCATAGGCAAAGATACAACAATGAAACCTGACAACCGACATGCATGACTTCCTTTAACTTCCTCTGGACTCTCTGGATGGGAGGGGGGGTCGAATAACATAATAACGACGACGCCGACGACTTGTCTGCATGCAGAGTGGATTCGCCTTTAGTCAATATCTCTGCTGCGGCCATAAAAACTTTGTATAAACCCAAATGGGAGAGAGATGTGAACTCAGCCAAATAAATTGAATTTATGTCTAAAAAAGAGATACTCTTCTCGTGTGTATAATTGTGAATGCATCTCATGATCCATTCGAAACCGAGATGAGAACTTATAATCAGCCATTTAAATGCTATAAGCGATATTATGCAATAGACTGAGACGAACAACTCTCAGATGAAATGATCTTAGAGACGCGCACAATGGATACATGATCTTCTCATTGAAAGTATCTACGACTAGTAGTAGTAGTTTTTGTTTGCTTGCTTTCTCTAATTTATTCGAAAAGATGCGGCGCATTCGTCTAGAATCATACGAGTAGTATGTAACCTATGTACATATGTCTGTCTGCACGCGCTTTGTCTGCCTTGTAGAGTTAATATTTGTATCTGCAGCCACACGGGTACTTTACAGGTGATTGTTATGTGCATCCGCTTGTACCTACAACATGTATGTATCTGTAGGGGGGCGCTTGAAAACCAGTATGTTTTAATTTAAAATGTGCACGGCTGGCCTGTGATGGTGGTGATGCCATCTTAGAAGAAGATCGCAGTGGAGAGATGCAGTTATTATCTTTTCCATTACATCAATGTTCACTGAACCGTTTACGACTTTGAACTGTTTCAAGGTCTGCCTTTTTTTTCGAATACAAACATATTTTAGGCTTATCGGTGTGAGTAAGATAATTCCGATCTGTGAAGATCGGTTGGTTTTTTTTTCGGAAATAAATTTTATTTTTTTTATTCAATCTGAGGATACCTACATAAATATACGAAATGAGACTGGTAACTGGACGAGCTTTGATCATTTTGGACACGAAATTTGTAGGAAAGTATATAACTCTGTTTTCTAGACGCTGAAACACATCAAATGAGGCTGAGACTAGCTAAAGAAGATCATATCGTTAAAGGCGTTTTGCTTGGAGATTGAGATAGGCAAAACACGTTTTACATCTCCCAAGAGTTCTAAAACTTTGATAACTTAGAAAAAAAAAGGATCAACATCAGGTTATACCTGTAGGTAGATCCGCATGATGATTAACTATAAAAGCCAGTTAATAAAGCAATTCAACAGTAAAGGCCCATAGATGCATGGGCTGGCTGTCGGAGGAAGATTTTCTGAGGCCATCTTTCTGGCTAGGCAAAGACTGAGACAATTCCACAGAAAGTGGTTTGAGACTTACTCAGTGTCTGTATTGCATCAATAGCTTATGCTTATGTGCATTCTTCTTTGGCGGGCTGCCAAAAACGTCATGTTGTCAACGTGATCCATCTGACGTCTGCTTTTCTTTAGAGTTCAAGTGCTATCCTAACTTTAGCAAGTTCTAAGCGAAGAATAGGGAATAGAGCTACGGACTATTGATGGTTCTGATCCCAGTCTATCGAATTCGTCTACTTTTTCAGTCATGGGTTACCTCTATGTCGCGATTTTTAGAAAGTAAGGTCAGGAAACTAAAATAATATTAGATAAGTTGTTCAAATGTCACAGAGGCTGTAAGCAGACAGATGTCTACTTCTTATTTCCTTCGTTGAAGGTGCCGCCGCCGATACTGGGGCAACATAGAAAAGGATAAAACTCTAGATAGCAGAATCCATGAATCCATTACGCTCAACGATGTTTGCCAGCATCCAAGAAAGTGCTGCCTACATCTGTGACTCCTTTTAACTAGAATACTCGACATGTACTTTGAATTTCAGCCTCTTGTCGAACATGTATCCCAGGTTTTTTTAATGCCTCCTTAAACCGGATTGTACATTCTGCTGGTTATTGGGACAGCTTTAGTTTTGTGGACAGCCAGTACCATCACCGCGATATCGTCAGCGAAATCGATCACCTCTTTGCGGTAGCATTAGGTAGCGTAAAACACCGTCCTAGAGAACATTCCACCAAGAATGATGTATTACTTAACGCCATCGTCCACCAGCTGCGACAGTAGGTATCAAAGTTGTAAGTTCTAATGCTCCCTTGCTGAAGACATTTACAGGATATTCTTAAGCAAGTATGGATGTTTTTCTCGCCTTAAACTTACTTTTTGAAATCGAACAGGTCTAGGAATAGTCTAATGACAAGAGAGGTAAACATTTTCCCAAATAATTCTTAGTAAATTTACCAACAGTGAAGACCACGCCTACTTTTTTGTCATAACATCACATAAACACAGCCATAATGGCAGCAAGTTAAAGTGATTACAAAGTATTTTTTTCTTAAGATCGGGTGTCTATTTTGTTTGCCATATTATCTTCGTCGATAGTTTGTCTATTAGTATGTATCTTATAGGGCCTTCTTAGACAATAAAATTCGAATGTTGGTACAAGACTAGGTACTTAACTAAATGGGCTCTGTCTATTTCTGCCATAAATGAATATAAGTTAGTCAACTTATGTAAATTTATTCAGAAAAAAATAACGAAACATTCCTCTCTAATAACACGTGTAATGATTCAACAAAGCCAACAAAATTGAAACTATTTATCCAATGAGTACCTATACCACACAGCATCTACATAATCGATTTGACTCTAACCCAACCAGCTAGAGTACCAATTTATCTATCTTCACTCATCTCTGTCTAGCAGTCCGTATCCGAACAAAGTTTTCCCCGTCGTCATTGCGCTGCGTTGTTGTTTATTTTTTCAAATTTTACGCCAGCAACAGACGGTGAGTTTTAAAACTTGATGGTCACCGCAAAAGTTGAATTTGATTAATTCCCCCCCACAATCTCTCTCCCTCTACTGTGCATAGGTACAGATACAACTGAACCTCTGTCCGGAGATAAAAAGATGGCCATAAAAATGAAACAATCAGACGAAAACACCAGACAGAACGCAAAACCAAAAGCAATGTTGAAAAAGCAAAGGAAAAAAAAATAAAAACTGAAATCCAATGATCACCAACTTGAATGGAAAATGGAGAAGCATCTACAAGATACGCAGAGCCAGAGTCAGAGTCAGAGTCGGATTTAGATATTCTGAATCACAACCATCATCTTTAACGGCGATAATTTTTAAAACCGCCGCGCCGCCGCAATCCCCCTTGTCGGTCGGTTGTTATGTACAGAACCGAGATTGGTCGCACACAGCATGCCTAAGTTTTGTGCTGCTGGAACTCGAACTACGTATTTAAATATGAGCACACAATTTATCTTTTTCTTCTCTGACTCTGCACAGATACATTTTGTATCTGCGCTGCGTATACATAACTATATCTCGTTTTCTTCTCCACTGATCATCATTCATCGTGTGGTGGATCGTGGATGGATGTACATAAGTATCTGTTTAATACGATCGTTTTTTTTTTTTTGTGCGATCGCGATGATGATGATGATGATGATGGTGATGGCGATGGCGACGAGAGCCACAGAGAGAGAGCAATGAAAACTTTGGAGATAGCTGCTGTGGGTCTGCTGTAGCTGTAGCTGCTGCTGCTGCTGCTGGGTTCGTTACGATTGGCTGGACACGATCAACACAAGTAGTGGCGGTGGAGTATACCTACCTACCTAACCACGGGTTAATCACAATGGTGATACGATTCTTTTCTTTATTTTTGTAGCCATTAATTCTATATATAAACTTATTTAGCATTTAGTCCTTTAGGAGGGTCAAGAGCAGAGAGTTCTTTGTTCAAAAAAAAGTTGTAGGTACCTACCTATGTACGTATGTCGTATGTACCTACTGCCATCCGTTGTCAGATCAGACCAGAGCAGAGTAAAGCAAAAAAATGAACAATCGATTTTTCGTTTCAAGGAATCACAACGAAAGTTTGAGATACTTATTTTTAGAACTGAAATCCAGTGAGTGATTCAGGAAAAACTCCCCCGTTCTATCTACATAGTTCGCTGGAGGTATGATTTAGGGGAACTAAAAGGTAAATACATCCTTGCCTCATGTGTGTAGATACATTGTTACTTCCATTTTTATCTGCCTTTTTTTTTGTGCTGCTGGCTTTTTATTTTTATTTTTTTGTTGAATTTGGAACGTGTTGTGGAGGAGTTTATCCCACCTGTGTGTTGTTGTATATGTACCTACGCAAAGCACACGAAATGGGGTTGAACTGTTCGCTTTTTTTTTTTTTTTTGGTGTAAATGCCGTCTGTAATTAGATACGATTGCATGGGGCGCACATCACATCCCACCATCAAGTGTTTGTCTGTGCAGTCTTTACACATATGTTTTTTCTAGATTCAAATAACGTAGAAAGTTTTGTAAAATTAATTGTGTATAGTGAAGGGCGTACAGACAAATATGTACAGATGTCCAACCCTTATTAGAGCTACCCACGCAATTGTGTGTGTCGTTTTGTATCTTATTTTGCCAGAGAATCCAATCAAATGATTTCTTCTCTGAAGAACAATGAACACGCGCTCTTTGTTTACTTTGCATAGTGTGTGCGTGACTTGCAAGAGTGGGTGATGGTTATTCTAGAACAGAACTTGAGAAACAGAAAAAACCAACTGAGAGGATTTGTGAGTAATGCTCTGTTCAGAATTTGTACCTTTCTAATGAAAATAAGTCATTCATTTCTCGACTGATTTTATGAAGAACTTTGCGTTATGGATTTTATATTACCTAAGTCGAAAGGCTTACTGCCTTTGTTTCTAGGGCCTCTACAATGCGTTTCTACGGCGTGTTCCTTGCGGACTGAAGATTCAATTGCATAACATGGTTCACTTTAGTCCTTGTACATTGAATCCAAAGTCTTTGTCTGATTGAGTGTATCAATTCCAAATCTCATCTCTCTTAAAGAGGTTTATTCACGGTTTAACCAGAAAATCCTTCAGATACTGCGTAGGTACTTGTTTTTCATCCTTTCTCCTGATAGTATGGATCACCTTCGAAGTATTGCACCTCTGTATTCAACTCAACATTGGACCGGAACAAAAGTATTACTTACTTACTTCAAGGGCTCCCGACCTTTGTAGAGTCCCTGCCTGAGACATTGTTGCCTTCCGTCCTCTGCAGTTCCGGGCACGCTGCTTCCAGTTGTGAAGACCAAGTTTTCTGGCATCCACGACAGCTTGGTCTTTGTTCGGGAGGTTCGGGCTTCTACTCCATCTCGAACCTGGGGGCTGGGATTCGAAAATCCTCTTAGCTGTAGGATTGTTGTCCATTCGAACTTTAGTATGCTGAGATTTAAGATAATTCATCAAATTTTGTATAGCATTCCAAACGCAGGCATTTCTCTGCCGACTCAGCTGGCTGTGTCCAGTTCGGCTTCGTTTATGGTTGAGACTATGCTTCTAAGGTATCGGAAATGCTGTACTCTCTCAACCGTTTGTCCAGCAGTACATATGCACATAACCACATGATCTGATGAGTAGGATTGAGGGCTGATCTTTTCGGTTTTTGTGGAGGTAATTTTCAGTGGCATGGCACCTGCTGCTCTCTCTAAGTTTAACTTTCATCTGAATGCCTATTATCTTGTAAAAAAGTCCATGAATGTCGTCATCGTACATAATCGCATTTGTAGGACTTGCACTATTTAGCACATCGCTATTCACCAATAAGAACAATACTGGCAAAAGAATGCAGTCTTGTGGAACCTCACTTTGAACTTCTTCGGACAGCCTTTTTCTGTGAAAAATTTGACAAGTCAACCCAATGAACGCAATTTGGTATTAATTTATCTAAAATACCGCTCCTCCGGAAGATGCAATAAAGAAATCCCCGATCAAACTCTTTTTTCAAAATCAATGCACAGCAGGTGAGGTGGCAATCACGACGAAGGAGAAACCAGAGCAGAAGCATGCTTGCTTGGATTCGCTTTAGTATAATTCTGTATTCTTTCATAGCTACAGCAGGCGACTTACAGATACAGTTTTCGGACAGCATCATATTTCGTTTTTAGAGACTTTAAAATTCATTCCCTGTTTCCAGTCATCCAGAACATTCTGTGCTTCAAGACAGTCCCATCTCATTTTTCTTTCGGACGTCTAGGTGACTACTGTAAGAATCATCGATCATAACTATAAATGGTTGGAGAAGGTCTTCTTTTGTTTCCTTAGACGAACTTAATGGTAATGTTTCGTACTCTATTCTAGAATCTGTCTTTTAAAATAATTCCTACCTATCGCCACACGGCTGCCTTCCTCAGTATTGCACAGTAGTTTTGTTCTTATGTTCAGGCCAAAACAAAAATCAGATGTTGTGAGCTGTAAAAGATAGAAGTCATAAGAAAGCTTTTGTATCCATGGCGAAACAGTTCACTGATAGCCCGCTTCTTGCGAACTGTCAAATTTTTTTCACATTCCAAACATGTGGGCCTCAATCCACTTTCGCCAGAGTTTAACCTCACAATTCGTTCAATATTTTGTGAACGACACCTACATAAGTTAAAAATGGGTAAATTCCTGTGACTTGAGAAGAAGGTGGGCTCCGTTGCACAGAGGTTTCTACGTTGGACCACTCTGCATATGTTTGAAGATTCAAATCTCTAAAAAACCCAACCAGTTTTATAAGAGTCTATCTCCCGAAATCGTCTGACAAACATCCCGAGTATTATGCATCATGAAAAAGCTTCTCGCAAACCCTCTCCCTTCGAATTGGCTCTCTATTGGTCAGTAATGGCCCATTGGTACATAAACATGTATTTACTTATTTTAGAGGAAAGATTGCCGCGAATTATACCTCAAAATTTGTCGTTCGCATTCGCAAATCGCTGAGTTGTGAATGGACCTTTACAGAGAACAAAATTCATACAGACTTTCACTGTATGGATACACTATCCAATAAACCAATCAGAAATCACCAAGTGATGGTGATTCTCAGATTCTACGTAGACAGTCATCCACATATGTATGCTTGAAACCTTTGATTAGGTAGGTACCTAGTTCATTTATCGATTTTGTGTAGCCTACATCCTATCTAAACTAAGCCTCATCTGCATAATTTCAAATGTTTCCCCTTCGATATACCATATCTCCCTCTCATCATATCATAAAAGAATAATAATAATAATTCTATTCTGTATCTATAAAAAGGTTTACAGATGATTACATAACCCACCATCCACCATCAACCAAAGGCCACCCTCACAAAACCTCTCTACCTCAAAACGCTAGTAAAAAAAAGTCTCTTTTTTTTCCATTTCGGATGCGTCATTCTGCAGATGGCTTTGTGTCTCAATATCATACAGCAGAAAAAAAAAAAAAACACAAACTCAACGTTCATGCAGGTGGAATAGTTCCCCCCTAATTGGATTTTCCACATCGATTCTAAGAAAAAATCTATGGCGTTTCTATTGGTACTAGATACGACCGCCGCCGACCAACCGACGACGTGTGTGTGTGTGTTTAGTTTTCTCTATATTTCCATAGGAGAATACAAAAAAAAAAAAAAAATAATCGATCGATAGACACACTCAGTCTCACCCACCATAGTATGGATTTTTTCTGTTCACCCTCCCACCCTAAGCTGGTGTAAGAGAGAGTTTTTATCTTCAGATACACAGATGGGGGGGTTGATTCGTCCTCGTCCTCGTCCTAGTCCTCCTCCACCAATGTCTATATGAGAAAGATACACAAAGATACACGCTCCTGCCGAAACATACATTTTAGACCAATCAACAAACGGCCCGCTACTGTTTGTTTCCTGCGAGATACTCCTCTGAAGCCCAATGAGAGATCGTTTCTATTCTCGAAAAAAGAAAAAAAAAATGTATCTACTCGTATCTCTCCCCATACTACACACAGCCGCCCATGTACTTGCTATCCTGCTGGGCAAAAAAAAAAAAAATAAAAGTGATTTTTGCGCATTTCCCAAAAGATTTTCTTACTCCATTCTGCATCCTTTTCACTCCCTCATTTTTTTCCAGATAGATTCACACAAAATACCCACAATAGAAGCCAGAAAAATTAATATATCCTCTCGTTCGCGCGCACTTCTCTCGTTGCAGGGTTGGTTTTGGCAGAAATTCAAGAAAATCACCCTCTAAATTTACATATTCTCTGAATATGTATCTATATACTTCTACAAAAGAGAAAAAAAAAAACCTCACAATTTGTCCTCCATCCATCTACAGAAAAACTCTGCATTGAAATGGTCTGTTTCTTTTTTTTTTTTGTGTTTTTATCTGTGTTTCCTATGCGATTGTGAGTTAGCATAAATATCTGTAGGACTTTATGGGAAAATGTAACTAGAACGGTGTGGATTTTTATTGCGAAAAAATAACGACCGCCAACGAACGACCAACGTCGACTCTATGGCGACGACAACGACGAGGACGACGAGGACGTGTTTCGCAGCGCACAGAGAGCCATCATAGCTCTTAGCTGGGAAAGCCCCAATTTTTCGTTTACCCTCGATTGGTCACCATGGAGATGGTGATAAAATAGATTTTACCCAGCGCAGCAGTATCTACACACTTTAGATACAGCTCTACTTACTACTACTGCTCGTGATGGTATTGGTGGTGGTGTTGGTGGTGTTGATGGTTGGTACATACTCTTCGTGTCCTCAAGCACATATAGCACTAGATAAATATTTAGTCACCCTACCTCCCACTCATCCATCCATTCAACCAAACCACCCATCACATTGTCATCCAACGACATCGTTGTAGATGAAGTACGTATCCACCCTTCGTTATGTCGAGGATTTGAATACCGAAATGGAGGACGACGCACATAGCCAAATGAAATAATAATACAAAAAAAAAATCTTTTGGAACGACCACGGAAAATACTATACAAGGACGTACTCTATCTATACCAAATGCGATGAAAAGATAGATCCAAAGGCTATTTGGCTGTCCCTTGGGGGAGGATTATGTTATGTGGTCGATTGGGGGGTTAATTGCAAGTGTTGTCATAGAATGAATATTAGATGACATTTTTACTTCCTTTCACAATGATGTGGTGTTAGTGCATTCATTCCCCTCTTGTTTAGTTTCATTATCTGTTAATTTAGATGAGAAAAACTTTTAATATCGATACCTGTCAGTCGCATGCGCAGCACTAAAGAACAGATAATTGTAATTAAATCATAGAACGTGTATCTTTTTTTTTCTGTTTCCCCGTGTTTTCTGAACCGACCCGCCCCACCTACAACTTGGTGTAGGAGAGAATTCTGCTGGTACCGACCATGGTTTAGATACAGAGAGAAAAGATGTTTCGAGTTGAGCACCTGTTCTAGTGCTCTCTAACCTATACATGGACTATGTATCTGTTCGTTTGTGTTGGTAACATCGTCGTCCCTGATGGTCGATAATATTTCTTTGTCGTTGTTTATTTTTTTTACCTTTATTTTGATGCTATTTCGCTACATTTCACCCTCAAAACTTTTGTGTAAACGTGAGTGGTTTTAACCCCTCGTTTCCTTTGGTGTTTTTTCTGCTGAAGTATACTCTATCTATAGTCCCTGGATGTAGCATGTAATTCCATTTTTTTTCTTCTCTTATATCACGGTCACCATAAGTAATTTCAATGCGGGGGTGATGTTAATGTTTGGCTGGTTGAAAGGCAAAAAAAAAAATAATAACAAACGTGAACATGATTAAGAAAATTGATTTTAAGGCAATTAACCGAAGGTAGTCATCTAAATGTATCTAGATACGAAATATGTACATATATATATGATGAAAAACATTTGCGCTATTTGTGGCGGATGTCACCAAAGGAAAAGAACAAAAAATGGATCTAATCTTGCGAGGGATTTATTGATAAAGTCAGTAAGTTATTATAACGAATCGGTTAGGTGAACTTTAGATTCAATTTATGAGTCAACCTATTGGATTTATGATTTGATATTTTTGTTGAAGATTCTGTGTGTAAGTACTTATCTAAATGTATAAGTCATGAATTCCCGAAATTGTGAAATTGAATGGCATTGTGCGTCATTAAAAGTACCGAAGGAGGGAATTCAAGATAAATGGGATTAGGGCTGTTATTAAAATAATTTGTTGGGTAATGTACTCCCCACCTAGTTTTGCTTAGATCACAATTACTTGCTCGGGATTTCCGTACTGGTTCTGAGCTTTTTAAATTGGCAACACTTATTCCAGAGACATCCAATTTGACAGCTGACACTTAAGTCCTGTATCCCCTTGTGGGTCCTACAACGCCTTCGCGCCATCGTGTGCGATTTCTGGAAATATGCCTCAGCTCCCCCCAACTCTTTCCCAGTTGCCGTGCTTCCTTCTCCACTGTTCTGCGCCACGTACTCCTAGGACCGCCGCGTATCCTACCATCCTGGGTAAGTGGGTTCCATTGCATCGCTTGGCTACCTATGGATCTGTCACCCTTTCCACTGCCACTTTCGTCGTCGTATGGTTGTGCCTAGTCTTCTGACTAAGTAATTCGTATAATCATGGATAATACTCTATTTGATTATACGTCATGCATAGCCAACCGAAGAGGGTCTTTCTGCTGTAGCTCGGATCGATTTGACGTTGTGCACAGCAGAAAGATTTTGCATTACAAACAAGCTTACAAGATCGAACTCATGCAAGAATTGAAGTCATTTATTTGATTCACTGCCTAGTAAGCTATTACTGGCGATAAGCTAACAAAAAATTGCTCCCTTAGATTGCAGTCTTAAAATTAACTAAAAGGGAGTATGGAACCCTCTCTTTGCTTACCCCAGCAGCAACAACATGTAAAAGGCCCAAACCTAGCTTCTCGCAAGTACAAGTGTTGTGTAGGACAAATGCGATTTGAGAATGGAGCTCTTTCTCATTCGAAATCCTTTCACCAAAAGCAGCAAGTATCATATAAAAGGCCAGACATAGCTTCTAGGGACTACGCGTTTTGTACGTATAATAAACTGACCTACAGTTTTCTGTCGCACCCACTGGACAAATGGGATTTGAGAAGGGTTCTTAAGCCGCTTGACTTTGATTCTCAAGTCGAGCAGTTCGACGCATTAAAGTCCACTTTTTTCGTATAACATTTCATAAGACATTGTAAGTGTAGAAAAAACTACCCAGCTTTACCCTATTCGAAGGTGAATAAGATCAACTTTGTACAGCAAAGAGTCACAAGACCTGGACAGTAACGGCAGACTATAACTTTTGAGTACCTTTGAGCTGAAATAACAACTACTCTTATCTCAAGACATCGGTTTAATTTCCTCTGATACGGCTACACTTGGCAGGAAATAATAAACTCGACGACAAGAAAAAAAAAATACAGCTTATCCTCTAAGCTCATATAAGTATCTCTTATCAGCTGATGATTTCTCTCCGCTTACTATTTTCTTCTAAATCAATTACTTTTCTCTTTCTTTTCCGTAACAAAATGTGGGGTTTTTATTCCTCTTATCAATTGGAACGTGCAAAAGCTTATCATCCAAATAAAATATCCTACTGCTCATGAGTTTTCTTATTTCAAAATTTTTGTAAAAAAAAAAAAAAAAGTAATAATCATAATACCTCATCGCATCACCACCACATTCATACTGACGCAGATGATTGATAAGTTAGTGTCGTCAAAAGAACTCTTTTTTTTTTTCAAAGTCCAGTGTATTTATTTGTTCACCCTGCCCATACTGTATGTGTGTATAGAGTAAAATTTTAGATAAATTTTTCATTCTTAGACATTTTTCTGTGAAATCACAAGAGCTCTACGACAAAAAACCGATAACGACATCCAGTCATCAATAACGATTTAACAATTTCTTTTGCGCATAAAGTAGGTACACATATGTTTGCCTTATTATTATTTTTAAGCCTCCCGGTATTTAGAGTGGTTTTGGAGTTGGCTTTTTAATTTTTGTACTTTTGCCCCATTTATGAGCGGAGGTACCTGTCTATATCTTTATATCTGTAGACTGTGGGATGTATTTGAATGAATTCATTCTTTGTGTGATCGGGTATGGGGTACTTAAATGGTAAATCTTGTTTTTTTGCTGGTATCTTATCAGTGTGGCTTTGTTTTCTGCGTTCTTTATTTCTTTTATTTTAGGGATTTTCTTTTAGATGAATTGGAAATACCCAGTCTTTAATTGATTAGGGAATTTTTGAAATTAGCTTCTCTCATTGCTAATTGGTGTGGTTTAATGACTTTATGCTTATGCATAAATCAAACTTTGTTCTTGTAGTATCGCTCAAGAAGACTTATCATTCATCTGACTTTGAGCTTGATAAAATATACATACATATGTATATGTTTTTTTCAAAAATTCCTATAAGATTATGAGGGAAACATATACCAATGCAAGAATTAGGATATTTTTATCTCGCTTATCACCTAACAATACCCCAAAATATACAATTCCCAACCTCAAAACTTTTCAGTTACTTATGAATCACCAACATGCATGATAATCGTGACTAATTTGACTAGTGTAGCAATTGAGTATGCACAAGAAAATACCCACTCAAAATTATGAGAATCAACAAGGAGGTAGTTTTGCTTGAACACTAAAACAGTGTAATACTTTGAAGTAGGTACACTTCTTGTCTGTAGATTTCAGTGGGTAAGCTTAACAAATTAAATAAAGTAAGTACATTTTTTTATCGACTACAATCGAGATATTACCTTAATCAAAAGGATATGTCAGGATTCATTCTTTTCTTTCTGTACGATGTCCTTAAGAAAGAAAGAAAACAAGGTTAGTTTGATTTAAATTCTAATTTTTCGATTTAATATTTCAACAGGGCTGCTTTTCTAATTCTCCTAAGACTCCGGCATTGATAAGAGAGGGAGGTTGTGTCCTCTTCTACATCTGCATCTTTCCAACATGTGTATAGCCTGTGGCGTTTCCCAGTATTCTGCTTAGATAGGCCGATAGTGCGAAGCAGCTATTATTCACTTGTTATTGGCATGAAACTGAAAGTGATCAGCTTACTTGTGCAATTCGTCGCCTAGTATTTTCCTAATGGTCGCTGTATGTTTTCGACATTCCACTGGAACATTTTGTGTATCGTTCCTTTTGCAGAGGCTCATTTAGAACCAACTAGGCTTCAACAGAAAATGTCTCAAGCAGTGGCTCTATTTCCTGTGCCAATGCACTTTCCTATGTTGGAGATCAGTTCATATGAATGTCCATTTTCCTATGGTGTTGCACGATTTTACTCTTAACCTATGTCATTCAAGACTGTGTGGCAGAGTCGATACTCGATTGTGATAAGTGGCATGTTCGCAATAATACAAACGATTGACTCAGGCGAAACTGAGCGATAACATTCATGAATGATAGTACATAGCGAGTAAAAAAAAAAACGCGTTCATCATTCACATCATTCATGAGTGATACCCGCTTTTTGCCAATCGATTCTAAGCGCCGAGTTCATAATTGTCATGAAGAATTTCGTATTCGTCGCTGGTGCTATACATAAATGTTGACTTGATAACGGTTCTTAGCATACTTCTGATTGACAACCTCGGCTCTGCCCGGGAGTCTTAGTCGACTAAAATTACTCATAGTTGGGCTCATCGAAGTTTCTTACCACTGCACTAAATAAAGGTTCTCTGGAGTAAAATCTAAGTTTGGCTTCTAATATTGGCTGTTTGACTATCTACTGTCTACCCCTCGAACACTATGAAACTTTCACCCGAAAAACAGAGGACTTATATAAAATAATCCAAATTAACAAACAGAGCAAGTGGGTCTATACCAATTCACAGAAAAAAGAAATATTTTCATACAAATGTATCGATCGAAATGTTTTATTTAAAGATAAAGATCTGTGACGTCTTATTGCCGTCTAACTATCTCCATTCAGATAGATCAGATTGTCACGCAACTATTGCGGGTTTATATAATTTCAAAATGCTAAGAATAATATCAATCTCGGGAAGTGACATCACTGATGACTACTTTATCGACTCGTAGATACAAATTGACGTAAGAAACATACGTAAACAACGCATCAATATCTTTGTTGTTCAAGTAATGTGATCTTTCAGCTTGGGGTGATAAATCAATACAGTAGTAATGTTTGTCATTTAAATTTTAAGAAAACGTACAGCTCGTTTGCATTATTTGTTTATACAAATGCACAATGATACCAAAATGTCAAGCCTTTCAAGGACTTACGACGGCATGCAACGGTAAGTATTCTTATCTCATATCAGACCTTCTATTTTAACTCTAACCTCAAAATACGATAGCTAATGCGAAATGAAATCAATTAATCTTGTGCAAACGTGATAGAATTGATGATGAAATTATTATTGGACTGATAAAATAGAAGCAAAAAAAGACTCTGACCGTCTATTTCATTTTTAAAATTACACGTCTAATCTGCAAAAAAAAAAACCTCATGTTCATTTATTAGTGAGACATTTTTTTTAGAGAGATTTCAGGTACGCTTACATAAGATAGGAAAACAATTTGAAGTAATCTATCTCTGTTTTCCGTGTATCTATAGGTGATTGATGCTTTTTTCTAAAGAACACAAACAAATAAAATATTGTAAAGATATAAAATTAATCTTTTTCGCTGCGGTTTTTTTCTTTCTTTCTCTTGGAAGCACGAAGATAGAGACGTTAGAACTAGAATAGATTTCGTACGTGTTATTTGTCAAGTGTTTAATGGTGTCCACACCAGAACAGCAATGTGATCGGGCAATGAGAGTGTCATAAATACAATATTGATGACCATTTGTACAACTACTCTCATGATGGGTACTTGAAATGGAAAAAAATAAAAAATATCTCTAACAATTGACATGTGCATCAGTTATTTGTTCTGAAATGAAATCAATAAATACACATGTTTGTTGGTATGTTCTCTTGATTAGAGGTAAAAATATAGAACATCGCATTGATTTCCTTGAGAATCTCAAGAGAGTACAATCTGCGTAGTTTTTTTTTTTCTAATCTTTTGACATAAATAAAGATACAAATTGTGATGGTGAATCACAAATAGATTAATAAATAGCTATTAAAGGTTTTAATTTTACTGCCCCGACTGTAGATAAGCTTTAAGGGGTAATCGCAATAAACAAAGTTGTCAAACTCTTGAAACAATGTTCAACTTTGTTTGACAATGATAAGTCACCGTTTTTCTTGAAGTCATTTTCAAATAGACGATATACATACTTTGGATATTGATTCCAAGGTGTGACATTGGGGGGCTTTACCAACACACCATTACCGCATTTCCGTAAATTTTTTATTGATCGCAAATAGGATGAGACTTTGTTTTACGAATTCATTGACTGTATCTACTGCAACGACATTCAGCTTAAGATCATTCGATGGAATGTATTTTGGAATGACATTTTTGATCATACTTTTGTTAAAATCACTAGAAAATTTGGTCTAATAAACATTGGAGGCATACATTTCTTGGACCGTGGTTCCTATTAAGCTACGTCTCAAAGGATCGTATATGTACATAACAGCGACAACATGTATATCGCGCTCTGTCAGCTGATAGTTTTGATCCAGCAAACAGTAATACAGAACAGCATGAGCAAGGGGACTAGAGAGAAAAAGAATACAGCAGAAAATGTCTAACTGTTGTGAGGTACGGTCACCATAAGCACCACAGGAGGATGTCCATTTTCATAAGTTGACAGATACCGGAATAACCTGTCAAAGATATGGCCTTCGATGTCTAGATAGGCAGCAAGTGTGGATTTCTTAAAGTGGAGGCTATGATGGCTAGGATGATGAGAATTGCATAGATTATCACATTTATTCACCATAATGTGCTCATGTTTGGAGCACTGGTCTGGTGGCCTGCCCTGGAGAAGACCTCCAACCGAATCATAATGGAAAAAACTCGCCTGCTCAGCAATAAGATTGAGAAGTTCCAAACAATGGAAACAACAACATACTGAACACGCCAGAATACTTCTGATGCACCACCGCTGACAATCTTCACAGACGGCTCCAAAACCGAAAAAGGAGTCGGTGCTGGCATCTTTTCAAAAGATCTGGACTGGATTCACCTCTCCTTCAGCCTTCCTAGCTACTGCAGCGTTTTCCAAGCCGAAGTCACTGCCATTCGTCAGGCAGCTGACTCGCTGGCGGTTAGTGCAGTATCATTATCGGATATTGTCATATACATCGACAGCCAAGCGGCCATCAAATCCCTCGGATTCAGCACAACGAGATCAAAGGCAGTGAATGACTGCCGCGTATCTCTGAACGAGATAGTTGGACAGTACAACCTCACCCTTTGCTGGGTACCGGGTCACTGTAATATACCAGTGAATTGCGAAGCTGACGAACCGGCCCGACGAGGCTCCTCAGGTCTAAACAACATAAACTTCACCGACATCGAGGCGCCAACGTCCTATGCTAAATACCTTGTCCATGCCGACGCGCTGAGAGAAGCCAACCATCGGTGGCACCAGCTCGGCCACTGTAACACTGCAAGGATGCTTTCTGAAACATAAGAGAAAAACCCTCTCCAAAATGCATGCGCAAGGCTAGGCATCCCATACAATGACTTCTGTAGAAGTTGTAGAGATGAAGAACGAGAAGAGACTATCAGTCACCTCCTATGCACGTGCCCCGCGCTTGCCAACATCAGAAAGGCCACACTAGGTGAATACCTGTTCAACGATCTAAGTGATCTAGCCTGTATGGCTAAGATAGGCTCCATCATAATAAGGAGTAAATGGTTCCCTGAGTAAAAGGGTGACCCACCCACCCTTACACATCGGCAGCACAATGGGCCAACAACTGGACTAAGTGGATCCTCATCGAGGGCCGATTCCAACCAACCATCACATTAATTTCTAATACGGAGATCCAAAAGGCTTTGTAAAACCTTAAGAAAGAAAGACGAAAGACTTAGCGGTCTGAAACTTAACAGGCCAACGCAAGATTTTCCATGTAATAAGATTGTTTAACTACCACATTATCCGTTTAGTGGTCTGCAATTAGGAAAGTGAGTCCTGACAATTCAAATAATTCTCATTAAAAGAAATTCCAAAGAAAATTAGAAGATCTACAACCTTGCAAGCAGAGTTTCACGCGATTAAACTGAACTATCCTGCAGTCTAACACTTCTCTCTTCGAGAAAGCAAACTCCTTAGGGAGCACTTCCTTGAACAACTTCAAATATTGTGGACTCAGGACAAGGTCACATTAAGTAGCCTGTCCTGGGGCAAATTCGTCTAGACTTCCTTTTTTTTTGTCCAGAAATTGACTCACACAAAAGTTCTTGTCTCAATCTAACCGACTTTATTTAAAACGTACGCTAAGTTCACTTGGCTCAACACCACCCAATCGATTCATACAAAAGATTCTAGATAATTCACAAATAAAACTCAATAAATTATATGAACTCTAAAAACAAAGCAAAAAAAAAAAACCTCACCCGCAAGATTGCGAATGATGATCGCAATGGCAATGACAAAACGTGTCATCCCTCTCAAAGGAGGCCGACAGAAAATAAAAAGACAAAACAATTTTTTTTTTTTTTGACGAAATATTTGCACAAATATCGATAAATATACGCGTTTTCTCCTCCAAATCTTCTTCCGTTGTTGGTGCGTCGAAAAACGCGTGCGGTATAAAAGATAATATGGCGCAAACACCCTTGGAAGAGTATCTCGTCGAACAAAATTATCAGTTCATCATCAGCGTCTACATGACAAACATCTCTTTATCTTTTTGTGTTTGCTGTGCATATTGTGTTTCAATCGGAGAAGACGATCCCTACAAATTGTTTCCTGTACTGATTTAAGTCTGACTTGACTGGTATAGACAGACGAAGGTGTAGTAAGTATCTGTATCTGTATCTCATAAGAGCAAATAGAGAATGTAGTTTTTTTTTTTTGGTGGTAGGTATCTTGTGTGTAACATCAATGAGCATCCATTGACGACATTTCCGTTTGTTTTTTTTTTAATTCTTCTTGAGGAAGATGACGCGACGACACATCATATCAACAGGTATCTCTCTATTCAAACAAAATATAGTTCGAAGTCGATACCTAATTTAGAAGAACCTCATCATCGTTTTGTATAATGTTCACCGAAGTAATCTTATCAAATTGTCAACGAGATTGAATGTACTTATTTGTTTTTCGCAGACTCTTCTTCTTTTTTTGTGTTTTGTTTTCTGCTGCTAGACAGGGTGTTCCATTGAGTGCGAATAGGCATCATTAGTTTGTCATTATTTGTCGTTGCATAGGATCGATTGTTAGGCGTTTGGATGCTGTCTTTGCTGCGGTTTGAATCTAAAATTAATAAGTTGCACCATCAAAAGATCATTATCCATTCCGGAGTGTTGATTACCATTTACAAATAAAAAAACTCTAGAAAAAGATAGCAAAGGACCTTTGAAATCAATGGCTACTTACGTGATATCTCTAGTTTTCTATAATTTTATTGAATTTGAACATTCGTCTTTGAATTATTTTTAACTCAGTAACCTAACCTTCTAAAAACTTATCAGTATCTACCATAAAATGATAAATCACCTATGAATCAGTCATCATGAGCTCTGAATCAGTGGTATTAATCTGTTGAGACCGACAAAGTGGCGGAATGCTTTGGCAAAACAAAAAAAGATTTAAGTAGTGATTTTCTCAAGACATCTGAGTATGGTTGTCAGTTAAGCCTTGCCTTTTCGAGGTTTAATAGGTCGAAAATTCACAATAGATATGTACATATAATATATCTAGATATTTCAAACACGAATAAGGAGCACACCTTTAAGAGTCTAGAGGCGATATCTTACAGCTCGGCATCTATCATCTTGTCCCATTCTAGGCCTGAAAGATACACTTTTTCTCGATAGTTTTCAGTCACAAATATCCAATACATACATATCTCAGCTACGACTTAATTAAATCCTTTAACCCCTCGGAGTCATAGCGCTTCAACAACGCCTAGGCGCAATTTTGCTAGGGCTTCTTCAAGGCGTTCAAGTTGTCTTCAACTCATAATTCAAGACAAGAGCTTGATTCCTCATCGACTGTTTTGAGTTACATTGTCCTTGAATGTCGGTCTTCTATGCATTACATTACGTATTTCGCAATTGCCACCTTCACGCCCTAAAGTAAGGGTTCCAACTGCTGCCAATTTCTTCTCCGTAGAGTACTATCTATAGGTTATTTGCCCACTCTGATAAAGTGGAGGCACGTTTCAGCCAAACAAATCTTCAATATTAGACTTTTTTTCATCTACAAAAGTACATTGCATTTCTTAGTGATATTCACCTAAAGGCACAACCAATTCTAAATTAGAGCCGAACAGTCTCAACTTGATTCTTTGATTCTCCAATTTTAGACGTGTTCGGGGCTTCATAGAATATATGTATGTAGATAGTCCCATTGTTACACCTGCTTGCTACTCTTCAAACCTTAAGCATTTGCCTCAGTTGACGTTTTTTAGGTCTCGAAACTACGTTGCACTCCTTTCATCATGCGATATTGGGCTTCAAGCTCGGTTTTCTTTATTGCTGGGGCCACTGCAATCCAAGTCTTGATCCGTCTGTGAATGTCTGCCGATAGCCATGTGCGGTTACTATTCGGCTTAGGTGCGCTCCCTAACTAGCCCTTGTAGCAAGATATTTTGCTGTTGATTGTTCCCACTTCTATCACAAATTGATCCATGAAGATTGCTAGTCCTAGAGCCTATCAGTATTACATAAGAGCTCTTGTTTGCTGTCGGCTCCACGTCTGTGACATCTAGGAGAGAGCCTATAAAGCAGTAGTTGATCGTGATGTGATTGATCAGTTTGGATTTTTGCTTCCTGGCAGTTAATATCCAACTGATCATGTGACAGGTGTTATGCTTAAACAGAACAGCGTTCACCCTTGGCTGTTGGTATTACACAAGTTCACAAATTGCTGGTTTACAAGACTGTAAACTTTCATCAAGTAGGTATTTAAGTATGTATATTTCATAGTGTGATCGGAATTTCAATGTCCCTCTTACTGTGGGGATTTTGGAATATAATAATTTTCTTCTTGCTTCTAAAGTTTGCACCAGTCATGCTGTAGATGTAGACCCCTGCGCTTGCAGCAGATCTATCAGAGTAGAGCATGACAGTGGTATTCCCCGGTACATAGCTTTTAACCCAAAATACCTATGTGGACATAGTATAGTATTTTATCTGCTCTCAGGGCGGGACATAAGAACTAACATCCCAAGGATCCTGAAACTAAACCACATCTAACAGAAAATACTGTGTTCCCATTTTAAAAAAGAAGCAAGTAACCAAATCGAATTCTAAAAATCCTACAACTTCTCCAACTACCGCTTTCAGCGCCAGAATACTTTGCATAAAATAGCCAAAACTTGCAATTAAAAATCCCATAAACCTACAAAAGTATTTGATTCCGAAATTTGTTTAACAATAAACAAAGTATAAAGTTAATTAATAATAATAGCTCCTAATAGGCTCAGACACACACCTTAAGTGCCCCGATCAACCTCTTGACTTAGATGCTAACACGTCAAATTGAAGCGCAAACGTGAGGCGATCATAGACACTATAAAATAAATGAAACAAATTAATGTGGGAACACTTTCGTGCTTTGTATCTGTTCCTTTGTTGTTGTTTACCTTTTTTCTTTGTCTTTAACTTTAACCGTCTATCTATGGGTCTTCTCTTCACTGAGGGATCTTAAAGAATTAACTTTTCTGTTACCACATTTGTGGCATTCTCATACCACTCATACTTCTGCAAAAACTGGGTGCACAAATTGTTTAGAATTTTTTTTTTTTTCAATTTACTCCACCATTGTTATGTCCATTCCAATTGGTATAAAGTACAGTGAGACCTAAACAAAACAGTGGCACGCCATGCAAATCGGAAGAAACAAAAAAAAAAACAATCGTTTTCACTTTCATTTCGCTGCATTTACTGTGCGCGCCTTGTTCCTTTGGTTGGTGGTAATTACCCCAAGGTCAATTTTAAGACGTTTACTCTGTTTGTTGTTGTTTTCGTTGGGAGTGTTTTATTTTATTTTTTTTTTTTTTTTATAAACTGAAATACTAGTCGTGTATCGTTGTGCATTCAGCGGATATCACGATAAGTGCCTAGCTAAGTCTAGGTATGAGTTAGCCAAACGCTTGAGAGATTTATGCGTGTTTAACTGCAATTATGAATTTTGATTTCGCAAAATGTATTGCCTATTACAGTGGCAATAACAGATGCAATACTGGTTATTGAACTTTTTATTGTTATTGTTTATAAAATAGTTGTGGTAGGTAGTCTCCTACAAAAATGAAAGTGGCTAAAATGGACCATAGGGAAGCGAAATTTTGAAATCAGAATGTCACTGCGACTAGAGTGCATTTTTGATGATTTCGCTTGACGTGATTGAATCATTCATGTGCATGGTATCTAATTCTACGACGTGGGCGCAGAAATTCTCAAATGAATTCTAAAGGAAGCGTCTATTCTCCAAACCATATTTGTCAGTTTGCGGCAGCGAATTTCTGTAGCGCGCACCAGCTATAAAAACCTAAGCTCTGTAAATGCCGCACCAATTATTGTCGATAGTACGTACATATTTCCATATGTAGGTGCCCTGGCTTGGTTGTTACCACTACTGCGCATGGAGTTCCAAGTTTGAATCCATAAAAAGAGAATCATCGTTTTTTCTACGGACTCAGCTCTCGCGAGCGTCTGACAAAAATCCAAGAGCTTAGGTACTGTCGTAAGAAAGGTTATTAAAAAAATAAATCTTCCCTTCGTATACCTACAGCCTACAACTGTAAGTCCCTTCTGTACGTGCATACGTGTACTAGAAATGCAAGAAAACATTCTATGACAATTGCTTGTGGAGATTACAAATAGTACTTACTTACTTACTTAAAGGGCTTCCGAGCCTTGTAGAGTCCCTGCCTGCGACATCTTTGCCTTCCATCCTCTGTTTTCCGCGACAGCTTGGTCTTTGTACCGGAGGTTCGGTCTTCTTCGCCGCCTCAAACCTGGGGGCTGGGATTCGAAGATCCTCTTGGCTGGAGCATTGTTGTCCACTTACTCGATGTAGCCGAGCCAATGTAGTCTGCGTATCTTGGCTTTTTGGACTACATCCATATCCTGGTACAGCTCATAGAGTTCGCGGTTGTATCTTCTCCTCCATTCGTCCTCCTCGCATAAGGGACCTAATATCCGACGAAGTATTTTTCGCTCGAACGTGCCCAATATTTGCTCAGCTTTCTTACTTATCGTCCAGCACTCGGCTCCATACAGCAGGACTGGTAAGATGAGCGTTCTGTAGAACATTAATTTGGTCCGTCGAGTTAGGAGTTACTACAAATAGTATTCTAAGAAATCTAGTTTCCTATGCACAAAGCTTAATTTAAACTAGTTTACTAAGCACGATCAATCAATTAGGTAGACTAAAAAAATGTATGAGGTTCGGCTTGGCTAAAAAATCCAATGCTGAGTGGGAACCTACATTGTATTACTTTGTAGTATTTTCAACTGCATGACGACATTGCTTCGCCTTAGACCACAATTGTGAAGATCTAGTTTCTCATAACTGAACGTGTTATGCGCAGTACACATTTCTACACAGACAGAATGCACTGAAAATTGTATACCCCACTCAAAATACAGAAGGCTTTGAGAAGCTTCCTCATGAGAGGAATACTCTCGGATAGTGGGTGCCGTAGCTCGTGCTTAAGACCAAGGTTCGAATACCAAAGAACACCGAAAAGTTTTTTGTCATGGCTTGTGTTGCCAGTGATGAAAATTAGAATCATCTTAGGAAATTACCATCAATCGTACTTAGTTTTTTGCAAAGGCACTCACTCTATCGTGGTTACTATGGCGTCGGATTTGCATTTGTAAAAAAACGCCGAGTCCGAAAATCGCCCTAAGTTGACAATCGCTGTGAGAAAATATTTCGCTTTCTTCTTGGGCTTTCTATGGCAAGGTCCCCAAAAGCTGGGGATAAGGTTCAAAGAGGCATCTTTACTAATTATCTTAACAATTTGTATGCATTTTGCATTCTATTTACTTGGACTTTATAGTTTTTACTTGACAGCTGTTAAAGAATTATAATTTTATCTTTAAAATCCTTTTTTAAAACTTTTTTTTATTATTGGCGAGCGCTAAAGAAAATATGAGTACTCTAGCAGGTACCTGTGCTAGTACTAATACTCCCAGCGCCGACGAGGAAAGATAGGAAAGAGTTATTGATTTGTAAGATTATATAGCTTTAGTATGCTCTAGCAAAGGATGTCTTCAAAATATTCCAGATTTTTGCATTCTGTTGTATTATAAAACGCAGTACTTTTTAAGCGATCATGTTGGAATACAAAAGGGGCTCTTTGGCGGATTTTATTGTGGAAATTGAGTGGATATATTTAGAACTTGAGTGCAGGACCTACCAGATGATTAGACACATTTTCACTACACTGTGGCCACTCACAATTCACGGACTTATTATGTTTCAATTAAATTTATTATCAAAGGCTACTTGCTTTGACCTAGAAAATAATCGCAATTGCAATTATGGATATTCATTAGCGGCATAAGTCAAAACTGCCCTCGTGTCGAGACACTCTCTACAACAATTTAAATGACCAACATATGTATACCTAATGTACATACAAGCTCAACACCTTCAATTCAGCAATTCTCACTCTACAAAATTAATAAATCGATTGCAGAAATAATTCATTTATTAAATATGGATGGGCCTTAACAGATGGGTTCGAAGACTCGTAAGAATAATTCTACAAGGTTAATGACCCAGAAAAACGTAGTACGATCAATACTAAATAATGGTGTTAAAAGAGTAGGTACCTACTTGCTAATAAATCTGAATAATAAATTAAATTATGTTAACAAAAATTAATTTCTTTATATATTAGACGAAATGAGAAGCATTATACACAGACATAAGCTGCTATAAGAGTGTATTTTCAGCATAATTCACCTTGTCATAAAAGCTTTGTTCCAAGATGAAAAAGAAATTAATAAAAGTGCATAAAGAAATTTACCTTTTGACTTATTGGGCAGTAGGATGACTAAAATCCTTTCAAAAGAACAAAACAAAAATTTTAAACTAATTTGCCAGGTCGCATAAGTCACCAAAATTCGCGGCATGTACGATTCTAACTCAACCGTGAGCACTGTCAAAACAGGATTTGAAAACTTCTTTGTAAAAAATCCCCTGTTTTGCAGCGACATGTAAACAGATCTATTAATATATTTAATATTTTCTACCTCTACTTGACTTTACAAATGAAAAACTTTGAAAATCGTCCATTTTTATAAAAGATCGCTTTGTAATTTTTCTTAAAAATAATAAATAAATAAAATAATTTTAAAATCTATCTCGAACAGAAGTTAGATTCGTTTAATACCTTTCTAAGTACCTACAGAAATAACGTATGAAATATGAACTGTTTATTAGGTTAAGTTTTGTTTTGAAATTTTCTACTTTCCGCGAAAAACGAAATTTGTCTGAGTAAATATATTTAAAATAAAACAGCAACAAAACAATTTTTTCAGAAATCGAGTTAGAACAAAACTTAAATTAAATAACATTCTTTATAAGTATACATCATGTCCGTTCGCGTACTTTTTGCACTAAAATTTGTAGATTATCAAATTTCGAAAAATGGGGGTAAAATTCTCTCAGAGAGAGCTAAAATTACGAAAAAGTAAACGAACGGGTTGAACAAGAAAAAGTTGAAAATACACTGGTTTGACAGCTTTGACAGTTTTCATAAACCAGCCCACACAAGTTTCTTGCACTAAAATTCGTTGGATGGGGAAATTTCTTACTCTTTCGTGAGCGCACTCTTTTGCGAAAAACTACGAAAATTCTACGTACGCGAACAGCTTTTCGTAAAAATTCGTAGATTTTCGTAAAAATTCACTGTTTTAGGAAGATACGCGAACGGACCTATAATAAATGCTGAAATCGGTTCACTATCAGCTGAACCGCGTTGTTTCAAAATTGTTTAATTCTAGCTTTTTGCTCAAATTCTGGGAGAAGGCCTTAAAAAAAAAAAACCTATAAAGTTGCAGAGGGCGTTAGAGGGTAAATGTACTTCTTTCGCGGATCACCCCGCTTTACACTACCAATTTTTGTCGAGTTTTAATCTAAATTGTTTAGGATGAGAAGTAAACGTGACACTAAGTAACACAGAACTAAGCCAATTCTAGAACAGAGGACTAGGACCACTTAACATCTGCAAGCCATCACCAAATACCTACATATCTGCCAATCTTTTTAGGTTAAAAACAAAGTCTTGAAATTTGAAATCATATGGATAGGAAAGTACCTAATTGGATTTGGGCTGTTTAGTAATGTATGTAGGTACATATGTACAAACCTGACTGGTTCCATAACTAGAGGAGATTGGGCTAAATGATAGTGGTTTGGTGTTTAAAACAATACTATAATATAAAGTCGGCTTGATAAATCTGTGGCCACAAACGATAACCGCTTGAGTCACCTTAAGAAGAAATTGAATTAAGTATTCCAAAATATCCCTGTCAATTTTTTATTCCGAAACTCGCAAAAACAACCAATCCATGGACAAAAAGGAAAAATCGAAATCTAAATATTCCATACGTTTTCGCAGAAAATCACTTGCGGCCACAGAAATAATTCCAAACCATTTCCTTATGGGAGAATGTATCTTAATATCTTCTAGTATGTACCTACGTAGGTAGGAAATCTATTTCCAATTTGACCTTAGCACCCACCTCTAACTTCGATTAAAGATATGCATCGCATTTCCCGCTCCACACTGTGCGCCTTCGAGTCAAAGTGTCGAACTTCCGCCCTCCCCTAATGACATCTTTTTCGTCTCATTAACTGAAATTACGTACCTACCTACACATGAACCTAAACTCCGACCTGTATGCCCGTACATACATAAATGTATCTTTAATTAAAGACCAGCCGACATACATAGAAGAATACCTTTACCTATTTCATTTCGTCTTCTGAACTATATGACCCATTGAGGTCATCAGACTCAGCATAGTACACCACACAGTCTCCATCTCTCTATATTATTTCACATCTCTCTCGAGTGTGCGTCTTCGTGCACCCTTATATAAAACCAATACGTCGTTTTGCTGTTGGCTGGCTGGCAGGCGGGCGAACCTATCCGACATCCGTTGCTTATCTCACCAGTCACCACCTAACTAACCTAACCAATACACTCAAATGGCCCAGATCCCAATCCCAATCCCATGCAGATCGACTTCGACGTCGACGTCGTCTTCTTTTGTATGATTTTTCGGAGCTCACACAGATTCTTCTTCTTCTGCTTGGGGTGTTTTGTTTGTCAGCCCAAAAGTAGCGATGAACGCGCCGCCAGCAAAGAGAGTAGTGTTGGCCCTCTCACTCTCGCATCTACGGCTTCGCCTTATATACTAGGGGACGAGACCAATGTGTGTATATGGCACTGGCACCTGAACTTTTCTGAGATACAGATACAGATAATTATTTTCTGCGTGTTCGTTGTTGTTTTGTGTAGTGTATTTCATCGTCGTCGTCGTCGATGTCGTTGTTGGTTTTTTTTTCATTTCGCTCGGTTCGGCATTTTTGAGAAGAGTTCTTCCACTTCGTCTTTCTCATTCTTCGATTTTTCTCATCGTCGAGTGTCGTGTAGGTTTTGTCTGGCTGTGGCTGCTATTTTGCCACCCTGCTGGTAGCTGGTCTTGTGTGGTGTGTATCTTTTTCTGAGTTTGTGTTCTCTTCTGCTTCTCTGATAAATCGAGAGGGGAAATGTTTTTATTTAAATAGTTGACGTGCGATGGTCTATCACATCAGTTGAAATTCATCTGTCGAACGGGGAGGAATGACGTAGGGTTAAATAAGAAAATAAAAAAAGAGAAGAAGAAAAAAATAAAATAAAATTCAAATAAACGGAAACGGAAGCAAAGAAAAAGAGATTCTTTATTTTATTTTTCCTTTTTCTTATAACAGTTGTGCTAGACCGGATGGTGCTTTTTAAAATTCGTACTAAATCATTTCGTGCGGCGGTACGATACTATACGGTTGTCGTTTATACTTATTTGTTTGTATCGTGCGATATGACTACGAATATCTACTAACGCAAAGTGCTAAATAATACTACAAAAGGTAATAAAACCAAAAAAAGAGGATTACTACTGCCAAAAATAAATAATATCCTTGTGACAATTGGTGATAGTGTTTGAGATACAACTTTAAATGTATACAGTGGTCATGTATCTATAAATTTATTATTTAAAAATAAAAAACCCCTTGGATACTTTGATGGATTTATTTGTAAAGTGGCAAGTGGATTATGAGATGAACCTCAAGCGATAAGTGGATATTTCGCAAATCGAGTTACCTTTGCCTAATGCACATTTGTCAAGTACCTAATTTTATCTTGATTTTGTTTTATTTCTTGTAAAAGTGAAGTTTTTTGATTAGTTTTTACTTCTTAAAGGCGTTTTTTTTTTAAATCCTTTTAAGTGTGTTTGGTGGTTAATGACACGTAATCTTTTATACAATATGACCATGACTTTGTGGAAATTCCTTTCATTGATTTTTGTTTTTAAAAGGAAAACGGATACAATCTAGATTTCTAGAATCTCGCTATGGAATAAAATAGAAGGTCAGATGTGCAATGCAATAAATTGTGTCGTGCGAAATTTTTCTTGGAACTTTTAATTGATGTCCTTTTATTGCTCTTTCGGTTGAAGTGGATTGTTAATCTTTTTTTTTTTCCTTTCCAATGGTTCGGGACTAATTTATCAAGTCAAAGCTTAGGTGAATTGATGTCTTGGCGGTAACTATATTCAAAAATTGTGTTCTCAAAAGTTGTTCCTTTGAAAGAGGTTTTTTTTTTTTTAAAAAAAAAAAAAAAGCCACGTATAGTCAGAAAATATGCCTACTTTTCAAGTGCAAATCTATTTCTTTATATTTTCTTGATTAATAAACAATCATGCCTTTAAAGGCCACGTAATGGTCTACTAAGTTCTGCGCATGTAAGATTGTGGTAAGAAGGATGCGATTTTATATAAGCAACATTTTAATTTCGATCTATTTGCACTTTATTTTGTGCATTTGCAATCTCTTTTAGTGCATTCCTATTGGTTTTGAGATGCAAAACCAATTACAGGCTAGTCAAAGCAATTATGTAGGACTGTTACTAGTAAGTCTTAGGTAGTAATGCAACTGCTCCTTTTCTTTATATTGACAAATTTTATAGCAATTGAGGATTGTGTTGTAGAGAGTACCTGCGTGTACTTAACGGTTTTTATTGATCTCGGATGTCTTCGTTAGTCTTCCCGACGGCATTCTAAAAATGTACCCTCATGCTTAAACCCTAGTGAGCTTGACCTTTTAAAGGCTCGTATTGTTCAGTATAATATGCGACTTCTTTTTATTAAATCTCCATTGGCTATATTTGTTTGTACTCTTGCGCAGTGAGTGGTGCGATGGACAACCGCGCATGATGTTCGACTCCCGGAGAACACAAACAAACTTTCAAAACCAGACAAGTCCTTGTGGCTGCAATCTGGTCAACATCATAGGGTATTCTTGACATCAGAAAGCATCCATACTTGCTTTTGTCGTTCGGAAAAGGCATGATTCTTTAGACCTTTTTGTGGGAAAATATTGCACTCAGGCCGTGTACTTCCGAGTACCTGGACCTTATTCCTTGATGGGCTGCTATGTTTTCTTTTATTTATTTTGCGACAATTCTACATTTTCCGCTTTTGAAAAAGGGGAAAAAAATGGATTAGATTCAATTTGAAAAGCTTAAACAAATCTTAAAACAGGCCGATAAACACAAAGCACAGCATCTTGCGAATGAGTATATCTGTATATACCTACATAAGTACGTGTTTTGCACGAATGCCATATCTGAAAGAAACAGTGGACTTCAACTTCCTTATGACAGTAAGGCTTCTAAATTTCTGTCAGCTATCTGTCCAGGATTGATCCTCAGACCTTTCTCAACAGCATTGGGTTAGATTGGGGGGCTCTTAAAATTCATATTGTAATGCTTCATTAATGGTGCTCTGTCTGGCATGCGAGCCCACCGATCTTAACCTCTCGACATGATCAGTACAGCCCCTTTGCTGATCACCACTATATAGCATATCTAACTGATGAGAATTTTGCCACCCTTATTTCGAAACTTTATAATCTAATGTCGTGTCTAATCAGCAATTTCATTTCCTATTGGTAAATCTAATAAAAGTACATACATATGTACATTGTTCCCCTTGGCTTTAAATTAATTTGCTAACTAGGTTTAAGGGTCTAATAAGAGCCTTCTTTTATGACCCCAGTATAAGATACAACTCCGTGCCAAAAGTAGTTATGTAAGTAAGTTTAAATAGGCAAAGGCACAACAAGAGATATACCTACAGCACATACATATATTTTAAGGTAGTACCTGCCAAGCTCAAGTTTTATTGATAACCCATTCAAACACTTTGCATGAATATTGCTGAATTCAAATCATGACCTTATTTTAACACTAAGTTATGCCGTTCTTTTTTTCCTGATTATTGATTATTCAATATTTTTAAAAACAATACTTTAAAATTCACCAGTAATATATGAAAGAATTAATTTTACTATTTCACGGAAACTTTTAGGTTTAAATAGATTTCCATAGTATCAAAGCAAAAAGGTGCGTCCAGGCCGAGTGAAACATTTCATAAATATTTCTGAAAAATTTCATAAACATTTAGATTCCTGTTCTTGTCCTGTGTTCAGAAATGCAAAAATCTTAAATTTAACACTATTTTTCTGCACGTAAAGCTTTAGAAATAAAAACAGAAATGTTTCGCTCGGTCTGGACGCACCTAAACATTTATAACTTAACCTATTCTGACCGATGAGTGTGTTTTATAATAAGTCTACATCACAGTCGATAAGGTATTGTCGGAAGTTTGTAAAACAATTCCTTGAAAACAAGATTAAATCTAGCTACTGTGAATATTGAAACTTGATAGTCCATCTCTCCATCAATGTTGGCCTTTAACTTTAATTTTAAATTGATCGCTCTTTTGTCACAAACGAAGTTTATGAAAGAAAAGTGTGGAAAATGCCTAGTACTTGAGTTAGTAAATAATTTGAATACAGTCAAATACAGAGGAGGAAATGATCACGAAAATCAGCTCGAAATTAATCTCTTAAATTTGGCTTCAAATTTTTATTGCTTACCAAACTAAATCTGAAACTGAAGACACAAAAAAATATTTCAAACTAATTTTATTACAAAAGTTTATCCAAAATGATTTTAGCTCAAGTCGATTTCTATTTAGTCACACTTGAATCGATTTGGGCTGGATTGAAAATCGTTGGGGATTTTGAGTTCAAAGTTTTCGTTTCGAAAGATGGGAAAAGAATAGAAGAGAGTTCTTGAGCTGCTTCATACGCTTACAAAACTACTGTTAAAAATCTGTAATAATAAAGCCTCACTTTTTTCAAACACTTATTTTTTTGTTCAATACTGCAGCTTTTTGGTTTCTTTTGCGTCCACACTACTTCAGCACGTACATATTTCTGGAGTATCTTCTTCAAATACAAAAATCGTTTTAGAAAATCTTTCCACGAAACTTGCCTTGATTTCTGTTCAAAAGGATGATTAAAAAGAAACTTGTAACAACTTGTTGACTTTAAAAAAAAAAACCTTGATAAATAACATATCGCACGTCTTAATACACATTCAAAACTGTGGTACACGACCTAACAATAAACATTTTTTTTTTAAAAAAGAAACTAAAACTATTAACCCAAATTATAATTGTTTCCTTTGAATAAAATTTTCAGCGAATTTCATTCGAAAGCCAATATAGGCCAAGAAATTTTGCAACCGATTCAATTGAGACCTCTACCATTTTTAAATCCAAGAAAAGATATTACTAATTCAATAACAACAAATGGAAATCTCTCTCTAAAGTCCAAATCGACTGTCTCATATTGCCAAAAACGATTGTCGTTGGCAAACTTGTCGGTGGTATTTAACACCATCCGTACCACATTGACACGCTGATTAGCATGTACATAGAGCGAAAATCAATTAAGGCGCCTGCCCAGCGAAAAATAACTACCTACAACGGATAAAGGTTGAAAATATAATACGAAACAAAAAATGCTTGCACATTTCCGATTTCCTATCGCGGGTACTCCACATGCATAATTATGCTTGTTTACTTTTTTTTTCCTTCTCTCTGTTTTGTTGATTTTTTTTTTTTTTTTTGTTGACTTGGGTAATAGAATGAGAATAAGATTCCTCTCTAAAGAAATGCCTTATCTAATCCCATGACCTTTCTCTTTTTTTTTACTTCCAGACTTAAACCTGAATAAGTGTAAGCGGAAAAATTCTTCAGGCAAAATGTTGAAAACCTCAATTAAAAAGCAATTAACCGACATTCCAATGCGAAAAATGGATCGACGAGAATCGACAACATCGGATTCATCCGTTGAACCCATGGATTTGGGACGAACTCCAATCGATATAAAAAAAGAACAGCACAGCACAGCATTACAACAATTGCCAACAGCAACACTTAAAGATGCCATTTTATCTGATGCCAATACAAAATATCATACAATACGTCATGAGTCTGATGCCGACGAATCGACAGATGACAAAGATCGTGATCATCACCAAAGGCGATCGCACAGTCAACATCACTACCATCATCGTCGGCGTGGTGGCAATAGTGGCCGTGACAAACGTACCGTACACTTAGAGTGTACTGATCCACATTCATTGCGAAAGAAATTTCGCTTCAGTAACCATAACGTTCCAGAGTCTGTGATCAATCTGAAACAAAAAACATCGAACAATGATACAACAAAGTCATCATCATCAACAACAACAGCAGCAAATTTAACCGCAACAACGAACAATAATGAATCTGGTTTTGTGGACGCAAGCACTAGCCATGTTCTTAACACATCTGCATCATCGGCAGGATCATCATCATCCTCATCGCCGACATCATCAACATCTGCCTCACCAACAGCGAGTAATGTTGCATCGGCCGTTTCCAGTCCCGAATCGGGCATGGGCGAACGTGACGACATGAAGTACCTTTGCCCAATTTGTGAGGTAGTATCGGCGACACCGCATGAATTTACCAATCATATTCGATGTCATAATTATTCATCTGGGGACACCGAAAATTTCACCTGCCGCATTTGCTCCAAGGTAAGTACGACAGTACATAATGTACACCACACAACCAGAGTGTGGGAGGAGGTGTGGTTTTATACATATGTTACGTTTCTCTTAAGAAAGTGTGACACAAATTCTTTTTTAATTTTTTGCTTCGATTAACACTTGAACTTATGTAAATATTTTGTTTGTCTCCCTTTCTGTAGGTTCTATCATCTGCTTCGTCGCTGGATAGGCACGTTCTGGTGCATACTGGCGAACGGCCCTTCAACTGCAAATATTGCCAACTAACATTCACAACAAATGGCAATATGCATCGTCATATGCGGACCCACAAACAGCACCAGCAACACTACCACCGAAACGGTACCAAGGGTGGTGGTGGTGGTGGTGGTGGTGGTGGTGGTGGTACAGGTAGCGGTGGTGGTGCCACCAGTTTACCATCAAACGACCAATCGACTGCAGTAGTTAGTACGGTGCCCTCTAAAGCGACAAACCAAAGCAATGGTGTTAGCAATGGTGACACAATCGCAAGTAGCGTTGGTGGTGGTGGTGGTGGCGAAAGCTACGATAGTGATGGTGGTTGCTCAACGGATTCATCAAGTGCCATGAGCCAAAGTTCCAATAACAATAACAACAGCAATACGAACAATAAAAACATTAGCAATTCTAAGCGCAAGAGTACCGACAGCTTGGATGACATGGCCGCGATGAAACGACGCGTGAAGACCACCATAAATAATAACAACATCATCGATAACATGCATGCCACCAGCACTGAGAAGAATACTATCGAAGAAGCTGATGAAGACATCAAACATCAACAACAACAGCAACAGAAACTCTTTTGTCCAGTATGTAATCGGAACGATTTTGTGGGGATGCTGGCATTGGGCGCTCACATGGACTGTGAGCATTCAGATATCCCCGCAAAGTGTCGCCATTGTGACGTTGTTTTCAAAACCCACAAACAATTGAATGTACACCCATGCACGAGTAAGCTCAAGATAACACACGGCTTTAAGGATCTTACCTTTGTTGACTTTTCGAGCGAAAAATTCCCACTGATTGCCAAGTCATTGTGCGAACAGAGCCTTCGAGCGCCGGTTAGCAGTCAGAAGTTTGAATGCTCCAAGTGTTATCGAGCATTCCCATGTGCCAGTGCGGTGGAAATCCACGAAAAAGATTGCTCCTCATCAGGGATGAATCTATTTGTCGATGCTCATGATTTTTCAATTCGCAAGCAGAGAGCTTATAGTGAAAGCTCTGGCGGCGCTGACGATGATGAAAATCGGCGAGAAGAGTTCTTCGCTCGGTTGTACTTGAAAAACAAATCGACTGCACAAAGCATGACGAGTCTATCTATATCTTCGCCCTCCCTATCGGATGTTAAATCATCGGAATTGGATAAGACACCAGTGAAGATGTCGCAATTGGAACAGTATCAAGACACCAAAGAGCTGGCCGACATTCAATCGATTCTAAATATAACTTCTTCGTCATCGACGAGTAATTTCCTGCGAAACTTCGAAAACTCGGTAAATGCTCCGATCAGCAATTATGGAGCAGAAAATGGTGAAGAGGAAGCCCAAGATGCCTTCACTTCAGAGTTTCGTAAGATGAAGCTTCGCGGCGAATTCCCGTGCAAGCTGTGCACTGCAGTGTTTCCAAATTTGCGCGCTCTCAAGGGACACAATCGCATTCATCTTAGTGCAGCGGGTCCAGGACCATATCGCTGTAATATGTGCACTTATTCGATTCATGATAAAGCGGCCCTCGTCCGCCATATGCGTACACACAACGGCGACAGGCCATATGAATGTGCCATCTGCAATTATGCCTTCACAACAAAGGCGAATTGTGAACGCCATTTGCGTAACCGCCATGCCAAAACCACACGGGATGAAGTGAAGCGTGCTATTATCTATCATCCATCCGAAGACTCGAATTGCGATGATGCCATGAAGAAGCTGCACATGTTCTCCTCACCTGAATTCGATCAAGACGACATGGAGCAACATCATCCGCCAAAGGATCGTTCCACACCGGTGTCCCATTTGAAGGAAATGCTACAAGCCGAGTCGAAGCCACTTAAAATCCAGGTAAAGAGTTTGGAAAAGCTCATCGACAAAGCAGCACCGTCGTACATTCAGTCAGATGATATGGAAAAAGAGCAAGACCTAGAGGAATCACAGCAAGAGAAAACCTCTCGTCCAATTGACCTCAGCATGGACGCATTGGATTTGAGCAAAAAGTCCTTAAAAACTCCTAAACTGGAGGAGAAGCCCGTGCCACAATCACCACCACCCTCGCTGCATAACACACCTGTGCGTGCGCAGCCCGAAGATCCGCCAAACATCGACATGCGAGTGTTGGAGAAGAATCAACAGCTTTTGCTGGCCCAACAGCGGTTGCTTAACGAAGCAATGCCAAAGATGGATCCTGCACACTATTTCCAATTGACGCAACTCTACAGAAACTTGGTTTTCCAGCCATTGCATCCGTTTTTCCTCCAAAACTCATTTCTTTCGAACAACATGGGTGAGCTGAATAAGTTCGCTCCGCTCATGAATCCATTGTTTGATCATGCCGCAGCTGCTAATGAAAACGCCGTCGCGTCAGCTAATAACCATAACCAAAGCTTGCAGCCAAAGTCGGGTGCATCTGAAGAGGTATTGATGAAGCAGCAATCTAATTCACGTGGTCATTCACCTATTCCTGCTAAGAGCCAACTCTTACCGCGAAATCTAACTCCGTCCTCGTCACAAATGCCCCCTATGCCACCACGAAGCCATCCACATATGGTGACGAGTTCGCATTCTTCGGGAATGCTTCCATCGTCTGTTTCGAATTCAGGTCCGGTTAAAATGGTCATCAAAAACGGTGTACTCATGCCGAAGCAGAAGCAACGTCGCTATCGCACCGAACGTCCCTTTGCCTGTGAACACTGTTCCGCTCGGTTTACGTTGCGTTCGAACATGGAACGCCACATCAAGCAACAGCATCCACAATACTGGGCTCAGAGACAACGCAGCGGTCATCACATAATGCGCGGTCGTGCCAACAGCTCCTCTGTTCTTTCCCACATGCAGTCGTCGCACTCCCAATTGGAACCACCACATTCAATGAGCGGCAGTGGCATGATGAGTGCCATCTCAGATCAGGTAAAATACGCCATACTTGCTCAACAGCTTAAGGCCCGCAAGGAGACAGATATTCTGCAACAAGCTCTGTCGCAAGGCTCAAGCAGTGTGCTAGCACAGAATCCTACCACAGCTGCCATAAGCGATCTTCGTAAATCGCTCAGTTCTTCATCGAACACGAATAATGGCAGCATAGAGGATGATGATCCCAAACTAGTGATCGACGAAGATGAAGAAAAAGAAGACGCCGAGGACGATGATGAGGATGAGTTCGAGGACCGAAAACCAGAAAATTTAACGAAACTTCATGACCAAGATTCAACAACACCAAATGAGGCTGCAAAAAAAGTGGCTGAATCTATTTTGGAGCAAGCCATGAAAGCAACCACCACTAAGAGCATCTATCAGACGTCGACGCCCACTACAATCGATGAAGACCGCTCGCTGGGTAAAGATTTTGGTCTAAAATTGTCAAAAAATATGATTGCTCAAGCCGAGTCAGTGGGAAAATTTTTAAAAGAAGTTGCCAGTTCACCATTCAAGGATGAATCCAATGATTTAGCCTCTGTCTCTAGACTCGTTGATAACGCCACTAGTTCGATGTCATTCAACAATTACTTTCGGCCAAGTGATGTCGTAAATCAAATGGAACAGAGCGACGAAGAAGGTCTAGTCGCCTCTGGCAGTGCATCAGAAAGCAATAATTCCGGTCCTGAAGACATGGCCGGCTCACAAGAACCAAAGAAGAAGTCAGCTTATAGCTCTGCACCGAATCGTGTCTCGTGTCCTTATTGCCAGCGAATGTTCCCCTGGTCCAGTTCACTGCGACGGCATATTCTAACTCATACTGGCCAAAAACCGTTCAAATGCTCCCATTGCCCTCTGCTGTTTACCACCAAGAGCAATTGCGATCGCCATCTGCTGCGAAAGCATGGAAATGTTGAATCTGCGGTGTCGTTATATGTTCCCATTGAAGATGTCAATGAACCCCTGCCAGTGCCTAAATCTGTTGAGGAGATTGAATTGCAACAACAACAACAACAGATGCTACAACAGCAACAGCAACAGAAAAAGCTCGAAGAACAAAAGGAACTGGAGAAACTTCAACAACAACAACAAACGCCAGCAATAGCAGCACAACAGCAAACGCAATTGAAACTCCCAGCCACAATTCCGGAGAATCCCGAGACACCGACGCCGATTTTGAGTCTAACTTCAGGGGGAAAAGTGGACTCAATTCCACAAATTGTCTCATCATCAGAGCTCCCCTTCAAGTGTCACCTCTGTGACAGCTCATTCGCTGAACGGTTTCAATGCCTCGATCATATTAAGATCCATCATGCTCAAGAATTCGCTCTACTTTTGTCAAAGGGCGCCATCGACACTGAAGCCGATCCCAACAACCAAGTGCAGTCAACCGAGGACGACGAGAAACGCGATGAGAGCCGTGGCAAATATCCAGACTACACCAATCGCAAGGTTATATGTGCCTTTTGTGTTCGACGCTTTTGGTCCACCGAAGACTTACGTCGACACATGCGAACGCATTCCGGCGAACGTCCATTCCAATGCGACATTTGCTTGCGTAAATTCACCCTCAAACACAGCATGCTACGCCACATGAAGAAACACAGCGGCGGCAGTCATTCCAGCAATGGCAATGCCAACGCTGCCAACAGTGGCTCCGATATATCCGACGATGAACAACCGCCCTCTAGTGTTATGCTAGCTACAACTCTACGCTCTCACAAAATCCAAGAGCTCTTTGCCAAGGCGAACAGCGAATGGCGCAACAATCGTCTCTCTGGCGAGCACAAGGAGAACATCGAAGAGCACAACAATCAATCCGATCTTATTGGCAATCTTCTTGGCATCAGCGATCAAGGCATCCTCAATAAGCTTCTCTCATCGGCCGATGAAGCCGCTAAATTTCTTGGTGTCGAGAAGTAAATAGCCACTTCCTCAAACACACACATTCTCTGTCTCTCTCTCTCTATATATCTATATATATATCAACTGCAAATACATATATTTATACATCCCTCTCTAGTCAATTGCTTATGATAAGTGACAAACAAAAAATATAAAATGTATAAATACTTAAATTTCGGCTAAATGCGCCAAATATCCTTAGAATTCTTTTTGTTTTTTTTTTAAATTAAGTTGTACATTAGTATTTAAACTTAAACTCACTTTTAACCATTCAATTAGTTACACTTGAGCTACACCAAAGCAAAATCAAAGACCCTTGGCAACAAAGATACATACATAACTACTTATATAATAAATTTAGATCTTTTTTTGTTTTTTTTCCTAGACTTAGATACATTCCTAGTTTTAGCTATTCCTTTTGGAAGTTAACTTATTTAAAATTAAAAAGAAACAGAATTTCTGGCGAAACACTGGTGCAACCAAATCTATTTCGTATTCAAAATCAAAATTAGATCAACAATTTCATAGATGTTGTTGGATAGATAAACAGATACATTAGTTATAATTATGCCTAAGATACACTAACGAAAAAAATAATAAATTGTGTGAAACTCTAGTACGATTAGAACTATAATTAGAACCTTAATGAGACTTCTATATAAACAAAAAAAAAAAAAAAAAACCTATGTATGCCTTCTGCTCGTGCATTACCTATCTATGCTTAGAATTAATATGGCCTTAGAAATATAGTTTTGGTAAATTACCACCAATTTGTGGCTTATCCTTAGACTTGAACTTAAAACAGCTATAATTTGACTTTACTTTACATAATTATATACATATATATTTTAAATGTAGTATTTATTTAAATATAAAATAAAAAGAAGAAATATTAAAAACACAAATCTGTATGTTATACCACTCGATTGAGGAAATATTTAAGCTATTGCTTGTTTTTTTTTTTTTTTTTTTAATTTAATTTTAGTTCAGATCTGTTATTGTGATTTTTTTTTTGTCAATCTTTTATTGGTTATTAGAAACTTTTTTTAAATTTTTATTTGCCAAAAAATCTATTAAAAGAAAAAGACATAAATATATACGAATATTTGGTAGTTGCATAAAAATGTTTGATTAAAGTGCAGCATAAAAATAAAATTATATATTATATAATAAAATAAAAACAAATTTTAACTTAACTAGGAATTAAAATTAATGTTTAATAATAAAAAAAACTATTTTTATTTAATGGCAAATAAAATATACGCATACAGCAATAACCAAAGCATCTTGAGTGTGTAAAATTATACATAATTCTATGGAAAAATTATTATATGAAAAAAATAAAGAAACAATAAAATATATGTTTGTGTTTAAAGGAATTTAATATGGATTTGCTCTTTTAATATTTATCTTTCGCTAAACTGCATCAAAATTTAACTCAACCAAAGTTGTTGATCCCCTGATTCAATTCGAGCGATTTGAGGTTCATTTCAACCATTTGTTCTGCATTTACTTTTGGTCAGTATCATTCAATCTGTCGTCGGTCGTATGAACTTATAAGCAAGTAGCTGTCTTATCAGCTTTATAAGCCTAGGCTATCCTATGTGTTGCAAGGGCTACAGAACGCTCATCTTACCAGTCTTGCTGTTTGGAGCCGAATGCTAGATTATAAGTAAGAAAGCTGAGCAAATACTGCACCCTACTTCGTCGGCTCCCTTTTGCGAAGAGGGCAGATGGAGAAGGAGATACAACCGCGAACTCTATGGACTGTATCAGGATGTGGATGTAGATGAAAAAGCCAAGATACGCCGACTACATTGGCTCGTTAGTAAGTTAGGAGATATGTACTTGCACTTATGATTTTCCATCGTAAATTTTGGGCATCCCTTATTAAATTAAAGGCTCAACTATAATTGAATTAAAGGACCAACCATGATTGAATTAAAGCTCTGGATGAGCCCGCACGCATACACATATTCTGTATACTGCACCTATAATGGGCACGTTCCGAACTCTAACGAATTTTTGACAGTTTGCACTTTGACTTAAAAGGTAGGGAGCATTTTCTTCCGTTTTAATCCAGTCCACTACCTCAAAAAGAAGTACCTTACTTTGTAGTCACAACTGAATCTCTCGACCAATTAAAATAGCTTGACTACCTAGTGCCTAGAATCCGGATCATGCCCAATGACTTTTCCCTCAGTTTCGTCGATTTTCGTTCACTTTTGTCTCAATACGTAGAGAGTGGTTTCTTTGGCACATTCCATATGGAACCCTGAAGGTGGCTACATCGTGTGAAGAATTATGACATACGGTCATGTTTCCTTAATTATTTCCAATTATGGGTGCCCTCAAATTTTGGCAGCCTGCGGGATGAATTTTTGTTCGATTATTACAATAGTTATAGCACGCTTAATGCAATTATGGTTGGGCTTAATTCATGATGCAGGCTGAATTTCGAAACGCAACACTGCAACGTCAAGTGTTCAATTATGGAGACGTTAAATAGTGAACGCATTCACGCTTACGTTTAAAAGCCCATTGTGAATTAATGACATCCGCATACAAAAGCAACTGAGCACCGTGAACTGATGTGATGCAAATATCATTTGATATTTTGTTTTTTATTCCACCAAAATGGAAACGAAAGAAATTATTGTTTTGAATTATTTAATACATATTAAAATTTATAAAATTTACGGAAGAAAATGAACTAATATGCTTATTAGATAACTCCAAAACGTCAAGGATTGAAACGCTTAACGAAAGTATCACAAAGCCACTGATACGTTCATGATGCCCATTATTCGACGTTTGAGAATTCAGCCGCGTTGTTTACGCAGCGGCTTCTTTCATCATGGGTTTTAGAACGCGATATATCGCATTATTACTATGTACATATATATTAACGGATTCCACATTAAGCGATTTGCTTCACAAGTAATGATGTAGTACCTACTGCGTTTGGCAACTCAGCTCAGCTCAGATTTTCAAATAAAACTCAAGGTCTAGACATTAAAAAATATAGTGACCGTTAAAAAACCGTATCAATAACTTTATTCTTATTTCTTAACAATAGTATTCAAAGGATCTTTATCATTTTCCGATACAATCACCTTACAATTGCCGTTCAATAGATTACATAAAACTAATTTAAAATAATTTAGAAAACCTCTCTCTGAATTGCTATGGTTGCACAAAATAACAGAAATATTTCGATGTTGTGCGTCAAGCACTTCATGGTGCGACATTTCACCTGTTATGTACAAATCCGCGTTCACATCTTTAAGTACTGAAGCTCCAGAGCCAGCGCAAACAGCTGCTGTTTTTATTTCACTTTCCATGGTATGATTAACTCCAATAGCAAGATGCACGTCTAATCCAATGTGCTTTTGAACATTTTCAATAGCTGCAGCGAGTGTTAGATCATGTTTCATTGTTAATATTCGACCTGGACCGCAATGCGTAACTGGATCCAACTGGGAACAAAATCAACAAGTGGGAAAGAATTACATATATGCCTTACTTATTTTAAGTATGTAAATAAATTGGTACTTTGGAACCTACCTTAATGGGTTCACATTCTAGACCAGGTAATGCAGATGCCAACCAATCGTTTACACCTTCACGAACAGAATCCCAAGCAGTGTGTGGAGAGTAGACTGCAATTCCTTTTGCTAGACATATCGATACAATTTTCTCCTTCCAATTGCTACTCAAAAAAGTTATAAGTTTGCAGTTAAAATTTGTTTTGCATTATCAAAACACTCACTCTTGGGTTATACGTTTGAGACCTGTAAAAATCGGCGGATGATAAGAGATTATCAGATCCGTGTTTTTGTTTTCGGCTTCTTCGAGGACTTTCAAGGTCAAGTCATTGGTGAGTAATATCGTTTTGATGGGTCTGCAATGAATATTGTTTAGCAAGGAAAAGGTGAGAATAAAATGTTCTAACCTCTGAGCGTAGGGTTCGATCAGAAGACCAACGTTGTCCCACTTCTCAGCGAGAGATATTGGGGCGAAGCTCTCCAGCTTGTTGACAACATTTTTCAGTGGAGTGCCGGGCTTATCTGCTTCCATGCTAGAGCAACCACGAATTGATGCTTTTAACAGACGAAATATCTTCTGTTGGACGGAAAATTTTATCATCGATACAAAGGGATAGTTTCTAAAGTTAATAGTTTAAGTTTTATTTATAATTTGGTAAATGACAAATCGCTGCTGTACCACACCGGCAAAAAGTTGCGTTTGATTTGACAAACCTACACAGTCATCTGTTTAAAAAATAAAAATAAGTGCTGCCAGGTCTTGAGTTTAATTATAAGTTATTGAACTTTCTTTTTATGATATATTACCCCAAAGAGTGTATTTTACTAAAATATAAACATGTTACATGTACCTACCAATTGTCGCTTATAAATATTATCTAAGTTTTGTTTAACGGGCATGTGTTTCATAGCAACAATTGTTGATATTCAAAATTGTTCAAATATTTTCTTCCATATTTTTATTCAATTTTTTATAATTTGGATTCGAAAAATTCCATAAAATAGAGGCAGCGAGAGGTGCACGAAACATTTATTGCTAATGCCAAATTGTTGCATCAACGACAACGACAGTAGGGGGATTATGACAGGTAGGGACTCAGGCTCAGATGCACATTCTATTTGGCCCTTTAAGAACTTCCAAAGAAATTATTCTGTAAAAAAATAGTTACGAGTATTCTGCGATCTTAAGAAGTACAGGGTTCCATGATGTGTTGGTGTGTATCCTGCCTGTGCACTTCACAAATATCAAAACAGAAATGACAGTTGCCACCATTTGGAAAAGTCAAAGTACCATCTACAGACAGGTGTAAAAACAATCCTCACTTGCTTAAGTATGGTCTAACATAAGTCATATAATAAGTCAAACTTTCACGTTACATATTATAATATATTAAATTTTAATTCATACTCGATCATAAAAACAACAAATTATTATTATGCTGTTATTCTTTTAAAAAGATACAACTATATTTATGCCATTATTTTGTTTGGTTTTTTTGTTTTTCTGTTATTTTTAAATAGTAAGAAGGTCTAGGAATTACAAAATATAATGCATGTAAATAAGGACAAAAAAAATAATATAGAATAACAAATAATGGAATAAAAAATCGTTTTCAACTTAAAAGTAAGACAACTACACAAAGAGCAGACGACGGCGCCACACCACGTTATTGGGTTCTCTTTGTTAATTTTTGTAATACTTTTAGTCCCTGTTCTTGGTATTCCTGTTTGGACATCCAGAATGCATCCCGATCTTTAGTTACATCGGCAAGAACAGCGCCTCCAATGAAAACCATGTCTTTTCGTCGTGGAGGATCTTCGATACGAATTTTAAATTTCTACACAAATCAATCATCAATTTGAGTTAGGAAGCAATCATTCAAAGAAAAAGGGATTTACTTACGGATAATTTATCTATGTCATTCTTAAGAACACGTTCTAAATATAGTTGCTTAATTTCTCTTTCTAGACGACTGGGAAGACCTGGATACATAGTAGAGCCACCAGAAAGAACAATATGCTTGTACAATTCTGGTCGCATATCAATATCGGCAGCTTGGATCGTATTAAATACTAGTTCGGCAATGCCTTGCCCTTCAACATTAATTAAATGCGGTTGGAATAGAGCTTCGGGTGCTTCGAAGCGTTCCCCACCAACCTTTATCACTCTACCATCAGGAAGCTGAAAGAGAGTGTATTTTAAGTGTTGCTTTATTGATTGATGATTGTTTAACGATTTACCGTATATGATTCGACTAGAACCGTTGTTTCAAGTGCCAGTCTTTGTTCCATTTCAATGTCATAACCGATGTAGCAGAGTTTTTCCTTCATCATGCGAACCGTTTCAAAGTCGGCGGAATGATTAAATGCGTACCCACGAAGCAAAAGTAACTAAAATTGAAGAAATTATTTGTAGTATTATGATGGTATGAAAGTTTTATTTATGAGAACCTTATACCAGCTTAGCTTAGCTTATTTAATTCAATTGGCGCCCGACGTAGGGCGTTCCTTTTTTTTTTTCTATCCCATTAGAGCATTTACAATCAGATGAAAAGCTCTCTAGTCATTGAAGACCGACAGGAATAAGGCTGATTATGTAATAACATATAGCTTACCTTAATTAGATAACGAGTTATGTCTCGACCAGCAATATCAAGTCGCCTCGTTAAATGCGGAAGTGCAAATTCTTCATAAACTGGACAAATGTGTGTAACCCCATCGCCGGAATCGATCACCACTCCTGAAATCAAGCCTTGAGCGTATAGCGTCAACACCGCTTGAATTGCAATGTACGTTGAATCGAATCCGTATTTTTCAAACATGACCTATAAAAATACAAACAAATCAATCAATTCCTTGAACATATGTATATTCTCTTGCGCTTACCTCAATCATTTTCTCTCGATTCTTCGTTGGATTCATTGGAGGTTCGGTAAGCAGAATCTTTGTATTTGTTGGATCGATGTTCATCTTTTTCTCACCGAATGTATAGTCCCAAACATGACACATGTCTTCCCAGTTTCGTACTACACCATTCTCCATGGGATATGACACTTCCAGCAATGACCTAAGCTGTGAAGCTTCATCTCCGACCATTAAATCCTAGAAAATTATATTTTATAGTCCTTAATCATTCCGTTTGATTTTCTAATTAATTAGTATTAATATTTCGAATAAAAAGGATATTAACTAAAACGAGGGAAACATTCAATGTGGAAAAAAATAGACATGAATAAGAAATGGATAGCGTAAAGGAGACTTTTTGTTCAGTCTAAAAACTAAAAAAAAAAAAAAAAGAAGAAATTCAAACGAGAAAAATCAAAACTTCTAACACAAAACACGCCATCAGCGATAAACAAATTGTTCAAAAAAAAAATTAGAATCCAGCATTCACAAAATATTGTATAAACTACATAAGGTGCGCTTATGATCACAAGAACCGTGAGAAGGAAAACTAGTTAATGAATTTCGAAAGAGCTTTGCAGATGGATTGTATTTTTTTTTTTTTTCTTTTTTAACTCATTGTACATGCAAAAACTAAAGATAAAATAGATATACGGATATATTTTGTTCTCCAAAAAAAAGCGAAGAATTTGAGAGTGCTAATCAAATATTTTAGGGACGTTGGTGAAGCTTTATGTATTTTTTATTCAAAATGTGTGAGAAATTATTAGTGAGCTGCATTGCCTAATATGTTTTTAGATTTCAAATGTAAGCTTTCTTTTCGTGATGTAATAAATGTTTTAAAGTTAGATATATGCCGAAGCTAAAGATAGTTTGAGCTGAAGAGGAGGAGACATCAGGCGGTTTTGTAAAGCCTTTGTCAAACTAGCTAAGTCTCGCCTAGCTAAAGTCACGCATTCCCACTGTATCTGATGGGCGGTTTCGTGTTTTTTTTTTCTGATAAACGAAGGTTTCTTTTAATGCATTCTCAGTCATAAAGCTCGTTAGCGAAGAGCTCTGCATGGAAGATGGTGTTCAATTGCCGTAGATGTGTACCGAGACTGTAGTTTGTTTTCAGCTCCAGCCCCTATGACATATTCCAGCCGTTATCAGTTGATTGTTAAGAGGGGTTTGAGGATTGGATTCTTTTCAGCATGAAGTCAAAGAAGGTATCAGCGTATCTTTATGTCTCCAACTAGGATTAGATTGGAGTAACTGCATAAAAGTTGAAGCTTTAGTGCGCTAGCAGCTGCAATCTTCATATTCCTTTTGTGAGGGCTAAGAGAACTTCCACCGCAGCTGTTATGTTAGGTAGGTGTGCATTGCATACGTATTTTCTACAAATGACGTCCTACATTGAGTTTGGACGCCAGTTAATTTCAAGCCTTTTCATATCACGGAAACTGCTATTACCATCTGACTTAGCTATTGCCCAGAAGGTTCTGGCAAAAAGACGCCTAGCATGCAACATTCCCCGCAGATGGAAATGAAACCTGCCAAACTAACATTTTCGAAGAAGAAGATGTCAGAAGACCACTGACCTATGTTTTGTAGTGTTGAATAAAATTAAAAGGCTCGTATGCCGAATATACACTTTATTTCATTTTTACTTAACTATGATTACGAATGTATATAAATGATCTTTCAGGTGCGTCTGATCTGTTTGGCGGCCAACACGAGAAGCATAGCCAAACTAATATAAACAATCGTCTTCGGCCGATTTGACCGTTGGTTCCCACAAGAGCAAAAGTACCACGGATTTTGAATGTATTCTGACGTTTCCGTCAAAATCCAATTGGAGCTCACGCACACATTCTCAATACGCGGTACATCTATATTAGTTTGTCTATGACGAGAAGAAGGACTCGGATTTAGTTCAATGGCCGCCTCACCACAAATGTCAAATCGCTGAGGACCTGTGATGCCAATTCATCAATTTGTCCTGTGTTTTTTCTTTCTAGATTTTTATAGATTCGACGGCTTATCTCTTCCCAAAGAGCTATGCGTGCATAATTCTAGATGATGCTTTAACTTATTTTCTGAAATTTATGTCCTCAAATAGATTAACATTCTCTCTAAAAGTAAATTCGTTTCTGTCGACTAAAGTTGGATATTTTTTAAACCTCTAAGCTAAGGAAAAGTAAGAAATTTAAAAAAAGTGCTTTCAAATTAGCTGCTATGTTATTAGTTGAAAAATGTGGAATTGGATCGAAATATTTACTCTTGAATTAGTTTTTTATTTTTTGCTTATTTAAAAGTAACCAACATTACACTTGAAATGTTTATAGCTTCCAAGCATTAGTCCATTCTTAAGATATTTAGTTAGTTTTGCTGCTTTGCGTTTCAAAAAAAAAAAAAAAACAAAAGAAAACTCCAGCTTGGTTTACAAAATACTTTATGCTCCTGCTTTTTCGTGGTCAATTAATTTAAGCTGAGCTACTCACACTCAACAAGATATTAACAAACGAACGTACGGTTAAAATATCAAAATAGTAAAACAATTACAACCACATCCATTATATTCAATCAAAATAAAAAGATAAAACATAAAATAATAAAAAACACATGGATAAAAACTTCAATAGGGGAGTTCCGTACATATTTAAAAAAAAAAGAATCGAAGTTTTTCTTTTTGGATTTATGGACTTAATTTTTTTTTTAATTTGTAAAACTATAGACTTACATCGACATGTAAATCCTGTAAAAAAAATTCCAAATAAAAAAAGGAAAGAAAAGAATAAATGTATAATATATAAAATAACTTATTTTGTTTATAAAAAATGTATTATTATAGTTCTTCAGTATATTAATTGTTTTGGGATAAGTTTTAGACGAAATGCTCATTTAAAACTAGACAATTTGTAGGTTATTTAATGTGTACATACCTTAACTTCAATGTCACCAATTTTATTAACCGCTCGGATAATTGGCCGACCAACCATTGAGGGAAATATATGCGCCGGAAAGTTGCTCCCAGCATAGCCACATTTCACAAACTGAAATTAGATTTTAGATCAAATATATAATTATAATACAATGAGAGCAAAAAATAAATAAAAAGCCAGTTTGTCGAGAGCATAGACAAACTAATAGTTAATAGTTAGTTTGTCTATGGTTGAGAGAACTGTAATGAATGGCGCTAGTACAACAGAGACTTTCAGAAATCAAAATACAGATCAAATAGAAGGGAGAGATGTTTTGCTCGTGTTCACAATAGGGAAACGTCTTAAGTCATGTTTAGTGCTGTCCTAGACTCTATAAAGTGACGCCTAAGTTATTATTGGCATAAACAAACAAATGCAACAACTCCAGTTGGCCTTAGTGACCAATGCAACCATGATCGGGATATTTATTGAGGCCAAAGCAGCGAACGCGGTAGGCAGACCTTAAGGTATGAAAAGAAGTGGGAGATATGCCCAGGTCACAAAATATAGGCGAAAAGGAAGTACATTACTCTCAATGGTAGCATGCCATGCTAGGCTTAGTCGAGTGCTTAGTGTAATTATCCGATATTGTTTATAGTGGTAACACTTAGATTATAGCTACATTGGAGGGGATTTAACGGACTTTCATCATAAGATGGTGTTGATACCAATAGTATACGACGTTAAAGCCAAAATATACATCGATTTGAGATTGACAATAGGAAAATGTTTGCTAGAAGAAAGTGTTGTACCCAAACTCAACCGGACACAAATCTTTGAATGATATTTTACAAGTGTTGGCAAAAATAAGCAAGCCATACTACATTTCTCAATAAGAACCTGCAAACAATAATAAATTTCTACACCTATCCACAAATGAGGGCGGGTCACTTTTGTATGTGTCACACACCAAATCCACAGATAACACTCGACCATTTGTCGTAATCAATAGCTTGATACCTTCACAGAAAGATAAAATCAATGAAATGTTGCAGAACTAGTCGTGCCACGGCCGAAAATATAAAACACCAAGAATTTTCAATTGAAATTTTATGATAAAAATACAAAAGTATTCATACATACACCGGTTCCATTATCACAAACTATAACATTGCGTCCTTTGCTGTCCATTTTACTAGCTATTTGCGCCTAATTTAACTCTTGGCAGATGAATTGCTGGGCCTCTATTATGTGCTGATAATATTTCAATGAAAATATAACTTTTCTTATTTAAAACAAATGAATGGATTAACTTTTTCTTGCACTCAACATAAAATAGTAAGCAGCTAACGAAGTTGAGCGCTGTCAAAAATTTTGCTTTCGAGGTGGTAAATTTGCCATGACTCAATGGATATGTTCGAAAATGCTTTCCACTGTTTGACCCATGCAGAGTGGTAAACTTTAGGGATGATCTATACGGAATAAGATATTGTTTTATGACGTAATAGACAATTTATTTAGAAATGGTTTTTGACAAAACGGCAGAAAAATAATACAATTTTCAACACGAAGTAAAGTTTAGGAGCCTGCTTTGTTTTGCTTTTGGCAGTATTTATTTTCTGCATCATTTTGTTTATCGCAGTTTTTAGATTGACCACAAATATAATCTGCGTAGTAAGTAATATACATAGTCAAAATAATTCCCTGGTTACCCTTCCTCCATGAGTAGGGTTTATAATAGATACAATTTTTTCTGGGATTTCCTCCTCCAAGCCAACAAGGCGCTATTGTAAGCCTTCGCGAAGACAATAACAAGTAGAAAGAATAAAGCGAAGATCTGTACATGATATATTCACTTTTGATTTCTGCTTCTTTCGACAGTGGGTTGATATTTTTACACTACGCTGCACTTCCTACTTCTTATATTAGGCTTCTAGCTTCTAGCGCTGTTTTCATTTTTTGCTGCTGATGCTTCAATCGAAGATTTGATTACTATTCGCTTATTGAGTCCTCAGGCGTCCGCTGATAACCAGAACTTGCGTTGATTAATAAATTTTAATGCCTAGGATTTGTAGCATGCTTTTAATATTTGTACATGTTGAAGCGAAACAGCAAAACTTTTAATCAAAAAACTGATTTACTTCGACTGTTTGGCTTCAGGCCAAATAAACCATATGTACAAAGAGCTTTATAACACAAACAAAACCACACAGCGGTTCTCATATAACACATCCAACTGATGCCACCTCTGTTCATATGAAAAGGAATAAGGAAATTTTTATCGAAAATTTCGACTGTCAACTTTTAGATGGTGTAGTTTCTTTTTTTTGACAATAGTCCATTTAGCAAAGAAAATTTCAAAGAAAAAACCCAAAAAATTCGTCATTAAAAAGCCCGTGCTCTCGAATTCCAATCAGAAAACGCAGGCGAATCCATTAAATTTTACCCTCGGCCCAAAATGAAATAGACACCAGAGCGAAAATAGTATTTTCTCTTCCCGCAACGACGACGACGTGCGCTCGCCAATAGGTCAGCAGTGTGTGCAGAGTGTTGTTGTGTGTACCTCCAGTGGGTGCTGCAAAATTGCCTGAGAAAAGAAAAATAAAAAAAACCAATTTACATGCGAGCAGGTGACCACATCACCACAAAAGACTAGCAAAACCCAAGTGAAAGTCTCTAGCGTTGAACTATCCCGAGGAAGATGTCTTCTTCGGCAACAAATCAATCGAGCCAAAACCAGGCCACTGCTCAACAGCAGCCCCCGAAGCCAGCCCAAGGTCAGCAACAGCAGGCGAATGCTGCAGCAAAGCCAAAGGGCGAACAGCCGTCGACCCCAGATGCTGTGGTCGCTGGGCCACAGTCAGCGACGGTAAAGAAATCTTCTCTGACGGCCACCAGGGATCGTGTGGTGGACAGTGTACCATTTCCACCGAGCCATAAATTGACCATTGCAGAGGTATTTGATCCTCGGACCGGGAAGCCACACCACGATGTGCTGAAACAGCACTTTATACTCGAGGGCCGCATCGAGGAGGCTCCTGCGTTGCGAATTATCCGCGAGGGCGCTGCCCTGCTGCGCTCCGAGAAGACAATGATTGATATCGAGGCGCCAGTCACAGTTTGCGGTGATATACACGGACAGTTCTATGATTTGATGAAGTTGTTCGAGGTCGGCGGGTCTCCAGCGTCGACAAAGTATCTTTTTCTGGGTGACTACGTCGATCGGGGCTATTTCAGCATTGAGTGTGTTCTTTATTTGTGGGCGCTGAAGATTTGCTACCCGACTACGCTATTCTTGCTGCGCGGAAACCACGAGTGTCGCCATCTGACCGAGTATTTCACCTTCAAGCAGGAGTGCAAGATCAAGTACTCTGAGTGCGTGTATGACGCGTGCATGGATGCATTCGATTGCTTGCCACTGGCGGCGCTCATGAACCAGCAGTTCTTGTGCGTGCATGGCGGTCTCTCACCCGAGATACACGAGCTCGAGGACATTCGTCGTTTGGACAGATTCAAAGAACCACCAGCTTTTGGGCCAATGTGTGATCTTTTGTGGTCCGATCCACTCGAGGACTTTGGCAATGAGAAGAACAATGAGTTCTATACACACAACTCGGTAAGGGGATGCTCGTATTTCTACAGCTACGCAGCCTGTTGTGATTTTCTGCAAAACAACAATTTGCTGTCGATAATACGCGCTCACGAGGCGCAAGACGCTGGCTACCGGATGTACCGCAAAAGCCAAACAACTGGCTTTCCGTCGCTCATCACAATATTCTCGGCCCCCAACTACTTGGACGTGTACAACAACAAGGCGGCCGTGCTCAAGTACGAGAACAACGTGATGAACATCCGCCAATTCAACTGCTCACCCCATCCCTATTGGTTGCCGAATTTCATGGACGTATTCACCTGGTCCTTGCCATTTGTTGGCGAGAAGGTCACCGAAATGCTGGTTAATGTCCTCAACATATGCTCTGACGATGAACTGATGACAGAGAGTGACGAAGATCCGCTTACCGATGCTGAGGATGCTGCCCTACGCAAAGAAGTCATACGCAATAAAATCCGTGCAATTGGCAAAATGGCCCGCGTCTTCTCCGTTCTGCGTGAGGAATCCGAGTCTGTGTTACAATTGAAGGGTCTAACACCAACAGGAGCATTGCCATTGGGCGCACTTTCCGGTGGTAAACAATCGTTGAAGAATGCCATGCAAGGATTCTCACCCAATCACAAGATCACCTCGTTTGCCGAGGCCAAGGGTCTGGATGCTATTAACGAGCGAATGCCGCCGCGACGGGACGCACCGCCAACGCCCATCGATGACCAGAAGCCGAACAACACCCAGCAGTCCATCAATGGGTAATTAAATTAGCCTCTACTCAAGTTTCAGTAAGCAAAACGTGTTTCATTGTTGTGAATTCTGTACTTTTTTACAAAAAAAAAAAAAAAACAAAAACAAAAATAACAAAAGAAAAAAAAATACTTAGGAAACGGGGAAATTTTTCTCTCAATTTCGTCGAATTTGTGTCCTTAGAGAAAGTTTTTTTTTCTTTTTTTTTTTAAACAAATATTATAAGAGGTCTATCAAGTCTTATCAGCCTGTGAGTTGCTGTTCCTCATGGGCCAGGAGTTTTAGGTTTTCACCTCGGATAACAAGGGCTATTGATTGAATTTGCAAACGTGATCAGTTTAATGGGTTGGCCTTAAGTGGTGGTGTTTCTATTCAAATAAAACGAACATTCATTATTCCTTAGCCTTTTGCAACAAAAGCTGTCATTTCAAAAGAAAGCTTGTACTTCATCTTACCATTGCCTTGCCTTAAACATTTCTCTGAGATCAATTCTCCTTGTACCTCCTTGAGAGTCTATTGTTCCTTCATTATATGCTCTAATTATTTCTTGGGAAGACGGATATGTCTTTTGATCTTCGCGTACTAGTTGCCCCTAAGAAATTGTCATTTCTTGCCCTTCAAAATGATTATCAGATGGTCCTTTTCTTTCGTGTCTCTTGTCCGTATGCGAACAGACTTTTTGGGCCATATGCCCGTTGTTGCCGCCGTTTTATTATTAATAAATGGAATTGATTTGCCTTTCGTTTGTTATGTTTACACCTCCGCAATGTTTTGCTATTTTGTCATGTGATATTCGCGTTGGCCACCTGCTTGTCGAGTCTAAATATTGGATAAATCTGTCTCAATCACTACGAGTCGGCATAGTGAGTGTTTTTCAATTACTTAACGTAGAAAAAAAAATGTTCACAGTTTTTCTTAAGACATTTCGACACTCTTCAGCTGGGAATATTTGAAATTCTCTTGACCCATCGCTGTTAAATGTCTTGGTCTCTTGTGTGTCCTAGGACATCTTCAACATCTTTGTGAAATCATCTTTGGTCTCTTCCAATGTGCTTCATGGCATCTCAAATGCGGTGTTTACCGATTATTACTTATGTGCCAAGCGTGCATCTCAAACCGCCGCGTATTTTGCCATACTGAGTTTGCGGGTTCCATTGTTTCGCGTGTTTACGTATCGTAAGTTTCCTTGGGGAAGTATGTGGCGTCTATAACACGAAAATATGCGGTTTCTGACACTCTGCCTTTGTCGTTCTTTGCCATGTGTGCTTCTCGAAGCCCCGGTACACTTTGGTACACATTAAGTTCCATTTTACTGCGCGATGTACTTGAACTCTGTGCCCCAACTCTTCGTTGGCCGTTGCTTTTTGTCAACTGTTCTCTGTTTTGTGTACTTCTCGTACTTCTTTAGGTCATCAAATTATATAGATTAGATAGGCGCTATTTTCTTTTCAAACGGGCTCCGAGCACCCGAAGAATGAACAAATACATTTCATCAAATTTATTCTACTGAAACAAAAATTGTTTACAGAGTCTGTATATGCGCTTTCTCTTAACGAAAAACAAATTCTCAAAGGCTACAGTCAAATAAAATAAAGGAACGAACCCAATTCGCATTATTTTAATCATTTCGATTACACATTTCGCAATTAACATAATTCAGGTTAATTTAAGCTGAAGTGAAAGCCCATAAAGTACGTTTATGTTCCTTTGAAGCCGTACAAATTTTATTTTTTGGTTTTTTTTTTGTGTACTTTCGTCATCTTCAGAGACCTGCCCAACAGCAATTACTTATGACCAACCTAGTAAATACTCATTATTGGATTATACATTCTTTAGGAAGATAGAAAACTATTAAAAAATGTTGCTTATCCCCAAGCTCGTTGTTGATAAGTTTATGCATCACTTTGCTTGCACTTGTTCCAATATCAGTGCTAATTTTTTGTGTGTTATAAATGCGTACGTGTTGTTTATAAGCAAAGCAGTTAAAAAAAAAATTATTTTATAGAAGAAAAACCGCATAAAATGGATCTAAGCTAAATTAAATCGAAATTACTTCCGCAAGAATACGCAGATGACGTCAATCGACGCAGAAACTAACCTAGACTGTGTTTAAAATACATTTGTTATACTTTTGAATAATTGTTTTATTTTGTGTGCGCTATAAATAGATCATACATAATTCCCACGTTCAATAAATCTATCACCAGTTTGAGTGAATGAATTTTAAATAAAGATCACTACAAAGATATACAAATATACCTACAATCGTCTAGATTTTTTTTTTTGTACGCAAGAAAAACTAAATCTCAGATAACTTTACAGTGGGACTCAAATGAGGACATGTTTATAGCAATTGCCCTCTTAATATAAAATGATCTAGATTTGTCAAAGAATATCGCAACGTAAAAACCTTAAGATAAGACGTTTTAAGTCCATTTATTGAATATTTAATATTATATTTAAATTATCTGCTTCAAGATAAAGGCCCTTCTTCTAAGAAGTTGATTGTTACATCCAAGTTCTTTTCTCCTGGTAAATTATGCTCTGTGTTCCAAAGCAAGACCCTAATAGCATCTCCAAAATGTTGAGGTCTAATTATAATGTCAGCCAAATCGGGGATGTAGCCGTTAAAAAAGTAAAGGCCCAGCTCTGAACACAGAGGTGTGGTGTTGCTAAGCTTCCTAGACTTTAAATTATACTGCTTACAATAGCTGAAACATCAAACCATCCCTCCAGACTGTATCAAATGCAGCAGTCACATCAACACATATGCAGCTTATGTTTTAAGGCCCATATAAAATCCCGGCTCAATAAATGGACTTGGTCTTTATCTTTTGCCCGATTCACAATACCGCTTTGTCTGCTTTGCGTTGAGAACTTTGACACAAAGCTGAGATTGGAACATAGGATATGCGTGTATCCAATCACAATCACGCTTTGAGTGCGTTGCTTTTGGTTGACAAACGTAAGAGACTCGTAAATACACGTAAGAACATTACTCAGAGCGAAGCAGAAATCAAAACAATTGAACTTTTGCTTCGCTTTGAAGTTTGTAAGAATTTGTTTGTGGCAAAAAATCCTTCTGAATCTCTTTTAAGATTTAGCTCTCGAACCCACCATCGCCTTTCGTTCAAATTTTGGTCGTTAAAATCCTCTTCCAGCTTCAAATAAGCTACGCAAGCTAATTTAGCAATTTTGATTAAATTTGTTCGGTTTTGCATACGTTGTCGGCTCATTTTTCAATAATTTTTTAAAATCGTATTTTCTATTTAATTTGTCAACAAAATACAGCTGACCGACAATTCAAAAAGAAAATGACAGAAGCCATGAAAGCAGTTACCGTGATGATTGTCAAACACAATGTTATGATTTTCGGTATCTTGAATTGGGGATATCATTGCAAGGCATTGCCTATTTGTTCACTTCATCTGTCCCTGTCCTTAGTTATTTGTGTATCCTGTGCGATAGTATCCATAAAAATGGTGGTTAGTCGTAAGGTTGTGTTTCCGAGCTCATTTTTCCTAATGTCTAATCTGTAAAATAAGTTTGTCAATATAAAAATATTCACAGTCACTTGCCATTATATCTGCAATTAAACTTTATTAAACTTATATTTAATTAAAGATGAACCCTTAAAATGTAAGAAAGGGTGGCCACGTGGTAGTGTATTCGGTCATTGAATGAGAGGATTGGCGATCGATTCCCGACCATGTCCATTCAATTTTCACAGTATTAAAATCAGTATCAGAAAGCACTTTGTGTATTTCAACATGAAAGCGAAAAAAATACTGTGAATTACGAACGAATGCAAAAATCACAACACAGCTCTCTTCCCAATCGAATTGGATGCCACCCATGGAGAATACAAACCTGAGTTTCAAATACCACTGCACCAACTCTTTCCTATCCCTTCTTCTCTCTTCCAAATTAACTAACGCCCGTACCCTGTTAATCAGTAAAAGGGTATTCATATCCCCTTTGGCATGTGCAAATTATAAAAAAAAAAAAAAAAATCTGCTCGCTGTCACCTTAGCCCTAATCGAATTCTTGTCCAAAAGCAGAAAGTTAGAAACCAACGCCATTATACCGTCCTTTTGCAAATTTACAACCCCCTTTTCATTCCGAGGTTTAGTCACATATTCGTCTGAAATTCCTGGAAAAATAATTCCTATTGTTTAAGTTTTATTTTTTATTTAATTTTTTATATATATTCTATATCAATGTGTACAACTTATTTATAAATTAATTAAAAAAAAAAACAAAACAACAAATAATAAAAATAAAAGAAACAAAGTGTGTATTTTGTATTTAGAATATTTCTCTAGCGAAATTTTTACCTAAACAAAGCTTTTATCTAATTAGAAAATGATTACATCTATAAATACAAGAATATATATATATTGCAAATGTTATATTTAAATTTACAAACATTTCTTAGCATATATATATAAATAATAAATGAAAAAAAAAAAAAAATACAGAAAAATTTTACGCGCGCGTTTAGTGAGATTTATACTTTTCATCAGGCACGCATTTAGTATTACATACATAAAATAATAATATATATATGAAGTTACTTAAATTTAAGAGAGCAAATAACAAACATATTAGGAGCTACATAAAATTATAAACAGATAATTTTTTTTTTTTTGAAAACAGCTCGGCGCACTTCTAAATAGAAAGTAAAAGACCTTCATATTCTATATAATAACAAAAAACAAAAAATCTTTGAATTACTTATTAATAAGATTAAACTTAGAGTATGAGCTATTTTTGAGAGATGTAACATATGAGATACTTAAAAAAAATAATAATAATTCAACTCTCTCAATTCAGTCAAGAGATATAGAAGAAGAAGTAGAAGAAGGAGAAGAAGATGATGTAATATTTTTAACCGATAAAATTAATTTCAAATTTAAACTTAAGCATAGCCTACAAAGTTTAAAGATTTGTTTGCACTAAATACATTATATTTGTTGTTACATTTGATGCCAGTGTTACCACTGCAATGGTAAGCAGATAAGTGCTGCGAAAAAATGTGGTATTTTCTTCAGAGTTCGGGGTTTTTTCAAGAGATTAATACAAAAGAAGATTAGCTGAATTGAGATTTAAAGGTGGTCCTTTTTGTTGAAATTTAAAATCCAAAGAGCATCGTACAAGTAAGAAAATATCCTGCTGATTAACCTTAAAGCTACAGCTCGATGGTAGTGTTATTAAGAAGTAACGTATTAAGTTTAATATCGTTTCCTAGAAACAAGGTCTTATCTAGGTACTCCTTAGGTCAATAAGTTGTTTTGAATTTATTACCATTTGCAACTGAACCAATTGAAGGAACCAGGGCTATCGAACTTTTGAAACCTAAGAGACGGACCCTCTCCAAAATAATAAACATCCTTACCAATCATTGTGGTGGAAGACACGCTCACAGACTGGGTGGTAGAAGAGAACATTAATCACTTTCTAGGGCACACAACCATCTAAACGGTCTCAGTTACGTCTGTATTGTACAAATGGTTTCAAGAGTGAAAGTTAGTACCAAATTAGCAGCACAGTTGAATCCTCATCAATCATTGAATCCCCACTTCACGGAATAGCTGGTTCTGGTTTTATATCTACACTTAAGAGATGGGGAACAGCATTTGCATAACTAAACACCCAAGTGCCCAGGCAAACTAAAAGACTAGGACAACTTAAAAAGACAATTGTTACTTGTCTAACTCGTCACCTTTAAAGTGACAGTTGTAAAAGTGTGTACACGGCTTGTCGTTTTGTGTGTTGCTATTTGTAGCGTTGTTTTAGATGGAGCTCTCTGTTCTTTCCATCCTCAACAAAATAAAAGCTGTCTGTCTACCAGTTTTATCAAAAGGCAATTTATAGCCCGAAATACAGCGGAGACAATAGGTCCGTTGGCGTACTTTTTACACTAAAATTCGTAGATTATCAAATTTCGAAGAGTGGGGGTAAAATTCTCTCAGAGAGAGCTAAAACTACGAAAAAGTAAATGAAATGCACAAGAAAGAGTTGAAAATACACTGGTTTGACAGTCTTGACAGTTTTCATAAACCAGCCCACAGAAATTTCTTGCACTAAAATTCGTAGCATGGGGAATTTTCTTACTCTCTCGTGATCGCTCTCGTAGTGAAAAACTACGAAAATTCTCCGTACGCGAACAGCTTTTCGTAAAAATTCGCTGTCTTAGGAGGGTACGCGAACGGACCTAGTACAACAATACACAAACGCCAAGAGACTGAAAGTTACGGACGGGGTCCTTTGGCACTTAAGAGGCTAAGCATCTGAGTGTGTGACTATGACTAGGTTAGGAGAAGCATTTTTCTCAAATATATCTTTTCTCCAGTAAGAAATTCATCTGCTTCTGTCTTAAAGACGGTCTTTGTCTCCGTGCGCTGCAGTTGGTTTTTAAGGTCACCGATCTTCAGTCAAGTTTTGAGTCAACCCATTACAAAACATCTCGGTACTATTTTTTGATAATCCTTTACCCACAAGTATAATATATAAGTAGTACACCGATGCGGTCCGAAGTAGAGACTATCTAGAGATTTTTTTAAAATAATTTTTATACTATTCAGCTTCTTAATTTCCAAAAGGATGATAAGGCTATTTGTTATCGATTATTCCGCATCATTTAGAACATTTCTTCCTGAATCACATTCCAAATTCAATTGGTCTTATATTTTTTCAGATGAACAGTATTTATTTTTTCATTTTTCTGAACCATAGGATACGAACAGATTTAATCTAATCAAAAGTGTATCAACGGTTTCCAAGAATAAGATATTCCATCGGCCTCTTCCAGGTAGCAATCAAATAAAAGGTGATAAGCCTTTTCAAACCTTCCTTGTTCTACATGTGCTGCATTTCTCCGAAGCGTACATTCCAAAATTAATTTTGTAATTAGATCTAATGTTCTTAAGTTTATAGCTGATTCCAGATGCACAGTATTTCTTTCGAAGCGAAATATACAAAAAGTTTCTATCCATTCAACGGTGTAGGAAGGGTTTTCAAGAACACATGTGATCTCTAGATAGTGAAATAAAATATACTTTAAGTCGAAAATGTATTTATTTATAAGTTTGGAAGCATAAATATACTGTACGATACCTATCGCAGTCTTCAATCAGAGCTGGTCCAAAGGATATAAATGTGCAAATATTGATTGTGGAAATAATGTCCTGTTGTAGATTGAAGTGACTGGATTTAAAATAAGAAGTAACCGTCACTTTAGTTACAAAATGACGCTCTTGTAACCTTGCGATTAACGCACCTTATCAGGTTCTCAAATCGGCCTGTAGATTTGAAAAAAAAAAAACAATTGTGGGTATGAGGAAATAATGTCCTGTTTTGAAGAAAAGTATTCGTCAGATGGGTGAACAAATTGGCTCCCGACTTGGGGCCTCAGTATACAGTACTACAGTAAATTGTATCTTCAAGTTGTTCTCCTTCAATTATCAAGGGCGCTGGAAGGTTGCTTACATTTTTTGTTATTGAAGAAACGCACTTATCTGCCTTCCACTGCATATCTTAAAACTCACAGTTATTACATCATATCTCAATAAAAAAAAAAGAAGAAAAAAAAAAAAAGTATGATAGTCATTAATCACTCATAATCGGTGTCGTGAAAACACTATATTTAAACCTTTATATAATAATGAATAACAATTGCAACAAAATAAATACTTTATTTATATACATAAATATATATATATATACATACATACAATTATGAACTTGACAAAAGGCTTCCCATAGTTTTCTTGTCTTCTAAATATTACACACATTACAACTTAAGTAGCCTACTAAAGCAATCCTAAAGTTAAAGATATGTTTACTAGCAATATATTTAAGAGAATATACTATATAAAAGCAAAATCTAAATAAATAAGTATTTATGTATATATAAAAGAAATTGTATTTGCTTTATATATATATATTTATATATTTATTACAACATTGTCGATTCTTTGCATAAATCGACTTTAAATTAATTTAAAAAAAAAAAGAAGAGAAAAAAAATATATAACAAAAATACTTTTAAACTGATTAAGTTCATATACTTAATATCCTATGCAAATATATTTATAAACAAAAGAAAAAAAAACAAATCGGAAATATCGTAACTTCTATGTAAGACTACTTTAATACAGCTATGAGCAAACTCTGGGTGATGTTCATAAAGTATAATTCACAAAAAAAAAAAAAAAAACTAGCTACATTTCTACTATACTAAACACTATGTGGAACACATTTTTTACTTATACATCTATATTTTAACTTAAAAATTACAATTTTATGAATTTAATTATACAAATAAAATATTCAGGATAATATAAAAAAAAAAAACAAGGACATAGATTTTTATTTTTTTACATTTGAATAAAAGTTTTCTTTTTAGAATTCACCTGGTTTGGGTGCTGGTCCATAATGACTTTTCAGGTACGGCTGACGATTGTACTCTAAAAGGGAAATCTTAACATGCTTCGCCCTATATGAGCTCTGTTACAAAGTAGATATGGATCAGGTTGGATCACAAACAGCTACGTTAATGTTGGAGCTATGATAAGCGATAAAACTTTTGTGAGGCGGAGAAAACTTGGTATTGATCTTTATATATGTAAGTGCTTACATTGGACTAGCGCTTTGGGCTACGAGTAAAGATAGGAGATATAGTTTTTCAGCTATTCACTAGTATAGATGTAAATCATTACTTTCATCTAGAATCGCATAGATCGCGAACATAAATACAGACTTAGGCTATGTACATAACATCCAGAGTAAACACGAGGCAATATAATAATTTCACACTCTACAGTGTATCTCTATCTAATGCGTTTCTTACATACTTTACTTAAAGGGCTTTCGACCCTTGTACAGTCAGTGCCTGAGACACGGCTGCCTTCCATCATCTGTGGTCCAGTTTTCTGGCATCCGGGACAACTTAGTCTTTGTACCGGAGTTTGGGTCTTCTTCGCCGTCTCGAACCTGGGGGCTGGGATTCAAAGATTCTCTTGGCTTGAATATTGTGCCAATGTAGTTGGCGTATCTTGGCTTTTTGGACTAAGTACATCCACATCCTGGTACAGCTCTTAGAGTTCGCGGTTGTAACTTTTCCTCCATTCACCCTCCTCGCATAAGGGACTTAATATCCGACGGAGTATTTTTCGCTCGAAGGTGCCCAATATTTGCTCAGCTTTCTTACTTATCGTTCAGCACTCGGCTTCATACAGCAAGACTAGTAAGATGAGCGTTCTATAGAGTTGGGAGTTTTGAACCCAGTTGTTTCGCCAAACCGAAGCAGAAGCGGTTTGCTAGGGTTATTCTTCGTCGGATCTCTACAAAGGTGTCATTTGTAGCATTAATATTTGTTCCGAGGTAGATGAACTCCTTACTACCTCGAAATTGTAGTTATCAACAGTGACGCTCTGCTCAATTTTTGTTTGTTGATAAGTACATATATTTCTCCTTGTCCTCGTTTCAAGATCAGCTCATTTCGCCTGCTCATCGATTGCCGTAAACGTTTCTACGAAGGCTTGCCGGGATCTTCCGATGATGTCAATATCGTTTGTGTATACCAACAATTGGACGGATTAGTGAAAGATAGTGCATTCCGTGTACCTGCGCACTATCTGCTCCAACACAATATTGAAGAAATCACATGAGAACGCATCTCCTTGCCTGAATCCAATGCACGTTTGGAAGAGCTCAGAACAGTTGTTTTCAAGTTGCACAGAGTAGAGCGTAGCTTTACGCGCTAGATAAGTTTTGACGGTATCCCGAATTGGGCCATTGCCTGGTAGAGCTCAAGACGATGAATGCTGTCATAGGCGGCTTTAAACTACATGGAAAGTTTTTGGCTTGAAATTCGTTCGTCTTTTCCACGATTTGCCTGAGGGCCGATTAGTAGCTTTGTTCAGTGACTAAAAAAGTTGCACAGCACAGAATAGAACAGCACAAGTTTGTGAAAACTAACAGAACAGACGACACTTCTCACGAATATGTTCTACCCCAAAAGTAGGTGCAGAAAAGATTGTGCTGGACTGTGCAGTACAGACTCATTGAAGAAAAAAAAGGAACAGTTTTGGACAGTATTTGTTCTCATTGAACGTAACCTGTAATTTTCTGTGCTGGACTGTGCAGTACAGAGTCACTGAACAAAGCTAGTGTGTTGCAGAAAGGTTTTCGACGCTCACACAATACGTTGGATAGGATCTTATATGCGACATTTAACAAGGATATGCTTCGGTAGTTCACCTGTTTTGAAGGTGGCGTAATGCGTTTCTGGTTGGTGAATATTTTCTGTATACTAGCAACACATGTGGTCTTGTGATTGTCTTCACAGTATAACCTCAGAAGCTTCCGTAACCTACGTAATGTACAAGTTATCTGTATTTTTAGCTTCTTTGATGTTAAGTAGGAATTTGTACAAGTTTGTTTGATTTTTGTTTAATAAAAAAGCAACAAAAGCGTGAAAATATACGAAAGAATTAAATTCATTGGCCTTGAACTCACAGTAGAGAAAATTTCTTCTGCACTCTCTTTTGCAAATAACTACGAAGTTTTTTCGTAAGTACAGGATTGCGTAAACATTTTGGCTATTCTCCCAGATAGTGGTATAGGATCCAGTTTAACTAGTAAGTAGGTAGGATGTTGGGGTAGTGTTTGGCCTACATTTTGTAGGAATACATTCGCTTTATACCTACATAGTTATGTGGAAAGTACCCAACAAAGGCCTTCTTTAATTGCTATTATTTCCGCCTGTAGTGCAGATTATTAACGATTGATGCATTACTTGCTAAAGTTTTTAAATTAAGAAAAAACACAAATTTTTTCAAGACTTTTAACTGTAAAAAAGAACTAAAAAAAAAATAAATAAAATGCAATGAAAAGATAACGAGCATGTAGGCAAAGCGTGCAATTTATTGGTTCAGAACTCTTATATGCCAGTGTCGTGGTGTTGGAGAAACTCTACCAAGTGGGGTGAGTTATCCAGTTTAAATCTTATTGTCTTCTTACGAGGAATTCTACCTTCATGCAAATAAGATCTTCATCGCTTTATATGTTTTCTTCGTTCAAGGTATCGGCTATGTACATGAAAAAATGACAGAAGACACTACCTTTATAATGCTTAGTTCCAGGTCCGTTCGCGTACCCTCCTAAAACAGCGAATTTTTACGAAAATCTGTTCGCGTACGAAGAATTTTCGAAGATTTTCGCAGAAGACAGCGCTTAGGAGAGCGTAAGAAATTTCCCTATGCTACGAATTTTTGTGTAAGAAATTTCTGTGGGCTGGTTTATGAAAACTGTCAAAGCTGTCAAACCAATGTATTTTAAACTTTTTCTTGTTCAAACCGTTCGTTTACTTTTTCGTAATTTTCGCTCTCTCTGAGAGAATTTTACTCCCACTCTTCGAAATTTGATAATCTATGAATTTTAGTGCAAAAAGTACGCGAACGGACCTAATACGTTTAAGAAAAAGAAAACAAATGAAAATTATATTTGCAACTAGCCCAAAAGTGAATAAAAGTTCAAATACAACGCTTAGATGAAAAAAAAAGTAAAAAATCAAAATTTAAAGTTTAAATAACAATAAATTTATTTATTCTGCACAAATATGCTATTTACAACAAATTTACACGGCAAGAGAATTTTGCTTTTGTATACATACTTTCAAAAATATATTTTCTTTTCCGCGCATCGAAAAGAAATGTCCGCTCATAGAGAAAGACAAACATTTAAAGAAGGAATTAACTACGTAAACTTTTATTACTTAACTTAAACGTAAATTCTTTAAGAATTAGTAAAAAAAAAGATTAATAATAATAAAAAAAGATAAAACTATATATCTTCATATTCGGTCTAAGGTACGTAGAATTATTAAAAAAAAAAAAAAACAAAAAACATTTTTCCTATAAAAATAATCCATAAAAAAATGCCTTCTCTGCATTTCACTTATGTTGTATGTTATCGAGATGATACAGATGGTCTCAGATGAATCTTAAATGCACTCGCCGCTTTCGTTTTTAATCGAATGAATAACATCGATAATTTCCTTAAAATCAGGACGCATTTTCGGATTCTCATGCCAGCAAGGCATCATAAGTTTATCATACACATTGTCTGGACAACGTTCCGGTTTGCGGAGCCTATAAAGAAAGTAGGATAAGAACAATTTATGTGCCACAATAAATAAGAACAAACCTTTGTCCACTTTCCAGTCTATTTAAGAAGTCAACTTGACTCAGTTCTTTGTTGGCATCGAGATTCGGTATTTCTCCCCGTGAAAACATTTCAAATAGTGTTACACCATACGACCACACATCCGACTGATACGAGAATTTTGTAGTCTTGATGGACTCTGGGGCATACCACTTAATTGGTATTTCCCGCTCGCTTTGGGCAAAATAGTATCCGTCGGTGTTTGCGACTTGCGCCAAGCCAAAATCGGAAATTTTAACCCTATCTCTGTCGACGAGGATATTTCTGGCAGCCAAATCACGATGGATTACTTTTTTGCTGCGGAGATACTCCATACCCTAAAATAGTAATAACTTTGAAAAATCTTGCAAAAGTAACGAGTCACATGTCACACTTACCTTCGCAATATCCAACGCGAAATGTAGCAGTTTTTCATTTGTTAGATTTGGCTTCATTGACGATAAGTACACAATAAAAGATCCGCATTCGACATACTCCATGATAATGGACACTGGGGCCTCTACAGACATTTTAATTTTGACTATATTTGGATGGTCTAATGTCTACAATGGAGAGAAGAAAACAAATATCAAATAGCAATCCAATCAATTTTTTTCAAGAAATTTACCTGCATAATTCTAATCTCTCTTATGAAATCCTGCCTGACTATGTGATTTCTAACTTTGAGAGTTTTTATTGCAACTTGCACCGGATCACTGTTATTGTTGTGATAGTGAATCTCACCACGATAAACTGTACCGTAGTGGCCTTCACCAATTTTTTCCTTGGAAATTATTTTACCATTCGGTATGGCTAGCACCGATGGAGTATCATCGAAATAATTTGATTGAAACTGATTCATAGGATTATGACTGCGAAGAAGTGGAACTCGATCACAAGATGTCGGATTGCCAGAAAATGTACAACTTCTAACATCACTGCTACTGCTTCCATTAAGAAGAGTTTGAACTATAAAAAGTTAAACAAAAATACATTAAACAAAGGTATTTTATCAAACAATTTAGCACTTACAAGTATCTTCAGTCGTGTTGCTAAAATCTGAAACAATTGATGACACGTCGTCCGAAATAGAGTCAGCACTCTCAATGGTTGTATAGTTTTGGGGTAGATTTTCTTTTATTGAATTCAGTAATTTTAATATGGCCTGTTGATTGAAACGTTTGTCTGGATCCAAGCTCCAGCCATCCATCATTGTTTGATAGATATCATCTGGGCATTCGTTGGGCTTTGGCAATATACCTCCGAAGCGGTTATAGTTTTGCTGAAGTAGTTCCGTGTTCAGATTACTGATGGGTGTACCACGAGCAAATATCTCCCAAATTGTTGTCGCAAAAGCCCATAGCTCTGCGTGAGGATCGAATTTTGCGGCATTGGGATTTTTATGGTATTGAAATGGTATCCACGGTAAGCTTAAGGTAGAACAACATTTTAATTGATAGAGTATACACAAAATAATAGAATGGAAGCATTGTTATCACGGATTAATGCAAAGAAAAGAGAGGCTATATAATTTGTCAATATCTACTTACTCTTGAGGTTTGTATGATTTCGGAAGTCCGGGATCCGATATTTTGGCAATCAACAAATGTTTTTTTGGATCAAATTTAGTCACCATTAAGTAGCTACATCGAATATATCCATGAATTAAACCTTTTTCTTGCTGCAAGATATTTACAGTTAATATAAGAAAAAAATGACAAACGTTTTAATTTTTTTTCTTTACCAAATATGCGATACCGCGAACCAGTCCATGTACTGCATCCAATAGACATTCCATCGGCACCTTATCCTTTAGGTTATATAAAAATTCACTCAGTGGCCCGTACTTGGAGTTTTCCATTACCATGGTATACGGAGTTGATAATGTTAAGCCATAGAGTTTGAGGAATTCAGGTGAATATATTCGGCTCCATGTGTTTGCAAGCTTCATGAATTCCTGTAAATAATAACCAAATTAGAGTTATTAAAGAACCAAGACGTGGGTAAAAATAATGAATTTTTGGAAAAATTATCACAAATTTATTTGATTATCCAACAAAAAGAGCTATTCATTTCAAAACCATTGAGTTAGTCACCCTATCTAGCCACAATTAGTTCTCATCCATAATCCCCATGACATATGTATGTAGCTAAAGGTTCCCGTGTACCTCCGATTTAATCGGAACTTGGAACAATAAAGATACATTCACAGCTCAGCGACCAGCGAATAGACAAACCGCGAACAAACCATTGAAAGGCAAACAATTGACAATTTCACTATTCCCAAAGAAGAGAGCTTAATTTATCTATCATTTTTGAAACAAAAAGGTAAATTGTAACAACAATTCGCAGATATTTCCGTGAATAGACGAATACTTTTTGCGAACTGTCATATTTTATTCACATTCTAGCCAGAAACAGATGTCAAATGCAATACACCATTTGCGAGAGTTTAACCTCACAAATTCAAATGACAAATGAAATTCGCCGATTACAGTGACTAGATTTGTAAATGATACGTCAAAACTGGCGAATATTCTCTCGTTCGTGTTCGCAATTCACTGAACTGAAAATTGACCTTAAGCGTGTCTTAGTCCTGGCCAGGACAAGCCCTTTATTATACATATATTATTCTTGAACCATAAACTTGTTAAAAATAAACCTTACCGGAAAGTCTTGTTCTGATTTCAAAACTTTTAACGTAACCCGAACATCTCTGACATCCGATGGCTGTATCCAATCAGCTCTTAGACGCATCATTCTCCCATTATCGCACTCTCTTTGAGAATCTAAATCAAAAATAACAAATAAAACAATACAAACATAAGGATAAAAAGAAAAATCAATCATCACTTACTTTTGTACCACTGCAAGTCTTCCTTGGGGTCGAAAATTTGCACCCGCTTTCGTTGTAATTGAGCTTCATTCAATTCGTTATCAGTCTTTTTTGGTAACAGATTCCTTGGTACGCATATAAGCAACAATGGTGGCTTATCTGTGACAATTATTTATTTTAGAAGACCATCATCCTTTTATTGTTAAACATTCTTACCATATTCAGATGGTGGTATTCGAAATTTGTGTTCGGAATTTGTTGGAATTCCTAAAGCCAGTTCGGTGAGTTTATCAAAACAACGTATGCTATCATTCATATGTAATTGCCATTTATCTCGATCTCTAGTTATTTTAAAAGTCTCTGTTTGTGTGCTATAAAAATAAAGAGTATACAATTACAATGTCCTTCAACGTATGGAATAAAGAAAATTACCCTTTGGTATTGATATCGATATAATAGATATCATATTCCCTTTCACATTGGCGAACAATGTAGCTCCCGCATTTTCCTTCTTTGTCTCGTATCTTTGCGTACGAGAAATCACCACTGAAATAAATAAAATAAAAAGAATAAGGCACGTGCATGATTGAAATGAAGTAGGGAATTGTATTTATCTTTCGACGAATTGGTTGTATTCTAAAAAGTATAAATTTCATGTGCAACCAAACAGCAAGAATGCACGTTTTTTTTTAAAGTATAATTGTACTATGAATAATGTTAGAAAATGAAAAGATCGTCGGCGTGAATTCTTGGAATGCATACATACCAATAAATCGGCAGCAGGAAATTCATTAATATTTTTAAAAAACAATGTGCAATGGTACAATTGGCTGCGAGCTCAACAAAAAGATTAAGAACCTCAAAACAATGTAGAGCCCAACATTATCGATCGACATGTTTCCAATATAAACGATCAACTATTCCCGTTGAGTGACATAGCTTCAGCGTACACAATAACCCAATACCAGGCAAAGTAGAGTGGACACGACGCGATTTACAACAAATCGTTACAGATTTAGTTTTCTTCTAATAGCGGCCTTAACTGCAACCCGTTTGTCGGCCTCTTCGCAGTGGCTGTCTCTCAACTACGGCCACTCCTCCGTTCTTAATGAATTTAACCTCATTGATGTAACCACCGACTACACCCCCGCCAAACTTAGCTTTGGTCAGAACTTCCGTACACCAATCTCAGCTCGTGAAACATAGTCTAATGTGGAGCAGGTGGATGTCGGAACGATTCACATCTACACTGATGGATCTAAGACCTCAGACGGAGCTGGTGGTGGTGTATACTCCTCTATGCTTAACCTGCTGCTGCCATTAAATCTCTGGAAACACCCACAACCACATCAACGGTCGTAAAAGATTGCCGTTCATCTCTGATGGAGATCTCGGAACAATATAACATTCACCTATGTGCCAGGCCATAGCGATATTCCAGGCAACTGTAAAGCTGTTAAAATTGCCAAACTTGGCACTACTCTTCCAACTGAATCCGTAAGGACGAGAATTGATATACCAATTGCTACCTGTAATCACCTGCTTAAACTTGATGCTATAAGGAAAGCCAATGCTCGCTGGGCTCATTGTACCTTTAGGATCTCGAGAGAGCTCTGGCCTAACCTAACCAGAAACGTTCAAAAGAACTTTTGCTTCTGAAGCGTCCAGACCTGAGCACCATCATCGGTGTCCTCACGAGACACTGCCTAATCGGCCTACACGCTAGACGTCTGGGCCTCCCATCTAACGATTTCTGTCGGAGTTGCAGGGACGAGGATGAAGAAGAAACGATTCCTCATCTTCTCTGCAACTGCCCTGCCTTAGCGTCAAGAAGAAACCTCCACCTGGGGTCCTTCTTCTTTGACGACCTCGGTGACCTGACTGGTGTACCCATTAAGCACCTTCTACGCTTTATTAAAAGCTCCGATTGGTTCTGCTTATCCAGTGGCAGAACCTCTTCTAAGTGTAATTGTGTCTGGTAATCTATTTGTACTGGTCCTCTGTCTCTCATTGTAGTGTCGTGGTTTATAGTAATTGGCTGTGGTTATTGCAGATCCGGTGGTGTCACAATGGGCCTTTTAGGCCTAAGTGAGCTGGTGCCCATCCGTATCTGGGCGCTAGCTGCCACGCTAAACTAACCTAACCTAAGGTCCGGTAGTGTGGTTAGTGGTAGTCCCGACACCTCCGCAGACGTCCCAAGTCAAGAGTTATAGAATCCTCAGCACTTAGAGCATAACTGAGTGCAAGCCACTTCATTTCATAGCTGTGTAGGAAGGAAAGGGTGAGCTTGCTAGGAAAGGGTCGACGCTGCACATATCGCGGGCCCTTCCCTTCGTAGCAGCCCCAGTCAGTTATTTAAAGAAAAAAGTAGAAGATGAAGCCACCGATCGTGCAAACAGACGCTGGGTTCATCTGGATACATGCGTAACGGCTAGAGCTCTATGGCCGGCCTTTAGCAAGAAGAGATCATCAACTCTGGTTAAACTCAGTCGTCATAACGCACGGGTCGTTTCTGGCGTGATTACCGGCCATTGTGTCATTGGCCTTCACGCAGAGAGACTCGGTGTGTTGCATAATGACTATTGTAGAAGCGGCAGAGACGAAGAAGAAATCGAATCTATTCGTCACCTGTTATGTGACTGTCCTGCCCTATCTGTTAGAAGAAAGAGAACTGGTGGACCTCCTGAGATTTATATTACTATCTGAGTGGTTCTAACAGCGAACCCTATTACAGTGTTTCCAGGATTAAATGATTGGGCACAATGGACCCGAATTGTGGGTCTAAGTGAGCCGTAACCTTCTGGTCACAAGGCACCCATCTTCCTTATTCTAACTTAAAAATCAAAAAATCTTCGCTCAGCATAGACTGGTCGTCACAAGAGAATGAAGCAATATTGGAGCATATATGTATAACCTAAATAGAGTACCAGCATCACTCCCGATATCACTAGTTCAGCTTAACGATCCAACGCCAGGGACAGCAGAAGTCTGCTATCTCATTCAACTTGCTATAAAATATGTGCTGCGGGGATAAAGAGTCAGCAGATCACATACTTTCAAACGATTATTGCTATTAAAGTGAATTCTACCTCAAAGCAGAAGCATTATCTTCTAGCTCTCATTGTTGGTTTTATCTCCAAAACTATTATCTTGAATAGGTTTAATATAAAAGGAAGGAAGTGACAATAAGTCCAATGGGGCGCCTAGATTTCACCTTATCGTGTCATCTACAATCTAAACGATCTCGGCAACATCTGTAGAGACAACAAATAATTGTTTACACAGTAAAGCAAAAAAAAGTCTTTGAGATAACACTTCTCTTATCTGTTTTGTTTTCTTATGTTGAATTTGGAAGCTTATTGAGATGTAACATACAGTTCCCAATACACGTAATTTACCTGGCTAGTGATGTTTTATATTGCAATCTCGTTTCGATTTAATAGAAACCAAACAGCAAGGATGCACATTTGCATACAGTTATTGCACTACAACTCATCGATCGCAGAAAACTGATTCAAATTTACTTATCTTGAGTGTAGGTAATTCAGTGGAGATACCTCCTAGATACAATTATCTGTGTAATTGTCTTGTAGCCTTTTTTGTATTGGTCGTTTGTCTCATCGTAGTGTCGTAGTGTATTAATTAGCCGGGGTATCTTCTGGATCCGGTGGTATCACAATGAGCCTAAGTGAGCTGGTGCCCATCTGTATCTGGGTGCCAGCTGCCATGACAACCTAACCTAACCTAACCTAACCTAACCTGAGTGTAGGTACATTGAAAATCTGATGCGCTAAGGAGAAATGTGCTTTGCCACAAAAAGTTCAAATTACATTGGGAGGACGATATGCAGCAGAAGAATCTGTTTACTATAAGCGCTTCTTTCCCTTTTTTTATGTTTCTTTCTTTCTTTCTTTATGCCGAAAGATTAGGTATTTTTGCAATTTAATATGTATAGATTCGAAATCGAATATATGATAGCCAGTGGTAGGACTCGTGTACTCATCAACACAATAGTATTCAAAAGACATGATGCATACTAATACCCTGTTTAGATGATTACTCTTAACTCTGCTAACGATAGTAAGTTGATGAAAAGACTGAAGGGTAAAGTATCGTCACGAAGAAAATATAAAAATCGAGCAGAGATTCACGTTCTACATCCGAAATGTTCCTTCTCTATTCCATTTTAACATTTTTAGTTCGATCATGATAACAATCGCTCCGCGACAACTACTAACCGTATTTTTAGTCGGATCGTTGAGTAGCGAAGGCTGAGTTCCAAAACGTCAACAAAATGTGCATCCTGAACGCATTACTGCTTTTGTGATGCGTTGCTACGAAGTTTTCATTTTGCGATGCATCACGATGCTTTAAAATCCTTGACGTTTTGGAACGGCTTGTGCAAACAATAAAAATGTCTAAGTAATTAGCGGCGGTGATATTTTCAAACGTTTTATTATATATTTAAGAATGTTTTCGGCATAAAAAAGAAACAATTTCATTTTTTTGCGGAATAAAAAAATTGCTGTCAAATTACATCGCATCAAAATAACTCATGATGCGTTGGTTGCTTTTGTTTGCGCAGCGGTTTCTTTCATGATGCATTTAAGAACGCGATACATCGCATCACTACTATATATTGGCGATTTGGAACGCTTGACGTTGCAGTACTGCGAGGTTACTGCGATTTGGAACTCAGCCGAAGATCTTGTTCATTTTGTGAACACACGACATGACTTCCGCAGTAGTCGGGACAACTAAACAGGGTCTAACGTATGCTGTCATCTCGGATAATGAAAGAGCAAAATAAAATACAGAAGTGTTTCAATTTACTCATTCCCTCCCCTAAACTTTATTAAAGTAGTGCAGGAGTGAGCACTATTGCATGAAGACACGACATTATTCTTTACTACGTAGTCGAGAGTCATCATCAAAACAGGCTCAAAGTGAATGCTCACTAGTCATCAACTATTATAATTCGGCGCTTGCAATACCTTCGGTCGATTAGGGAGGACTGGGTTGAACGTTCCCGAGATCAGTTGTTCCGATGGTCATAACTAACGAAAAATAAATGAGATAGCGAAGCGTATAAGGTGTATTGCATACTTTTGAATGACGATGCTTTTATGGTAGATATTTTTGTAGGTTTCGGAACACAAGTGTTGCCTTTTTAAATTCCGCTCCGTCGTGCAAGCGGAAGCGTTTTCTAAACTACCTTCTCACCTACAAATGTATGTATGAATATTGCTTAGATGCCCTTTCAAATTTGTGATGCGATCGATCCAAATGTTTGTCCGGCAAGGTCAACTGAAAATATCCCTGAGCTCATTTCGAGACGATAATTTTGCATAAAAATCTGGGCCTATATGCATAAAATGTTCAGTGTTGAGTTGACGCAAGATAAAGATTTCTATCACAAAACTATTCTGATTGTTGAAGCGCATTTCTAATAATTTGAATAATTAACGGCGTCGAAAATCTAAGAGAAATAATGGAAAGACCTTTCCGAACACAACAGGTGAAAGTTTGATGTGGTCTTCGGGCTGACGCGACGTTGCCATTGACGATTTTAGTGAGTGTATTTCGTTGCATTTATCCCAAACATTTTCTTTGATTATTCCATTTAGGTCTTGATTTTCCAAGTATTTTTTTATGAATAAATCACGTTAAAAGCACACTGCATGCAGTACACATTTCAAATCATTTTTGGTAGTAAAATGTAGGAATTTCCTTAATGGCCAGACGTTTATCTTCAAACATTCTTAAAAAAAGAATTATCAAGATAAGTTTTATTTTAGTTACCACTAGCCTTTGCTAATGTGATTATCAATAATTCTGAGAGCACAGTACTTCCTTATCAAATACTTGCTAAAAGTGAACTTTACAAATGTTTTATAGTAGGGCAGAGCGATAGTATACATAAATAAACCAATTTATTTAAATATACGAAAATAAAGCAACGTGTGACATTCGCAAACAATGCGGTGGAATAATTCAACAGAACAACTGATAAGAGCAAGCAGAAAAAATTACATTTCATACAGCATGCAGACAATACTGTGTTTAATAATAGATGGTAACCCATAGGTAATAGGTTTATTGATAGTTTAAATTTAGCGACAACTGCAAGGGTGGGGTTTCACGAAAATAAAATATATCGAAGGTTTTAGCAGTCTTCTGATTATGAAATGTTAGTATTTAAGTCTTTTAAATTTTAAGAAACTCCAAGTGGCGTCCCTTTCTACGTAAATAAATAAATATTAGGCCGTAAGCAGCCCATAGAGGGCCAAGGCCTAGCTTCTCACATTTGTACATATTGTGCGTGGTATACATTTCTGTACGTACAGAAGGGACCTACAATTTTATGCCGTATCCGAAGGGCAGGGTGGTTTTTGAGAAGCTTTCTCATGACAGTAAATACTCTTGGATGTTCGTCAGACCCTCGCAAGAGGTGGGACCGTGAAAAAAAACGTTGGTGGTATTTTCCTGGATTCGAACTCGGAACCCCTTGCGCAGTAGTCCAACGCATGAACCACGACACCTATCCCTTTCCCTTTCTATGTGGGCAGGTATATTTTAAGACAAAACCGCAGCCTGCTAGGCCTTGTGATTGCAGTGATTTTTTCGTTTGGCATAAGACACGTTAATTTCTTGATAATTATACCAATTGATCTTTTTGCGAAACAAGTAAAAGCCGTGTGGGCCTACAATCTTCTGACCTTTCGATTTGGGCGATATTAGCTTAGACGGTTAAAACTTAAGCAAGATGGTACAACAAGGAAAGTTATGAAGTTTACTGTGGACAAAGTTCTAATACATTAAAGGATATCTTTTGAAGTCTAAAGTATTTGTCTATTTGTTATTTACACTGATGAATTAATGAACTTCTACGTTAGGTTAAGTTAGTGTGGCTAACTAACCAGACCTGTCATTTCTCCATTGCCACTTGTCAAATCCAAGACTTGGATTGACATATGCCATGCCCTAATCTCTTTTCAAAACATGACAACGTAAAGACTTATCCTTGGTCTAAACATACAAAGTTTTGCGCTTTTCATAGGAATCATTACCAACCACAACCTACAGACGGCCCACTGAACAAGGCAGCGCAGATGCTGTGGAAGATTCAGAATATTTCATGTGTAAATACTCTATCCTCTGTTTTACCCTCATAATCTCCACTTTCAGTATTATTCCCTTATTCTTTAATGAATGCATTTAACTCCAAGCAATTTTTGCATAGAATATAGTCCACTCAATTTGATCCCCGATCCACATGATGCATAATTATACACATTTTTTTATAAGCGCACGCCAAACATATATTCATATTTGTACACATTACGGCTCTCACGATACTTAATGCCGGTATGTACAGTGTGAAAAAAGAGAGGAAAAAAGATTAGTGGTACGTTGAATTTTAATGTTTAAAAGTTGTAATGATCAGGAAATGTAAATGTAACGGTAAATCTGCACTTGACGAAATATGGATACTGAAATATTTTTCATCAAAAAAACAATAAAATGGGGAAAGACATACATACATAGTACATTTCGATGAAGTTGAAGTTAGACCATAGAATTGACAATGTCACTAATTACTTACAAGTTCAGGTTCTTTCTCTAAAATGTGCAAGAGTCTTGACTGCACCTGACCAGCGTTATATTACGAATTTTCATTTTATAAACTTACGTGGTACAATCATTTTTGCACCGTATTTCTATTCTTCTTCTTCTTCTTCTCTTCACTGCGGAGGTGGAAATCATCGTTTGTATTTAGTATTTATTTGTGAAAGATTAAGCCACCCCCGCAGATTTGATGATTCTTAACAAACATTGGTTCCATCGACTGGATGACGATTTAGTAGCTTTTTGTTTTGGATGCAATAAATTACCCTTCTAACCGAATGTGAGGCATAGAACTAGCAATTCATCACCAAAGTAAACAAAAGAGAAAAAAGGAATAGACAGAAGATAACAAACTACTCCGATACAGCTACAGGAAGTGAAATACTGTACGAAAAAAAAAGTTTAGTAAAAAAAAAGAAATAGATAGAAAAAAGACAAGCAGACACTAGAAATAATCAAATTTGTCCGATGCCATACGTTGGGTAGTCTTTTGAATTGAATGTCCTTAAAGGTGACATATGAAATATGGGAAAATGCATAACATGGACATGATCTTCACGTTAGAGTGACAATATTAGAAAAAGACTGGTTAAGACTAACACAAAAACAAACGCGACGAAATCATTTGGAAGAGGACTATGTCCGACTTTTGACGCCACAGGCGTGGAAAAATTGTAAGTCAATTGACATAGCCAATTGAAAAGAGCTTTGGATTAGTTAGTAGGCACATATTTATGCTAAATTGACGCAAGGAGTTGTTAAATAACTTACAAGAGGCCGTATAATAATGTGTACATACATACATGTACATACACATTGTTGAAGACCCATCTTTGTCTACTACACATCGTTCGCAACAATTTGTTCTTTAATGTCTCTATATTGTGTTTAGAACTGCACTAGTATCACAAGATACATTTGAAAAAAGATTTTAGGTCCAGAGAGCGCGGCGAACACAAAACATGCGAACAGTGAGTCTTCGAGTAAAGGGCGTTTAAAAGCCCAAATTGCTAAGATAATCAGTTTCAGTAATGAGATGCATTCACACCTTATTGCCTATGTAAATAAGCAAATATTGAGTAGTCAGTATCCACAAATGATTAATGAAATGTCATAACATGCGTCTAAACACGACACATTCTTCCCCTTTCTTTTTTTTAGGAGAAATAATAAGGATGGCGTTGTTTTTCATAAATGAAAGAAATTACCTGGAGAAATTGCTTTCAACCAAGTTTTTGGGGTTTAGCTTGACAAACATATGACGATGCTCTATTGCATCGAAGCATGAAGTCTCTTCATAATTTAAAAAGATAGGAGCAAATTCCATTCAAATCCAATTGTTTCTTTCACTTACCCAACAGGTCCATGGCATCGAAGAGTTTTCAGTTCCTGTAAGGAAGGCGTCACAAATTGTACGCATGGATCAAACATCCACTTAGTCATTAGCCTAAAAACAAACAAATCAAACAAAAACATTGTTTAGTACTTTCACGCAACTCTATGCCACTTGAAATGCTCACCTAAAATAACCCGCCACGTATGTCATAAAAGACTTCAGTTCATAAGGCTTGGCAAATTCCAGACTGTAGCCTCTCGGCGAACCACTAATATCCAGTCGAACGTACTTCTTGCCTTCCCTATATAAAGCGTATATGTTTTCCATTCTTGTAACCAACAGCCACTGCAAACATAAATGAAAAATTCAAATCAATACAACGCCCATGATTCAGCTGAGCTTAGCAAAGTACTAACCTCCGTCTTGAATCTCAGCGAAACTTTTACTGCCGGTCCATCAACATCAAACGGATCGAGCTTAACGATAACCGGATATGGTCCATCGTTTCCATTCTCATCGGGTAGCTTCTCAGCTATGGCATTGAAGGTTTCCATTAGATAATTCGGCGATAAACCCGTAATAGTGTGCATATAGGTCCGCTTCACATACGATAGCTCATGATTCTTCCTGCGTATGGCATGGAAGCCCTCGCATATTTTCTTCCTGGCGAATATTTTGTGTGTCTTCACCAATTGTTTTGGTAGATACATCTTGTAATTCTTTTCGAGCGTCTCCACGGGTGCCTTATTCTCTAGGAAGTCAATGTACATGTCGACCACCCCCAGGCCGACGACATTGTCCTTAAACGCTGGGTATCGAATGTCACTGATGCGGTCACTCACCAGATCGTGCCGAATTTGCACATACAAGTACTCGTATGCATTGGGGTCAATCTTGTGCAAACTCTCGAGCTCGGGGACTTTAAAGCGCATCCGAAATTCATATTTCACTGTCGTCTTGGGTGTCTTGCACAGCGTCAGCCACTTATCGGTGCCAGCTACGCGCAGTCCAAACAGTAGCCTGGCTGTGGGCAGAATATTCAGCGACTTGCAGCACAAAGTGCACACGTCCTCACAGGTGATGTCGGGGCGAAAGGGGAACTCGGTGTATCTATTCGACTGATAGTCAAGGACCGAGATCGCTTGGTTGCTGTCCGTTGACATTTTGTCAGGATGCTTTGAAGTTTTTACTTTATTTTTTTACTTAGAATATTTCTTATCTCGCGATCTCCTCCCTACTTTCCGTTTTTTTTTATTGCACTCAATACATTTGTTTACTTTCAGAAAAAACGAAAACAAAATAGACTCTCTGGTTTTGTAACTACATTTTAAGGGGTTGCGCGGGGCTGGTTGCAGCAACTGCAGTGGCACAAAGGAGTATAAATGCGTAACACTTTCTTGCGATAAATTATTTTGTAGATTAATTCATAACATTTGAAAAAGAAATGATAAAAGCGATTAAGTTTCTGGACACCATTTTGTAAAGTTATGCCAAACCAAGTGATGCCAGCTCTAAGAGATTATGGAAATGAATGGTGAAGGTAAGCATGCTGAGCAATGATGTAACGATGGACGATATTTTTTTTTCTCCGGTATATAAAAATTAGCTCTTTAGGTTTTTCAATATAAATACATAAAATGCAAAATTCTTTAGTGTCAAAATTTACGTTATGAAGAGTGATTGTTGTCACTCTTCTATTGAAAAGAAATATAGTTGTGCTTACTTCTTTTCTACCTAGAGGCCTTTTTCAAAATTGCAGTTTTATTTATCAAATAAAATGCAAAATTCTTTAGTGTCAAAATTTACGTTATGTAGATTTTTGTCACTCTTCTATTGAAAAGAAATATAGTTGTGCTTACTTCTTTTCTACCTAGAGGCCTTTTTCAAAATTGCAGTTTTATTTATCAAATAAAATCCAAAAGACAATTGGATCCACTTTCCCCAGGTTTTTCAGATTCTAATTATACTGCAGGTAATTATAGAATAAAACAATTTTATATAATACCTAATAATTACAGCAAAATGTCTTATTAATTTCTGGTAAATGTATATTGTATAATGTATGCATATACCCAACAAATCTAGAATCCTTTAGATCGAAATGCTGAAACGAATGCATGTCTTACGAACGATTAACCATTTTCTCCTTAAATGAGTGGGAATGAAGATTAAAATATCTGAAAATGTGACTGCCATACAACTATTTGGAAGCATTTCAAGTTAGTAGTTAGTTATGTCTACAAAATTTGATTAAACATCTCACCTACTCATCACTGAAGAACAATTTCAAAAGTTATAGGGAATGCATTTAAACATATGTATTTTTTAAAGATATTTTTCTCAGTTCTGGTATCGCAAAACATACCCTACGAACAAATTTCGCCGGCCTCCCTTCTGTTCATTCCATTTTCTATGTTTTTGTTTTTGTTCCAGCGGATAAGGCGAATTAGAGGAATATTTTTTGTTCTGTCACAATTCTGTTTACTTCTCGCCGCCTATAACTGCTTTTTATTGGAGAAAATCGTTTTTAAATAAAGAAATGCGCGATTTGTATAAAATCCTGAACTTATTTGCCGAAGAATACGCCATGGACTACTGCGAGGACTTTGACGCAGTTAAATCTGTCCTGGATTACTGTAACGAAAAAGTGAAACCATTGAACAAAGTTCGCTTCCGTGGGGGTAACTTGATGATTTATTGTGTATTTCGGGACCGAGTCTATAAAGTTAAATTTTACTCTAGGAAACGATGACATTATCTCCGAAATATGCAAGCGACTACAGGAGCATTTCCTTCAAATGGAGTACATCGACGCCGAGACAAAAAAGCCTCTTGGTAGGGCAGGTAATGTGCTTCGTAAGGTTACAATGTTTCTTTTGGTCAATACCGATGCTACTTACAAGTACAACTTGCGGGACGATCCTGGCTTGTGTCATGTCATAGAGATTTGTCCACTGCTGCCGAAATTTCTTCTAGTGGCTATTATATGGGAGCTAAAACTCGATCAGTTTTTTTATGAGGCGTTGGCCCATTGTCCCAGCTGGTTCTCCTTTCAGTACTTTGAAACCGCCACAGACTCGTTGAAACACATTACCGATCCTTATGAAGTATTGACAAAGGTTGAGAACTTGGTCAGATCTATTGTCACTAGCATTACCAAGTCCAAGGCACAGCACATCAATTTCGTGGATAAGAAAATCATTCTCGGCAAGTTGTACGATTACACCATGAATCTATTGAGGCAATTCTACACACCAGATGCGGAGAAGTTTAAGAGTTTCACGAAGAATGAATTCTTCAAGTACTCGGGCTATGCTATCAACCATATCCTAGACATGATTCTCTTCGCATTTAATGTGTATGAGGAGAAGGATGATTTAAAGCCCATATTCGACATCGAGATTTATGAGATTTTCGCTGGATTTTCCAATCAAAATCCGGCATCTGAAGCAGAAGCCCATCCATTAGTTAGGGAGTATCAGTTGAAGGTGATCACAGCGCTGCTCAACTCATTACAGTACAACGTCATGCTAGTGAAGATCGATGTCTTCATGTACTGGGTCGAGATTGACTTGAATGACCACGAAACGCTTCAATCAATCATTGGCGTGAAGTCATACTTGGTTGGCGAGCGCATGATAGCCAACAAGGACTTCCATCACGACGTAGAGCAGCAGCTCAAATCCATTGCCATTCGCCCGAAAAGTCTCGAAGAACTGATAAGAGATGCCACCATTGGTGAGATTCTTTGCAAGCTTGACGAACCACTTGAGCGACATGTAAAGAAGGCATGGTTCAATGAACTCTTTAATCGAACCGTTGCGCTGGGCAATGATGAGTGCTTGCAGTCCATTAAGGCGAATATCAAGCTCATGAGTGTCGAGAACTGCATGCAAATCCTAGACTACATCGACCTCGAACAACAGCAACGTAAACACGATGAAGAAGAAGAAAACCAAAGTATGGATTTCGATTGGTCGTCTGATCTAACCTCAGTTCTTCTCCTGGCGCTACAAAATTTCAATTCGGAACAAATCATAAAACTCATTGCGTATGAAGTGAAACGCTTCGGTACAAAAGTTACAATATGCCAGGCAGATGCCTTCTCTGAAAGAGCCACGGAATTTCTAAACAAATACTCCATCACATTTGATGCACAGGCATTCCTCGCCTTGTGCTTTGAAAATCCTCATTCGATGTGGACGAAACTGTTCGATGTTGCTTGCAATTCTGAGGAACATATTTCGAATTTCTGTGCAATGGTCAAGATGACACGCCCTCTGGTTAATGAATATTTCTACCCATTGCTAAGTGCAGCTCTATCCGACGAAAGAATAAAAAGAAAGTTTTTTAGCCATTTCTTGTGCAGCATTTACTTTGAGCTTTACTTCGATAGAAAGACGGAATTTTTCAAAAAATTCATAAATTCAAATGTTAACGAGATGCTAGAGACGGATCGCTTCACTGATCTGCTGCCCCTTGTGAAGGCTTTAAATTTAATAGCATCGCGGTCGAATCATGATGATGGGCTTAATTTTGGAGAAGCCACAGCGCCAGTTTTGTTGATGGCTGCACAGATTATGGAAAATGCCAGATGGGATCTGTTGTCGTACTCTGACGAGAAAGACGAGCTCCTAAAGGGATGCATAACATTTATACAGAACACAACGAAGAAGTTTCTACCGCTGGCCACAGAAAAAGGTGAGATTTCCTCTTTGTTCCAACCGAGCTGTAAGAAGTGAATTTATATTAAAACATTATTATTCTCTGCAGATAAAAAGTGGATAAACAGGACAATAAAAGAGAGCTACAGACCATTAACACAGTATTATTTCCAAAGATTCTCATTAACCCCTGATCAGCGACCAAAGGCATTCGACAAATTTCTTATCGCCACTGAAATTCAGAATGCATCTGATGCTGAAATGTTTCTCATAAGTGTAAGTACTACATATTTGTTTCAATTCCTTGAAATAATCAACTTGTTTTCATTCCCCAGAATTACATTCGTTGCACAACGAAAGAAACTGATTGGTTAGCTCGAAGTGAACGTCTTCTACCTCACATGTCTGATATGATGCTCACACTTGGAGTTGTTGTCAATGAAACAGATAATCCGAATGCTGTTCTTAACTACCGCAACTGTATGGTAAACTATGCAAGCATTGTTAAAAAATATATTCTTCCTGGAATTGTTCAGGATACGGGTAAAGTAGAACAACTTATGAATAAGTTGCTGAAAATTATTGAATTTGCACCGGCTGCAATATACGATGAAATGTTTATGAATTTCGAATGGCTATTGCTAGAAGTAATACAACAATGTGCATTGCCAATAGATGCGAGTGTTACACAGAATGTACGGAAGAACGTGTCGAAGATGAAGGATTGCAGGGGAAAAGAGATATTTTTAAAGAATTTTGAAACTCTTGTAATCGAAAAGTTGAGCTAAATAAAATTCTTTTTATGTCATAAACCATAAAATTTAGTTTACTTGTTATCTTGTTTAAGTTATTGCAATAAGGTATGTGATACTGGTACCAATATAAAAAAGTAAGGGCAATTTCCGATTAGTGTAGAGCGTTACCGACGAAAAACTATATATTTTTTGTATTAAAACGATTACAATTTCAAGGTCGTTGTATTAAACCTTCCACCTTTAAATATATAAACATTCACCCCAATTCTTGAACACAGAGACTATTCAACTCGGACTCAACTATCGTATTCGAATTTAAGAATAGGGGTGATTCAATTCTATTAGACAACATGTAATTGTTTCGATAATATATTGTCAGAACTAAATACACATCCCTAAGATAACTATGTTAACGCATCGCTAGGAATATTGAGTATCGAATTGTAGTGATGAAGATTAAAGGCAGAACCATAATGGACTTGATGAGCTTACGCCAGCTTATGTCGTTCTCCATTGGTTTAACTTAAGAATTCTCTTCTTCTGGATTCATGACACATGAATTTGTCTTCCGCTCAACTGTTTGAAAGACTTTATATGCGTTAGTGTATTCTGAGTGTCTTCCTTATAGAAATCGAAAAGCGATAAACTCTCTCAGAAGATTCTTCCGAAGATCCAATGGAACATGATCGGTAGTGCCTTTTCTCTTGGGAAGATAAAAGGAAGACTTTTTTTGTGTCCAATGGAAAATTCTATTAGTTTTTGTATTGATTAAGAAGTTATCTGAGTAATAGAAGATTGAGGTAAGAAAAGTTAGTAAAAAAGAATAAAAACTACAAAAACGCTCCTAAAAAATACGCTTGGCAAAAAACGATATAGCCTACGTCCTTCTGGGATTATTTAAAAACATTTAAAAAAAAGATTCATCCAAATTTGTCTAGCAGTTATCACGCCATTGCGTCACTAAGAAAAAACCCTACAGTTTTATTATATGTTAGATAGTTGTGATGGAGTGGAGATTTTGCTCTGAGAATTCCTACACACGGAGTCAAAAGATTGAAAAATTCTAGGTGGTCATACTTGGCTCCCATGAATGTCATGTCGGATGAGACAGGTAGTACTTAAGTGTCTATGGGTAAGTCGACAAGTCTAACTTCACTTTCTTGTCGAACTATACTTGTCCGATGGGTCCTTATTTTAGCGACAGTAGTACAGGTGTGAACAGACACTCTGTGCTACATACTTTTTGTATAAGTTATCGAATTTCTTTTTCGAATGTCATTTTCGTTAGACTATCATTCAGTTCACAACAATAAAATGTACAGAATGACTGCAAAATGGCTGCGACTGTAAAAACTACCCTTGCTTAAGAATTTGTTCATGAGCTGCAATTTAATTTTGCTAGATATTTCATAATATCAGTGGCTACACACAGTTTACAGTTTGAAATGAAAAGTCTCTTAAAGACTTGACCAACTAAATCAAAAGAAAATATCTGGAACGAGATTTCTCGCATTTATTTTGAAACATATGTGTCTCGCTTATAAGCCTTTAATTCGCGAATAAACATTTTTATTTTTTTTGATGAGCAAAAAGCATATTATACTTAAATATACTGCGAAATTTGCTTCAATCTCTTTGTTACTTTAATGTTTTAGGTAACAATAGGTCCTTTGTTTAAAATTCGCTGATGGATGTTGTAGGCAAAATTATAAAATTAAAGATACCACGTTTATGTTGGATCTTTAAAAGTTTGCCTAAAAAAATGTAGCATCAACCCATTTGAAATGTTCCCCAAAACAAATCGTCTCGAATTTGGTAGCACTTACCAATCGTAAAACAATAAATTCGAAATAAAATGCAACTCCATGTTGTTTTTTGACGTCATACCTTTTATCGAATTCGAAATTTCTACTCAAAATATGACGCATGCGTTGGATTTCTTGCCAAAAAGCTGGAGCATAAAACGGAAGGCCGGGGCAATTTTTCAGTAAAAAAAAAAGTAAAATAACTATTTTGCAATTTTCACCAAACCCCAAAACGAGTGAAAACTACGTAATTCCAAACGCAACGTTAGTAATCCAAACGCCGGAACAACCGCTTAAAACAAAGAAATTCCACCAAATAATAACAATACAGTCGATAGAGTCGAGCTCAACGAAAGAAAATCAAAAAAAAGATAAAAATGGAAAAACGGGAAGAGCTATTAGTAATTGACCCAGCCAACGAATTGCGATTCCGTGGTATGTACAAATATTCTAAATCTAACGTTTCATTTATCCCTCACATCACATAAGATCTTCGCCTCTACAATGGAATTATTATTTTGGGGTTAAAAAATCGACTCAGGGCTCGGGCTACTATCTACCTACAACGGCATATCATCATTCCTCTTCGTTGTCGCCCACTGTCACCGCACACAAAGTTCAATATAATTTAATAATGCATTCGATTGGGGCACCTAATTTTGTATCGAATTACCCAAAGGGAAGCTAAACAAAAACAAATCTTAACAATTTTTTATTTTTTTTTTTTTATAAGTTTGGGGAAGAAAATGTACATGTACACATCTGCCTCCTCATCTTGTTCGTTCGTTCGTACGCTCGTTTGTCGTGACAGTTTGGCTCGTCATATCTTCCCAGTTGTATTATGTTGGAGCTTTTCTTTTTTTCTCATATATAGTTTTTTTTTTTTTTTTTTTTTTTGGGGTAAAAATCGATTTTTCTCATTTAGGGTGTCAATAAATGAATGAATCCGGCGGAGTACGCACCATAAAATGGATGATTGCTATCAAAGGCCTATATATTTACTATTTCACAGGAGAAAATAATTGTGTCAGAGTCTATTTTCGAGATTTATTATTTTGTTTTGTTGGTTTGCTCATCGCTTTATGCAATGTAACAATGCTGACATACATTCTGTGGGTAGTATGAAAAGGACTGCTGAAGAAAAGGGTATAGATATGCAATTATCCGTATAGGTGTGGGTACCCACCTGCTCAAAGAAAATATGACACGAAATCGGGTTACTTGGTTGTCGTCGAGTTTTTTTTATTATTTCCCTTAGACAATGGTAGGCACTTGGCCTGCACTATAGGGGGTTGAGTCTGTACTGACACATATGGCTGTTTGTGGGAAAAACAGACGAACGTACTTATTTTCTTAAGACATCGTACTCAGTTCAAACTGCGGAAAAATTAAGGGTGCACGTAAGATTTACATATATGCATTTGACATGACATTTCATTTGTTTACATCAGCCGCCTCGATTGGTGGAAAAGATCAGTTCGAATGACTTGGCGTTATTATAAAATGTTGTTAACTTACTCAGATTGTACTTTGTACCATTGGTGGTCTGATAGTTTGACGATTTAACTATCGATTGAGAGATATGGCTGCTGAATGCACTTTAATTGGGAATGGTGAGCTATTGCGTGTTCAATGTAGAGCACATGATGGCCCTTTTTCTTAATTGTTTGTGGTCAAATCACATAAAATGGAGCGAATTGGCAACGGGTGCTGATAGGGAAGTAAAATGTTCTTTAATATATGCAGGTGTATTGCAGAAAAAATTGATTGCACTACATTTTACTTTATGTTATCATAAGGAATACAATATTCCTTTCTCCGACCCTGCATCTTCTCTGGCGTCTTCACAATCCTAATAGGAAGGGAACTAATTGAACCCGAAGCAGTTTAGCTACCCTTAAAATCTACTTCTCCATGTTCCGCCTGCTACAAACCTATGGTTCCATCTTCCCAGTCTTTCTTCAGCTTGATATTATTGATAGAAACTTGAGCTTCTCTAATTTTTCCATACATGTTTGCTAATGTTATCTACACGGTTCATGAAATCGCTTCTTTAGGCGAGATGTCTCAAGTGGAAAAGCCCGCAAAATTGTCAAACAAATAGAATCAACATGTTCAATGAAATGGTACGCATTACCTTTAATGGAGTGCATACAAACCATATACGCGTGGCATTAAACAATACATGTAACATGACACTCCCATATGGCTTCCTTAATTCGCTTCAAATACTTTTATTGATGTATGTATGACTAAGTAGTTTGCGGTACCGTGAAAATAATATAAAAAGAAATTGATGGCGATGAGCTAATAATAAAATTATTTATACACTTTTTTTTAAAGCAGTAATTTGACAGCAAAGTAGTTAGGATCAAAATCACGAAGAAGAAAAAGGAATATTTTTGTTTGTTTTTGTTGTAATTGTGTGTAACGTGTTGCACATACACTGAGGTGGAGAAATATTGCAACAGTTGCTTAATAAATGCGATCTAAGGAAATATTCAGCTAAGGGCAGAGATTAAAACATTGACGAAGGTGTAAAGTGCAAGCCAATTCCAGGTGTGAAGAAGGAAATCGATCAAATGCCTCCCCAGAGACTGGACGGTAATGGAGAGGTGTGCAAGTTTATGGGGACCTCATTTGCGGAAAGGTCAAAGAAGTAGATCTCTTCTGTAATGAGACCTTAGGAACTACAAACTTTTGGCTTCTTGGGGCCGATTTTCGGCACACTAATGTGTGTTGGACTGCTGAGCATCCTATATTCAGTGAGGCTTGTGCGATGGTTTCCGATTTTCAGATAGAAGATGGACAAATGTCTCTTCTTTGTCTCTGTGTGAATTGAAGGCCTAGTAACTGGTGTAGTTGTGTGCGAATTGGTCTTAGATTCAGAGAATACGATATCGTTTCTTAGTCGCAGAATCAATACTTAGGTGTGGTGATTGATTGTCGCCTAAACTTTGTATAACGATCATTATTTGCATTGAAAAATGTTCGCCCCAGTCGCTACTACTACAGGTGTATGTCGCAGACATATGGTACGCAGATCAACTCCGTTTATCGTTTTTGTCCGCTGAGGTTCGTACAGTGTTCGACAACACCGTATTCATCACGTCTTTAAAGCTACACATCGACATCTATGGGTACATAGGTAGACTCGCATAGAAAATAAATCGAGGGAACCGCAGTAAAGCGGTCTGACAATAACAGTGAGACGGTTCGCAGAAGAACTTAGCAACAGCACCAGGACATCGCAAAGTAATCTCTTATCATTGTTCTTCGAAGAAATAATGTGCTCTGCGAATATTCATGGGCAGTGTTTTAGCCAAGAATCAGGCACGGTCGGGTGTTCACCTTACTACAAAGACAATGTTGTACATTTTTAAAACATATCCCTAGAATACGAGAAATAAAAAAGAATACTTTCCTCATCTTAACTAGGTCAATCATTCCCAAGTTTATCACTTACATATTAACGTACCACTCACCATATTACTTCCTTTTACTTATATCTTCTCTTTTTGATTCTCCATTTACAGGGCCATTTACGAAACCGGTTATCACGATAATGAAACTAACTAATCCAACAGAACACACAATTTTATTCAAAATTAAAACCACAGCCCCAAAAAAATATTGTGTTCGTCCAAATTTTGGCTCTGTGTTGCCAAAATCCAATACTAAGGTGGAAAGTACGTTGTTTGCACATTGACTTGGATTGGATATTATTTAATGATTATTATTATTTTTTATAGTTTGTCTGCAGGCATTTGTTTACGATCCAAATGAAAAGAACAAACATAAGTTCATGGTTCAGAGCTTAGTTGCCCCGGATGGTGTTACAGACTACGCCAAACTGGTAAACTTATTTCAATTGTTGTTTTATTTTTGCAAATAATGATAATTTTTTATTGTTTTTTTCTTTCAGTGGAGGGAAATCGAACCCGATCAGTTGATGGACGCTAAATTAAAGTGTGTGTTTGAAATGCCAGCTGAGGCAGATACTTCTGCAGATAGTTCTGGTATGTATTACACAAAATTGATTATTAACCTAACATCGTTATCTATTTATAAACAACATTAAAATTAATCTATTTTGCTTTATTTCAGCTCCGAAGGAAGTGGTGAGCGAGGCTTTGCCAGTACCAACCGGCGATGAAAAGGTAAGGCTTAACTTTTACTGTATATAGATATGGGAATTGGGCGGCACTTTAGACTTACCGATCTAAAGGTAAAGGTTCGTCTGTGATTTAGGTTTATAAAAGTATTTCCAATCTCTCGTTCTAGGATGTTTCTCACAGACTCATATTGTTTGCACTCTACAAGGACGTGTTCCGCGTTTTGGACTTTTCCTTCACAGTGCCAGCAGAAAGGATCATCTTTCATATTGTATTTGTGAAGGGATTCTCGAAAACTTTCATGTCCTGTTACGAATTGAGTGAGGTAGAAGTTTTCTTGTGGTCCACTCTTCGATATTTGCCATTTTCTGACGTGCTCCATCGTCGTTGCCATTCTAATTTTGCAGTCGCTCTGATGGTGCTTCTTTCCTCGTCGCTATTCTGCATGTATGCATCTACTCTGACCTCCAGGTCGATAGGCATTCGCGCTGCTATTACATTAATTGCATCCCCCGATACTGTCCTATATGCGGAGCATATTAGCCTAGATATTGCTGCAACCACCCGATTGGCCTCTACGCTTGTCTGGGCTAGGTGTTCTCTAAAGTTTAGCCAATGGTCAAGCCGTACTCCCAGGTATTTTATGTAAGGCTTTGAGCGTTAGGCGCTCAACTTTCTTGCGGCTGCTTATGAGGACGGCCTCCGTTTTGTGTTCTGCCAGTTCCAGGCCTGATGAACGAAGCCACGTTTTCACGTCTTTAATTGTGTTATTGCAGTGTTGCGTCACTTCCTCTAGTGTTTTAGCCACAACAACCACCGCTATATCATCAGCGTAGCCGATTATATGTACTCCTCTTGGTTTACGGATCCGTAGTACCCCATCATACATAATGTTCCACAAGGCTGGGCCCAACACTGATCCCTGTGGTACTCCTCCTGATCTCTCTGGTGAACGCGTGTGAGAGCGCTATAACCTATTCAGGGTTATCGGCAACTCCGACGGAATTTTTTCCCTTCGTTTTTGCTCAAGAGCACATTTTATTTGAAACTTCGAAATATTCCAGGGGAAATTTTATTCACGATAGGGCTGATTTGATTACCTTTTTCTTTTAAAAATTTAGCGTTGCAAATCTTTGTAGTTTAGCTTTAGGCATTAATAGGATCAAGATGATTTATTTAAAGAATAAAATGTGGCGTTCCTAATAAAGACACCTTTACAAATACGAAAAATAATTACTTCTATTTTTTCCCCTTTACAGCCAATCGATTTTCAGTCAGATAAGCTCTTAGCAGAAATAAAACAACTTAAAAACGAAGGAAGCGAGTTAAGGGAAGAAAATCTTACTCTTAAGGTAATAAATTCATTCAATATCCACTTAAATTTCATTCTAGAAAAAAATTAAAAAACAAATTTACATTTCCGACTATAGAATCAATTGATGCGCATAAAATATACCACGTCGCAGCAAAGAATGGACGAACCATATTCACCGACAGTGGAAAAACAAATTCCAATGTTCTACATAGCGCTCTCCATTGTTACCGCAATTTTTGGTATATTTCTGGGCAAATATTTGCTCTGAATTAATCGAGTAAATATTTTGTTATTACTGATGAGAAAAAAGAAAAATAAAAAAAATTTCATTAATATCAAATAATTAAAAAAAAAAAAAAAAACAATAAAAATATAAAAAAAAAATCAACAACAAATAAATAAAATAAATAAATGGCTAAAAAGTATAATTTTTAGACAATTATGTACACACAAAAGGATACAAAAAAAGAAAAGAAAACAACTCAATGTAACAGAGAGACGGAAAGCTAAAAAATGATGAAGAAAAACATACATAAATGGAAAGCAAACTAAAATTTTTTTAGTTCAAAATAGAAAGGAGATGATCCGGTGATTGATTTATTATAGAAGAAAATAGCTTAAGAAAAAAAACAATATACTGACTTTTGAATCGCTGTTACAATTAAAAAACTAAACTACATACTTCTCTTGTATAGACGTATGTACATATGATTTCTTGAAGCCACTGATGAAAATTGTTGTATATAAAGGCAGATGGCATGAGGTGATGGGGGCAGGGAAAAGTTTTCTTTTATATTTTCACCAAAAAATGGGTTATATGTATATTCGTGACGGTTTCAGTTGAAAAATTATTTGTTAATTTTATTGTTTAAAGAAAACATTTACTTAAAGAAAAGAAAGAGGGAAAAAGATAAAGTTGCCATTTGTTCTAGAAATTACATACTGTACTTACTGTTAAAGGTGAAGGCTAGTAAAAAGATGGGCCTAATAAGCACTTCTACTCGTCGCTTACTAAACTATGTATTTGTTTTGTTATTTAGGATAATTTGTCCTTTTCAAAATATGTGTTATTTTACGTTTAAACGCACGGCTTATTTTTATAGCCCCTATTAACTCTTAAAACTTAAGCAAACAAAAATCTTCGTGTTGTTTTTTAATTGTTAAATGTTATAACTTTTGTATATTGATAGAATTGAAGGATTGTCCTGTGTTGTCTTATGTGCATACAACAGTGAAAGCTCATTTGATATTATTAATTTCTTATATATTATCCGGCAGTTTTTTAATTGTCACTTACTTAGTTATGTCATAAACACTCATGAAGAGGTTATGATGACAATTACACTATGTCAAGTGAGATCCTGTCAAAATAAAGTGAAGTGACAAACATTAGTTCTTATATAACTCCTAATCAAAGTAAAAATATCTCCATCATAAGAGCAAAGAGAGAAAATAATATGCGCCCAGCGTAAGCTTTGTTATTTGAATCATGATTAAGACTGATGAAACATAAGAGTACATATTGATGGCTTAGCACTCAAATGTGTTAAGTGCCCTTGAGTTATTGTACTCAGCTCAGAGAAATGTTTTAACTTCATGAGGTGCACACGGTAAAAAACAACTAAAATATGTGCTACCGATCACTGACTTGTTGAATTCCAAACCTAAAAACAGCTCAAATAGAATTTGTGCACTAAGCCAACGGAACGTTATATCTGTAGTCGTAGTGTTTGTACATGCAGTGTACATGTTTCCCGCCTCCATTTAACCTCACTTTTTCGACGATCAAATCAACAAATAGAATCTTAACTTTATAGATTCATTCACTTTACTTTTCTGTGTATCTTCTTCTTCATTCAACGGACGAACGTACGCTCTTCTTTTCCAATTTAAGTGTTGTAACGTCACTCTCTTTCTTTGTAGTATCATACTCGCTCAAGTCGATTGCACATTTGTACCAGTAGATAAAGTGATAGTATTGGCATTCAGTTAGAGAATAGGGGTACTAATAGTAAGTACTAAGCTCATTTCGATTATAAAGTTTGTGGAAAAATCATTTCCTTTGATTATAGAATATTCATTGCAATTTCGGAACTCGTATACCACAATCGAATCTAAATATACGCATGTAATTAATACAGAATAGTACTAACCATTGAGATCACCTGGTTTTTGTCCCATTATTCCCACAAAGGACAGTGAAAGAACTTAATAAGATCCCTGAAGATGTTACTGAATTGTAAAGAAGCTATTAACATGCTCTTAAAGATTCATTTCTAAATTTCGTCCATGCAAACATTGACTGTAGTCATAAGCACTAAATGCCACTTAAATCGACTGCTAAATATTCTACTGAAACAAGCTAATATTGACGTTTAAGGTTTAATACTACAACCGTATGGATTTTATAACTAAACTAGGTTATCACAAAAGACAAAGGCTTCTTCTTAGTTTTGACATGTATGCAACAAAAAAGAGAATATTTCAGCATTGAATTTCGTTGAAAAACAACTTGTAACATTATAAAAGCAAATCCTTTCGACAATCCGAGAAACCGTTGCGAGAATACTGCCCATGTTTCCTATCACCACTTGTTATTTGGGCCACATTGATGATAAAGAACGATTATGATTTTGTTTTCTTTAGTTTTTATTGTGCAAAAATAAGAGATAGCATTAATAGGTTGGTCTTGAAAATAAATTGTATGAACCAAGTTCTAACTCACTACACACCCACACACACAAAGTAAAAAGACAATGATCCCCTCTCAAGTTGGGGTTTGCTTTGTGAAAATTAAAAAAAAAAAAAAACAAAAAAAAAAAGGAAAAACATGCATTCTTCATACTGATAAATAAATGTTTGGCGTATAAAAAAAAAAACTATTATTTTTGCTTATAATAAACGTCTAACTCAAACATGGTTATTATTATTTTTTTTTTTCAATAAAACAAAAGAAATGTAACAAGTTTTTAAATATGCCGTTATATATAAAATACAAAAAAAAATACTATAAATAAAACTACCGATCAAACACGGTGAAAACAATCCAAGTGTATGTCATACTTTATTTTTGCTGAAATATCTATTTTTATTTGTTTTTTTTTTATTATTATTATTAAATACATTTCATTTTAGTTTTTTTTCTGTTCAAAAATGCATGTATATTTATTTTTTTTTATAATTTATGAGCTAAACATCAATATATTGAAGAAGAAGAAGAAGAAACAAAAGTAACAAACAGACATAAATCGCATATATTTGTATGAAATAGATTAATTATTATTTTTTGGACCATGATATCATATTTTTTTCCGATACTGCATGACCATAACATAGTAATACATTTAATTGTTAAACAAACAAAACAAAACAAAAAGATAAAAGCGAAGAAGTTATGCATAGTAAATATTGAAGAATTTCTTTGAAAAAAATATATTAAATTTGAGTATTCTATTATAATGAGTTATTGTTTTCTTATTTTCTAGAAAAAAAAGAACACATATTTGTTGGCGGTTTGTTAGTAATTAGCTTTGTCTTTTTTTTTTATTTTATTTTGTGGAAGGATTAGTTTTAATTATGCCATTTTAATTTGAATTTGAAGCATCTTCCATATCCTTCGCAGATTGCATTTATTGCATGTTTAGTAAACCCTTTAGATTAGAGATCTGAAATAATATAATAAAATCTTCGAGAAATATATAATTGTATATTTGTTTTTTGTAACTGTATATTGGGCGTGCCAAACTTCAACCACAACGACTCACGACTCAAGGGCTGAAGAACAAAATGCAGATGTGGTAGTAAGATCTTCAAGGAGAGAAGATCTCTTTTTTATTTGTGAGAAGCTGGGCTGCGGCCCTCTGTGGGCTATTTTGAAGCAATAAAATAGCTAAAACAATCAAGTCAATCGGTAAAAATAACCTGGTTTGTATTGATGGTATCCCTGGACTTTGACTAACTATTTAAAGTGTTGCAAAATACCTACGCTGAGTTGCTACAGACGCTCATACGAAGAACACGAATGTAGGACGTTTATCAAGCTCTGAGAAATTGTTAAAACTGGGGGTCGTACTATGCTTCTATTTTTCTTAATAATTTTAAGCAAGATAACTATGTTCACCATAAACTAATCGAATGACATTTTAAGAGAACAAATTGTAGACGTAGAACGCTTTACAATCACCTTAAGGACACGATCATGCGTACACATACATAGGTTGCGATGTTAAATGGGTGTTTTCCGTTCACGGAGTACGCGATACGATCCAGGAGTCCATTACGTTCACCTACATACCTCTACAAGGTTTTGACCTTTCACAGGTCATACTTTTACTAAGGCTACACATGGTTTTAATTGCCAATATTTACACAGTCACCCTTATTGTTGTTGCCGTCCACGACTCTAAATAATAAAAGACACGACTGTTTGGCATTAGCAATAACAAATCAACGACTTTTGTCGAGGCAGTGATCGACAAAAGTCGTCTGGAACAGAGTATATCCATAATTATAATGGATATACTCTGGTCTGAAATGTATGTAAGATGCAAGAGTTGCGTCGTTTTAGTTACGCAATGGGAAATTTTAAACTCGACAGATGTCGCCAGTTAAGGGTGAATCGTCGAACAATTTTGAAGTCTAAAGTTCTACGCCCACTACTTAGAATTCTTAGAATAAATCTAAGCTTAAATCGTACATCAAAAGTTTTTTCACGGCCCCACCTCTTCCGAGTGTCTGACAAACATTCAAGAGTATAAATGTCATGAGAAAGTTTCTCAAAACCATATAGAATAAAAGTGTGTGGGTTTAAGGCCCAATTTTCAATGAAGTGCATCCTCCGTAAAGCATTCACATTACATTTGTCGGCTGTCGAAAACGACTCAAGTCAGCTGTCAAAGTCGGGTAGATGAAAAATTACCTCAATTTTTTTGAATTCGACTAAAAATCGTCTTAGTTTTGCTGTCGAAAAAAAGTAGTACACGGCTTTGTTAGTCGAATAAACTATGTATCTAAAGGAGATTTTTTATCAACTCGACTCGATAGCCGATTAAAGTCGTTTTCGACTCCCGACAAACTGATTGATTGACCACATCCGCACGTAATATCCTCAGTCTGATAAGGGCAAAAAAGCAAAATGTTCCGCTGAAACGTCGACCTTTCCGCAGTATCACAAGTAGTAAGTTTATTTTAGGGTGTTTTGCAAGGGCCCCATAAGACCATATTCAGACATGTATGTACATACAGACAGACAGGCAAGAGTTGTTGGCCACTCTTTGTCAGGTTTTAATTCAGACAATATTAACGAAATCTCAAGATAGAACATTTTCACCAAATAAATACAATACTACACAAATATCTGATTTGAAGAAAAAAAAAGAATTAAATTCAATTAAAGCGACTTAAAATTTGAATCTATTAAAAACTTAAGAAAAAAGAAAAATATGATTAATTTTCTACTAATTTATGAAATTTAAATCCAGAAAACTAAAAGGTATAAACTTGTCCCAAAACCAATTGCAAATTATTGTACTAAAACATCTGATGCAATTAAGTTTAGTCTCACTGTACGTCTGCTGACTTGTTTTTCTCAATCAAATTGTCCGTTAATCGGCTGGTGAGGTGGTCATTTTGCTGTATATCGTCTTTTGTCAAATAGTTCGCCGGCTCTGATCGATCACATTTAATAGTAGGTATATTTTTTACTCGAATTAACTCCGGTTTGGTGTAAGTTTCTACATATGGCTTTATTAAATTGGTTCAACTCTTGCCAAGAGACATCGAAACTATTGCGACAAGGTAAATGTAACATCGACAATAATATCCAGAATATGATCGATATTTTAACCTCAACTCACTATGAGTTGGAATGTGAGGCCGAACAGAACCAATGCAAGAAACAATTTATCCCGCGAAAGCCACTAACCGAAGAGCGCCCTCACATTCAGTGCAAATTAGGACTGGAAAATAGTGACAGTATGAAAGTTCTAGAACCACGCGGTTCGTACAAGATGCCAAGGTCACCAATGCCGATGCCAATGCCACCGCCACCACTGCCTCCATTCAATGGTGGAAGTCCAATGAACTATAATTTCGATCCGGAAATGCAGCTAAAAGATGGTGCCAATATGGACCAGAAATACCTATCCACCTGCAAGGCTCCTTATTTGTGGAATGGAATTCTCCCGCATCGCAGCAATCGCATAACGACTTATTCGCCGAAGGTATTCATTGGAGGAATACCATGGGACATGAGTGAGCAATCGCTGAATAAATTATTTGAACCTTTTGGCAGGATACGCGTAGAATGGCCCCGAAGAGATAAGCATGCAGTTCAGCCTAAAGGGTATGCCTATGTCATATTTGAAACTGAGAATAAAGTGAGAGAGCTGCTTTCTGCATGCTCCACTTCTAACGGCTGTTCTCCCAACCCTGGAAATTACTATTTTCACATATCTTCTGGTCGTATTCGAACAAAGCAGGTAGAAATTATACCTTGGACTATTTCAGATTCGAATTTCGTAACGGCAACTCATCAGAAGCTAAACCCGAGTAAGACTGTCTTTGTGGGAGCTCTGCATGGCAAATTGACTGCCGAAGGATTAGCTAAGATAATGAACGACATGTTTGATGGTGTAGTCTATGCTGGAATTGACACAGACAAGTACAAGTACCCGATAGGATCTGGACGAGTGACATTCAACAACAGCCGGTCGTACATGAAAGCCGTGTCAGCGGGTTTTATTAAAATCAAGACCACCTTGTTCACAAAGACCATTCAAGTCGATCCATATCTCGAGGATACTTTGTGTGCTTTGTGTGGCGTTCAACATGGACCATACTTTTGTCGGGAGTTAGCCTGCTTTCGGTATTTCTGCAGAACATGTTGGCAATGGCAGCATTCCTTCTATGATTTTAAGCTGCACAAACCGCTAACGAGAAGCTCCAGGTCGGACACGTTGATCGGGTTCGATGTAGGCAGTCCCTAAAAGAGCAACAAGGATAAGCAAAATTTGCTGTGTAACAAAATATGAGTTCGGCTGTATATTGGTGATTTGGTAGACTTTGTTTTCTATTTTTTTTTTTTGTATTTTTATGGTTTCAAATGTATTTTTTTTTTCATTTTGCTTTTGTACTATATAATAATTTAGTTTTCAAAAATGGATTGTTTTTGAGTATTTAAGTTATTAAAATTGCAATTTTTATTGTATCCATGTCAATGTAAGTGAATTCGATTGTACTTTGGCGAATTTACGAAAATTTATTAATTTTAAAACATAACAACTTATGTTTTAATTATTAAATACACTTTTGTTGTACTTCCTTATAACTTTTGGTAGTGTTTTCTCGTATTTTTCATTATTGTATATATTTATGTAGTTTAAGTTATATAAATTTTGTAATATACACTTATGTATGAAGATATAACTCGTATAATATTCTTAAAAGAATAAAAGATTGATTTTGTTTTTTACTTTAAAAATATAAAAAAAAAAAATAAATATAAATAAAATTTTGTTGATTCGAAAAGTTTGTTTCTATTTTTTATAGTTTTCGACAGACTTACAGAATTACAGGTACATACATATGTATAGTTAAGCATTCTTCTGTGTCGTTTATTTTCTGGGGAAATAAAGTCTTCGAATGTTAATTTTTTTGTAGACGTTTTCAGTTTGGACCTTGAAAATACCTTAAAGAGTTGGAATGTATTATATGAGAGTCCTCACGAGTAAGGAAATTATTTACGTGGAGTTTGTTGTATGACGCTCAAACAAAGTTTTCTATCATATGTATCATGAAATTAACGAGAGCAGAACTTTTGAGCAGAAAATTGAGTGAAAACCATAATAAAACTTATTGCCAGACAGAGGAGAAAAAATGTTGCGAAAGACATTTAAATTTATGTATTCAAAAGAGTTTTCTTTCGAAACTGAGCAATAAGATTTGGAGCAATGAGTTCACAATCTATAGATTGAGTAGCCACTCAATGAATTGGTACATAGATTGGCCACTAACTAACGAATTGAAGGAAATGGAATAGGAGTAAATACTACAGCTCAATGGGCAAGGCACCAGCAACTTAATTTTTCATCGAATTGATACGTAACGCATAAGAATTGTGTATTAAAAATATGAAGAAATACAGAAAAAATTGCATACTTTTAGGTAATTAGGGGTATCTTATAGATCCCGTGGTACCACAATGGGCCTTTTAGGCCTAAGTGAGCTGGTGCTCATCTGTATCTGAGTGCCAGCTGCCACGAAAACCTAACCTAACCTACGTAATGCGAGAATAAAATCGTTCTTAAATATTTTAGAATTGTTCTCTTTTACAGATGAAAATTGTTGTGTACAAAATACCCTTGTGGTTTAGCTTAGGCTAAAAACTATCAAAGAATAACGACGAAAATTAAAATACATTTTAAAATCTATTTGTCTGTGCGAAAAGCGTCCAAACTACACAATGCAAGAACAATTAACTCAAACCAGCGCATCCCAAACCCAATAGGTTTTGAACGCTACCATTCCGAAATGTCACAATTCGTCATCTTCGTTGGTTCGCAAAAAGTGGCATACGCTTTACCAAAAGAAAAAGAAGACAAAAATTCTTCTTCAGAGTAGTTTTTCGTTTTCCTTTCGTTTTTTTACTATTTTCAAGAATTTAACCATAAAATTTCAAAGGTAAACATTGCAATTTATCATACCCAAGTCTTATTTCCTTTGTTTTGCATACCCACCTTGGTTAATGAGTCGATGTGTTTTTTTTGTTGTGCTCTAACCCAGCCAACCTTCGTGTGGAATTTCCCTTTGTTTAGAAGGATTTTCGATTATTTTCCCAAAGTTTTCACAAAAATCTATCCCATCGCCAAAAATACACAGTTGTCTACCCCTTTTTTTGATTAATTTTGCTAAACAAATCGATTAAACGCTCTGCTTGTATGGTATTCACCAGAATGACATCACAGCTCAAGCATACCACACCGAAAAAATGTCGAAAAATTGAGTCATTCGACGTAGTTTCTGTGGTAGATTAATACTAAGGCCAGTTGCTTTCAGATAAACAGACGATTACTAAATGGCTGCAGGAACTACGCTCCAAAAAGCCATCGATTTGGTGACCAAAGCAACCGAGGAGGATCGCAACAAAAACTACGCTGAAGCATTGCGCCTGTACGAGCATGGAGTGGAGTACTTTTTACACGCAATAAAATGTGCGATTTAATATTGTAAAACATAGTTTTTTTTCCAACTAACACAAGAATTTGTTTCTCACAGATGAAGCCCAAGGGGAGAAGGCCAAGGACTCGATCAGGGCTAAGTGTCTACAGTATTTGGATCGGGCAGAGAAACTCAAGGAATACCTAAAGAAGGGCAAGAAAAAGCCCGTCAAAGAGGGTGAATCCGGATCAAAGTAAGTATGAACTTGTGCTAATGCCAAACATATGTATGTTGTTTCATCAGATCACCTAAGAATTGTAAGATATTTTCACTTGGGTCAGATAGAATGGCATGTTAGAGCAAAAAATAATTATTTTATTTCTAACCACCGGTATATTTCCAGGGATGACAAAGATAAGAAGAGCGACAGTGACTCTGATGGCGAAGATCCAGAGAAGAAAAAATTACAGGCTAAATTGGAAGGTGCCATTGTGATTGAAAAGCCCCACGTTAAGTGGTCCGATGTAGCAGGTTTAGAGGCCGCCAAAGAAGCGCTTAAAGAAGCTGTCATTCTGCCAATCAAATTCCCACACTTGTTTACTGGCAAACGGATACCATGGAAGGGTATTTTACTATTCGGCCCGCCAGGTACTGGTAAATCATACCTTGCCAAGGCAGTTGCTACAGAAGCGAACAATTCGACATTCTTCTCGGTTTCGAGTTCAGATCTAATGTCGAAATGGTTGGGCGAGTCAGAGAAGTTGGTTAAAAATTTGTTTGAATTGGCCCGGCAGCATAAGCCAAGTATCATCTTCATTGATGAAGTAGATTCGATGTGCTCGGCTCGTTCAGACAATGAGAACGACAGTGTTAGAAGAATTAAAACTGAATTTTTGGTTCAAATGCAAGGTGTTGGCAATGATACTGATGGAATTCTCGTCTTGGGCGCCACCAATATTCCGTGGGTATTGGACTCGGCTATTAGGAGACGTTTTGAGAAGCGTATTTATATTCCGCTTCCCGAGCAGCATGCTCGGCTGGTCATGTTTAAAATTCATTTGGGTAATACATCACACGTACTCTCGGAAGACGATTTGAAGATACTCGCTGGAAAAACCGACGGGTGAGGCTTTTAAATTTTATTGTTTTAAAAAAATTAAGTAAATATCTGTTTATTTTCGCAGTTATTCTGGGGCCGATATATCAATTGTAGTCCGTGACGCTTTGATGGAACCCGTGCGAAAAGTTCAACAAGCCACTCATTTTAAGGTCAGTTATAGATCATTAGTTTGCTAAAATTATGTGGGCCCGCATGCGTTTTGCGATCCATAACACAAGTAATCTATAGAATCGGTACAAAATTATGGCACTGTATTTGTTCAGCGCTTGGGTAACATTTAAATGGTGATGGTGAATTTGCCGACTGATAATACAAACGTATGCTATACGAGGATTATCTGAATACTTATTTCTGGAACTCGTGACGAGTAGAGAGATTCCCGGTATTTAAACAATGATGACTAACCTGATAGAGTGACTCACGTAATTAACAGTACAATAACCTTTATTTTCCAATTGATAACATCAAATACATAAGTTATCGTTGATAATAATTTTGTAGCTTTCAGCTCTCATAATGTGAGGTGATATGGAAGCTATTTCAAGCTTACCACTATTCACTTTATCTTGGTCAACGCTATAACTTTTCGACATGAGTAGTACTTCAATCAGTTTGTTGTTGGTTATTCGCTAATTTGATCTTGATAGCTTTCATTAACAGTTAGTTAATTGCCACGACTATAGAACAAGTTATGTTCCCTTCCATTTCGATTTGTTTTCCGCACGACAATGCGGACAAAATCAAATTATTCGAAAATTAAAACAACGCGTGCAACACACGTGTTTATATCGTGTTTACTTTGGACACCTACATCTGTATTTTATAATGTACGGTCTCCGGATTGCCCGTACTGAAACGGACGCACCGTATTCTCCGTGCTTACGTTGGACAAAGCATAATAATGACTTCACAGGGATACTCGATCTTCATTTCGTCATTTATTAACCTAGAAACTATTTCGTTTTACAGAAAATTTCAGGTCCATCGCCACTTGATAAAAATCTAATAGTTGATGACTTGCTAACACCATGCTCTCCCGGAGATGCCGGCGCATTTGAAATGACCTGGATGGAAGTCAACAGTGATAAATTATACGAACCTCCCGTCACAATGGTAAGCTATAAAGAATCATTCATAAAACCAATATGATTACATTTGGAATTTTCCAGCGTGACATGTTAAAATCACTATCTCGTACGAAACCAACTGTAAACGAAGATGACCTCAAAAGATTGCAAAAATTCACAGAAGATTTCGGTCAAGAAGGATAATAAAATTATATTTGTCTTTTCTTGTTTTGTTTATCAAAATAACACACAGTTTCCCTATTTCAAAACAAAACAAAAAAAACTATTGTTGTCCATATAATATCAAAAGTTCTTTTTATCGAAAAAATCAAAAAAAAAAAAAAAAAATTGTTAAGCTTTCGCAACAGACTTTAGAATATAGTGTGTCCGTTCTTTTTTCCCTCAATTTTTATTTTTATTTTTTTTTAATCGTTTCCACTTGCAATTTTTTTTCAACCAACACAGATACATATATGAAAAGTTATTTTTTTATGATACAAGCAATAAAGCAATTGAAAAGAAACGAGGATCCAAAAAAAAAGAAGAAGAAAATTAATGTTAATCGAAAGAAAATTTAATAAAATAATTACACTCACGAGATTTGCCGCCTATTTTCTAGCTTCTAATGGAGAATTTCTGTTAATAAATTGAAATGAAAACAGATAACTTTTAATCAAAGCGTGGTTTTTTTCTCTTTGAATCAAAATCACATACCTAGATAATTTTAAAATAAAATAAAACAAAAATGCATTCAAAAAATCAACTAGGCAAAAACAAAAATGATCAGCCTGAGATCGAACTCATCCATTCATGTAGTGCATACATGTAGAGAGTTTCCAATACCTTGGGAGTATTGTCTCAACCGATGGCGGAACGGAACTGTAATATGTAAAGCAAAATCTGCGTTTGGAATGCTATCCAAAGTTTGGCAAAGTAATGCAATTGGCCTAAACAGCAAGCTACGAGACTGTTCCGTTCCAACGTTGAATCCGTGTTGCTATATGGATGTGGTACCTGGAGAGTGACCGTCACTATCACGAGGAAGCTGCAAACGTTTGTCAATAGGTGCCCCCGCTACATCTTAAGGATATTCTGGCCAAACCGTATCTCTAACAAACAGCTTTATCAGAGAACGGGCCATGAACCTATAGGCACAACCATACGACGACGAAAGTGGCAGTGGGTTGGTCACACTCTCCGAAAGGGTGACAGATCCATAGCTAGCTAAGCGATGCAATGGAACCCGCTTACCCAGGATGGTAGGATACATGGCGGTCCTAGGAGTACGTGGTGCCGAACAGTGGAGAAGGAAGCACGGCAACTGGGAAAGAGTTGAGGTTAGCTGAGGCATATTTCCAGAAATCGCACACGATGTCGCGTAGGCGTTTTAGAGGCCCTAGGACCCACAAGGGGATACAGGATTTAAGCATGTATTCGCTCAGTTTTAGCAAGTAACACACTCTCTAGTTGTAGTATTTATATGATTGAATTGTGTATGAAAGTTTTGCCTCTACTGCTCAAAGGATCTGATAGTCTTTGAAGTTAATAGTACATATCTTTCTATGTTGGCCAAATCACCCATGAAATCCGCTGCTGTATGCTGCGACTGTGGTGCTCTTATGGTTGACTACTTAATAGGAGAAATCAACATGACTATCATTCGTAAGAAGCAGACTTTCGCAAACAGATGTTGGTCAATATTCGTTAGGAATGGGGATTTGGCTCAAAGGTGCTATAAAGCAGGACGAGAAGAAATAAAATATTTTAATACTAGTAGCCAGCCACACTAGCCAGTGGCAGCATGTAAAAGGTAATCGAACTTGCCATAACACTTTTCATCGTAGTTGTGGAGCTAATCACCCCTTGTTGTCATCGTCGTCTGTCGAGTCTAGGCGCTTGCGCAACTAAAACGACGCGACTCAACCATCCTCATACATTTCAGACAACTTTTATCGATCACCGCCTCTACAAAAGTCGTTAATTCTTCATCGCCATTGCCAAACAGTCGTGTCGTTTGTTTTTAGAGTCGTGGACGACGTCGACAATAAGGCTGAATAACTTACAGACAAGTCAATCGATAGATACATATACCTACCTACCTACGTACGACTTGATATATAAATATGTACACATATTGCAAGTATTGAAAGTTTTATGAAATAAATCGTAACTTTATACGAATTTTATATTTATTACTTACCATAAATGTCATGCATCAAGTAGATAATATTAATTAAACAAACTGTTCAATGGCATCCAAACTAAGCGGACTTAACGTATAAAAAACATTTATTATTGACGAAAATAAAATAAAGAACACAACGCAATTGAATTCCTGTTAAAGGCGATTTGTCTGAAGCATTGGCTCCCTGATATCATAGAACACAATCATTTCCTTAAAGAGACAAAAACTTAATGCAAAACCTCACGGATGAAATACAATCAACACACAACTTACCTTACAAAGCTCTAGATTCAAACTACAAACGGACTGTTGAGTCTGTGCCACGAGATCTTTCTCTTTTGAATTTGTCACTCTAACTTGTGGATAGTTATCTTCACCAGTTTCGATAGCAACATTGCCATCTCGAGCGAGAAAGGACACTTGAAATGCATTTTCCACAGTATTCATAAAACTTGTCGGATCGATGATGAGTTTATAGAACGGAATTGGAAAACGATTGTTTGCTTCATAGGCCTAAAATGGGAGGTGCATTTGGTAAGTTGTTTAAAATTTATAAGAGTCGTGCTCTACCTGATTGATTTGATTTAAAATAATTTTAACTTTCTTAGCGCCTTTATCTTGTGTTTCTAGTTGATTTATACTCTCTGGTTGAAGCTCTGCAGCATTCTACAAATGTAAGTGGTTAAGAGATTTTGTTTGTTTCTTGATATTTGGCTACATACATTATTTCTCCTTCTTTGTATACGTTCCTTGGGAGCTCTTTGGGTTTCATTTACATTCGGATCAAAGGTGCCATACATTGAAGCGGAGAATTTTGATGCGCGGCAAATTCCAATAGCGATATCGGTAAGGGCATTCCAATTATCGTTATCTTCCCTGAAAACAAGTGAAGCCTACAAGAGATTTATGGAAACAATTTCTAATCGTAAAGCTTACTATGGCATTTTGGTAAATTGCGTCGTTGAAGTCTGTGCCAGCTTCCATGACTTTTGCCACAAGTTGATGGCTCATCTTGAGAAGTTGCGCATCCATTACGACTTCGGCGGTGTGTTCAGCACGATCACCAACATTGCCTTCACCGATTATCTCATCGGACTCAGAGATGATGTTCTTTATTGCATTTATAGTTTCGATTGTGCCTTCCGTTTCAACGTTTACACCTATAAAGAGAGGAAATAGAAGTTTATTTGACTTGCAAGATAAGTAAAGTTATCTTAGAACTACTTCAGGTCGTAAAAGAATCATTTAAGGCTTTCAGTGGCCCACGTGGACAAAATCCAAGTCATATAGAAAAAGCCTATCTTCGCCAAACTACATATTTAACCTAACCTTGGTCTACATCATTTGATTCAGTCAAATCAAAAGACAGTGTTCGCTTTGCTGCACAAATAAATTCAGTTCGATGATAAATACATCCATGCCATTTTGAATAGAATAACTTTCAATCCATGCAAATGAAACGCTACAAACGAACATGAAATGAAAAAAAAATTGCGCCTTTATGAGGTCGACTCTGATGATGGCCTTATACTAAGAACTTTGTGCTATTTGCTCTTTCACTGTATGTCTATTTATGAACAAAATTAGATGTAAAACAAGTCCTGGAAAAAAACCTTTAAAGAAATACCACGAGTCTAGGAGAAAACGAAGTAAACAAAAACCATACCAATTGCGTTTCCTTTATCCAAGAGGTTTTTCAGACGAATTTTCCGATCTGTCGGAAGTGATCTGTTTAAATCGGCCATCCTTTCTATATTCCGAGTTTAGTAATATTTTAATTGATAAGTTTTTAAGGACTACAGTTTTCAAAGCGCGGTAAAACAGGTCAAACAATTTTTTAATCAATAGCTAAACAAAAACAATCAACAATTTTTCAAGACATTAGACAGCTTTATGTCAAACAAACTGATTGTACGGCCAACCCTGCGTTTTGATAACGGTGGCTGTGTTCAATGCGATTGTCAGCCATTTTATTAGATTCTATTTAAATGATTGTCGTTATTCTGAACATTTTCCTTAATTTCGCATTTACTATTGTTTTTTGGATGAAAAAGAATGAATTAATGTCAGAATTATAGGAGGGAAGGAAAGATAATAGGTTTATTTTGATGCTTTATAAGTTATAGGTTTTCTGAAATACTAATGAAGGTAAATCATTCCACATGTTGATATTTCACTGTGCCGCCGAGAGGTAGGGATCTAAAGAAAACATAGCAGAAATGAAGTTTTTTTCTTGGCCCAGCCTCTTGTGAGCGTTTGCAAGCAACCTAGGGTATTACTTTCTAGGCAAGCATACCGCAAGAACTGATGAGCATCTACTGACTCTAGCAATCTCAGGGTCAGTCCCAGAGGCCGAAAAAATTTACCATTTTGAAAATAAATGAGTCACATTAACAAATCTCTTTTAAGTTTATGATGAAACTATTTTTACTATTTTTATTTTTATAATAATTGCCAAATATCAAACGTATCTTTCGGAGTTTTCTCATGCAAAAACAGCACCTCTATCAGGAAAGGAAATAGAAGTGTACTTCACATTTAATATTTTGAAAATATTTTTTTTTCCTGCAAATAGAAGAAGAAGAACTTATCAAGCTCAATGCACATATTCAACCCTATTATATAAACTGTTTATTTGTGTTCTTTTAAAATGATCCAAATCTAAAAAAGAGGAGTCCCTGAGTCAAGTTAAAAAAAAAATTAGTCGCTTTTGGCTCAAATGAGTCCGAGTGGTAACAGCACATAGATGCATGCATATACATATGATGTAGCTCCACTGCAGTTTCCAGAGAGTTTCATAAGATATAGCTCAAACCTTAAATAAATAATACATTTTCAAACTCTAGGTCTTTTGAACCTTTTGATTAGTTCAAATCTACGACACTTCGTAGGTAAGGCGAGAAAGATACAACAAAAAGCAAAGCGTTTTGTTCTTGATCGTCGCCTCTCACATTACTGATCGTAGTTCCAAGGCTTCTAACTGCTATCAAATTTACTATTATTAACCCATGCTACCGCTTCTATTCCAAGCGAAAGTATCCTAATGCAATCTTTATGAAGAAATTCGTCAAATTTTTTTTTCGAAAGCAGTCTTTGTTAAAACTCGGTGCAGGAAAAAAAAAGTCCATTACAAAAAAAACAATCCGTACCTCATATGGGTGCATCTACTAAGTGATTACCATCCACCGACCCGCGACCTCAACTGAGCTAGCGACCGGCAGTCAACCATCACCAGAGTATATCCATATTATAATGGATATACTCTGACCATCACCACCGATACTGAGTGAATGACCGCCACCCACCGAACCAACTGAGCCAACCGGCACCCAACCACCATCGATGCTGAGCCGAGTGGATTAAGGGCTCTCACCAAAATCAGTGTAAGTTGGGTTTGAGTTTTATCGCCTTGTAGCTCTTTTTCTTTGTTCTCTAGTGATCACACCTTCGGATAGATTTGTGACATTTATATAGCTCAAATCTTAGATTAAATGTTTTATTACCTAATAATATTTAAAAAAAGCGACATTGGATGAAAACTTCATCAGACAACTCAGATGGCTGCCAACATGAACGTACCGAGTATGGTTCCTGTCTTCTCTCACGTGTGCCCATGATGGTCTAGTCATTTCAAGCCTTTATCAACTATGTTTTCTATGAAACCCTACTTCACGATGACGTCTTTCTATCCATGGCTGAATCTGTAGTGTAAGCGTTTTCATGCGTTTTCCTACATTTCTCGGAGGAATTCCATGGTACTTACTCCTATTTTATCTATAGCAGCTATACATGGAGCTCTCAGTTCATACTGTCGTCGTTACTCTTCTGCCAAGTTGCCTATTGGTAACAATTTCGAATCTCACTTCTGTTTGTCCTAGTTGTCATGGCTCTTACTCAGATTGGGGCGAAGTAAAGCAGTATTACAGGCCCTGTTACTCTGGCTAAGGGTATTCTCCAACTGTGTTCTGGGCCTTGAGTATGATATATGATAAACAGTTATCTAGTTTGACTCTTAAGAACTTGTTTGTGAAGCTTCGATGTTACTGTGTGTTTTTATAAAGCAATTGAGTAACAAACGCCACTTTTCGCTAGACAATCTACCTATTAAGCCTCTTAAAGCCTTTGGGTCCTAGGATCCAACTTGAAGTCGCCTCTTTTTCAACCACGACATTATGTCTTGAGATCAAAGGGCCTATTCCATTTAGAAGGAATCCTCTTAAACTCCTTCTAACTGGAACTTTTTCTAGTTTCCTATATAATCTAATCAGAATAACTACATTAATCTTTTTACTGTCGACTACCTGCTCTATGCTATGTACTGCATCCCTTTACATGAGGAGTATGCATTTTGGCAAACAGAAACCAACAAGCAGAGTGGCGCAGTGGAAGCGTGCTGGGCCCATAACCCAGAGGTCCGTAGATCGAAACTACGCTCTGCTAAACTCGTTTTTTTTTTTTTTTTTTTAATTGTTGGGAATATATCTTTCTGTGTGTCCTTTGAATATTTTTAACTCTGGATAGTGGTCGTTGGTTTTCACATTTAACATGAAAACTCCTTTTATTTGTTTTTGCTTTTTACTTGCGAATTAAATATTTATTGTACCATAACCTGAAAAAAAGATATATTTGATACACAGGGCGTAATTTAGAGAAATATCAAAGATAGAGATAGAGTCCATTGAGACGCCTGACCTTCCATGTGTTACCAGTTTTCGGGGCATCAATTTTGAGAGAATTTGATGACATGAGTTCATATGACTCCTCAGAAGCCTTTCGGCTGTGCAAAATGTATCCAGTAGATGAACGAACCGAGTATGGAAGGTTGAAGCACCATCTTGGAATTACTTACTCATATTCATCTTTGAAAGACTCCCAGCTTTTAACGCATAAAAAGGAATGTATAATAAGTTGGAAATCCAAGCAGTTGGCTTCAAATCAAATCTGGAAGATTCTTGCAAATAGCTAAAGCACTTTTAGCAATAAAAGATGAACATCAACCACCACCCAGTATTGAAGAAATCAGCGCTAAAAGAAACCTTAATTTCGTCGCTCAAACACTTGATTACCCGACAGTAGTTGAGTCGATCCTTCAATTGGTTCTGTAGAAACTACCTCATCTAGATTGCTAAGGAAGGGCTTCTCAGGTATATTGATCTATTTCTAGTCGCACAGTATATATGGCATGTGTATTCTGGTCTAATCTGCCAGAGAATATGCCAATCATGGGTCTTACTTCATTTTTTTAGCTGAAAAAATTCTCTCTGATCTTTTTGGTTTGTCTCCATCCACACAGCTGCGTGCTTCCAGATTAGCTCATCTGCGGTTGGCCCTGTTGTAGATTCTGTTGAGAATATTTCCCCTGGTGCTTTGGTGTTGTTGGTGTAGTCTCCTGATGCTGAAGCTCTGTTTTGTTCAGTCTATCAGCACACTCGTTACTCTCAATAACGTAGTGTGCAGGTAGCCAGCATAACCTAACCCGGTTTATCTTCCATAATGAGCTTTGTGCGGCAATCAATGACTAGCTCAAATTCGCTGACAAAAGACTGCATCAGCTTGAAGATAGCAATGTTCTAATTGGATATTGTATTGAGCTCATCTCAAGGAACTGCGCAGCCTTGGACACTGCCAGAACCTCAGCCAGAAAACCTTGCATAAGTTTGATCGTTTTATAGACATTTCTAGATTCAAGTCTTTTGAAAAAAGACATGACTCTGTTCCCTTTTGGCTTTAGACCAATCTGCAATTTATTGCTGAAGGAAGACCAATCTTCTCTGTTGGAGAACGCTTGAGCTAAGCGTTTTTTATTGTTTTTTTATGGCTGCATGTCTCAGATTGCTTCATCTCTCCGCCAGCCTGCATTAGAGATAGTGTTTCTTGCAGTTTCTGTTGGCATAAGGCCTTCTTCCTTGAACTTTATTTTTGTATCATTTTCGGCTAGACAACTCGGAAGATCAGGTACACAGATTTACATTGCAATATGTCGATATGGACTTAGAGGATGGGGTGGATTGCTTTATCTATTTGGATTTTAAAGTTGAGGTTTCGAGTGTTTAAATTGATTGATGACTGCCTGACTGATGGATGACGATGTCCATATAAAGTATTGTACTCTTGGATACCCACTACACTCTAAGATTCTCCAGTGATTGCCATGATCAGATAATCCTAATCTAAAAGACTTGGATAGCCTAACGGAAGTGCTTGTCTTCTTAGAGGTCGTAGGAGGATCATGCTGAGATGTTAGCCCATTCGAGGTTAACTCCTTTCTGCTCCGCTCGCTTTTGAAAGTTTCTGGTTTGGTTGACTCGACCCTTCTGCATTAGATGTAGTAATATGTAGTTGGTATATACTACAGTTCCAGTTTCCATTTTGGTTTTCGTTTCTCTGTAATCGCTCTCTGATATCAATAAGTTTTACTAAGCATCTGACTTCACTAAGTAATAAGTATCACTTTGGGCAAATAGAGTACCAAATTAAAGTTCTTAGAAGACTCTTGACCCTTTGCACTTGCAATCGTACCACAGTAGTCTGACTCTGTACAACTTCTAACATATGTAATTGAACCGACAGATTTTTTCATGATCCACTTTGCGGCCACCCGTAATTTGGGATCTTACCAATTTATATGGCCACAATAACTAACTTTACTTCAAAGATGCAACGAATTCAAGTTGGACTAGGCAGCTTAGTGAAACTATAACCCATAACGGTTAAATAAGATACTCAGTCGGTAAACAACTAAGAAGTTCTCAATCTAGAAACACAGAACTGCAGTGGCTCTCCGATTCTCGACTATTGTGACCCTAATGAACGTTATGGCACAATGCGGCTTCATAAACTGGAAACTATAGACTAAGGCCCAACGGTGCATTTAATTTTATACGTCAATGTTACGTTCACAATTATGTATATACATATGTATATTTTGAGATAACTTTGATTTGACAGTTTCTTTTTCTATTATTACACTACCTTAAGTCTTTTATCGCCTACATCTTTGGAAGAATTATTCTTCTATCTACATCTATCTATTTATCATTTTCTTCGCAACGAAAAAAAAAAAAAATAATAATAAAAATAAAAAACGTACGGTCTCATTATAGCCATGCTCCCCACTTTGTACACAACGGCCAGAATTGGTTTGGAGCCGAGTTGTGAACTCATCGGTGAGTTTCCACTTTCATCACGTTAGTTACTCCGTGGCTCCCGTACACTTCGCTCTTACCATTCAACATCGCCATGGTATCTTAAGTTAACACTCAGCCATTCAACTCTTTTTTTTTTATCCACAAAGTGCATCTTCATTCCTCCTCTCTACCAACATCGTATGGTACTAAAAAAAAAAGTTTGCAAAAAAGAAACTATGCTTGTGTTTTGTTCCGTCTCCACGCGTTTTGTTAAATGGATACGAATTGTATAAATAAACCAACATTTACCTAGTAACTTATGTAGTTTTTTAATTTATTGTGTTGACACGAAACAAGATTTCGAAACAAACTACAAGTCACTCACCGCGCGCGAAAGTCCAACGCGAGACCCTGATGAATACACATAGAATAATTGTTGAAATACTTTTATAGATACTTTGGAATACAAATAAAAAAGGTACGCATTGTGCAATAAATATTTTCATAAAATTTATTAGAAAAGAATCTCAATTATAATTAGCTTGTAATTGTGTGTTAACTCGAAAGTGGTGCAAATGTGTTATGTTGTGCAGAAGTTGTATGCAACTAGCGTTTGCTTTCAAATTGATTTTCAATGGACACACGGTTCTCTTGCAACTTTTTTAAGCTTCTCCATTGTATTGGTGCCGTATGTGGGTCAACATAACTCTTGGAGTAGGTACGCCTGTTCTTGAGATTGGTTTTTTGGTTTTTTTTTTTTTGTGTAAAAGTTATACTGAACGAAAGTGGAAACAAATTATGAAATAGTGTGCGCTATGTGACTGTGAGTTATTATTTCCTGGGCTTCTTTTCGGTGTATAATTATTGTGTTCAAAAGCCATGGAAACCAAACCTAATTGCTCGAGGAATTGTTATGAATATTTTCGCTCAAGACATAAACACACAAACACAAAGAAAGACAGGCAATGATGATGATGATGGAAGCGCAAATGGCCAACAAATTCAGGCGATTATTCGCGGTAAAATGCTTTGGAGCTATTCCCTAACTACGAGTGTAAAAGCCATTCGACCATTGTTCCGGCGAGTTTCACTGCAATTTAAAAATAAAACAAGTACAAACATAGATAAAAAAGAGAAGTAATATAAGAAAATTAATCAGGAAGCTTAAGCCGGAAGATATTTTGAGGATTGGTATCAAAGCGAAGAGTACCAAAGGGTCATGGTTGGTTATCGATCGTGTTTGCTTTCATATCCTTTCTTTTTATGGATATTAATGTTGAATGGACTAATGTTAGTTGCAATTTGGCTAAATTAGTTACAATCGAAAGGCCTAAAGGAACCAAATTTAATAGTCCTATGTAGGGATAATAGTGTTCCGTGCTCATAGACCTTTAAGCTCTTGAGCGGTCTACGGTTCGATAGACTATATGATTTTTCTAACTAGCAATTGATTAACGAGAAGTATTATTGTATTCCTGAGCTGTAAAAGAATGCAAGCATTTTTGTGCATAAAAAATAGATCGCCATTTATTGGGAAGTAACGATTGGTGCAATCATTTCATCAACGGTGAAGTTAAAGTTATCACAGCATTTTTTTTTGATTGTTTTGCGTTCATTGAATTCAGTGACAGTAATTAGCATTCACTGAATGCATTCAGTTGTTTAAAGTCAGCTGATATTTCTAAATGCATTCAATGCACTGAAGTCATTTGATGTGTTGAATTGAATTGGAAGCTATCAGTGACTTCTGTACTGGAAAGAACGGAAAAAATTCGGGTATCTGTTGCTGTTCAATTCAATTTGAGCCCAAACTCATCTAAATGAATAAGGACTTTAGCGAAATGTGCTCGCCATCTAGCGAGCTGGTTCTTTTCCGATATCAAGAGGTCATGGTATGAATCTTTTACTGAGTGTCGCTTGGAGGTAGGAACACCCAATGAGATTCCTTCTGATTTTATAGACATTTCGCTGTCGTACCTGCTTACTGATCCTTCAGCCCTTGAGATAAATTCGTCAATATACTGACGAATGGCTCGATAGGCCTTGCAATCGGAGCTTTGATTGCATTGATCCGTTTCCAGGAGGCGCCCAATCCCATATGCGGCAGTTTTTCTATATTTTACATACATATGGATGTACATACATATGTAAATACATAAATCTTTGTATAGCTCGTGTCCTGATTGAATAAACGTTTAATTGTTCATCAATGTTATCCTGAATTCTGCTGCTGATAACTTTTTCTTCTAAGTAAGAGTGGTCCCTGCATTTCTGGGGAATTTGGAAGTCCTGTCTACTTGAGTACGAAGGCATACATATATGTATGAGCTACAAATGATTCTTATCCGACGTGGCGTAACTTTTGGTTCAGACATTTAGGACACGATTCCTAAAGCTGCTGCTGATCTCAGCATGATCGATCTTGTTGCATGTTCCCTGCCTGTTGGTTAAGAACCAACTGATCTTGTGGTAGGTGTTAATAGGGTACGCTGACAATGACTAATCGGTTAGTATCGCAGTGTTTTCTTGGCGTTCAAATTCGTTGTCGTTATGACGATTTTCTGAATAGGCATTCGATTGAAGACGAAACCTAACTGTAAAAAAAAAATTTACATTCTGTAACACTCTATGATAGCAACTTTCCTTACTCTAATTTGGCGTTTGCCCGTTATTTCCAATCGCTGGATACTAAGTTCTGACTTGTGGCTGGAGTGGTTACCATTAGTCCACCCCTCCGTGCATCTTCAGTCAGTTTGCCGGAGTAGAGTATGACTGACAGTGGTTTTTGATTGGTACGAGTATTTCGCAGTATCGAACCATCCTTTCTCGCTAAGGCCCAAGATGTCTATGTTATAAATTTAAATCGATCGTAACAATTAAACGATAGCCAGAGGTCGTCTATAAGTTAACCGTCCATATCTTAGCCTTTTGAAGTAATTATGTAGATTTTTTACCGGTGAGGCTCGTTGTGCCACAGGCCAATAGACACTAGAAGGCATACAACTTGGAGATGCAAGTATTAATAGAGCGGCTAGGCTTTCAGTTCCTTTATTAGATTTTAATAGGCTGAATTCGATCAAAAAATTTTCAAAAATTCCTAATTAAGTCCAAACTAACTCGTTAGTAAGACAGTTTTATTTGTGTTAAATAACTAAAAAGAAAGTAATTGACCCAGCAAATGAACAGACACACTCTTTTTGTGTTGTCTTTTTTTAATAGAACACATTAGTGTGCATTTGAGAAGCAATAAATAATAAAAGAAAGGCATGTTTTCTCCATTAATGGCTAAGTCCTACTTGCTTCATTCCATTTTACGTACAAACAATCCGAGTATTTAGTAAAAAGACAGCGGCATAACTATTCTTAATCACACTCATATACTCACTATTAACCTTCGAATGCAAAAGTGTTGAGAAATCGAGTGACTCACTCTGTTTTTATTTTACAGAAAAGTAGAACAGGAGTTGTTGGTGGAGAGCATAAAATAAATTAAACATATTAGTCATATGACTTAATTTGTTTCAATAAAAAGTTTGACATTTGGCTTCAACACTTAAGTGGCTTTCAACTGTGTTTGATTCTACTCAACACTTGTTTCAATTCCATTTCAATTCATTGAATCCAATTCTAAGAAACAACCTTGATGCAGATGTTGAATACCTGTTGGCCTTCAGAATTATGTTGATCTACTTTTGTACCAATTATCTATAAGAAAAAAAAGAGTTCTACACGATAATGACAATGAATGAATGAGTTACATAGCGTTCGACTTCTTGGAGGTCAATTTGGTTTCACTTTCGTGTAAGCTGTCTTAAGCCAGTTTGAATAGATGATCTAATTAACTAACTTATGATCTTAATTGTTTGAGAAAACAAATTGTTGCATCAGAAGTATTATTTATTGATGTGTGTTAATACATAATACTGTGGATAGTTAAAGCGTGTTTTTTTTTATTTGTTTTTGAAAGGAAAAGTGAAAAATAAAAGCGTGGTTCAGACTTTAGAATGTAATAAAATAGATAATGCGATATGCATTCAACCAATGAAAGGGAAACAAGAAGTATAATCCGATGCTTAACAAGTTATAATATCAAATGAGCATTCTTTTGTTGGTATTTTTTTTAAATTTTATGAAATGATCTAGGCTGGGTCTATTTTAAAAGTTAACATCTTTTAGGAAAATATAAAAGGGTGCTGGTATTGGAAGCTCTTCGCTTCGATTGGTATTCTGTGATGAATGGAACTATAATTTTAGGTTAATTTTCCTTTTAAATTTCGCAAAAGTCAGGAAATTTGAATCTAAATTGCAAAACAAAAATTGAAATAGACATTTTGGTAGAATGAAAGTAATTCTGAATTGTGTTCACCCTTTTTTACATTTACATCATGATTACATTTGGTTCTAGCAAATTATTGTGTATTCAAAGATAGTTTCTTATTCAGGTCATATACATATCAAAATCAAGGCTACATATCATTTCACTCTTGGATGTGCGTGACGTGATTATCATTCTTGAACAATAGAAAGGTAAAAGAAATAACTAAGAATTTTGATTACTTTTGCGGCACAGGAACTACCTACGTGTCACGAACTTGAAACAAAGTTGCAGTCATTGGGAGAAAATTTGTGAGGTTAAAATTTTTTTCGGTTAAGATACTAAAATTTTTGTTGTTTGTGCGCTGACCTTAAAAGCTATTCTGCGGCGTGTCTTAGCTAATTTACCATAACCTTTTACTTACGGTTTTTACGGTCGAGCTGGGTTATTTGACAAAAGAAATTGTAAATATACTTACATAGTTTATTGGTTAGGATAGGTGAAGGTATAGCAGTGGGTCCACTGTGTTTCTCTGGCTCAAACGAAAACATGTGGATGCTAAATAATAACTGTTAAGTTGGTTTTAGAACTATTGTTCATAGTTTTTCAACCTGGTTGCTGAATTAGTAAAGTAGAGCTTCTAGATATGTATGTACATCTATGTTTCCGCTATTCAACTGTTCGCAGAAGGGCCGTCATTTAATCTTGACCTCGCCTGACATTTAATTCTTTAATACAGGAACTACATAGATAGTGCTCAGGGCAGGTGTCAACACGGAAGGCACTATCTTGCACAAATCCGTCCAACTGCTGGGATAGGCAGACGATATTGACATCATCGGAAGATCCCGGCAAGCCGTCGTAGAGGCGTTTAGGGCTATTGATGAGCAGAGAAACGAGTTGGTCTCGAAGTGAATGAGGACAAGACGAAGTATATGTTATCAACAAACAAAAATTTATCAATCCAAAACATTGGGCAGAACGTCACTGTTGATAACTATAATTTCGAGGTAGTTAAGGAGTTCACCTACCTCGGAACAAATATTAATCCTACAAATGACACCTTTGTAGAGATCCGACGAAGAATAACCTTAGCAAACCGCTGCTTCTTCGGTTTGGCGAAACAACTGGGTTCAAAACTCCTAACTCGACGGACCAAATTAATGCTCTACAGAACGCTCATCTTACCAGTCCTGCTGTATGGACCCGAGTGCTGGACGATAAGTAAGAAAACTGAGCAAATATTGGGCACTTTCGAGCGAAAAATACTCCGTCGGATAGGTCCCTTATGATATACGTCGGAGGAGAAGATACAACCGCGAACCAGGATGTGGATGTAGTCCAAAAAGCCAAGATACGCAGACTGCATTGGCTCGGCCACATCCTGCGAATGGATAACAATGCTCCAGCCAAGAGAATCTTCGAATCCCAGCCCCCAGGTTCGCGGTGGCGAAGAAGACCGAACCTCGGGTACAAAGACCAAGCTGTCGGGGATGCCAGAAAACTTGGTCTTCACAACTGGAAGCAGCGTGCTCGGAACCGCAGAGGATGGAAGGCAACGGCAGGGACTCTACAAGGGTCGGGAGCCCTTTAAGTAAGTAAGTACAGGAACTACAAGCATCTTGTCATAACGTCGCTTTCGCTTTGACCTTACGTTAAACAACGTATCTACGTAATGGGCTCCAAATTGCAGCAGGAATTGGCCGAACTTGATCATCGTTTTCTGAAAATATAGTGCGACGAAAGTGCGATCTTTCTCCTGCCATTTTATACTTACAACTCACCTGCTCTCTACAGTACCGCCTTCTTAGCATTTAATCGTAGTGGGGTTTCTGACTTGGTTATCATTTGGATTCTTGTTAGTTAAATTTCATTCTTAGTTTGCTAATGATAGTCTTGGCAATTTTAGTCACTGTATATCAAACTTTTTGAGTCTTAAGCACGTCATCAACTATGTTTTCGGGCGTAGTTTTTAGCACGGTGTAGCAAGCGGGGTCATCACCAAAACACGTGATTGGCGTGTTCCATGCCGTTAGCATACAGTAAAGGCTGCCATCATGCTGGTCCACGTATGAATTAGTTAGCTGAAACCCTAATTCACCGTAGAGCCTATCCACTCATGGTTTAACTTGGGTCAATGTACCCTTTTCGGAAGTGTTTCAGCTTCCTTGCCCTTCTTCTATGGTGTAACCTTAGTGGCATCCGTTAGGTTTTCTCTTGTTCTGAGCGTCTCAGGTAGGATATCTTTTGGTAGCATTTTTGCTATACCAATTGCGTCGCTAATGAAATTTTCCACACCTTGTTGGATAAGCCCTTCATGCATAATGTTCTTTATGAAGCCACTTGCCACCATTTTACGATAGCCGGAGAGACTTCCGATCTCTTACGTTTTTTATTTCCAGCTCTAAGAAGTATCTAATACAATGTAGACTGCATTTTATCGTACGTATCGACGTACTTCCCCGTCTTGTGGTTCAAAAACCTCTCTCATTTCGGGGCAAAAGTCATGAAAGAGTTGTATATATGAGCACGCATCGAGTCAGAAAAGGTTTACAAATTTAACCTTATTTGAAGTAACCATGAATTTGAGAGTAATCATCAAAGTAACCTTGTACTTTTGTTGCTTGTTTTCTTTTTTTTTTTTTATTGCCCATTAAATTATTGTCTAAGTTTGCATTTGTCATTAAATCCGGTAGTTCATACAGTCACGTCTTATACATTATAAAATAAATAAATTTTAATGAATCGCTTTAATTGCTAAAGGGTATTGTAAGTAATTAATTCTGACAAAAGGATTTTGTTTTGATGGTACATCCATATACTCATACACCTTAGGTGTTAACTCAAAGACTAATCATCATCTAATATTTCTAGTTTTTATGGAACCACCACCCATTTGGAATGTCTGCGGAAGCTTAATGCTCAGCTTTAGTTTACAAATATGCATTCGGTATATGTCTTCCTACTTGTAGTTACTTTTTATAGTTATAGCCGCTCGCATGGATGTACGTTTAACCAACGATCATTTCGTAATAGACATCAGAGACTCTTCGTATATGTGAGTGGCAATTAAGGTATACGATTGTCAATTTACGCCTAAGGAATTTTAAATGACGAATTTGATAGAAAATATTGGAAAAATGATTAGTATGTGATGAAGGCATCAAAACATTTGCATTTGGTACAACAGCTCATGTATCACCCTTACCTAGTTACCAAGACAAATTATTATAAAATTTTGTTTATGCAACAATGAATACTGCCTTGATGGTAACAATATTATATAGTGAAGACATAAATGGGAAAATATTGTCAATAGAATGAATTAAATTTTCCCAATGACCACACTTTATATGGTTGGCTGGTTGATACTTTTTTGTTTTGTTTATTTTTTTTTTGATATATCTTTATTTGTTTTCATGATTACATCACTTGTTTGGCTATTGACGTCAAGTGTGGATCAATATTTAGGCGATTGATTGGTGTAAAGACGTTCGTTGTTAAACGAGGTTCTGTGACTCCGCTCGGTGTTCGACTGGCCTAAGATTCTTTATTCGAATAGTCAATGCAGATGTAAAGAAGAAAAGATAAAATAAACGATCATGTCGCACATACTTAAGTTTCTTGTAGAGTTAAAGCGATGCAATGTGAGAAGCGTTACATATCTATAGGTCAGAAGCTCATATCGACCATTATGAGTGCATTGTGGTTAACTAATTTATAACTATGGGAACCTAACTAAAAACTGAACCACTCAGATATGTGTGTAAATCTCAGGAGTATGCTTAGAAACAAGTCCTATAGTGCTTACGATGGATCCAGTACCCTGTCGACCCTAATAGTTCTTCGTATATCCCTCCGACTTAGTTTCGTTTGATAATGTAGACGGACCATAATGGTTTAGCTGTAGCTCATGTGTCCAATCGACGTCATCGATTGGAATATTCATCGACGGACTCAATGTCTATTTGCCTCAGGAAGAGCCCGCGAAGAGCTTAGATATGAGCCTTCCTCTCCCACCCAACAGACAACTGAAATGTCATTCACTTTCTTTACACACATTTTTACGAGCTTGGATGCCTTGGCTGCTTGTCCACATAGATACTGATTATTTTTTCTAAAATATTTTCCACAATAATTATCATATCCAAGGCTCTGCAAACATCCTTAAGTCTTAAGGACCGAATTGTATTTCAGAGACTGAAAGTAGACACGAGCACCAGTGCCTCTTACCAGTTCATTTTTGGTTCAGAGTGTATTTCTCCTTCCTCGGAGTTCTGGCTGTTTTCATCTGGAGCATCAATTGGTCCAGAATTGTAGTAAGATCTTAGGACTTAGCTCGCCACAGTCTGGTCTTGGTCTCAGTGCTGTTTTAGCTGCCGATTTGCCACAATAAATTCAAGTAAAAGAAGATTCAGTATTGTTTTCATTGCTGCTGTTGGTGTTTATCTCATGCGTCCTGTCTATTGAATAATTGTAGGTTAGGTTAGGTTAGCGTGGCAGTTAGCGCCCAGAGATCACAGCCAATTACTATAAACCACGACACTACAATGAGAGACACAGGACCAGTACAAATAGATTACCAGACACAATTACACTTAGAAGAGGTTCTGCCACTGAATCAGGAGAACCAACCGAAGCTTTTAATAAAGCGTAGAAGGTGCTTGATGGGTACACCAGTCAGGTCACAGAGGTCGTCAAAGAAGAAGGACCCCAGGTGGAGGTTTCTTCTTGACGCTAAGGCAGGGCAGTTGCAGAGAAGATGAGGAATAGTTTCTTCTTCCTCCTCGTCCCTGCAACTCCGACAGAAATCGTTAGATGGGAGGCCCAGACATCTAGCGTGTAGGCCAATTAGGCAGTGTCCCGTGAGGACACCTATGATGGTGCTCAGGTCTGAACGCTTCGGAGTCAACAGTTCTTTTGAACATTTGAATTGAATGATTCCTTCTTCAAAACGCTTACATTTATTTGAAATCGGATGAAAGGTTTTTTCGTTAGTGTTGCAATTTTTTCTTGGAAATTTAAACTGCAGCTGAAATTGCATTATAGCAACGCATAAAATGGTTTGATGAAAGTCGGCCACACGTTTTTTAACCCATATATTCGATCTTACCACAAAATTTCAATGTTCAAAGAAATTGATACCCATCCAGTCGCAATAAGTAGGTACTCATATGTTGTCTAGTGTTTTAGTTGAGAGAATACTCCGTGTGGTTGCGACAGTCTATAGGGTATAACGCAATTCATATCGATTGACTGCTATTTCCCAAGTGCAGTTTCATATACATATGTACAAATATTTACTGACAATCTTTTTCTTTCTTATTTCAGACTTACGTCCAACTTGTTAGAAGCAAGCAAGTTTGAGTGTGCTCTTTCAAGTGAAAGCCAACCAAGTTTGAGCTCCAAACATCCAAACATACGAACAGACAAAACCGCCAAACCCCCAGCCGCAGTGTGAAAGTGACACTTTCATTTTCCAAACTCTGACTGCATCAAGCAGTTTGTTTTGTTTGTTTATTTATTTTTTTCTTTTCTATACAAACACAATTCACGCACCGCGCGAGAAGAGAAGATGAAGAAGTAAAAGAATCTATCTATATCTGCTAAATGATAAATTATGTGAAATTCGTAATACAAATTTGACCAGTGATAGATAATAATCAACGCAGCGATTTGAGTCGTTAATAAGAATAAGAAGACGATTCATCGTTTGACGGATCGTCGTATTTAGCACCTGTGAATTTAGAAAATGAAAGCGAAGCAGCTTACGCAATAGATCCAAATGCAAACAACTGACACTCGGACGAATACTTCACCATAAACTCTATTTTGAGAGCACGAAACAAAAAAAAAACAGAAAGATCGTTTTGTGGCCGAGAAGATAAATGAATTTGTTTATAAAAAAAAAGACAAAACAATCAACACAAAGCCTACATTCAGGAGAGGTACAAGATGCACGGAGCCATCGTGGTATTCATCGCGTGTTTTGCGATACACACCTTTGCAGCAGGTGAGTAGGTGGATAAAAGAGTTTAATTGATCGAATAAGTGTATAGTCGTCATAAATCAAACATGTAATACCGTCAGATATACAAGTTGTTTATTTATTTATTTATCGAGATAGGATATCTAAAAGGAAAACACGTTATAACATTCGATTTAACGAGTAATAGGGTGTCTATACAAGAAAAAAAGTATGTACCTACTTTATTTAACGGTCTCATGGTTGAGGCCAAGTTTGTCGAGGAATTAAAGTTGTTTCTTTATTGACAGGTTTTTAGATTACAGAGTTTTTTTTTCTCATTGATTTATTATTGAAAAAATCAGACTTAATTGTACATTTAGGGTCAAGTTACATATAATGAGTTATGTAGGATTGTTCATTGCAGTGCAATATGCCGGTCAGTTAGAGCGCAACAGGGGAATATGAAATACAATCGAAGGACACAACTTGTTGTTAAACAGAAAGTTTTGTTTAGCCTCTAAAGTTCACTGCCAGTTCTAAAGAATCACCGTTCTAACGGTACACAAGTAAAAATTGCGGTGACCTGATTAGGTCCAAAATCATTTTTGTAGCAGATTACAGTATTAGGAATATAAAATTTTAAAAAGAAAATTTCGAACACTTTTATGCTTACCAGATACTTCCTTGCATTAACTTTAGATCTGCTCTATCGGCTACTTCCTTAGTCACCTTTGGTGGTCCACAAGGCAGCCCCCTAGCTCCTTTTCTCCTCACTTTATGTGCAGGTTTTTTTTATCCAAATTGGCAACACTGTTCATTGAGGCAATTAATATGGCAGCTGACAGCTGATTTCACCAAGAATAACCTAAAAGCTCAAACATAATTAAATAAAGGCTCTGAACGTTGCTGTTCAGTTCAGTTTTGCACCGATTTGTAATAAATATGTAGGTACATCCATATGCAGAACGAGTCAAATTGTCATTGTGTAAACTGTCCATTCATCCCATGAAAATGTACGTGCTGACAAGAACTAGCTCTTGCTGGAATTAAAGTCACTTGACCATTGTGTGGGTCATACGTTCAGTGCTTGGACCTGAAATGAGAATTTCCTTGATCCACATTTGCAATATTAAATTTTTTTTTCCAGAGATGAAGCTCATTTTTTGTTGAATGCCTTTGTGAATAAAAAATAAATTGCCGGAGTGACAATTATGGTCTCGATGATTCATATTTCTTGGAAAATAATGCCGCTCGACATTCATAAAAGATCATTATAGGCTCAGTGGACAATACCATCAAAGTTTTTCCGTGAATACCTTTGGCACTAAAAAAGTCAACGGGCAGACTGTGAACTGCGAATTTTCTAGTATCGTTCATGCAAGGTATTTAGTGTCCTTGAGTTGCCAATGGTCTTTCTTTCTATAGCTGTGATTACGTTTCAATTTCTGATCAAATCCTTCTCTTATAGCTTTGACTTCACAGCTAATGTGTTAGTCTTACGCTACATACCTAGAGTACACGTTGAATGCTTTCTTATTTTCTATAAAATGTTGTAAAACCAATGAACATATGAAACGCTATTGCTCGAGACCATATTTGTTAAATATTTTATATAGGCTTCGACTAATAATTCCTTGTGTACTGATCCTTTTTTGGGTTTAACTTTTTACTAAAGATATATTATGCAAAATATAACAGACCAATTTCCTCATTAGATTTCAACTTTAGATGGCGAACACCACAACAGGAGGCTCTAGATGAAATTAACGATAGGAAGCTTTTAAAAGCGGTACAAGAATCTGTCAAAGAATGGGAGTCCAGTCGTCAAAGTCATCAAAGGTTTGAATAAAATAATTTTAATAACTTTAAATTCTCTTCGTGTTCTCTTATAATAGGAAGAAAAGAGCCATCAAGAGGGTGTGCTACAACGAATTAGGATGCTTCGATGATTCAGGACCATTCAGTTATTTGGAAATGTTACCAGCATCACCTGAGGAAATAAATACCAGTTTCTACTTCTATTCTACGAAAAATAGGTGAGATTATTTAAATACTAAAAATTAATAGAGGTTACTTACTTAGGTGGCGAAGAGAATTTGAGTCATAAACAATTAGTAGAGCCAGTTGTTTCCATTTGGGCTCAATAAATTGGTCTGGTGCCCACTTGTAAGCGCCACCTGTACCGAGGCGATGGAATCGGGGTAAAATCGAAGATGGAACTTTGGGTTCCATCCGCTCTACAGAAACCAGCCACCTTAGTTGAAATACATATGTATGTACTATATGAACTCCTCTGGTGAAGTCGATGTCATTGGATAGGCAGTATAGTTCAGCATTGTACCTTTTAGCTCACTAGTCGTTCTATGCAGACAGGACCAAAGATCAACTCGAAGAACTGTTTTTTTAAAGTACCCGATCCGATTTTTATAATGTCTATGTCTCTGTGCCAAAAAGGAGGACTAGGATGATTTGTATCTCATACGGAGTTATCTTAGTAGTTCCAGGTAGAGTTGTGTCACTTTATTGCCTCCTTAGGCTATAGACACAGCGATTTGCTGAACGTTTTTTCATGACTGAGACCACGAAATGCAAGCAGCCTATAGGAGGCAAAAGAGCGCTGTTCAGATAATGTTTAAACGAAATGTTTGGCCCTTTGGAGTTTATCCCCCAATGCATGGCCAATAGTTTGTTCCAATCTACTTCTATGTTTGATCACAGATGTCATTTGTGGACCTCACCATAGAACATTAGGATGATTCCTGTCGATACATATGTAGACATCCAGGCAGGCGTTATGGTTCTCGACTTTGCTTATATTAGATCTCGGCTCGAATGGATCTGTGAAACACTTTTAAACAAGGGGCTAATAAGCTAGCAAATGACTGCATTACAGGTTTTTCCAATTAGCTTTTTAAGAAAGAAATTAGTAGATAATTCCGTCGATTGCAGGAATCAACACTTGCTTCATCTAGACATATGTTCTGTGGCCAGCCTTTAAAAAGAAGAGGTCTACTACTTTAATGAATAATAGTCATCATTGGTCATCTTCAGCACAGTCACTGTGCCATTGGTTTTTATGCGGAATATTGTATAAACTACAAGGACAAGAAACGTTTTGAATTTGTTCACTGCCTGCTGAATGATTACCCCGCCACATCCTTCTTCTTTCGGAACTTTGGAGCCTAAGTAATGTTGAGCTTATGAGCTGACTACTGACATTCATATATTTATACATATGGTGGTTCTAAACCACTCTGTTCCAGCGTTGAACCAGTAGGGCACTCGTTTAACAAATCTAGTTTTCATCACCAAAGAATACCTGATAAACTTAAGATAACTGCCCAAATGCAGCGATCTTTAATCGATTCTAATCATCCTATTTTCTCCTAGTTTACTCTGCTTTTATTTATTTTCAGGAGCGATCAACCACTTATGGAACTTCCATTTATAAACATGACAGAAGCATTCACGACGAAAAAGGAAGAGCCCTCAACAAATGCGACATCTGATACAGCCACACCACTGTCTAGATCGTCCTTCACCCTCGATGATCTAAAGGGCCTCGATCAACTCTCCGTAAGAGTTATAGTTCATGGGTTTGGTTCAGCCTGTCCCCATGTGTGGATTTATGAGATGAAAACCGCTCTAATGGCTGTCGAAAATTGCATTGTTATATGCGTGGACTGGGCAAACGGGGCAACATTTCCAAATTACGTTAAGGCAGCTGCCAATACTAGACTTGTAGGCAAACAAGTAGCAATGTTGATAAATAACCTCAAAGAACATAAAGGTTTAGATCTAGCCAAGACGCATTTAATAGGATTCAGTTTGGGTGCACATGTCTCTGGCTTCGCTGGGGCCGAGTTACCCGGCTTGAGTCGTATTACTGGTCTAGATCCGGCTGGACCGTTGTTTGAAGCTCAGCATCCAAAGGTTCGTTTGGATAGTAACGATGCAACGTTTGTAGATGTCATCCATTCGAATGGCGAGAACTTGATTTTGGGTGGACTTGGCTCATGGCAGCCAATGGGACATGTAGACTTTTATCCTAATGGAGGTAGGGTACAGAATGGATGCTCCAATTTGTTTGTGGGTGCAGTGACAGATTTTATTTGGTGTAAGTCTTAAAGTGTTACGTTCTGTGTGCAGAAAATAAAATAGTTTTGCCTTTCAGCACAAAATGCAGAAGATGAAGAAGGACGTTCGCTTTGCAATCATCGTCGAGCTTATAAGTTCTTTATTGATTCGGTGGCTCCAAGGTGTCAGTTTCCAGCGTTCCCATGTAATACGTACGATGACTTTTTGAATGGAAACTGTTTTCCTTGCTCAAAATACGAAACGAATGCCACTAGTAATGGAGCCAAGTGTGGTAATATGGGGTACTATGCTGATAAATCAACTGGACGAGGTCAATTGTATTTGGTGACTCGGGAGGAGGAACCTTTTTGTGCGCATCAATTCCAGATTCAGATCTTCAACTCATTTAATGACCTACCCCTGAGGACAATTGGTCGAATCGAAGCTACTCTTGAGGGCGAGGGTGGACTCAATGAAACTTTCCTTATATCTGAGTGAGTAGAGGAATCCTAACATCATGCGAAACTTTTATATTGTTCACTTTCTTTGTTTATAGGAAGGATGACACAGAATTCTTTGCCGGAGACATTGTTTCCAAGATAATCGTTCCCCACCCTGCCCTTGGCTTTCCCACAAGTCTTAGCTTGCAGTATAAATCCTACAGTGGATGGCTGTCGAAGGGCTTGCCACATTGGGACATCGATAAAGTCCTCTTAACGGACAGTTTTGGACGCAGCCATTCGTATTGTAAGCCACAGGTTAAACTGTCGTCCGGAAGCCCTATCCATTTTAAACTTTTATCAGGAAATTGTGAAATTCCCAACGAGCATGACTATGGTAGCTTCACAACAGAAAGTGCAACAGAAAAACCTCCATCAACTGAAGGAGAAGATGAAGCCGACGGCATAGAGGCGATAAAGAGGAGAAAGGATGAAGTCAACCTTGACTCAGCTGCAGACCACAAGGCTAACAAGACTCAGGAGGTTAATGAGACAACGGAGGGTACATGGCATTCGATATTAGAAGGCAACTCGCTAGACAAAGAAGTCGGAGAGACAAGTAGAAGCCTCTCAGAGATCTCAGAGATTTTTGAGCCCATCTTGAAAGATCGTCGCTTGTCAGTAAATAAGGGACGAAATCTTCAAACCGACGAAAGTCCTGATGAAATCGTCGAACCACTTCTAAGATCTACAACACCGCGACACAGAAAAATCACACCAAATGATGGCTCCCAATCAAACGCTCGGTCGAACAGCTCCGAAACCCTGACAGTTCAGCTCCTACCATTTAGATTGGGCGAATTGTTTGAACGCGCAGAAAGATACGCTAGAGAAACTCTTCTCCCCCTGATATCGGTTCAGGCGCCGAAATTCTTTAACTTGGGCAACAAAGAGGAAGAGGGTAGGGACGAAAGAAAGCCGAGATATATACCTCGCATTGAAGAGGACTACATACGACGTCAGCTGAATACATCAATTGGAGGAAAAAAATCACCACAAGTACACGATCTAATGCCAGCTGAATCAGGCACCCACCGTAACATTTTCGAATTAATGCGGAATCGAAACAAGCCTGGCAACGATGAGACGCAATTGTTCAATGAGGTTGCCTACTATGCCAATGATCTGACAGAATCAAGGGCTTTGAAGCCCCTAAACGATGTGCGTGAGGTTGTGCACATAGATCTGCCGACCTATAGGCCGACAACAGCGGTAAGAAAAACATCCAATCGGAGGAGAATTCAGCGACTGAATTAGTATAGTTACAGGTTTTTTTTATTTTATTTTTGTTTTTCTTCGAATTTATTTAATATTGTTTTAAAAATTTAACTTTTTTTTTTTTGTTTGTTTTGAGATGTAAGATAAAAAAAGGCAAATGTTTTCTAGTCTAGCGACAGTAATGGCGTGTTGCAATGATTTTGTCCAGTTTCGGCGGTTACCAGTGAGGTTGGCTTTGTTAAATATAATTTGTTAGGGCTTTACCAATACATTTAACTATTTATAATGTAAACTATTATATTATGTATAACATTTTATGTATATTACGAAATATGATTTCAAATAAATTCCTATAAAGTGAGATTTATTTTTGGGTTGATGAGAAGAATGCAAGGAAAACGGGAGTCAGAAAGTCTTACCTTAGCTACTATGCTATGCATAAGAAGACATCAGAGCAGGAAATTAATTTGTTTAAAAGGAAATAAAGCGTACTATTCCTTTCTTTCATTCTGCACACCACTTTTTTAGCAGATTAACAACAACAAAATGTACAGAGCGGCTCTACAAAATGGCTACGCCCGTAAAAACTACCACCGATTAAGAATGTTTGCGTGAGCTCTTATTGAGTTTTGACGGAAAAGTTAGAAACGTCAAATCTACCGAAAATGGCTGTCTATTTCAATTCGTGTATGGCGTTTATGGGAGAAGCACGGATTCTGTGTTAAGCGATTATCTCGAGGTCAAAATTATCGAAGACTTTTTGACTTATAAGTTAGTCAAAGGAATCAATTCAGTTTGAATGTTACGCTTGCGATCCTGAACCAATCATCTTCTCCTCTAAACGAAATAATGCGATCTTCAAATTTCATACGCTATAAATTGATTGATTGATGGCTTGCGTGGGAGGTAGTATTCAACTCAATTCATTCAATTTTTAAAGAAATAGCCAAAAAAGTACACCTTAAGGTACAATTTTAAGGCAATTCAAGAGAGGTTAAAACATGTTGACTGCGGACAAAACAAAATAGATATTAGGCGTGTTTTTTGGTATTCTATATAGGCTTAAAAAAGTATTTGAAAATAAAACTCCTATCGGGGCTTAGGAATTTCAACACCGCAGTTTGGAAGCACTGTGTAATGACCTCCTCCTTTGCCCATGTTTTCCGTTTGCTAATAACAATAAAATCGTAAATAAATTTTGTATTTTAGGTTTTACTTACATTTTTTCTTCAGAACACATTTTTTCTTGATTTAATTTTTTTTTATGAATGACTGCTGTCTGTTCAATAAATTTTGACATTTTCGATATCATTTTTCGATACAATCCCTTTTTTGATGTCACGCACCCTTGGACCCCCCTTTTTGAAAATCATCGAAATTTGAACCTTTTAGAAATATACCACCCTTTTTGGACCCTTTTTGCGAATTGATACATAATTGACTCATTTATTACTCAATTAACCGATTTGTGTTGATGAATTTGTTCCAACGCCAAATAATGTACATTTACTCGTCATTTGAACAGATGCCTACATTCACGTACATATGAAGTTTCGTTTTCGTTTCGCATATTTAATTGAGATTCATGTTTCTAATATTTGGGTTATATAGATATCTCTTTGTTTCTATCCGTATCACATATTTTGGAAGATGAGGAATTAGAAGAGTTTCTTCCTAACCCACATTTAATACACAATTTTGGAAATTTTGACTGAATTGAAATCACAACTTTATATTTGTTGCCCTTTTTTATTTTAAAAATTAATTTTTTAACTAACTGAACTGATTTAGTTATTTTTTATAAATTTGTAACCTTAACTTTGTTATTAACAAGTGAATTACATAAAAATAAGGAAAATATTACTTGTATCGCTAAATTTGGTTCTTTAATTTTATAGACCCATTCCGAAATTTTTCAGAGGTAACACTGCTCCCGGAGTATTGATATTTTTTTCCTTTTTTTTTGTTTCGCCATCCACTATCATTCATGAATGTCACTCCTCAGTTTTGCTTCGACAGCGGAGATAAAAGGTTCTTCACATGGTTTACGTTTAACCGTGTTTAATAAAATGAGTGAAGCCTTGGCATTGATTGTCATTTTGCAGGATTTTAAGTGACAGAAAAAAACGCGAACAAAAAACAATGTTAACATAAATATTGGACGAAGGATTGGTTACTTAAAAGTCAAATGTTTACTCATGAAAACCTTTTAAAGGAACCAGAGGTAGCTTGTCCAATAGATTATAAAAATTATCTTAGAATGGGTCTTCAAACATTCACATAGTTGCTGGATATGGTCGCGCCATTAATACAAAAGAAAGACACAGTAATAAGAGATTCTATATCTCACACATAACGCTTTTAAATAAATTCTCGCCTAAACTCTCTGTTCTCATTCACTGCTATTTCCATATGCACAGGTCCACTGTCAGATGCAAAGTGAAAAAAGAACGACATTCATCGGCATTCACTATCACTCAAGAGTGCGGAATTCGAAAATGTTTGAATTCCCTCGGGCATGAATGCGAACTCTGACACGCAGCCCCATCTACAGGCATTCATTCATGAGTGCGCAAGCACGAAGAATGTCATTCATGAGTATTTAATATGGAAAATATATTTTAAGCCTATATAGAATACAAAAATAAACACGCCTTATGTTTACAAATAAAATATGGTCTGTATAATTACACGTTTTTCAGAACGTCACTATTGATAACTACAACTTTTAGGTAGTTAAAGAGTTTACCATTATTAAATTCCTAAATCAGTCACCTTTAGATAGCGGAATAATTCAAAATTCATCTTATCCGGGTACTGGGCCACAGGGATATTCTAGTTGCATAGCCGAAGAACTTGAAATATGTCTATTTTACCGGTGATGTGTACCGAAGAACCTACTCAGTTACTGCAGGTTAATCAAGTGCTTGGGCGACATGATTTAGGTCTTAGGTTTTTTCCTGCCATTTTAGACTCACAAAAGAGATCGCTCTGAATCCATTATGGTGCATAGTGTCTCATAACCCTTTTTTTAAAACCTACATAACTTAACCTAATCTACCGGTGAAGGGTAGGTACTAACCGCCAGTGGGTCGATTACACCAAATGCTGCATCATGAAACAGATCTGGCCTAAGCTGGATCACAAACGCTCTAAAAGTCTGATAATACTGAAGAGATGGTTCATCAACACTATACATAGTAGGTTTCACAACGACACGAACTAGACAAACATTAGCATTATCCGCATCCAGTAGCTCCTATTGGTTCTCGATCCTGTGATGTCAAAATTGGCTTATTCTGATCTAAGTGTGGCTGCATTTGTTGTAGCCTGCCACTCGGAAACTAACCTAACATAGGAGTTGAGAGGTCTTCTCAGGACATCATGTGCATACGACATTTTGTTTTTTTTTTGGAGGCTAATTTAATGGGAGTGGCTCTGTGTATGAGGTCTTTAGAATAAATTTCAATTTTCTTATACAAAGTGGGATCTTACCGAGTGTCGTTTAGTCATTTGAAGTTAGTCAGGGCCTTCCGAAGTTGCACCTGATTGATTACAAACTGAAACCGCAATTTGGTGATGTATTATTTTTTAAAATACGCCAACGTATTGTCACGCCACACAATGAACAGGAAGTTGAATCAAAAAATTTTCTTATATAAAACACTAAAGTGGTTTACATAGGTAGTAGTCACAGAAAATTCAATCTTAACCAAAGTACCCTAGTTTCGAGATCTATGTACGTCAGTCAGTTTTCGCAACCAACCAACAAATAAAACCTCATCCATTGAATTGCATTTAAATGAAGTGTCAAAAAATCCCAATTTATAAAATGAAATTACTCACTAACCGCTACGAATCATGATAGGTAATTGTGTACCTCCCTCGCTTGTCATAATTACCTTGTTACCTTACTATCTCTGTACCAACAAACGAACTTTTGCTGGAACACATTTTGAATGATTCACAAAAAAAAAAAAACAGAAAAAAAACTCACATCGCATTCCAACAGATGAAGTAATTCATGGCAAATAGAACGCATTGTCTAAACCCAAGCCAACTTTTTTGTGTTACACCACAGCACAATTTTATCACATTAGCTCTGATTACCCAAATTAAAATATTATCTTTTGGGTGTTGTTCACTCAATTATACTCATCCCTCAGTGTGAAACGCGTGAAAATAATATCTGATTCTAAAAATTGCGACAATCAGCCCGAAAGAACAGCGTGTGATGTGAGTAGGTACGATCTGTACAATCAGCGAAGTGATTATCTTTATAACCTGGGAAAGAATTGATGGGGTAAATATATGAAAACAAATCAAAGAAAAGAAAACAACTAGGAGTGCTGACAATAACTTTCAAGGAACAATTCTTAAGTACAGGTCATTGCCATAATGCAGATAAGATCAAAATATTGACAATTATTGTGCAATAACAAGTGATATAGCACACACTTTGCCTGTTGTTTGTAAACCTATTTACCACACCTACTTAACTTCGTGGGTGGTACTTCAAAATTGACACTTATTATAGAACCATTAAAACCTATGTATCTATTTTAATTATAGCTAGGAGATTACATGACGGAATACAGGTAACCCCGAGTGTGAAAATTTGAGAATATATTTGAACTTTGTCAGGTATAAACTTGTGTGTTTCGAGTGTAAAATTCTGAATGTTAAGAGCTCAGAATTATCTCAGCAGCAAATAAGTTCCATAATTTTAGTTTCTTATCATGCTATATAGGCTAGAGGAGAGAAGTGCATCGTGGCGTGATACGTGACAAACGTAATTAAATCAATGCGCTGGACACGCAAGCAGAAGAAGCAGCAGCGAGGTGTAACAGCAGGACCATTTACAGAAATACCAAAGAGCTTATAGGTGGCTGAAGCTCTACTCAACACCAAGTGAAAGGCTTAGACAGTTCATTGCTAATATCGGATGAGGAAGAACTGAAGAGATGGAAGGAGCATTTTGCTTCGGTTCTAAACCGAGTATTTGCAAGCCATATGCACCCAAGTCAGACTGAAGTGTCATTAGAAAGAAGTTCCCGAATTCGCACCACAACCCCTAGTAAAAAAAAAAAAATAAATACAAGGCCGTAAGCAGCCCATAGAGGGCCAAGACCTAGCTTCTCACAACTGTACATGTTGTGCGTGGAATACATTTCTGCATGTACAGAAGGGACCTACAGTTTTATGCCGTATCCGAAGGGCAGAGGAGTTTTGAGAAGCTTTCTCATGACAGTAATACTCTTGAATGTTTGACGGACACTCGGAAGAGGTGGGGCCGTGAAAAAACTTTTGATAGTATTTTTCTGAATTCTAACTTGGAACCCCTTGCGCAGTAGTCCAACGCACTAACCACTGAGCCACGGCACCCACCCCTAGTAAGAACGAGATTATTACAGCGATCAAAGCACTTAAAAACATTAAGGCGGTAGGACTTGACGGCATGCCTGCGGAGCTACGTCGAGCTGCACCAACGGCATCAGCCGAGAGTTACTGTCCCCACTTGTCGGGAGAACATGGGAAACCGAGAGCTTTTCGGATGAGTGGAAGAAGGGCAAGCAACTAGGCAATCTAATGCAGTGCGAAAACTGGAGAGATATCTGTGTGCTGCAGATAATAGAATCATCCTGGAACGAGTCAAAGAACACCTTGAAGATACACTTGACGTCCAAGAAGCAGGTTTCCGCTCTGGATCCTCCTGTGTCGACCACATCAACACCATGTGGATAGATATTAAGCAGTGGGTTAATAACGATTGTCTCACAGGATAATGAACCTTCACCAAATGGCAGCAACTGTGGAGAGGGAAGCAAATGTCGTTGGGTTGGAAATGAACTCGGCAAAACAAAAATGATCAGCCTAGGACCGAACTTATCAACTCATATATACATTGCTGGACAAACGGTTGAGAGAGTAGAGAGTTTCCAATAGCTTGGCTCAACCGTTGGCAGATGGATGTATTCATCCGAATAGATAAAACAAGATCTGACAAACACCAAGCTACGACTGTTCCATTGAATCCGTGCTACTAAATGAACCTAAAGGGTGCCCACCACTACCACGAGGAAGCTGCAAGCGTTTGTCAGTGGGCGCCTACGATACATTTCAAGGATATTCTGGTCAAACTGTGTCTCTAGCGAACAGCTTTATCAGAGAACGGGCCATGAACCTATAGGCACAACCATACGACGACGAAAGTGGCAGTAGATTGGTCTCACTCTCCGAAAAGGTGACAGTTCCATAGCTTACCCAGAATGGCAGGATATGCGGCGGAGTACGTGGCACGGCAACTGGGAAAGAGTTGGGGAGAGCTGAGGCACATCTCCACAAAACGCAAACGATGGTGCGTAGTGGATACCGACAAGGGGATACAGGACATACATAAGTAAAAGTATAACATCGAATGTAGTGCTCAACAAATATGCGCTTAAAAAACTGGGTAAAAGGCGAACTAGACTCCAGGAAATCAGGGAGGGAAACATAACTAAAAATGGACAGAAACTTCTTGGGAATTATAACTGGAAATGATATGCAGGGAAAGGTAATGGGAATTACCGTTTGTTTCTTGTTTTTACGCATTAAGCATGTTATTTGCCTCTGCAAATTAATAAAAAAATTCTTTATTCCTTGAATTTAGTTTTTTTATGTTTTATTCCCTCTTTGATCCACGCGTCCAAAGATTTATTTTAATTAGAATTCTTAGAAAGCATCAAAAATCCCAATGCATCATTTAAACAAGTTTTAGATACATCTTCGAAAGAATTGTATTTATAACCACCTTTGCAGGTAGAACAAACTATAATCCTACAACAATCTAATGACATTCCAATTATTTACATTTTGTTTTTTTTTTTTGCATTTGGGTATAACATTTATTTATTTGTTTTATTTTATTCAGTTGCACACTCATACAGACCGTGTCAGAACTGATTGTTAGGTTGTTCGACAACAAAATCTCAACCAAACTAGTATAATCAACTAATTGCTTTTAAGATAAAAAAAAAAAAAAAAACGATATTTAACTTCATTCATGAGATATGAAAATGTTGCTTGACTCTGAGTGAGACAGGTGTTCAGAACAGAAAGTACATTATATTCTTTCTTTCACTGTCGGTGCTTCACCCAGACCTTTCCACTGATCCATAAGTTGGCCAGACTCGGTTAACATTCAGTTATAATTTAGCACCCGGTAGTAATGGTAGTGAACTTAAAAACACCCTCTTAAATAATTTTATAATAAATAAAAAAAAAAAAATGGAATTACAAAATAGACCACCCAATCCTGAAGTAAGTTTAAAAAGGGTATCTTTTTTTTTTTTTTTTTTATAGTGAACGTGAAATGATCTTATAAAGATATCTAATGCGTAGCTACGAAATAAGATTTAAACTGTGTATTTAACATAAAAAAAACGAGTTATTCATCAGTGAGTCTGTTGATTAATTTCTTAAAAAAAAAATGTAAATATTAGTGAGTGATCTAGAGTAAGTCGTTTACAATTTTAAATTAGACTTTAATTGCATGTTGGTCTGTAAAAAGCGCTCAACTGTAATGCATAAGTGATTAAATACGGAAATATGAGTTGATTACATATTTGGGTAACAAAATAGTGAATACAGATTTTAGTGGATCAATCATGGCTCTTAGAAGGTTTCTGGGACTTTTAATCAACTGAAATTCTTTGAGAAGAAATATGTAAGCTTTGAATGCCCTGAAGTGAAAATATGTACTTTTTTCTTGTTATGACAAATTAGTACATACTTCAGGACTTGATACTTGAACAGTGAGTTAGAATTGCGTCTTAATGCATGCACCTTGAATTTTTTAAGATCACTGGAGAACTCTCCTCAATCATATCCATTCGCTCCTTCGCAAGTGAGCAAAGGTGAATGGAAACTAAATGAATCAAAACGAAAAGCGCAGTGTGGATCTCTTGAATACCCACTTATACGAACATGGATGTACGGAGCAATTATTCTATTCTAATCTAGTTTAAAGGCCTGGTGATAATTTTGTTAAGTTTCGCTGATTCAAAGATCAGCTCGTGTGGTGTCAAACTCTTTGTGTACTCATAAGTGCATTACGAAAACGCGACCGTATGTGTATATATGTGCTTACTCCAATTATTTTCCTCCAGCGGTCTCACCTTTTTCGGAAATACTTCTGAAAGGCTTCTTTAGAAAGGGTGTATAATTGTGTAGGTACATTTCGGCGGCGATTTCAGTGAATACCAAGTGCGATTTGTTGTCAACCTATCAGTATCCTTATGTATGTATGTCCGTTTGCATGGAAATAGTAGAACTAGCCGGTAATGGTTGTACTGTATGATGCACCAACTGACGGAAGTCACAAACAACGCTTAAACATTCAGATCCCACTTTCGCTTCGATATATTCTTTGTTATTCTTTTACTTTAATAACTGCTTGTGCCCTGAAGAAACAGTATAAGATTATTCATATCCATTCTTTGCCCAAATTTCCACTCAAAATTTAATGTGTTTCGATCCAATGCTTTCTCTCACGTCGGTGCGACACATCCTACGTGATCAAAGTTCGCACTTGGTCAATGACCTCCAACTTGTTCAGAGTCGAGAGAATGAGCGGCCATCTTTAAGAATGGGTGGTTACCGTCAAGCCTGTAGTGAAAAATTATGCTCAATTCGTTTCGTTATTTCAAAACAAAATTAAACCGTCGCGTCGGCACCGAATTAAAGCGGGTAAGACTCATACATACGTATGAATTTGCCCTAGAAATCTTCAAAAGGACATGTGCTTCATTTGTTCGGGTGGGGGAGAAAATATTCCATATTCGTATGCTTGATTCCTTTTGTAAAGTTTCAATTCGTACGACAGACTGTGACTACGATAAAGTCGACGGTAACCATACTACTTAAAATAAAACCAATTTATTACAAACCTGGCCTCAACTGGATATTTAGTCTTTAGCAGCTTTGCTTTAACTTACATCAGACAATTTGTATTCCTAGGCTATGTTAAGTAGATGGATGCTTTGTGGTACAGGAAAATCACTGCTCACTTAGACCAACATTTCATAATTATGCCAGAAACAACCCGTGGGCTATAACGACTGAGTTTGACCAGAGTTGAGGATCTTTTCTTGCTAAACGCCGGCCATAGCGCTCTGGACGTTGTGCATGTATACAGATGAATCCAGCGTCTGTATGCACGACCGATGGCTTCATCTTCTACCTTTTTCCCTTAAGGAACTAAATGGAGCTGCTATACAAAAAGAAGGACAGCGTCGACTTCTTTGTGCTAACGCACAGGTGTTTACTAATATACAACAGCCCACAATGGGTTCTTAGTCATGTTCTTTCCATCCCTAAAAGTTCTAGAACCGTACAGTTGCGCAGACAGCATTTCCGGGAGAGAGTCATACCTTATCGCAAGTAAGGTGTCTGTAGTCTTGCAGAATGGGAAAAAATGTAAAGTTTATGGGATTTATCGAATACGATAGGAGTACTTTCCGTTGATCTAAATCAGACTAAATAAATTATAACCAATCTGAGAAAAATCCGCTGAAATTCGCACAGTTATATGTACGAGTATGTATACATGTGTGCTCAGAATCATAAGTTTAAGAATGGACATCTGGACTTCTATTAATTCGATGGAAACTTTATTTTAGAATGTATCGCCTTTCATTTATGGACGCCTAATTCCCATCCACCTAAAGATTTTAAAGTTTAATCTATGCTCACTGCATGTGTCAGCACGTGAATCCCCTATGTGCAAAGATCACACTTCTTGGGAATACCCATATTTCAAATCTGCGTTTATACTTTTGCATTAATTTTGCACGTTGTTATCTATGCGCAATCAACTTCCAAACCACTTGATTAATTCTAATGTGGACTTTACCAATGAATATATGTATGCACATACAAGGCCTTAACGCAAGACCACCAGATAAACTCATCTACTTATATATAGATCTGTTATGAGCGATGCAAAATAAGTTTTATCGCTTAGCAGTTATATTTTTAGAATCTTCGTTTGAATGCAATATACCCACGTTTTACAACTTGTTTAAAAGATATACGAGTACTTAATTTTCCATAACTAAGTGTCTCGATCACGTGATTTGTCATTTTCCCCAGCATTTATTTCCTAAATATTAAAGTTTTTTTTTTCTGTGAGAAAAAAAAAAACAGGCCGTATGTACCTACAATTAATTGAGAACTCTTTAATTAAGTTGTGTGCATGATTTGCTTATAAAAATAAGCGGGAATTCAAAGTGGTTTACACGTCCTAGTCATCTTATTTAGAAAAGAATTTGGGGAATTCCATTTTTGATTAGGAAAAATAGACAAGATCCACCTACACTTCAAGATAAAATTTAAATGATGCGAGATAGGAAAACAACTGAGATTAACGTAAACTATCTGTCGCAAAAACTTCTAACGACACACGACGACGCTGCAATAATGACTTAGCTATAAACAACAAATTGTTTAGTACTCGACAAATGAGATTTTGTTTTAAGTATAATGTCTATTGTAGCTGACATAGCGTGATGTGTACATTACAGTGATGTGTTCTAACTAAGAAGAAATTAGCTTTGGTTGTAAAACAACGATAAATTCTAAGTATCGGACTTTATTAGCTGCAATGACATTTTCATACTCGACTTTATGTAAGATAAATCGTTTTTATACCCTATCCGCCCACTACCACGCCCACTTATTGAGAAAATTTGTGTTTTGCAGTAATTTTATAAAATATCTGAAAAAATTTGCTTAAGGAAGTATATTGGTGAAAGAAGGAGCTAGTATGTGCATAGGAAAGGGATAGGGTATCATACGATCCGCTCCAAACGGATTGTAGCCTTTTCATATGTTTAGATTGTGACAGTGACAGTTCTATTCCATTACTGTTTAAAAATAACTTCGTAACTTCTGGCAATTGCGCGCAGCAGCCGGTTAGACCCGGAATAGAGCTCAGATTGGAAGTAAATGTTTCGAGTTTATTTTTTTGATGTGCTGGAGGCGATGAACTCTTTATGGATACTCGCAGCCCATACTACGAAGTAGTATACTAGAAGTTATATCCGACTCCATGCTCTAGCATGTTTACGTGCTAAACCACCGCCCCCCAAAAACTGTCCTGTTGACCCCTACGGTACCGCCGATCAAGGCATTCCTTCGTAGGGGCAAGTTTTTGACGTCATGTCTTCTTCGTTATGTTGCAGGGCTCTGTTCTTCTTCGGCTCTTTGTGTTTGGTTTTCCACCCATAGCTCCTGCATTATCCTTGCAATAATTTTGTCGGCAAATACCCAAGCTTCTCTTCTTGAGAGCATGAAACCTATTAGCCGCCTTGGGGTTACCGCATTTCCAATCTCTCGTTCTAAGATGTTTCTCGCAGACTCATATTGTTTGCACTCTACAAGGACGTGTTCCGCGTTTTGGACTTTCCCTTCGCAGTGCCGGCAGAAAGGATCATCGGCGATATTGTATTTGTGAAGGTATTCTCGAAAACTTCCATGTCCTGTTGGGAATCGAGTGAGGTAGAAGTTTACCTCCCCGTGTTTTCTCGTGGTCCACTCTTCGATATTTGGCAGCAGTTTGTAGGTCCACCTACCATTTTCTGAGTTGGGACGCATTATCTATCTAGTCCTATGACGTAGACTACATTTCCTTACAGCAAACAATTCAAATCACACACATCCTGGAGGCCAGAGCACTGGTCAATTACGAGAAATTACACCCATGCGTGTCATGTTTTTAAAACCACAGCTCAAAAAGTAAATTTATGGGTCTATAGCTCTCCAGAGATAGTTAAGTTCTACCAGAAATCATTTTTAAAGAATGCGCCACCAAATATTGACTCTCTGTCGTTTCATGGATGTTAGGTGTGTTAATAATGACTCACTCCAAATGCATTCAATTTTTTGCGAACGTAGCTATTTACCCAAGCTATTTAGCCAATAATGAGCTTCATGGCTGATCAGAATTGTCGGTTTGCACTTATTATTTTAAGAGGAATTTCGTTTTGGCGCTTCGAAAGAAATCACAAGGCATAGTAAATTCTGTTCAACTGATGGAAGTTGAATAGATTTTACTAGGAAATTTCCAAAACATTTCTGCATGCACACTTTCCAGACTACAGGCAGCGTTAAACAAGTTAGCATGGCATTACAAGCTAGTTTACGGAGAACTGTCTACATAGCCTTTGGGGTCATTTCCGGCCAAGTCTGCTCCGTCTCTACCATCCATTTTATTGTAGAGACTTTGTTGTTTTTTTTTTTCTTTATTCTAAAAAATATAATCCAGGGGTGGAATCCTTTAAGGTGATAGTTGATAGTCGCATTTTTGATAGTCAAAATTGATAACCGCACTCTGTAAAACGATCACAAAAAGTTACTTAAAACTTAATAGCACAGTTTTTCGGAAAGTCATTTTCTTTCAGTGCTATCTGTTTGTGTGATTTATTAAATTAAAAAAAATGTACATGTGTAATAAGCATATTATTTATATTGTATGAAGTGTGGAAAAATTAGTTTGCAGCTAGATCATCTCTAATCATGTCCCGGATTTGTAGAATTTGATTATGTAGGGCAGCACAAACGTTACCCTTGACGGTGCATATCTACATTTTCTTTCGTCGAGTATTATACGCCATCGACCTAAAAAAAGAATCATAAAATGATGTTAGAAGATGTTTATAGCATACCCACTTCTTAACTGCCTAATACAATGCTTCTGGCCTTAGAATGGTCTCAGGTGAACTTTCTTCAGCGCTATCCTATATTTTTCAAAGAAAAATACTTTGATTGATTCCATCGGGACAAAGTTAATGAATATTGGACACAATTTTGACTGCAGTCAGTTGCAGAATTGGTGGTACTCGTATATATGAGCCCTGTGTTCCATTTAAAATAAAAAATGCTTCTTTTGTTAATCGAACATTTTTTAAAAATCTAAATAAAAAAAAATATATATATTCATTGGTTGGTACCTACTTGCATTGGGTTTGGAAGATCCAAAATATTTGAGTTTTTTCTCAAATTAGAGCGAAGCAGTCGTACATTCGAATTATTGTCATTTGTGCTATAAAATAATTGCAAAGAGGTAAGCATTTACGTAGCTCTTCACAAATTAAGTGATACCTAGCAAAAATGTGATAATCACGGTGATTGTCACCTTAGAGAGACCAAAAGTGATGATTGTGATCGTCAACAATCAACTATCAGCTTAGAGGATTCCGCCCCAGTATCATAAATACTTTACCTCTTCTGCACACTCAAATTCTTCGAGCAATTACGCAATACATTCCATCTTTATTCACACAGAAATCGATATGGAGAACCTTATTTGTTTTCGGCTTTATATTGAAAGAATATTTACCAAATATGGAGATTTCATTTGCAGCCTTCCGAAACAGTTGTTCAAATTCTTCCAAATAATGTTAATTTGTAAATAGGGCAATGCTCTATCGGCAATTTATTCACTATATGAAGGTGCTTTCCAACATTTATGGAATCAGTCTAATTGTTTCCGAAAAAAACTTGTTGAAACAAACATTTCAAATATATGTAATACGTTGTTGAATAGAAATATGGAAAAATCTAATGTGTACATACACATATGTACGTTTGAATGTATATAGAATTGGGAGTAGTAATTAAAAGAAAGTAAAAAAATAACTATAAGGTTGTTGCTGACTTTTAAAAACGTGGGAGATGTTACAGTCAGTGATTATGTCTTCAAAGATAGTAAGCTAGTTCTTGAGCTAGAATGAGCTTGAAAAACTTGCTTAAAAAAACTGCAAAGAAGCATGAATATTAATAAATGCTTAGCCGCCGAGAATAATAAAAGCTTAGAGTTCATGTTACATCTCATGTATGACGTACGTTTAAATTCTTTGTTGTGCATTTAACACTTTATGTTTAATAGATAATTAAAACAGCGTTTTGTAGAAAGGTTATAAGTCAAAAGTCTTAATAAGCACGACTTTTGAAACAACCACGAATTAAATTAATTACTGACTGACTACACAACCAGCTGAATGTATAAGTCATCGAACTTGTTTAATAAACTGACAGATAAACACGTCATAACAAAATACCTGACATTAATAAAGAGTTATTGAAAAGCTGGAACTTTGTATATGAACTTATACCAGAATGTTTCCATGCTTTCATTTGTTTGTATTGAAAATAATAGATATAAAAAAACATCAAACTTTAAGACCAATGAGCATCTTATTTTGTATTTCTCAACGGGTATTGGCCATCACGGATTGGTTTCATTTATTCTTTTGGTGAAAGTTTCACATAATCCGGCTTCTATCGACCGATTTCGTTCTTCAGCTTGATTTAGGAATATGAGCAGAGAGTACTGTGTGATCATATGGTACAATGCTTGCAATCCTAGTTCTAGTGCGCTGCGACCTACGAGTATAAGATCTAAGCTGCTAGCTCAATTATACATATGTTAACAGCGAAACAAAATTGAAACTTTGACAGGCCTCAGTAGAGTTTTACGTTCCAAGTTCGAGATTTTCGCTGAACTCGTTGAGTTGAGTTGAGCGCTAAATAAGACAAGCGATAAGACAAATATGAACACTTTTAGATAGTATAACGAAGACTCGAGGCAATTTGACGATCTCTTTTGGTGTCCCTGTGTTACTTTTGTACGTCGAGAGATCTTTGATATTTTTAACTCTTCTTTCATTTGCAATTTTACTTTGTGCAGACACACGTACGCAACACACTCTCTTTGAAGAAATCATTCTAATTCTTCCACCCACCCGCTAGACAGAGGCTACCCTGCTAACTTCTCATCTCTCTCTCCCTCACTTTTGAGAGACTCGAGCCGGGGTCTCCCTATATATACTCCACTTTAAAGAACGATCTCCGAACGTTAGCCGGATACTATTCACTCAGGTTAACAATATTCAGTTATCACCTCGCAGCAGTGCTCGACGTTGACTGTAAGGACTGGCTCCTGCTAATTTTGGAAAAAAAATATCGTATGCATCTGTTCGCAGACGAGTTGGTGGGCGAAATTTAAGTGGTCTCGGATTCCCCAAGAGCGGATAGATTGCCAATTGTTTTTATGTTCGTCGAAGGAATATAAGATAGAGTCAGTAGCCAGGTATTGTAATAAACCCGACTCTTTTCATTTAACTTTGTAATTTTTTCAAATGATAGGTTTAAACCTGATCGCTCAGTTGGATGCTACGAGTGAAGTGAGGGCATAAACGCAAAGATCAAACTGAACAGAAACCGATCACCGGCCTCTCCACAGGCTACGCGAATTTCAATTGTCAAATGTCAGTATGACGCAGCGTAAATTCTTGTTATTCGAGACGTGACGCTGTCAATGCCAATGCAATGGCAATATTGACTTCTAGATGACAAGAAATGATTGCTTTCTATAAAAAAAAAACAATGATAACGACAGAGTTGTTTTGAAGAAGTTTACCCTAACCCTTTTTCTCTAAAAGTGTTTTGATAAGTCACTTTAGTTGCAGTATTGAAACGCTGCTTAAACATTATTTAGGTAGAATGGAATGCCGTTATATCCACTTCTTGATCGGACATTCGAATTATTATTTCACACATGACACACCTTATATCCTTCGATTTCGTAAGACTTTCATTTTTCCATATGTTTAGTCCAAGCTTTCGATGTTTCCGTTTGCTGTCTTTCAATTCTCATAATTCAATGCAGCCTAGTACTACTCAATGTACGGGAAGCAGTTGACTCTAATTCCAACTTTGCAACTTTTCCATCGAAAAGTTGTTCTAAATGCAATCGACTTCTTGCGAAGCATTTACCACAAATGGCAACCTTGCCGACAGCAACAGAAACGGAAAAACTTCCCAACAACCACTAACCTGTTTCCCCGATGCTGGTTTTTTTTTTTTTGTAATTTACATTTTCAATAGTAGAAGTAATCTAATTGATTATTCTGTTAATAGAAAATCGCTTGATCAAACTAATTAGAGGATTGCATCACGACTAACTACTCAAGGTGAATTCTATGAAAGTAACCGCTGGCGTAGGTAGCTAAGGTTTCCCTGTATATTTAGCAAGATATGGGTTTTAATTAATAAATAAACATGTAATATGTTACGATTGTAGTAAGTGTCAGTAAAGCGCAGTAAAAACTATGATGAATGTCAGAGTTTTTTTTGTTGTATAAAAATACATACATATGGGCCACACGGAAATGCAAAATGATGTCACGTTAGTGTAATTACTGTTTTAAATAAACATGACTAAAAAATGTCTCCCTTTATTTAAAGGGAATCACAAAGCTAACTGATGAAATTTTTATGCAGTGATAAGATAAGAAACACGCTGTCTACCTACCCATTTGAAGGCCATTTAAAATATTTCATTGTTTAATTATTTAAGAATGAGTTGTTCCAAGAGTTACACATCTATGCATTCATAGTAATTCTAGTAAGGTAGCCGTACTAATCACTAAGCACATACCCTTCATCTTTGCACACGTTCTGTGTAAAGGTTGTTGAACTTGTGGTGATGTGTGGTCTTCAGGGTTAGGGCTCTATAGATCAGTTGGAATAGTTCAATGGACTCACTACTTCTTCGGAGAGAAGACTTTTTTTTGTAAATGTCATCCGTAGAAGAAATCAATGTAGGATCTTGGTCTATATTGAAATTTACTTGCTAATGTCAGATAAAGGCCAACCAAACACTGTCAATTTGATGGAACTCATAAACTTGCCCAAAGAGGGTTTCTTTGACTGAAATTTTTCTCGTGAGCTCATTGTTCTGTGAAAAACTACGGAATTCTAATGTACGAAAACCGGGTTTCACTACTTTTCGTCAAATTTCGCAGCTTTAAAGCTTATCATAATCAATAAGGTAATGTTTTGTAAACCGCATCCGGTTAATGTAATACTTTTCCCTGCTGTCAAATCCTATCTGTCAAATCAAAAATTCATAGTCCGATAATTTTGTTTGCAAATTTTCAATAGACAGACAGATGACATGTTTACATATTCAAAGACTGACTGACAGCAATCTCTCCTATGTTCGCTCATGATTGCAAAAGTGAACGAACATTTGACGAATCGACACTTAGCTTATAATAATAAATAATAAGTGTTGGATAGTAAGATTCTGAGTATTCGTAGGCTTATGTACATATTGTTTTAAATCCTGTATCCCGTTGTGGGTCCTAGGGCCTCTACAACGCCTACGCGCCATCGTGTGCGATTTCTGGAAATATGCCTCAGCTCACCCCAACTCTGTCCCAGTTGCCGTGCTTCCTTCTCTACTGTTCTGTGCACGTACTCCTAGGACTTCCGCGTATCCTACCATCCTGGGTAAGTGGGTTCCATTGCATCGCTTAGCTAGCTATGGATCTGTCACCCTTTCGGAGAGTGTGACCAATCCACTGCCACTTTCGTCGTCGTATGGTTGTGCCTGTAGGTTCATGGCCCGTTCTCTGATAAAACTGTTCGTTAGAGATACGGTTTGGCCAGAATATCCTTAATATGTAGCGTAGGCACCTATTGACAAACGTTTGCCCCTTCCTCGTGATAGTGGTGATCACCCTCCAGGTACCACATTCATTTAGTAGCACGGATTCAACGTAGAAACGGAACAGTCGTAGTTTGGTGTTTGTCAGATCTTGTTTTTCCTATTTGGCTGGATACCATCTGCCATCGGTTGAGCCAATACTCCCAAGCTATTGGAAACTCTCTACTTTCTCAACCGTTTGTCCAGAAATGCATATATAAGTTGATGAGTTCGGTCCTAGGCTGATCATTTTTGTTTTACCGAGTTCATTTTCAACCCAACGACAACTGCTTCCCTCCCCACATTTGCTGTCATTTAATGAAGGTCCATTATTTTGTGAGACAGAAGGCATACATCATCGGCGTAGTCGAGGTGCTTGAGTTCAGATGTAAGAGACCATCGAATTCCTCCATTTCCTGTTGATAAGGCTGCATTCAGCACATCGCTAATCACCAATAAGAACAGTATTTGTGAAAGTATGCAGCCTTGTCGAACCCCACTTTGGACTTCGAATTCTTTAGACAGTCTTCCTCTGTGCAAGACGTGACATGTGGACCCATCATATGTAGCCTTAATAATTGCTATTAATTTATCCGGAATGCTTCTCCTGCGCAAGGCACGCCAAATAAATTCCTGATTGACACTATCAAACGCCTTTTCAAAATTGATGGACAGCAGTTGAAGTGGTGATCGATATTCAACACACTGCTCGATGATAATCCGCAAGGTGTTGATGTGGTCGACACAGGAGGATCCAGATCGGAAATCTACTTGTTCGGCGTCGAGTGTGTTTGATTCGCTCCACGATTATTTTAGCTATTATCTTGGCCACAGCAGGCAGCACGCAGATACCTCTCCAGTTTTCACACTGCATTAGATGACCTTTTTAGGGAGCTTGGCGATCATTCCCTTCTTCCACTCATCCGGAAAACTCTCGGCTTATGTACATATGCAAGCAAATCTTGATTATGTTTCCTACTTAAGTCAATTGAGGAAAAAGACCTAAAGATCTAAGGATCTTGTGCATTTCCTTCTGAAAGGCTTTGTCTATATAAATTTCGTGGACTGAATAGATTTCAACCGAAAAAAAGTTCCAACTTTCGTGTAAATCATGGACCTACATATTTTTGTGTTTTTATAAGACGACAATGGCATACTGCATACTGCCATTGTAGTCTGGAATACGATTTCTTAGTCTTAAATTTGCACCCAAAAGAAATCCCTGTCCTGTGTTGTTTGTTTTTGATTGGCATTAAGTATTTTTCCGCTTTAATATTTGGTTGTTGTTTCTCTTGATGTCCCAGTTCTTCTTCATAATGATGTTACTTACTTCGTCTTAGCCATTTTGTGTGTGTTTTTTTTTTATCTACCTGAAATGAGATCCTTATCCAGTATTTATACCAACAGATTACCCTGGATTACCTTGAACAGGAAAGCATTTATTGCTCTCGGTTAAGTATTTTGTTAGAAGAACTCTACAAATGAAATGCCACTACTTTTTTGTTTTCTTGTAATTAAATTTCTCGAAAAAAAATGATGGTTTCAGACCGGTTATTTAAGGAACCAAATTAAACCCATTTAAACCAGATAAAATGAGTTTTGATATTTTTTTTTTGTTGTGTACAAAAATAATATTTTAAGTATTTGGGAACGCTTTGCTCAACCGACTTATACATTTATGTATGCATCAATTTGGGAATCCACAAATCACAGAAGAAATCTAAACGAATTTAGAACGCTTTCTGAAAAAAAAGGGAATAATATAGTGTTGCACAAAAGTCTGCATACCGTGAATTATTTCTTTTAAGTTCAGCGTGAAAATAAACGCAAAAATGTAATGAATCTATAGTTTGCTTATAAAACAATCAAATTTTCCTTAGGTATCAGTGGGCAATGATTCAAAGGATATTAAATGGCTTTGGGCTGAAAATAAGATCGATATAATCGAAACTAGCTCAGAAGGGCTAGTGAATGATCAAGCGAATTTTGGACTATGAGCTGACAAGTTTGCGTCTCAAAATTTACAATAACACCAAGCCAAAGAGAACATAGGATTCTAGTCGTGAATAGCCAGAAGAAATCTGTTTGTCAAAACATAGACAGCAAAGTATTTAAGAGCTCGTAAAAAATACCCTTAAACCAAAATTTTATTGTCAGGATGGGCTACTGCTAACACAAGCATTTAATTGATATTATTTTGGAAAGATTCTCTCCCAATAAAGCAAATACTTTTCAATAAAAATGAACGGATTTTTCCAAGTAATCTTAAAAAGAAGTTAATACATGGTCCACTTCTTAAATTTGTTTCTTCTACAAGTGATTAAATCCTAAAATTATATAAAAAATACATACATAGGTCTTAAAATGATAGGACCTAGAAGCACTTAAGTTCTACTTTTTAAAGAAAAAAATTATTGAAGCTTTTATTCGATCTAACAGTGTAACCCAAATGTTTGCCGACTAAAAATGTGAAACAATTTTAAAAACTTTTTTTTCCTGTTTGGACTATCTATCTAAATGACTAACTTTTTCTTATATTCAACAGGCCGCGAAGGACGATGAAAAAGACAAAAAGAACAATGCTCCTGAACGACCCAACTGGTCCAATGGAGTTGAATTCCTCATGTCCTGCATATCGATGTCCGTGGGCTTGGGAAATGTATGGAGGTTTCCATTTACTGCCTACGAAAACGGTGGAGGTGCCTTTCTCATACCTTATATAGTCGTTCTAATCTTTATTGGTAATAATACAAGAAAAATAAATAAAATAAATATTTTAGAGTTAAAACTTTCACTTAATAGGTAAGCCAATGTACTACTTGGAAATGATTATCGGCCAGTTCACAAGTAAAGGTTCGGTGAAAATGTGGTCAATCTGCCCATCATTTGTTGGTAAGTGAAACCTTCAAAAACTATAAGGACTTTCTTTAAATTTGTATTTTTTGTTTTCGTATAACTAGGAGTTGGACTGGGTCAGGCGTTTGCTACTATTTGCATCATAACGTACTACTCATCTCTACTGGCCTTGACACTTTACTACTTTGGGGTGTCTTTCCAGGCCGTACTCCCATGGACCTTTTGCCGGGAAGAATGGGGGGCCTTATGTGTACCATCTGATGGAAGCGCAGTCGCTAATGTTACATCGCCAGTAGAAGGACAACTTCAAAGTAGTTCGGAACTGTACTTTTTGTAAGTAGTTTTTTTTTTTTTTTTTTGCAATAGGATTTCAATTTGATTTAATTTACAGAAAGGAAGTGCTGCACGAAACAGACATCACAAATGGTGTTGGTCTGCCAGATTGGAAGCTTACGATAACACTTTTCGCATCGTGGGTTGTTATATTCTTCGTTATAGCCAGAGGAGTAAAAAGTTCCGGAAAAGCTGCCTATTTCTTAGCCCTCTTTCCATATGTAGTCCTTATTGCTTTACTTATAAGAGCTGTAACCCTAGAAGGTGCTGCTGATGGTATTATATTCTTTTTGAAACCAAAATGGGGAGAGTTACTTAATCCCAATGTAAGTGCTTGCATTTTTTTTATAAGACATTTTGGCAGCGTTGTTTCTATATCTTAGGTGTGGAAAGAAGCCGTAGTTCAGTGCTTTTTCTCGTTAGCTGTTGGACTTGGACCAATTGTTATGTTCTCATCGTACAATAAATTTGATCATGGAATATACAGGTAAGATCACATTTGGAGTATACTAGACTTTTACTAATAGTCAGTTATAGGGATGCCATGATTGTAACGACGTTGGATACTTTCACAAGCTTGTTGGCTGGTATAACGATATTTGGAATACTTGGCAATCTTGCTCACAATCTCAATATTGACGATATTTCTAACGTTCTTCGCACTGGAACGGGACTAGCGTTTATATCTTATCCAGATGCTATTGCTAAGTTTCAAGCTATACCACAGGTAGGTGTCTTTTAATATATTTATAAACGAAGTATTTTTAAAAAGTACAGCATGTGACATTTCCTTATGAAGATGTCTCATAAATTAGGTCCGTTCGCGTACTTTTTGCACTAAAATTCGTAAATTATCAAATTTCGAAAAGTGGAGGTAAAATTCTCTCAGAGAGAGCTAAAACTACGAAAAAGTAAACAAACGGGTTGAACAAGAAAAAGTTGAAAATACACTGGTTTGACAGCTTTGACAGTTTTCATAAACCTGCCCACAGAAATTTCTTGCACTAAAATTCGTAGCATGGGGAAATATCTTACTCTCTCTTGAGCTCTCTATTCTATGAAAAACTTCGAAAATTCTCCGTACGCGAACAGCTTTTCGTAAAAATTCGTAAATTTTCGTAAAATTTCGCTGTTTTAGGTGGGTACGTGAACGGACATAATGTTAACCCGAAAGAAGATATTTATTCATCAAGAGGTTTTGGGGAAAAAGCGTTGATATTTTTCTTTAGATTCACTACTATGAAGTGCCCTAAAGAAAATTTAATCACTAGACTGTAACGAAATAAAACACAACTGTACAAATTATTTGTTGAATCAAGACCAGCAAATTCACATTTCACATTTATGCGCAAGAGTTAGGACACCAATTGTGCTGCCAGATCTCCGATGTCCTTTTCCTATTCCTCTTTCTTTTCTGTATGTATATCAATAAATAATATCAATAAATTTCTGTCCTTCGGTGCAACCGCTATTTCTTAAGGCTAGATAGATGCCAGTTTCCCGATAAGAATTCGGGTTGCGAGACTCTTCCATATCCTTGAGCTGGGAATCTATGTGGTTTCTCTCCTCTGCAATATTCTTTTTTTTATACTTCATCTGTGCTGGGACTAAATATTCTGTTGCTGCTCTTGTCTTCCACGCAGTGCCTGCTTTAATACAGCTTTTGTCACCTACTTTCTTTGAACGTACTCATCATCATATGAAGGGCTGCTTTTTGTTAGTGATAAAGTTACAGTCAACCGTGATTAGTGTGTTGTACTACTGGGTATGGGGCTCCAGGTTCTAATCCCATAAAACGTCATCAAAGTCTTTTTCAGTGCAATAGCTCTTGCGCGTTTGGGTGGCTCGTAGCTTCTGCTCATTGGACAGTCTGTTTCTTAATTAAAATGCAAACATAAAATAGTCAGAGTTCATGCTGCCTCTTGGAGAGTGCCCACATCCAAAATGGGCGTCGATTACCATGTAGTGAATTTGACTACGTATTTTACCATCGAAGGAAAGAGAGATAAGTTATAAGTTTTTGGATGACATCCAGACTAGGTGTCCAATAATAAAGCTCACCGCCATTTAGAGTACAGAAGTAAAATGTGCATGAGACCATAATACAACTTTTAAAAAGCCGGTTTGCCTCCTAGCTCTCGTAAAAGAAAATATGCGTATGACACTTTTCACTCATGCCTTGCATACAACAGACGTACTTATTTTCGTTTACTACTTAATACTTTTTTTTTTATTTTATAGTTATTTGCCGTTTTGTTTTTCTTTATGCTGTTCGTGCTAGGAGTGGGTTCAATTGTCGCTCTGCAAAGCACAATTGTTACGATCGTTTGCGATCGCTTTTCCTCCTTAAAGTTCCCACATGTTGCTGCAGGCACTTGTTTCCTGGGATTCCTATGCAGTCTTGTATATGTGACTCCAGTAAGTATAAAGCACCACCATTATTTAAATGATTTATTCTTAAAATTGAACACATTTTATATTTGAAAAGGGTGGACAATGGATCCTCAATTTGGTAGACTTCTATGGCGGAACCTTTGTGGTGTTTGCCCTGGCAATTGTCGAAATGATTGGAATCGCTTGGATCTATGGTAAGTCCTTAATATTCTCCAACAGGACATCTATTTAAAATGTACTTTCTTTTTAACTCAAAAAGGACTACAAAACTTCTGCGATGACGTTGAATTCATGACAAACAAACATGTCTCCATCTATTGGCGTTTATGTTGGACTATTTTTACGCCTGGACTTATGCTAATCATCTTCATATACTCAATGGCGACGATCAAGCCGCTCAAATATAGCGATCTTGAGTATCCTGAACCTGCATATGGTGAGAAAAAACAATAAAAAACTCAAATTTCTTCTAATTAACTATGTCTATGTTTTAGTTGCGGGATGGGCTTTGTTAGCTATAGGATTCATAGAGTTCCCTCTTTGGTTCCTATGGGTTGCTTCCAAAAACTGTGAATCCAATCTGTGGAAGGTACTTTTTTTAAAAAAAAAAAAATATTTTTGGTTTTTACAGATATTTTTCTATTTTAAGACTGTACGTAAAATAACTCGACCTACAGAGGCCTGGGGACCACTAGATCCAGACACCAAAGCCAGTTGGTTGCTCTACAAAGTCGATTTGGCCGAGAAGAGACGGAAAGTGGCTGAGAGCGATAAAATTAGTTACTTTTGGCGAAAAGTCTATAACCTTTTTGGAATACAAAACTCGTATTAAGTGAAAAATTGACAATTTTCCAAAGTGAATATGTATATATTTTAAGTCTCATACCAATGTTAAGTTATATCGTAGATTTATGTGCTTTATGAATACGAAATTTTTTGTACATTAAATGTAAACGCAGAGTTAAGATCAGTATTAATGTAAGAACAAGATATGAAATTAAAAAAAAATATATTTTACAATCCACTATTTGTTGCTATCTGGGCTTTTGTTTAGGCTTTTTGAACGCGAATACCAAAGGATTCGGCTGGCTATAGCCAATTCAATTCTGATATCGATAGAGGCAAAACTCCGAAGTATTGAAAACTCTTTCTCAAGCGTTTATCCAACAATTTATAGAAGAGCTGATAAGTTCGATCTCAGGCAAATCAGTTTTTGAAAAATGAATTACCGATTGACATTATAAAATGCCTTTTCAAAATCTATGCACAGGTGAACTCACTGCTCAATGAGGATTGCAAAAAGTACGCGAATGGATCTATTGTACTTACATGTGCGAGGATGTAAGATCACCAATGTATCTTTTAAAACCTTCGGTCTACAGAACATTTCATAGAATAAAATAAACAACCATTTTAAATTACAAAAACGAAACTTTTTTTTTTATAAAAATGTATAACAATAAATTCTTAAAGATAAGGATCCCAACCAGGATATAAACGACATAAATTATGGACATTCACAGCCTCATTAATAAGTCTCTCAATTTGAACTTCAACAACTGGAGTGCCCATTTTGCCTTCTTCTTTTCCTTCTAATTTATCCTGCACTCTTAGTAGAGCTCTTTGTGCAGTAAGATTCTTTCCTTCACCTAGAAAAGTTATCCTCGTTAATGACAACATATAAAATTATTTAAGTCTACATACTATCCCCATCTTTATCTCCATCGAGTGTCCTTTGTGATGACCACTTCCAAACATACAATGGATCATATAACAGAACTTCCAAAATGGTTGTTAGGAAAACATGGTTCTTCCGCAAGATTTTCATGGTTTTCTCACAAGCTTTTCGAAAAACTCCATTCGTTTCAGAGATTCCCATTGGGGCGACAATATCACGAGTTAAACGGAATGGAACTGTTTCGGGTGTGGGCATGATTTTACCCTGTTCGAAGGCGATTCCTTAAAAGTGGAATTAATAAAGGAAGTTTCTAGGATAAAAGTTTTCTTACCAAAATCAATATGAATAACTTCGGCAGTTTGTTGATCGATTAAAATATTTTGAACATGTCGATCACCTAGTCCAAGGATGAAGCCCACTATCGATGTTGTGGCAACACTTAAAGCAAGAGAAGTAAGTGGTAAAGATATAACATGTATGGAGGCGTTTTAAGGTTACCTTTTTGTATAAGCTAAGCGACGTTCAAACCAAATGCCAGGAACCATGAATTTCTCGAAGAAGAAATAATGGAAGACTGGCTTTATTTTTTCACAAATATGCAAGTAGGTTTCTAGGCGATGAGTAAAGTCTTGCTTCTTTAGTGCTTCCTGGAAAAGAATAAACATATTTTTTATTAAATATATATTAACATGGTTTTTTTTGTAGAGTTGCCTAGGGGTTAAGAAGTTTATGGAAAACAGACAGCTCGGTTAACCGAGTGGAGAAGTGAATACCCATTATTGGGCAGAGTGGTTTGCCTTCAAACTTTGCCCAAAATCTATCAGGACCTTAAATACAATTGATATTTCAGAGAGGACCTTACACAGTTCTTAATTAAGTACAAATGACTCACCATTGAAATCGTTCTGCATTTTGCCACAGTATAATCCGTTGGCCTGTATTTCTTATGAGCTCCTTCAGTTTTCTTATCTCCACATAGATATAGCCCAAGAGGAACCGTATTTTTACACCATTCCAAAATGCCACTTCGCTATTTCAAAAACAACACATTTTAATCAACTTTACCGGGGGAAGGATAAGCTGCCATTACCATGGAAAGAGGAACTATCCGATAAGTACGTAGGAATAATTTTTGATCATTTGTTTCAGGATCGCTCTTCAGCAGTTCGTTAACCATTGACAGTACTTGTTGCATAACTGCATCCTGACGAAGATCATCCTTGCCTTTCAACAGCTGAGGTCGAGCAACTCCATCGGAACAAACGCACATCAATTTCTTTGGTGCATTGATGCCTCCAACCAAACCAACAGTGTCTTCCCATTTACGAATGTCTTTTTTTAAGAAAAAAATGTTACACTTTCAACAGTTGATAAGAATGACATAACATACATGTGGGTATATACTCCTTGTTAATGGAAATTGGTAGATCCATTGTGGGGCAATGAACATTATCGAGATTTTTCAACTTTTTAAGTTTATCACTCAATGCTAGGGACGTACTCTTGCCGGGGTCCTTGTTGGCAAAGTCAATGAGGGCTGCAATCATAAAAAAAATCATTCAGTTTGGTAAAACAATAGTTAGGATGCATGGATACCTGAAAACATGGATTCCATTTGTTTAATGCAAGTACTATGCGATTGGTTTCTTGCTTTGCTTATAATATTCTTAGCGATGTTAACACGGTCAGGAGTTGATGTATTTCTAAGTGATGATTACACATTCTTAAATCTATTGAAATGAAAAGCGTAAGACTTACTTTGGATCATCAGCACATGCAAACACTAGAGCCAAGATTTTATGCAAAGTGTGATGAGGGTGATCTTCAATGCATTTAACTGAAAAGATTCCAATTAACTTCATGAGCAAACTGCAATTTGGAGCAATTTTTACCCAAAATTTCTTCCAATAATTTAAGGAACTGTGGATTTTTAGAACTCAATCGGGCACTCATTTGATTGAGCACGCAGAGGAACTTATAGCTGGGTATTTCATGAATGATTTCCTTAATTTTACTATGCAATTTCTGCTCATGTTTGTTAGCAAACCATAAGGCTATAATGCGGTATACAGCGGGACTAGTTAAGGCGTTGTCAAGCTTGCAGAATTGTATGTAGTTTCTGAAAAATTGTTTATACAAATTTGTATATGAGAAGAAGAAGGTTGCTTTCAACTTACTCCATCGCAATGCAAAGATTTTCTGACCGCTTAGCTTCCAACATTTTGATCTCCTTATCATCGATCCCACAGTTTCGCAGCATAACATTTATGCCGATAGATTTATCTCGGTCCTTTGACTGTTTTGCAAGACTCTGTGCTTCTTCCCGGTTTTTCATCATAATTTGTACTTTAGTGCGAAATGTTTCCGAATTCAAATAAGTATTTAACTGCAAAGGGATACAATTTAATTCAGCATAAACACAGTTATACGGAACTTACCTGTGTGTATTCCTTGTCGGCATACTTGGCAATTGTAGCAAATGCTAGTTTGCGACTTTCTTTCTCAAATGCCTCAAATTCGTTAAGATCAAATGAGCTGGACTTGAGCACCTTATCCCTATGTTCGGAGTATTTATTCAGAAGCTGTATAGAACGATTGAAAAATTCTTCATGGACAACATCAAATGTCTCGTTGTTTGTCTCCAGCAATAGTTCTCCATACATTCTATGGGACAGGTGCGTATTTCAATTTAGGAACAAACAAACAACAACCTAACAAACCTGTGCGCTTGAATTCTCTGAAGGCTATACATAAAGTCTTTGTTCAGCATCACATTCTGAAGAATCTCTTTGGCCATTCGAGATTTGCCAGTCTTCCAACATATCTCGGCGTCTTCTATAAGAGCTTTTGCCTTGAGGAGAAATGGTTTGTTTTGAAAAATAAAAGCAATATCCTGTGCTTTATAGTCTTACCTTTAATTCCACTGATGTCTCGATATTCCTTAGAAGAGCTATATTTCTGATTGCCAAATTTATATTGCCGGCACCTTTGCACTCATTGATGCACTTCAGGATGCACTCACCAATGGCACTTTTGTCCTAAAGAAAGAAAAATAATCAATTTAGAAGTTATGCTTATGATTTTTAGGGAATTACCTTGAAGAATTCGGTTATTTTCCTTCCTGCGCGAATACCAGCTGTTTTATAGAGAGCCATTTGGTGAGAGAGCACTAGCTCCGTGCAGTTAAAATTTCCATATTTTAGATCCTGTTCTAGATTCCATTTTTGTAGTATTGCCTCTGAGTGGGGTCCTAATGCAAATTGTATCTAAGAAATCGATATTAACGATCATATTTTCTGGACTACCACTTGGTTAGTTACCTGACAGAAATCCTCAGCCTGTTGCAAAAGATGCAGCCAAGTGAGATACTTATAAATACTCTGCAGACATTCAATGCTGATTTCTTTTAAAATTGAAATTGTAGATTGTCTAGCCTTATCAATGGCAGACATGCAGTTGACTTCCTCTCGGTTGTGTATCGATTTTAGAGCATTGAAATGGTTCTTTTCGAATTCATACTCTAAATCATTTAAACTCCCAGCTTTTGAGTTAATCTCCACAGCGGTATCCCACTGACCTAGGCGCCAACAACATTCGTAGTCAACCTTGTTGCTGAACTTGTCTGAGCTAGATAACATCAGCAAGCCATTTCTAAAGCAAAAGAACAGATATTCCATAAATAAAACTGGATTAAATGCTTGCACAGACTCACTTTTTAAGGTTTTGAACGTATAAACCTTTATTTAAATCATTTGATGCATCCATTTCTAGTAAAACCTGAGACCAATCATCCTCTAGGTTCAGATATTCTAATCTAGAGTTTAAAGGATCCAGAAATCCAGATATGGCTTCTGCACAATCGATCGACTTAAAGGCCTGAATATGGTAAAAGATAAAGGGGGTGAAGAACATATGATATGAGTTGGACATACCTCGGTTGCGATTTCCTGAAAAATTGGGTTTTTTATGATTTCCGAGTTCCTAAGCAACGGTTTTTCTTTTTCCTCTAAAGCCCACATTTCCAAATATAATATTCCCATGAAGTATGCCTGACAGTAAATGGAAGCCTTCGCAACGTGAAGGATATTAACTGGAACGATCCTTAAAAGATAAAAATACAAAAGAATTTTGCCATTATGATGATGATAAGCTAAGAAGGACTAAGGAATTAAGAAAATACAAATTAAATTGGCTTGCAGTAAAAGGTAACAGCAATCGTGGTTGAGCCAGACGAGATATTCTCGGAGCCATCGGGTCCAGAGAGCTCATGATTCTCATCTCTAAACTTATGAGCGGTGATCCAATGCCCAATCGGTGGAGGAAAATTAACTTCTTCCTTAGTACAAAGAAAAATATGCGAAACTGATATAATTACCACTCTGCCAAGCTGGCGTCATATACCATGAAGATTGTTGAGCGGGGTTTAGGTGGCTGACTATGATGATGATCAATGAGAAGTCACAGAAACCTACGAGTGTATGATCATGGACATGTATAAAGAAGAAAAAAACAAGATTAAGGCGCCCAGGGAGAGTCACAGAAGACTTTCCAATTAAAGTCGGTGTACAACAAGCAAGAAAGTATGCTCAGTCCTCTGCTATTTATTTCAGTTTTAGATTATATGCCTGGAGGAAAAGTGACGGACCCAAAAGTGCATCAGTTCAAAAAAAGATTTAGAGTATATTTGCTCCTCGTTTTCTGATCCACTTCGGCCTATTCCAGGCATTAACTTGAATGTACGAGTAAAAGTGTTTTCCAAATGCGAAAAGTGCAAATATCTGGAATATATGATCCATGGCTGGATAAACTGCAAGAATAATTCTGAAAAGGATCAGGGAGCATTTAGATTCTACTCTCGATGTCGTACAGGCAGGCTTTCGTGCCGGATCCTCCTGCATCGACCACATTAACACCTTAAGGAACATAATCGAGCAATGCGTTGAGTACAGGTCTCCGCTACATCTGCTGTTTATCCACTTCGAGAAGGCTTTCGACAGTTTGAATAGAGATGCTATCTGGTTGGCCTTGCGCAGGAGAGGCTATTATTAAAAAAAATCATAGCTATTATTAAGTAAGTGTCACGTCCTGCACAATAGCAAAGTGTCAGAAGAATTTAAAGTCCAAAGCGGAGTACGTCAAGGATGCATACTGTCACCGCTGTTATTTTTAGTGGTTATCAGTGATGTTCTCCGTGCAGCATTGAGGGAAGGAAACTATTGAATATGACATCTTACCTTAAAAACCTAGACTACGCTGACGATGTTTGTCTACTTTCACATCGGATAATGGACCTCCATCTTATGGTCCAGAATCTATAAGCTGAGGCAAACAAAGTAGGGCTCAAAATTAACACAGCCAAAACAAAAGCCCTGATCACTTTTAACACCAGCGCCCAACTTAACATTGCCGGACAGGAAGTCGAGAAAGTTGACAACTTTCTATACCTAGGAAGTGTGGTCTCAGCAAACCGTGGTGGCAACAAACTGGATGTGTGCAGCAGAATCGGGAAGGCCAAAAGCTGCTTTCGGCATGCTGTCCACCATCTGGAAAAGCAATGTTATCAGCTTAAGATCCAAGCTACGAATGTTTCGCTCCAACGTAGAATCGGTACTGCTTTATGGGTGCAGTACTTGGACACCATTAACACGCGCCGGCTGCAAGTCTTTGTAAACAAATGTTTAAGAGTCATCCTGAGGATCTTTTGGCCGAACCGTATCTCCAATGAACAGCTTTATACGAGAACGGGCCAGGAACCTATCAACATTGCAATACGAAGGAGAAAGTGGCAGTGGATTGGACACACCCTACAATACCATTCGCTATGTGACCGAAAAGTGTCCTCTAAGCTGAAAGAAAGGCAGTGATACATCTGGTGCTCACGAGAGAGTAAGAAATATCCCCAAGCATTTAGGTAGCAATATGGTTCTTCCTCGGTCTTTTAATATACTCATAACAAATTGAATATTTTCGATTGTTTATTTTCTAAATAAAGTATTTATTTAATAACTAACACTTACCAATTGTTGTGAATTCGAATGCATTCACAAATATTCAAGAAGTATTTTATAACTCGCTTGTCACTGTAGATTTTTCTGGATGATTTTAAATCTTCCTGTAATTATAAGAAGAATCAATCTGGTTAATCATTTGTGTTCGTGGAATATATACTTTTCAGCCAGATACTTACGTTCTTGATAGCTTCGAAAGTACGTAAGAAAAAGTGCTCCAGCTAAAATGTGAAGACGTTAAATTATGTCGCACTTTCGAAAGTTTATTTAACTTCTTACCATGCCTACGATATTGGCGAAATGAGTCTGTCTATTCGCAAGTAGAACTTTAAAAATTGGAATAATTGATGATTCGCTGAAAGTAAGCTGAAATTTTGGATGTAAACATTAGCATATGTTCGGTTTGTGAAGGCGTGTGTCTAAGTAAGTTAAGGAGCCCTTAATTCGAACTTTATATATTGCTCTAAAATGTCCTCTTAAAAATGAAGGAAAAATACGTTCAGCTTAAGGGCTAAACGAAGGTCAGAGGTCCTTACGAAAATAGTTTTTCCCTTTAGTCTTTCTAAGACCACCTTCTAATCGCGAATTCGAACGCTAATTAGTTGTGGGTGGGCTCCCCTTTTGGAGTACAAACAAAGACCACTGGGCTCATGAAGCTTTGTAATATACTTACGTTAAGCTCAGACAATTCCGCAAATGAATGCCATTGGCAGTGCTTAAAGATGCTCGATGAGAATGCTTTCACCCATTCATTGTATGCAAGGTTCTCATGTTCTTGTACGATGTCCGTGAAACTAAACGCCGAAATGTTTGAATAGTCGTCCAATACACTGCCTCGCCCTGATTCCAGAAATACACTCAACGATGAGAAGGAACCTGGTAAGGAAAGCAATTCAGAGAAATTATTTGCTTTCATTTTTAAACAAAAAAATGTTTGCTATACCTAATATTTTTGAACCAACTCTTGAATTCGCTAGATCCTTGCATACAGCATACATTTCGACTCCAGATGCTGAGTCATACCGCAGCAATAGCTTATCTAGAACTCGATAGAAACTCTCAGCAAAAAAGTCCATTTCATCTTGATAAATCGACTCCTACAAAAGAAATATATGTAGCTAAGCCATCGATAAAAAGAAAATTAGTAATCGATGTGTTTACCATGTTGTAGAAGGTTGTATCGGACTCGAAATAAAAGGCTATGTTCTCGATTTTTACAGGTCCAATTTCTCCCAAGCATTTAGCTGATTCCATTGCTAAATTGAGATCATTTCCTCGAACGATATCTATTAGTCGTTTCAAGAGATCATACAGCAAATTTGACGCCGTAACGCCTTCCAATGAGAGATCTTTAAAGTCACATTTTTTATCTGCAATCTGAGATTCCAGATTAATAACCAAAAGAGATATAAAACCAGCCTGTCTACTTACACACTGCTTTAGAGACTTGAGCCCAACAGATCCCTTAGTGTGTGCGTTTAGGAAGCCTTGAACGACCCATCGGAGATCAGTCTCTCGACTCAGATTTATGCTTCTTTGTACATTGCGAAGATTCCCATAGATATCCGCATCGGGGAATTTGTCCAAGTGCTTAATGGCCTCATGGAACTCTGTAGTGTGATGGCATATTATCAGTTCTAAAACTTTGATTGCCATCTCTTGAACGTTAGATGGTTCACAATTCTGTGTTATCGACACCAAGACACAGGCTATGTCATTCAAATGCTTCTTAATAGTCTCGGTAAACACTGACATATTTCTTTCTAAAGCATGATAGACAAAGTACAGCCCAGCTCGCAGAATCTCACCATCATCTGGAGCACAGAATTGCATGTGAAATGTGATCGTAAGGATAGACTTTTACAAACCTTTTCCATTGTCCATTGGCAGTGAGTTAAGAATAAAAAATAGAATATCTCGAAGAAAGAAAGTTTGCGAACTGTCTAAGCTAGATTCTGTAAAATTCTCTGCAATGGATTCAATTACTATCTCAGCCAAAGCACAGAACCAATAGAATGCTTTCAACTTATCGCCAATAAATGTATAATCACTGGATTCAAATTTAAATGCAGCTAAAACTTTTAACAATACCATGGGATCGCTTTTTATAAACATAATGACACAGTCGGTGAGGGTGTCAGGAGAAACATAACACTTTTGCTGTGCACAAGAAAATACGATATAAATACGATAAAAACGAAATTTTAAACAACTTACAAGGTAATACCGTAGGATATGTTTAAAACTGACAAAACTTAGAGACAAATTCGGTGTATTGCTGTACAGATTGAAGCCAAATGTGGCAGTAAAGTGGCATTCATCCCAAAGCTGCTTTGTAGCGTAGTATATTGTGCTCCAGTAAAGTTTACCACTATTTGCTAGTATATCGGATCCTAGATCTTTTAAGGTGCGCAGTAGTAGCTTAGCTTCAGTTACATACGTGACTGAAGGATGCTGAGTGTTTCCAGATAGAGCACTTAGGAGATAGGCATAGCAAATGGGGAGGGCTTTCTGTGAATATAAACATAAAAGTTGATGGTAATGAGTTTCAAGGTGGAAAAAGCTAAGAGGAGAATACCCAAACTATTTGCTTTGTCCTGCCATATTTAAGACGCTGTAACTCTTCCAATCCTTCGGATGGTGAAAATCGCAGCTGATAGAAGCATATATTAGGCAAATGGTCCCCAAAGTATCTTTCTCTGTTCTCCGCGCACAAAAAATAAGGGAATCTTAAAGAGAAAAAGAATATGATGATAATGAGATGCTTTGGATAGATTGAGGAGCAATGCGCAGATAGTAGAGGGCACAATTGGTAGACACAGCGATTTGGCGAACACCATGATTGGCATTTGAAAATACAAATGCTTCCACTTGTTTCTAGACTGCTTTTAGGATTAACGAGGAGTGGCCACTGGTTCCACTGACCTGAACGAAGGTCAGATTGATTTTTGTATCTTAAATTCAAGATATTGCTGGAGTACAAACTGAAACTCGAGTCTACGACCTTACTTACATCCTCGTCGATCATTGACACATAGCTTTAAGTTATGCTCATTAAATTCTGTGACATTGTCACAAAAGAGCTTAAGACGTTTAGGTATTTTTTATGGGACATTTGTCAGATACACCTTGCAAGATATAATCGCTTTTTTTTTCGAAGCGATATACTCCTGTCGTTGCTTGACTGATCTCATCTTGCTTTATTACTCTCTCTATGTCTACATGAAACCTGTTTCGAAGTTGCTCCGATGTTTGAATATTTTGTTTCGAGGATCCAGTATTCCTTGGCTTGCCTTCGGCCGGATGTTTTTTTTTTCCTTAATTTGATCCAAGGCCCTGCTTCCACTGCCCTTGTTTTGCGCTACAGAGCTTCTATCATATAGTCGGTTTGTAGGTTAGCTTTGAATTGATGAAGAAGTACAGAGCCTGGAGGATCATTGCATATTTGTTGTTCCGCTTATAAACTACTCTTTGTACTTGACTGTACATCCGAAAATGGGTTTGAGATCATTTTTTTATGAAAAAAAAGCGAAAAAATAGAGAATAACACAGGCCAGATGAGGGCATTGTATTCCACCTGTGAGCGGATGAATTCCTTATATATTGATGCCAAACCAGCACGTGGTAAAGTATTTCTTGCACCGGTTTAGAAATCCTGGATATTTTGGAGTATGGCAAGTCTCTCGGTGCCCACGATGGAAGTACCATTAATGGATAATGATTGGTGTCGATTGAGCGACAGAAGTCAGCGTTTTGTAAGGAGAGGAAGATTCTACATTTTTGGGAACATGCTGTTTCCGTTCCCTAAACGACGAACATGCTCGCCGAACCTGCTCGTGCTCGCTATGTTTTTCTCGTGTAGGGACTGGTCCACGTACCGCTCGCTGTAGGCGAAAAATTTAATTTTTTCGTGTTCGTTGGCCTCGATGTTCGCCGTGTAGCGCCATGCTCGCGAGCAAACCTCATTTTTGCAGTGAACGCCGCCAAGTTCATATCGTGGAAACAACAACAACACGAAATGTGTTCGTCGTGTAGGGGATAAGGCAAACGAGCAAGTTCGGCGAGCATGTTCGTCGTTTACGGCAACCTTCAAAAAGAGTCTAAAAAAGGAAGACAGAAGGTTTTGGTTTTGCCAGTGAATACCACTTCAAAACAATAGGGGGACCAATGGATTTGCATATGTTAAGACCTGTAGCCGATTTCAATCACAGGGACAGTCCAACCACTATCTTGCAATGTGAGGATCATTGTAAATTGGGAAGCAAGAAGATTGGCATTGTTTTCAGTTCCTTAGGCAAGGATTCATTGTAATTGAGCGTTGTGATATTAGATGATATAGCTTTTCATGTTTTTGGTGCATGATCACAATTGTTTGCTATCTTTGGGACAGTGTAAAATGTTTTGTCGTACATATAAGAATATGGGCATTATATTTCTTAAAACTTTGTATTAGCTTTGTTCAGTGACTGAAAAAGTAGCACAGCACAGAACAGAACAGCACAAGTTTGTGAAAACTATAAGACCAGATTAGAACAGAAAAGTACAACCTCCTGTTCAATGAGTCAGAACGTACCCCAAAGCATACTTCTCATTAGCAGTCAAGCGTATTAAATCGCAAATAATTTTCGTTATGACACTTCTCACGAATATGTTCTACCCCAAAAGTAGGCGCAGAAAAGAGTGTGCTGGACTGTGCAGTACAAACTTATTGAACAAAAAGAAGGAACACTTTAGGACGATATTTGTTCTCATTGAACGCAAAAACCTGTAATTTTCTGTGCTGGACTGTGCAGTACAGAGTCATTGAACAAAGCTATAATATTGTACTGTACCTTGTTCAAAATTTTGCCGGCTTTCCTCAGATTTGTCTGCTTTATTAGGACAAATACTCACCCCTCTCTATGGCTCTAGTGGAACCATGAGTTCTAAAGGGTGTTTTTCTTAAGCCAGTACATTTTGAACAAAACACTTGAAATTTCATTAAATAGTCATTTATTTATGTTCAATCAAGAGAATACATTATGCAATTGAAATACAACTTCGGGCAAATGCTCTCCACGGCTGGATCTGATGACAAAGTTCTCAATCACTTTTCCAAGTATTTGTAACATGCTGATTAGATTAGCCTAATTTAATTCATTATCTTCGAGACGAATACGACAGTTTTGCTTATTGATATATACATCTCAGAGATGAGCCTCAGCGCTAAACAAAGTTTTTCAATAAACCATCAGATCAATGATTTAGGTCCCTTTTACTCGAAATTTCGACGCAATCGATGATATTTCGGCTTGCACGAACTCAAGCCGAAGCGCTCAAATCAGATTTGTTGACTTAAAAGTTCCATTCAGGGAACCCTCCTAAAACAGCGAATTTTTACGAAAAGCTGTTCGCGTACGGAGAATTTTCGTAATTTTTCGCAGAAGAGAGCTCTCACGAGAGAGTAAAAATTTCCCCATGCTACGAATTTTAGTGCAAGAAATTTCTGTGGGCTGGTTTATGAAAACTGTCAAAGCTGTCAAACCAGTGTATTTTCAACTTTTTCTTGTTCAACCCGTTCGTTTACTTTTTCGTTATTTTAGCTCTCCCTGAGAGAATTTTACCCCCACTTTTCGAAATTTGATAATTTACGAATTTTAGTGCAAAAAGTACGCGAACGGACCTAAATTTTCCATAAAGTAGACGGACAAAGACCGAGTTATTGTGAAAGACGTCGAATCGATAAATTTGAATCTTCTTCAACACTCTCCTGAGGGGATGCAATATTCTCTTCTTTTCAACCTCCAACGTTGAACTTGTTTTCGCTGCTTTCTTTCCTAGAGGTGTCGAGCTTTGAATTTTGGCAAATCGGTATCGACTTCTGTTTACACAGACATACGCGTGCCATTGATTAGCTCATGAACGATTTGGCTACAGGTTTGATCTTCAAAAGAAAGTCAAGTTTCTGTGCTGATTTTTAGCTAAGGAAACCAAGTGCACTTACTTCCTTTATAAATTCCTAGCCAAGGAGACTTAGTGCACCCATCGCCTATGAAAAGACTTATCTACCCTTTATACGAAGGACACATTTAGGATATATGTATTTACACATGGAAAAAATTGTTTGAGCCTTATTGGATAGTATAAAGCAGCTTTTCTGAAATAAAATACATAAATAGTTAAATTTACCTGCTAATTGGGTGTTTCTTTTGAGTCCACGTAAAAAGCAATGCATCAGCATAGGGTTTCGTAAATACGGACAATGAACAATCATAATAAGCAGCAACTTGTCCAAACTGATAGAAATTATCTAAAGAAAAAAACATTGTTGTACAGAAAATTCTAATTTTAAACTAATTTAAAACTTACTTTCAGTAAGACTCTGTGTGGCATAATAGTTGCCTAATTCCTGGAATGCAACCTCTCGATGATAAGAGCTAAAAGCGAAGAGGGATGTCAAAAGCTGTATAGATATTCCAGTTCCATTTTTCTTCACATCATCACTATCCATCTTAAAAGGGTTTTATAGTTAGTATTTCTTTATACAGTACATATTAATCGATTTACCGGTAAATTGTTCCAGTCCAAATGAGAGTACAACGTACAACAGAAATTGAAATATTTCTCCTTATTTGACGACTGCACTGCGACCCATTTTGAGTCCATAAGAGACGTTACAGTATTAACAACAGCGAGTGCAATAGCAACACTGGGAGACGATAGAAATTTAGTTGAAGATAGGCAAATGGTGACGAAATCTTCGTTTGCAATTAAATTTGGACAATATTTTACAATCTGACTAATTGATTTAATCAGTTTGACAGCAAAGTTCACTGAAAATGATTTGTTAAAGGCTAGCTTTAGGAAAGAGGAGAATATCACGAATGTATTCCGTAACTCATCGGCATACGGTTCTACGTAGCGAATAATTTCTGAAAGGCAAATTATTTGAAATAACTTATTTGTTTCTTAAGAAGGCATTACAGATTACCTGGAATCATATCAACCAAACGCCCACTAATCTCTATATTTGAGTGATATAGCTGGCAAATAGTTTTCAGCTTGTCTATGAACCAAAGTGCAATTTCTTGGTTTTGCGTTTGTTTGCAAAATATCTGAAAAGACAAATTTAGACTTCCAATATAAATGGTTGGAAGTTTAATACTTACTTCAGTAATTGTTAGTATTCCTGGTGTATTATTCCTTGTACTCAGGCGTTGCTGATTTATGATGGGAAATGCTTTTTGGGAATGTGTTCCACTCGAACACAACGTAGCCAGGATTTTTAAGGTTGTTAGAGACAGCTCTTTGGAATCCTCAAAGCTGTTTGATGCTGAAGAAAAGAGAATGAGAGAGGTGAAATAAAATTGATATTCAAGTCAATTTTACCACTGTGCCTTAGGGTAGAGCTGAGGAATTGTATCAAACCATCCATGCTCTGTGTGGTTACAAATTGGAGGAATAAATTGCATGAGACTATGCAGTTAAAAATTTCTAAGAGCGTTTCAACGGCTTCAATGAGTTCAGATTTGGATGTTTGTTGAACGGAGACATCCTTAAGCTGGAACTGAAAGAGAAAGAAAAGAACACGAAAACCTTTTAAATGCCTTTCCACTGCCTATTTACGTTTTTTGTCTTATATGTGTTTGCAACGAAGGGCGCTTTTACACAAAGGCAAACACAAGCATTGCAGAGTTTCGATCAAGCTGGCGCCAAGGGGCAATGAGCCCAGCGAGCTCCTTATAGCATCAAGTTAGCAGGTGATTACAGGTAGCAATTGGCATACCAATTCCCGTCCTTACGTATTCAGTTGGGAGGGTAGTGCCAAGTTTGGCAATTTCATCAGCCTTACAGTTCCCTGGAATATCTCTATGGCCTGGCACCCATAATAGGTGAATGTTATATTGTTCCGAGATCTCCATCAGAGATGAACGGCAATCTTTTACGACCGTTGATGTGGTTGTGGGTGATTCCAGAGATTTAATGGCTGCCTGACTGTCTGTGAAAATGCTAATATCCGTGGCAGATAGTACATTACACTTCAGCCATGACAGGGCTAACTCCGTCTGGGGTCTTAGATCCATCAGTGTAGATGTGAATCGTTCCGACATCCACCTGCTCCACATCAGACCATGTTTCACGAGGTGGGATTGATGTGCGGAAGTTCTGACCAAAGCTGAGTTTAGCGGGGGTGTAGTCGGTGGTTACATCAATGTGGTTAAATTCATTAAAAACGGAGGAGTGGCCGTAGTTGAGAGACAGCCACTGGGAAGAGGCCGCTATTTGTTTGCTGCCGATGTCTATGGGCAGTAGGTGAAGAATGGTACCGAGAGCTGCGGAAGGAGCAGTTCTTAGGGCTCCACATATGCAAATACATGCAGCTCGTTGAACTTTTCCCAGGAGAGAGAGGTTAACAGTCTTTTGAAGAGCTGTCCACCAGACGGGCACGCCATAAAGAAGTATAGGTCTGACGACAGACAGACATGAGTACAGGGCAATGCTGGCCTTCTTGACCCGTTCTATAATATTGGCTTTCCAGCTGAGTTTCCCGTCCAAAATAAGACCCAAGAATTTGGCTTTATCGGAAAAAATAAGCTTAGCTTAGACAAGCTTCTTTAAGCATAAAACTTTCGTTGGTTTGTATTTAATGTCTCGAAACAGCCATTTACTGTCACGGCATAGCAAACACAAAATAAACATACATACATACGTTTCTTACAAGTCATACTTACATCTATATTATCGAAGAAAAATCCGATTCTTTTGACAAGTGGACAGCTCATATACGTGCCCTCGTTAAAGATCTCATAATCGAAGAACTTTCGCAACAGCAAAACCATTTTAAGTAGACGAGATAAATTTCGGTTTACATCAGAGATGCTCGCTTCCCTGGAGGTTTCAAAGTTCAACAATCGCATCAGTAGTTCGTAATTACTCTGAATCACACACCTCGAAGGTTTGCCGCCTTTTAACTCTGCTCTCCCACTTACTTGTCTCAATTTGATTCCGTGCTCTTCAATACAAATATATTTACGACAATACTTATAATTGAGAAGCTTTGTATCTTGTTCTTTATCAGACTTGGATTTATCGGTTTCATGAGTTGGAGAGTCGAGGAAATTAATAACCATTATTGCACTGGTATCAGCAAGAAGGTGCTCATCTAAAGCATCTATATGCAACAGCAAATTTCTGCCATCAACTTTATTACTTGATTGATAGAGCCAGGTCAGAAGTTTTCCAATTAACTCTGAAGTCTTATCGAGATTACAGTTCTCATTGTAACGCATTATTTCACGAACTGTGGCAATACATTCGTTGCGGCGCATTGAATTATTTACGAGTAAAAAGTTCAAAAGCGTAACACAATCCTCAAAGGATAGTTTTTTTCCTCGGATCAATTCCTGTAGGAGTAAGTGTTTCTCCTTTATAACATCTGCATTAGTGGATGTGTCAGTAATGAGGAATTCGCCTATCTTAGTCCATTTTTCAGCGTCGAATTTCATTGTCGTAAACAATTTGTCCTCCAATTCGAGTAAGGTAGCAAAACCTAGTCTCAAACAGTTCAGATTGTTCCCAGAATTAAACATTGAAAGGGAACGTTGATGAGAATCAAAAATTGTGATGTAGTTCGAAAGATTTATCAGATGTGGCTGCGTTACAATCAATTCCGTGAATATCTTCAACCTAAAATGATAAAAAAGAAATTACTGATTTGGATTCTACATCTTTCGGCAGAACATACCAAATTTGGTTGATCGATGTGCTGTCTTTTATCGTGGAAGCTACAAGAACTTCTAAATGATCAGTATTTCGAGCAATTTTTGTACGAGATTCTACAGTTGCTTCCGGTGAAGCCCATTTCAACTGAAATTGAACAAAACATCACAAGTATTCAGCGTATAAAGCATTCGTTTCATTCGTACCAGGTAAATAATTAGGGCAGACATCTTAACAAAATAATTTAAGCAGATGTCGTTCTTGGTAGTTGTTGGCCTTTGCAGTTGAATGGTTTGTTCTTTAGCTTCGACATCAACAATTGACATGAGTTTCTGAAGTGTCCTTGGCCAGTCATCGTTTAGAGATATGCCAATTGGATTATAGTCACCGGTGGTAATGTTTGGATAGATGGTTTTCAAAGAACAATACACCCCACGAAAGAGGTATGTCTAAAAAATAAATTTAAATGCGATTTCTATAAGAATTTGTTAGTTCATACCTTTGACTCGGGCTTCATTCGGTAGTTGTAGAATCCACAGAGAACTGGTAATATTTCTTGTATGTGTCCACAAACAGAAATATGATAATCAACTGAGAGCTTGATTAGATAAAGAAATGTAAAAATATGTTTATAGATAAGTGGTAAGAATCTTTTAGAGTATATGGACTATGAGTGCAGCATCAGAAGGAAGGAACCACGTGATAGAGATCGAAAATGCAATAGCAGCGTGCACTAAATGGATAGGCCGTCTTTTTTGCTACCTCTTTCCTAAAAAAGTTGGAACATACAACTTAACAACTTTGCCCTTACCTCTGAGGTAAACAAATAAAACATCTTAATGATTTCGGCCTGCTTGTGCTCATCCCGTGATTCGACAGCCAACGGTTGTAGTTCATGAAAGTAGTCCTTAAAGTCGAATCCCATCTGGACATACTGTTGGCATAGTTCGATGGTTTTATTCACACAACGAATAACGGCTAACTTTAGGCTCTCATCATCTGGTATGTTCACTTCAAAAAGGTGTGATAAGATTCCTACAATTTGTTAGCAATTTCAACGTTAGTAATTGGAAACTTAATTAAAACTTCAATTCTTACGGCTTAACTCAGACACCCTGAGGCTCCTTACATTCTCGATCGAGTCGTAAATTCCTCGCTCTAGAATCTGCAAAAATAGTTTTCCAAAGTTCTTCACATATTTACTATGACCGAATCCATTGGAAAATGCCTCCAGAATGACCTTTCTCGAGAGGAAGTTATTGTTATCTGAAAAATTAGAACAGAACTATACTCTATGCCAATGTGAAACTGAATGAAATACCTTCCAAGCTATAGTCAATCAGTTTATTGATGATGGAGCCGTAGATGTAGTTCCTGTTGCGAAATGTCTGAAAGCTTTTGCTTCCCTGGGCTTCGTGTACCTTCTCAGCATGCTATAAAGGAACAGAATACAATAAATTGTCAGAGAACACATTCTATTTTTAAAGAATTTACTATCAAAGCCGAGTCAAAGGCGCTATTGAATATCTGCGCCCATGTAGGGTCGATTGGGTTTGTACTGGTGGAGTAGAATCTTATCAGTTCACTCTTTGAATTGGTCAGGATGCTGTCCAGCCGGTCAAGGGATCTATTCCGATTGTTTATCTTTTCGGAACGCAACTCGGCGCAGATTTGGTTTAACTCGTTCAACAGAACTAACATGGACATTTTTGACGACGTGAATGTACACACGAATCACAAATGGGGGTTTACTTTTCCGTTTCTAAGTGCTTTTTGTGGGATTTACATAAAAAATATTGAGGAATTCAGGAAAAATCACAAAAACTTGAACTTGCCGCCAAAGAGTAGGAGGAAAAATATTACTCGAAACGTCAACCTCACGAACCAAAACAAACAAAAGGTATGTTTGCTCGACAAATCAGCTGATTCGATATAAACATACAGTAAGCGAAATAAATTGAGGATACTTGTTTAATTTAAAACAGAAAAGAAATTATTATTATGGAACGTATTTTGTATTCAACAACGGATGACAGATGTATATTAATAAGAGTTTCAAAATATTAAAGAACAGTCGCACGGGAACGTACGAATCATAGACAAATTAATATAGACGGTCGTCTTCGGCCGATTTGACCGTTGGTTCCCACAAGAGTAAAAGTACCACGGATTTTGAATGTATTCTGACATTTCCGTCAAAATTAAATCGGAGCTCACGTACACATTCTCAATGTCAAATCCAGTTCAAAATTAAGTTAGAGGACACTTTTAATGTCTTTCTCACCTCTGCAGCACTTACAATAGCCGTTTAGTTGTACTCCAAAAGATTCCACAGATCAACATCAATTTCACAGAGGCCAGTAATAAGAAATGATTTCTGCATTATGAAAAGTATTCTTCTTGCGAAATGTGAAAAATCGCAACCGTTGTTTAGTTAAAATCTTTTTTAAGATGAAATATTTTATCAGGTTAGTGCGAACAAGGTGTTATTGTTTGAAACGGATTCATTTAGTTGTTGAATGCACCCCACCATACTGAATGCTTTCATTTTAATGGCGCTTGCAAAAAACTAACCTCAAAATCGAAATCTGTCACAATTTGCAATTTGTAATCAAACTTGCCGCAAAGGAAACGTTTGTACGATTTTCGTGTTTATTTCTTGCTTTTATTTAATTTGTGCGATAAATTATACTATAAAAAGTATATATTTTTACTTGTGAAGTGAAGTAAATAAAAATATTTAATCATGTCTGCTGCTATGCCCATTAATCCCAAGCCATTCCTCAATGGTTTGACCGGTAAAGCGGTCCTCATAAAGCTAAAGTGGGGACACGAATATAAAGGGTATCTGGTATCCGTGGACGGGTACATGAACATGCAACTGGCCAACACAGAGGAACACATCGATGGACAGGTCACAGGTAAGTCTTCAATTCAAATGGTATAGCAGGAGGCTACTAAGTGTGTTCTTTTCATTTCAGGTAACTTGGGTGAGGTCCTTATTCGGTGTAATAATGTTCTTTACATCAAGGGAATTGATGATGATGACGAGGAAGGAGAAATGAGAGATTAAAAAAACAGAATTGACTATGTTTCAGTAGTTTTAATGTGAAAAATCTAATTTTATTTGAAGTGTGTACAAATACGAATATTAAAGAAAAAAAAGTGAAGAAGCGAAGTTAAGGTGAATTTATTCTTGTTTGTGGTAAAGTTGGGCATAAATTTCGCCCGCAGGCTGAAAAAAAAAACTGATGTAGGTATAGGTTTTGTCGTTGGTTTTTCTAGGTAGATTCTGTGGCAGATTATTCATACACGAGCACTTCAATTCTTCTCAAATAGGGCTAGCGAGTTTTCATATGTCGTAACGTGGTGCCTTAATAAGTGCGATGGCTGTACCTGGCGTGCATGAGTAATTGATGGAGGCGATGAACTGCTATTCACTCGGTTTCATGTTCCTAGGTTGTTGGTTCGCAGTTTCACTTAAAACAATACTTGCCGACTGTAATGCTCCTGTAACTGAACGGGGGCATTTAGTTAATTATAATGCAGGACGTGCTTTGTCAAGGCAATGTCTTCGACTACTAAGACAGTATCTTACTTTTATCAGCAATCAAAAGAGGCGACATCATCATTATTACTTAATAAATATTTGTATACCTGGTGTTCAGTCTGTGACTTTATTTTTGCGCTACTCCTAGTTGAGAGGATGACCTCAAAAGGTCTCAAGACTAAGACTTTAATATCTTCTTCTATCATTCAACAGGGACCTCGTGACTCGTGGATAAGATAAAATGTGCTATCCGCGGAATGTTACTTCCTTTCAGAAACTATGTAATCTGCTAACTTTTATTCCAAAAAGCAGCAACTTGTCTTCTAACGAGATGGCGGAACGATGCAAAATCTATTTTATTTAAGTAGCGCGCCTTAGGGACATATCAAGCAATTAAATGGCCTCGTCCTCGCAATTGATTTCTGCAGAAGATATATATTTACGTTCTGGCAACAGGACACAGTAGATTGGACGTTTTTATGAGGAACAGATCATTCATTCTCTTCAATATCCAGTTATATCCTTGAGAAAGCAGGTACCCTTAAATATGTCTCCAAAAAAAAAGGAATAAAGCCAAAAGCAACTTCTAATTTCTCACACCTCTTGTTGTGCACAATATGCATTTTTACACGCATGGAAGGAAGCTAAATCTGTATGCTTTATTCGAAGGGCAAAGGGTTCTTGAGAAGCTTTCTCATGACAGAGCCAGGGCACCTACAATAAGTAAAATAAAATAAGGCACATATTGGGCACGTTTGAGTAACAAATATTTCGTCGGATATAAGATCTCATATGTGAGAAGAACGAATGGAGAAGAAGATGCAACCGATAACTATGACCTGACACGGATTACGATGTACTCCAAAAAGGCATTGGCTGGACTACATCTAGCAAATGTACAACGATGCTCACGTCATGAAATAGCAACTGTCAGATTCGAGTCGACGAATAAGACCGAACATCCGACAAGTGGCATTTGCCAGAAACTCAGTTTTCAGAACTGCGAGCAGCCAGAGCTTGCAGAGAGGCAGAGACTCTCCACGGGTAGAAAAATCTTTAAGTAAGTACATAAGTAAGCAAAACCAGATTTCATGGGAACCAAACTGGCTCCCTTATAGATGTCCTCTAAGCTGCACGTTTCTTTCACCATTGGAAGCTACATAAGTTGCCGAACTGTGCTTTGTACCTCTCTTTTATCATCGGTTGTTTCCGATATCTTAGGGTTCAATTTACTTTTCGAATAAATTATAAAACACTTCATTTATTTTCCATTTAAATTCCCCATAAGGGCATCAACTTGAACTGTCCCATTTTTGAAAAGAAAGACATCTTCTTCCAAACTACCACCGACAAGTTAAGTTGCATTAACTTTAAGAAACATTTCTCAACTGTCACTAACAATAACCGATTCACATTTGATTGCAGAAATAACGACTTATTGACAAAAGTTTGACTGAAAATCAATAGCCTTGACTCGAATGGGGCCAAGGGACCATGTCCAAACTATTCCTAATTTTGTTTAGTTAAAGAGCTTTACATTGATTTTCTACGGATTTCCAAACTACATTGATAGATAACCAGATAAAGCAACATAACACATATCTCCGATTAGTTTTTTTTTTCCTTTATTCGTTCCGATACAAGTATCTTTGGTGCGTGTATTTCAGTTGATTAAATAGTTAACAAAAACAACTACCTATAGATACATTATGTATGGTTTTATCCTAAATTATGTGTTTCTTACTAAATTATTCTCATACGTGAAACAAGGACTAATGAACATTAATGAAATTATTGTGATGAAGGTCCTCGTCAACCCTTGTCAACCGTAATGTAACTCGAGAGCAGAGTTATCCCCGAAAATTCACTTAAAACAAACAAAAAAAAAAAAAAAAACATAACCAAAATGGAAAAAAGGGGAATCTTTTTTAGCAGGTATAACCCTCTACATTCTGAAAAGTTTATATATACAAGTTAGCTTGAGTCTGCTTATCATCACTTCTCACCTTCTTCAAACAATAAACCTAAAACTTTCAGAGCAAGAAAAAACCGTCCATACAAAGTTATAAATAGAAAAATATTCGTATATTATGTTGGGGGTTGTTGTAGCCGTATAGAATATAGACAGTTACAAGAGACATTAACATCGGTGGTGGATGTGACGGAATGACAGTGGAACCGCGACAACGAGCGCGAGGGTGGGGGTGGGCAAAGCCAGTTGTTGACTTGGTTACGCCTCCCAAAACTGAAATAGAGAAATGGGTTTTCACTTCAAACCCTGGATGAGGTGTCCCTCCGCAATAAAACCATTATTATGATTGATCATGTTACAAAGTAAATGTGCAACTATAAGTGAAGGTAGTTTCGAATTCGAATGGAAATCCTTTCAGTTCTGGTCAGGTATCGGTTGATTGGACACGTGAAATTCCAATAAGCGTCCTCGCACGAGTTATGGACGTAACCTTTGGCTGTTTTAGGAGTATAGCGTTATTTATGGATTTTTCCTAGGTTTGATTTCTAGAAGCGAATGCTTTTGGGATTAGTTTCGGTTATTGCACCTCAAAGATGGCAGTTGATGAGTGACGTTTGAAAGTCAAAGAACCAAGTTCTTGGCCTGGCATTGGGTGAGCTTAATGTTTAAGAAATGTACATTTAAGATTTGCTACATTCAAATGGGGAACAAGGGTATCATCTTGTCAAATGTCATATTTACGAAAAAATACTCGAACATTTTAGGTCCGTTCGCGTACTTTTTGCACTGAAATTCGTAGATTATCAAATTTCGAAGAGTGGGGGTGAAATTCTCTCAGAGAGAGCTAAAACTACGAAAAAGTAAACGAACGGGTTGAACAAGAAAATGGTGAAAATACACTCATTTGACAGATTTGACAGTTCTCAAAAATCAGCCAAAAGAAGTTTCTTGCACTAAAATTTGAAATTAGTTTTGGGAGAATACGCGAACTGACCTGCTAAAGGTTTTTCGCTGTGACTTCATTTGTGTAGATTGTTAACATGAGGTGTAAAAAAAGGATGTACTTATTTGGTACATGTACATGTATTCGCCATGTTTTCATTCAAAGCACTCAGATACGAATATGCTTAGGATGAGGAGAGCTCCGTCGGTGTCCCTTAAGGTACCCCTAAACGACAAACATGCTCGCCGAACACCTGTTCGTGTATATATCAGTTCCTCGGTTGTTTTGGACCAGTCTACAGTTCTTCTAACTGATGGCAAAAGGTCCTAATTGAGGCAGAGGAGAATTGTTCACTTTGACAAAGTTTTTCAATTTTTGCCGAAATTAAAGGAAAAAAAAAAAAACACGAAATGGAAAACAAAAACCTAACGCTGCTCCTTATTCTGGGAGCCGCAATCAGATATGCTCTATTAACATCAAGCTACTCAGAAGCAATAGCGAATCGAGTTGAGATCTCAACACCGCTGAACTCCTTCAAAAGAGTTCAAGAAGGTATCCATCTGTACAAGAATAATATAGACCCGTATTATGGCGACATGGTCCACGAAACACCGCTTGTTCTCCTCAGTCTTGAGTGGATTTGTTCCACCGCTTCTCAACTAGTTCCTTGGCTCTACATAGCACTCGACCTAGCCACCGCTTTTGTCCTCTTCTGTCGTTATGCTTTTATTTTTTGTCGGAACGAAATCTACTGCCTTGTTTGCTGTTTCCTGCCTTGGAAAGCGTTCGAAATCTCTATCCTTTCGTGTTGATTGCGTCAGTTGTACTCATACAAGGTAAAGGGTGTACGAAAGCGTCAATTAGAGTTGTTGGTCTGTTCCTACTCGTTTGTGTGGGATTTTGTTAGATTAACTACTTGATTATGGGAAGCTGGACATTCCTCAATGGGACACTAGGCTTTGTCTTCTTCTGTCGGGAACTGCAGCCAAATGGAAATGGAAATGTTCGATCACTTCAGTACCATGTTCCTGTTCACGTTTCAAATGAATGCGACAATTTGGTACTTGGTTCCGCTGACATTTAAGTTCCGACTTATCTGAATAATTCTAACAGCGCACTTTCTTTACAGCGTCCCTAGGGTTAAACGATTGGGCACAATGGACCCGAATTGTTAGTCTAAGTAAGCAGTGACTTTTCTGTCCCATACATAGTGCCACATACCTACATACATATGTATAACAAGGGGATTTGCCATTAAAAAAGTCATCAAATTTACCGCCGTTGTCGCTGCAGCTGTTTGGTCCATATTTTCCGAGAACATGTCTTGAACCTCGTCCTTTGTTGCTGCGGCCTGCGGCTGATTTGTGTTACTCATCTCCATGATAATGGCCGAGTTCCCAAGACTTCGCTGCACCGAGATGACAGATTTTGTCCTAGAGGCCGCTAGATTCGTTAGGGACAAATCTGTCATCCCAGAGCAAAAGTATTCTAGCAGCTAGATTAGCGAAGTGTTGGGAACTCGGCCAATGTTGCTGATGAGAATTGTATTAAAAACGGCGCCACTAAGTGCTGTGTTCAGGTAGTGCCTGTGATTTGTACTCGCTGGCATCTTATCATCTACAACGCTTATTCCCAATGTGTCCGGACTTTGTGCTATGAACTTTTCCTCGAGTAGCATAGTAGAAAGAATCTTGTGTTCGAATAACTCGGAGTACTATGCTTAGTATTCTCCAAATACATAAATAGATTGGGTCCTCAATATTCACTAAAAAATTTGGCATGGGTATGATTGTGCCCCACAAGCTCTCATCTGATTAAAGACTAAATCTTGCAGCCCTTAAATCTAGTGAATGATAAAAATAGATTGTATAGCAAAGAAATATTTAATTAAATATGTATCTCCGTAGCTGGAATGTTTATAAGACCTTTACCCAATAGTTAAGCTTTCTTCCTCTACTAGTCCTAACCTATATTTATCCAAAAACAAGTAAACATTTGAAGTAAATTACACATTACAGGGTAAAAAAAGACGACTGCTTAGTCAAAATAAAACAAATCAACCAAAAAATAATTGGAGTAAACTCTGCATTACATAAGTTCGATTTAATCCCTTGGGGACATAACTTTCATGTTATCTGCACCAATACATAGTTAGCAAATAAAATTAATAATCTATTACAGGAATCGATTTTCGTTTATGACGAAATACCCCCGACTAAAGCGGCAACTTGTTCTGCTTAGGCTTTTGGATTTATGTATAATTTCCATCAAGTATAGTGAGTAAAGTATCTCACGAAAAAAATGAGAAAAAGTTTAAATGGTAGAGCTACTTGCAGAATGGGTGTCCATACAAAATTACAATTAAGTGTGGATTGTATATTATAAATGACCCTCAGGCAGTTCAAAGTTAAAACTTAGACATACAGACAGACAGCTACAATATTGAATCCATTATGGTTTCTTTGAAAATTTTCATTACCGAACGCGAATACTATATCTAGCGATGCTATTGATAGAACAATGACATTCCGCTGTCAGGAAGAGTAAACCGTTCAATCTGGCCAATGAAGGCCAACAAATGAGGCATATTAAATAAAAACCTGCTGGAGCTTACATCCCAGCTGCAGAACTATTATATTTAAAGCACCTGGGAATGATTTAGTGCGTTGAACGTAGATAAATCAACTCGACAACATTATGCTCGATCGTTTGATCTATCATCATAAAAGCTGTCTGGATCTTGAAGTATAGTGATATGCTTTTCTGGACGAGGAACGTTTTATTCGTCGGAGAGTGTTCAAAAGATATGTCTTAGTCTCAATGGCGACTGTCAGTGAGATCGTAACATCGACAGTAACATCGACAGTAACATCGACATTACTTTCCTTCATGACCTAAAACCAATTAGTAGTTCAAGAAGAACATCGTTCAAAATGCTTCTAAAGCGAGTGATGTCATTGTCGGTCCACAACACGGAACGTAGATATATATGTACCTACTGTAGAGACTCTGGATCTACATGGGGAAAAAGGAAATAAGATACAGTGTATTCTTGCAGATCGTCTCTCTAATATCAGAGAAAAAATCCATAATATCCGCAATAACTAGAGGAGAAACGTTGTAAGCCTATAGGACTTAAGTAGACTTTTATTTTCATTCTGACATTTGCAATGAACATTAGCTGAAAGGCTGAGAGAAGGCGATTGCCCATATTAAGCGCATCTGTAGCAGCCTTCTGTTGTTTTATTACAGTCTTCTTCCAGGCTTCTTTTGAAAGCATCTGTGGGGCTTTTGTCATGCCCTTTGCAGAGTTTCCTAGGTCTATTAAGTAGACTTGAACTCTTCTAATAACAATAATTGTGTCGAGAAAAACAAACTTATTTCATTTCATGCTATCGACAGCGCGAAATACCTAGGTATCATTTTAGACAAAATACTCACCTGGAGACCAAACATAAATGAAAGAGTCAAAAAGGCCAACATGGCCTTCTACATGTGCAGCAGAATTTTTGGGAAGACCTGGGGACCCTTTCCAAAAACAATTCTCTGGATGTACACGGCTATCATAAGACCCATCCTGACATATGGCAGCCTAGTATGGTGGCCAGCATTAAACAAGTGCACCTACCTGAAGGATCTCACTAAGGTACAAAGACTCGCGTGCATTGGTGCCACCAGTGCGATGAGAACCACTCCAACGGCGGCTCTTGAGGCTATTCTCAACCAGCTTCCGCTAGACATCTACACGAGATCAACAGCAGCCATAAGTGCCTTAAGAATAAGTCAGACTGCGTGCTGGAAGTCAAGTACGAGAGGGCACGCGACCATCCTTGGCAGATTCTTCTGCAAATCACTGGGTATATCCAGATCTATATGACTCCCAGACCACAGCAGTGTTTTCCAAGCGGAGGTCCTGCCAGTGACAACAGCTGCCCATGAGTCTGCCGTAAGAATAATACCGGACCTGAGTGACCCACATACCTTACCTAATCTAACCTTGCCATCGAAGTCTTGAATTGAAAATATGGGGGAATTAATGTAACAAAAGTTGATAAGGCTCACGTGTAGCTGTAGAAGTCTTGAGGCTCCACAAGGGACGATAATGGCAAAAGCAACGTATCGAAGTGATAGTAAAGTACTACTAAGAGCGAACCTGGAAGAATGGCAAGATAGATTCTTTCAACGAAGGTAAATGGATGTAGAAATTTATCCCCAATATAGACTTTTGGATCAATTGGAAGTATTCAGAACTGAAATTTTACCTGATGCAGATGCTTACTGACAGTGGATGTTTCAAAGCATACCTCTACAGATTTTGGCATGAAAAGAAACATTATTGTCCAACTGTCCACGATATAATGCAGGTCCTAATTTGCTGACGAACAGACTGTGGGAGGACTTAACTCCAGAGAGTATCATCAGGCAGATGCAAAGCATATACTTGTAAATCAGTCAGTGAAACCGTGGCGAAGGCGTAGTAAAGACAGAAGCGACAAAGAAATGCAGCGCAGGTGGTTGCCAACGCTGAATTACCCCCTTGAAATGAAATGCTTGACGGCGAGTATCAGGGGTAGTAGAGAACTTTATTATTGAGTATAGTCTCAGTTTCGTCTTTAAAAGATTCCCACCTTCGAACTGAAAAAAAGGACATAAGTAACTAAGTTTTTTTGAAGACTTTCTGGAGTGTTTTTTTTTGGCGTGGACTTTGCCAATAGTTTCCTAATTGTTTCTGCTGCCATGTAAACGCGTAAACTAAAACAAAAAAAAGCCGTCCATGATCCTCTAACCCGTACTCATAAATATCCCTTCAATTAAGGTAAATGGATAGAACTGAATCATAACCTACACTATAGTCTGTACTTATGCTGCTCGACTTAATTGAGTCCCACCGAATTCCAATTAGTAAATTGTTTAATGTAGGTACGTCCACCCACTCGCTCTCCTTAAAACAAAAAACAAAACCGAAAAAAAGATTTATAACATAAAGTGCTTTATATCCGTTCTGTGTCAAAGGACATGCTATAAGTATCGTCAAACATTCAAGTATTTTTTATTTTTTTTTTATAAACACAAATGGCCCTGACATTAATTAGCTTTCGGTTTATCAAGATTTTCGACTGTATTTTAATGGTTCTTTGATATTTCCCCATTCATACTTGAAACCATTGCGCGAAGCCAAATCATTTATCATATTCGAAGGGGTTATTTCCTAATAAATGAATTCTAGCGCACGTTTAGTTAACTGCCAACAAAAAAAAAAAGAAAGAACACGACGCTAAAGCGTCCCATGCTAATTGCCAACGTCATAAATTTTTGGATTTTCGTGAAAGGAATTGTAAGGCAAAATTTTATGAAATATTGCAAACGATTCCGGGATATATCCCGATAGCAGAACGAAGCTATTGTCAATGGACAAGTAACTTATGTGGTTTCGGTGGAAATAGTCTTTTTAGATTGATTAACCCAATTAAGTGATCCTTTGAATTGAGTTTGGGTTTCACTCACTGTTCCTGTGCTAGTAGTGTTCCGTGTGCTCTCTGATAAATTAGATTCGATTTTGGGTAAGAGGTTATGGGTTTGTAACTCCAATTACCGCGGCTGTCACAAGTAATGTTATTGTGCGCCTTGTCGAAAGGAGCTTACAATGTGTTTTATGTTAACAGAACGAGTTTTTGATTTCCATGTTAGATGTCATTGAGAACTTAGTCAGGCGAATGTAATCGATTCGTTCTGCCGATGATTCTAATCATCATCATTGTAGTCCTGTAGTTTATTGATAGTTGGGAGAAGTGGGCTACGGAATGGTCATTATGTGTGTTCTGGTTAAGAATTAGGGAAAAGGAGTCGAGGAGAGTAAAAGAACAATAACATACTGTGGGTAGACCTTGCAGGGAGCCTTGGGTTCACAAGAAGTCACACTTAGACCAGATGTGAGAGACTCTAGCTATTTCATAAACAATTTCCATTTTGAACTAAAATAAGTTCAATATTCTATTTGAGTTTAAAGAACTTTTCCAGTGCTTCTTCCTCATCCATTTGTTGAGAGAGCCAGCATAAAGCAGCAAGTACCGAGATGTATGCCTAGATTCCCCTTCTCCTGTAGAATCGACAGATTTGCGTCATGCCTGTTGAGGTTGTCGATCATACTATTATCTGGAATATTTCCATGGCTCGGTACAAAAAAAGCTGCCTCATTTGAAGTTAATCTTACTTACTTACTTAAAGGGCTCCCGAGCCTTGTAAAGTCCCTGCTTGAGACATCGTTGCCTTCCATCCTCTGTGGTCCCGAGCACGCTGCTTCCAGTTGTTGAAGACCAAGTTTTCTGGCATCCGCGACAGCTTGGTCTTTGTACCGGAGGTTCGGTCTTCTTCGCTGCCTCGAACCTGGGGGCTGGGATCCGAAGATCCTCTGGGCTGGAGTTCGCGGTTGTATCTTCTCCTCCATTCACATAAGGGACCTAATATGCGACGGAGTATTTTTCGCCCGAAGGTGCCTAATATTTGCTCAGCTTTCTTACCTATCGTCCAGCACTCGGCTTCATACAGCAGGACTGGTAAGATGAGCGTTCTGTAGAGCATTAATTTGGTCCGTCGAGTTAGGAGTTTGAAATTAATCATCTTTCTTTAGTTTTAAAATTGAGCGTTTTTGGGAACAGATTTGGTTCTCGAAAGTTGTTACTGCGAGAGCTCTCTGAAATTAAGCTGCCTACTGGACACTCTATCATGCAACGCCAAGTTCTTTTTTCAGCTATGAAAGTTGTACAGGCATAAGGCTCAACCATACGGCTCTAAATGCTATAGTACGTAGACATGAGTCATAATAACTCTTCGTTTAGTTTCGTCGAGTTTCCGTTCACTTTTGGCTCCGTAGGTAGGGAGCTACCCATATGTTCAATCGCACATTCCGTAAGGAGCGCTGATGTTCACAACATGGTGACTACATCGCATGAGAGCCAGACAAACAGGATATGATCAATCGTGTTTCTTTAGCTGCATTTTTGTTCACTTATAATATCAGCTATCACATGTCTAATGAAATTATGGTTGGGCCTTTTTGCTAGAAGAACTTTCTTACAAACACTTTTGTTGCTGCAATTAGCAACAGTGTCCGATCTAACTTATAATATCATTTATTGATCAATAAAAGTCGCGCTCAGTCTTTGAGTAACTTGCCATTTGTAGGTTAGGTTGTCACCAGCCAAAAACTCTTATGCATTTGACTGTACTTTACCATGAGAACAATTATTGTGGGCAAAAATCTTGTTGCTTGAAGTTGACACTAGGTGTAGTCTACCACACAGCGCCATGCCCTATTTTGAGCAACAAAAGTTGCTCAGTTTACATTTACCTTTACATTAACATGCCACGTGCAGAATTCATTCGATTACTTCCAAAAAGCTAAGAACGACTTCTGAAACTGAATACGAAAGACAGACCACCATATATAAAATACTTACAACAATAATTAAAGCTTGTGTCATCCTTTTATATTCACCATAATGATTACCAACAAGCTTTTGATAATGACGCGCAGTGATGACGATGACATAGCAAAAATTCTAACAAAAAGTTGGTCATCAGCTGATGACGTCGTTTTCAAGGTGGTGTCTCTGTTATTTATTTATCAGCCATATGTCCTCGTTAATTTTTGTAACCAACTGACAAGGGTGACATGTTGATAATGATGTCAGTGTTAGTCTGTGAAATGCCTTTCGTGCGGACACCTTCCCTTTTAACTATCAGCTTTAACACGAGATTGAAATACATAAAGAGCAAATCACAGGACACTGCACTCTTGGGAATTGATGAAAAAGCTCAGATCATGAATTTACTTGTGACTTAGCGGTGCACACTTAGCCGCTAGCCATAGTGTACATGAACGGCTAAGGCTAATGAGCGATATAATGTCGTCATATGAACACAATGAGATCGATAACTAGGTGGGGAATATCGATTTGAATTTGAGTTAGTTAGGAAATGTGATATATTATCATTGTTCGCGCAGTTTTATTGGCATGAGTCTATTTAGATTTTAGGTTATAGCTTTTCGCGTGTGCTAGACAAATGACCTTAGGTTTTGTGAGGAAAAAATCAATTACTGTTATTATGTGTGGACTAGGGGACAAATTTACTCAAACCTTAGAGTTGGATGAATCTAGTTGGGAGTATTTTGATTTTGTTTCTTTCACTGACTGAACGCAAGTGTTTTTTAAGCCTTTGCTATAAATCCATTTGAAATGCTATTCAATACTACGCCCAACATATCCTTCAAAGGACTATCAGCTTATATGTATATGCGTACTTCATATGCAACCTTAAACGTCAAATTATGTAGAGCTCGTATTATTTCACTTCGCTGCTTTATAACCTCACCCCTATGTTGGTGCTTTTCATCATTAATACCTGTCTAGAAAAATCAAAGATTTCATTCAACATTTATAGAGCGTTGTGTAGCGGCGTTTAGAAATGGAAATCCACCCCTGTATTTTGAAGGGATTTACTGAAAAATGGATGTTGAAAGGAATAAGAGGGAATTTTTTTCGTCGTTAAACGTTTTGATTGATCTGTCCATAGATTCGGTAGATTATTTTTCAGCTATTTTTTGATCTAAGCTTTAGACTCAGATTTAGAACCTGATCCTTAAGAAAAACTTTCCGAAACTTGGAGTTAAGCCGGTTGAAAATATTTTGCTAAGATGGGTTGGGGTATAAATTCGATAATCTTATGCATCCCACTACCGCCACGGTCTACCTATACATACTAAGAATGGTATGATTGAATAAGTAACACTATCTAGCTAAAATCAATTGCATACCGTACCAAGAGTTCGGTTGAATCAGTCGCCCCCAAATACTCGTTTATACTCACTAGCTTCCCGGTCCATCTCGGCTTTGAAGATTGATTGAGTCAGCGTAGCCATTTGAAGCACATCCAAGTCTCAGCCGCAATCCAGTTGAGATAGACAAAGGTTTCTCGGGCACCCGGTGATTCTTTTGGACTAACAAATAGGTGGTGTCACAATGGACCTTTACTTGGATTAAGTGTGTCCTTACTCTCACCAAGAGTGTAATTTATTTTGCTACTTCCAAGTCGTGGCACACAACTGAGTTTGACGTTATGTCTTGAGAGGGACTAGAGCTCGTCTCATCTTCTGAGTTGGTTGGCTAGTTTTTATGGCATTTAAGATACCTAAATACCTATTAAATGTCTGCCTTTTTCTTTGTAGTTAGAGGGTAAAATTCACAGAATGCCACTGCCACTGCAAGAACTTTTGGTGAGAACTTTTATGCATTGATGGCTTTTCTGAGAATTTCCACCCGTCTACACGAGAATGAATGGACCATCTAAAGGGTGGGCCATCTAGTGGTTTCTTTTTAAATCATAGGTTCTTTTGATACTGACATCTGTTTCGGCTCGAAATCTTGACAGAAAGTCAGTATAAAAGTCATACCTCTGCGGAACGAAATGAGTCGCTTTACGATTGAACAACGTTGGGGAATATTGAAAACTTATTTCTAAAGGTAGCGACTTGAAAAGAAGTTTGGCAGGCCGCGTCTGCTGTACGCAAGTTTGTACAAAAAGTTCGTAAGACTGGTATGCTAGTGGATAACACTCATAGTCCCCGTCGTAGTACGGTGCTCGCAGACGAGAATGTGGCTGCTGTAGAATTGTGGAGTGCTGGCATCATTGGACCACTTTTCTTCGAAAATGAGGCTCGGAACAACGTTTCGGTCAACGATTGGTGTTACAGAGCTATATAAACCGACTTTTTTTTTTTACTGAAATTGAAGACATCAATGGACATTGGACGACCTCTGTCACATGCCACAATCGATCTTTTGCGCACCAAATCGCAATCGCAAATCGTGTTATCAGCCATCTTGGTTTTGGACTTTTTTTGTGGGGAACCGCGAAGGACCGATGTTATGCTTACAATCCAGAAACGATTCAATACCTTAAGGCCAATATCAGCCAAGCAGTCCGTGAGCTACAGCCCGAAACCATCAGCAAGGTCTTGCAAAATTGGAGTGACAGAATGCGCTACAACGAAGCCGGTCGAGGTAGCCACTTGAACGACGTTGTGTTCCGTAATTAATGGGAATGTATGCTCTTAATAATAAATCCATAATACATGGAAAACATTTAATTTTGTTCATTTTATTGCATTTTTACAAAGAAACTTGTACTTGGCTCACCCTTTATATCGACGGATCCAAAATTGATGGTGATGTTGGTGTCTATGGTGCATTGTTTTCCAAGTTGAGATACTAGTAGCTGCCATGAGACAAGGGAGGGAATAAAACCCTTCAAATTGTAAGGGCTTTTATTCTTCCACCTCAAATGCAAATAACTTACAGATGGCAGATGAAAATCGCTCACTTCATGATGTGTCTCTGGGCGAGAGACGAGGAAGCAAACACAAGTCATTCTCGCCTTAAGCGGACAAAATTTAGCCCTCCTCATTGGAAGGTCCCATCAAAAACGCACGCAACTAAATACAGATGATTTTTGCAGAGGATTTGCCAACACTGATGAGGAAGAGGAATCAGAACTACTGATTTTTGTGATCCTTATGATCAATTTTCTGTGTGAAATCCGAGTTCTTTTTTTGCGTTTAGAGGTAATATGTATCTTTAAAAGATGAAACTGATCTCGTACCTAGTAAAAGAGTTGAATTCCTACCCACTAATTCTCTTTTATCCTCTCTTCACTAATCCGTCATTTTCATTCGTATTGGTCTCGTTTAAGAGTCCTTGTCTGTGTAGTCCCTTTTGTGGCATCAAAAGTTTAGCCTACAGTTGGAAAGCTATATTCGTGTTCTGATCTAAATGCTGACTGCAACTACTAGTAGTACCCTTTAATTTCACCAATTCTGGTGATTTAAACGACTGAAGAGAGTCTCCTTTGGGACACACGTCTGAATCCTCTGTTTTTCGTTTTCAGAATACCTGCCATAAAATGTTCTTATGGTTGTTATAGTCGATACTTCGTTCAGTCTGCACTAAATCTTAACAAACAGCATACACAAGTAAATATATTTAGTTGCCCGTATACATTACACTGACATATGTAAATTGAACCACCATTAGGTCAAAGGTAAAGAAATCCCTACAAGGATAACAATATCCAATGGATATTTTCCTTTTCTTTTTTTTTTTCACATGGCCAAACTATCTTGAGAAAGATCAGGACAATGTAAAATGACTGGCTAAAGCTTAAGCAAACCCTTTCAAATTAAACAACAACAAAAAAAAATCCAACTTTCTGTCACAGTCCACTTAAGAAGTAACATTAATGTATTCAACTTTTTTATCAATGGGATTGATGGGGTCGTTTTCATTCGAGACTAAAACACCATACTATCTCGTTTTGCGAAAAAAAATCTGCCTTCTATACACAAAGCCACACGAGTTATCTTTTAAAAAAGAAAAAAAAAAAAAAATACCCAAGAAAAGATATTGAAGGCAAAAATAATTTGAATGAGTTTCAAAGGAAGGAGGCGTCATTAGTGGGATGGGAAAATGCGTTTCCTTCTCCCGGAAACTATGCATTCAATTAAAAGGGGAGTCTTAAGGTACACTTAACAGAGCATGTCGAAATGATTTTCATCCAACTCAGTTGATGGCAGACATCTAGGTTTTAGTTAGATTAAGTAAAAACCTTATTAAGGTAGTAGTCCTTGATTAGTTTAGAACGACTAACAGAGTGCTCATCAGGCGCTTCATCTTCTCCATTGATAGAGTGAAAATTAAGCTTTTGAGTTTTTAAGTGGTTTTGTCTGCGGTTTGTGTAATGTACCTTGATAGTGAAAGTGTTCTAATAAGGCAAATTATTTCGCATAACATATCTATTTGATGGATCTTAAAATACTGAAAGGATTTGATTGGCTCTTTATTCAAAATATGTAAAGTGTCAAAATTGTTGAGTAATCAACAACCCTCGTAGTGCCTAAGGCATCAGACAGATTGTTCGAGATGGAGGCATGGTAGCTGGAAAAAAAAGTTGGGGAGAACTGAGACCAATTATCCGAAACCATACACAATGGCGCGTAAGTGTGACAAAAGTCCTAGATGCTACAACGAATACAGGACATAAAAAGGCATTGGTTGGCGTTTTTCGCTTTTAAAGTTGGTACTCGCTGAGCCACAAATCAACCGACACTTATACTGTTTGGTGGTCCAGGAGGACCTTACTACTTATTTGTGTGGACTAAGACCTATCGTGAGGAGCTACCATTGCGGATATGTTGTTACACTCGTAAAACCTTCAGCTTACTTATCGTTTGCTTAGTTGTTTGACAGATGCTTACAGGAGGTGAGGTGTGAAAAACTTGTCTTGGAATTCACGCACCACTGAGCTTCAATGCCGTAGTATTTGAAAAAAAAAACCGTTTTCTGAAAAGACGGAGAGCCCAAACTCTATACAAAGTAGTCAAATTGCCTTAAACTCAATTTTATTGAACTGTCAAGAGTTAGAGGCTGAAATTAAGAAAACTTCTGAACCAAATTTTTGAATCTGTTTTTTACTGAGTAGTTACTGAGTTACTAAACGACATATTAGCCGTGTTTCATTCGAAAGTGTATACCCACTTTTCCACACAAAGCAAAAACAAAACAAGAAGTGAACATAAAGTGTGGAGAAAGTCGAATCTTAGATGGCGTAGAGTAAAAGTTTTTTACGCTGACAGTACGATTTATTCATTAATAGTTGTTTTCTACAATGTAGTCTATGCCATCTATGATTCGAATGTCATTTTGAAGATAAATATGAGAAGTGAGTATAAAAGTGAGTAATGACGTTTTATTCAGAGGTGGCTATACACTTTCGAAAAAAACACGGCTATTGTTAGTCTCTCTATTAAGCTTGTGCTGTTCTACCAAATTAACATTCCATTCAATTTCAAAATGCAAATTAATTTCGAAAAAGTTAATATAAATTAAAAGCAAGTTCGTTGAACCGTTAAATAAAAGCAATTAACTACTAAGAAGAGGATTAAAAAACATTCTAAGAATTATGACACTATTATCTAAGTGGCTTCCTATAGCAAAAAAGCTTATGGCTTTTTTTGAAATATGTCATCTAGACACTATTTTGACAAATGGTTTTCTAACATGCAGGCTATGAATGAAAATTTCTGTTCATTATTTTGTAGACATTTGCGTTAAACTGATTTAAATGTGTGAATTTAAATTCTATACTCGAAATGACCTTTAATTTTGTAACCTTGATCTATACTTATTATGCACGCAGGAATAAGTTGACTTCAAATGCATTTGCAGTTTCGCCAACGTAAATGAATAGACTTGAGTCAGCATTACACGCAATATTTAAAAAAGCCGGCCACGACGTAGAAAAGTCAAGGACAGTTTAGTAACAGCGTTCTGCAGATGTAATGAAAGTTGATTTTTCAAAAAACTATTGTGTCTGTCAAAGAAATCAGTCTGTTTTCCAACGATGAAAGGTACTGTTTTTGAACTATGGGTTTTCAACCTATTATAAAATTTCGATCTTAAAAAAAGAAAAACTCCAAAAGGAGCCACAAATTTGTTTAGTATTTTCCAAAAAATTACATAGCTGCATATTTCCTATTCGTAAATCCATAAAAGTATCTGATTTCGTTTCCTTTTTTTTTTGTGCTTTTCTCTTTCGGTATGTATGCAAGTACCCTCCAGGAATTGAAACCCATTTGATATTCTACTCAAAGTGCCAGAGTGTCAGACTGTTTTCAATCAAATTTCATACTTTTTCATGCTCCAGTTGTTCCATATCCAACCCAACGATTTGGTTAATAAATTATTTACAATCCAAATTTCAGTTACAGCGTGAACCGAAATATTCCGTGCCAAGATAAAAGTTTCTCTAATTTTTTTTTTCCTTCTTCTTTTTTTTTCGAAATAAACTCCATTGAGGAACGAACAGAGCTCTCAATCCTGCTGGAACATGCGCACTCTTTCCAATATCCACAATCACAGCCAAAATTGCCATTGTCACTCGGCACCATCACACTAACCATGGTTAAGCAGTAAACCTCCACTTTGCTTATCGAAATGGGGCCAACATTAAGGTACTAAAAAAAAAAAAAAAAAAATCGAATATACCTTTCTCAACATCATTAAAAAAAATAAAATTGGAAAAACTCTCCACTAGCCTAGGTTCATAGGCCGTAAAGCACGATCCCAAACAACACCGAAGGGGGTCAAGCTGTTTTTTTTTTTTTTCCTTCGAGTTGAGTTTTCCTCCGATTTTATATCTTATTTTCCTTCCCACCCTCAACCCCCAACCACCCAATTATCACTTCTCTCTCATGTGCGCACCGCCACTGTTGTTTTGTATTCGCCTCCCTTTTTCTTTTTGGTTTATGATTGAGTCTTTTGCCTCCCACCATGCCCGCTGCCACTACCGCCGTCGCCGCCGCCTCTGAGAGCCAACAGTGAAAATGAAACCATCCAACTCTTGTGTTCTCCTCCTGACCAGTTCGTTCCTCGTTGTGTTGTGTGTGCTTCCGATAAATTTTCTGTGTTCTTTTCAGGTGGTACGTAGGTACTGGATAATATATTATGTATTTCGAGGAGCAGTTTATATTTGGACGCGTGTACCGAAAAGTGGAATTTTTTTTCGTACCGTCTTGCACTGAATTCCTTAACTTTTTTGGTTGCCTTTTCTGTTTGTTAGTATCTACTTAGGAAAATATTGTTTTTTTTTTTTTTTTTAATTTAACTTTTCGGTTTCTCATTTTCGTTACAATAAAAAAAAAAAAAAAACAAAAAAAAAAACGCGAAATAAAAATGTAAAACAATAAAGTGTATCACTCTACTCTAGAGAGACGTGTAAGCAAGAGTAGTGCTTTCGAAAACACCGTTTTTGACCATATCAGAGAGGTTTTTTTTTCTATCGCGAAGTGCGGTTCTCCGTATATCACTACTAAATTATTAAAAAAAAAAAAAAACCTGTGTATACCTTAAATAAATATCGTCCATATGCATATCACGGAATTTCGTAAAGGAGGAAAATTATGTGTAACGTGTAGCCGATACACTATAACCGTCGTCATCATCCCCCAGAAAAAAACAACACTCGTTCGAGGAGAAAATGTACACATGCATTATTAATGAAACACAATTACAATTAACATTAATAAAGTTTAAGTGTTAATTTTGATATAAGCAACTAAGCAAAAAACAAAAAAAAAAACATATAATTATGCCCTCTTGAGAGAGAAATAGAAAATAGAAAATATGACAGTGGAGTACTGCAAGTGGAGTGCAAGTGCAAAAATAAAATAGAAAAACTAAAAAAAAATCTAAACGAACAAAATGCTACTTGGATAACAAAGCAAAATACTGCTTCTCTCTCGCAGGACGACAACACAATTTTGAAAGAGAAACCTAAAGTCAATTTAGAGGAAAGAACTACAAGAACAAAAAAGAACTTCAAACAAGAAAAAAAATCAGCTACATTAAGGTAGGTGTAATAATTGTTTTTTTGAAAATCAATTCGGCGTGTACATGAATACAAATAGATACTATTTCTATTTTTAAACAATTGGGCAATGAAATTGTAATGAGAAGGAAAATTGCAAGTTTGCTCGCCCTTCGTCCTTTTGTGTCATATGTTTGGCCGATGTTATGGTATGTGGATGACATTTCTATTAAGTATATAGCCTCTATCGAACCGGCATATCGGCGATTTCGACCATATGGTAGACGTTTTTATAGAGATTCATATAGAAGATACTTTTTATTACGCAGAAACCATTTCGCCTTTCGTATCTAACTTTGTGTTGTTGTATACTCGTATGTAGCTTTTTCAAGTTATTTCAATTAATATTGACAAAAATGGTTGGGTGAAGAAATTTATTTATTTTGGACAGAGATACATACGAATTTGGACAGGTGCAGTGCGCCGCAGTTTATTATTCATTGGCTTAAGCATAATAAATTGATTGGTGTAATTTTTATCTATGTATATCTAGATAGATTTGGTAAATCAAATAAATTGATAATACAAAAAAGAGTAAACAATGCAGAACAAATGAATTATACAAAATTTAATTTAATACATTTTTATGACTGTCAATTTTGTATGCTCTCGGAGGGCAATCCATGTGGGTGTGTTGTACGAGTATGTGCTCGTCCTTTGAGACAGATATACGCAGAAAAAATTTTGCGAAAAAAGGAAATAAAAGTGAAACCGAATAAGTGTCGTTCAGATATACATTTCATTATAGGTTAATCGTTTTCTCTTTTCGTCCATTTAATGCACATTTTTATTACGGAATAAGAGTGCAAGCAAGAGTTGTAGGGAATTTCATGGGTATATCTACGAGAATGCTTTTTTTTTTTGTTTTTCCTACACTCAGGGGTGTGTAACTTAAGTGCTTGTGGAAATTATTTTTTCAATATTTAAAGAGAGGTTTGCATGTAAAGTTTTCGCCTCCGTGTGGAGTTATGAAAAATCTACATAAGGGCTTAATTAAATTTGTTTATGCTTAAGTATCGAGAAAATTATGTATAATAAATGTGGATGGGGAGTTTGTGTTTTTTTTTTTTTTTTATGGCAAAATGCGGAACAGTCGGTTAAAGCTAGGAAATCTCCGGTCGTAAGCTTTGACTTTGTACACTTTCTTGCGGAATGGCGAAACGATCGCACTAAAAATTTTGAATTTTTTATATGCTTATCCTGACTCAGGAAGACAACAGTTAATAAGAGCAAATTCCATTGGGAACGGATTCACTGGGAAATAGTTTCAAAGTCTTGGTAGTCATCCCCTGCGACGGAGAGAATACACTTACACCATTGTGTTGGCCCATGAGCTAGTGATTTGTTACTCTTGAAAGTATTTCCCAATTAAGACTTTAAGTTAAATTTTCCATTTTAACTGATATCCGAGTTCTTCTTTGATAAAGTATTCTGCAGAAATTTGCTTCCAAGAAGAGAATAATCCTGGCAGAGAAGTTGAAATGACAAATTCCTTTGCCTATTCATCCATGGAACTGCGAAAGAAATCATTTGTAGCGTTTCCAAGACTTAAGGTATGGCTACAGACTATATAATTATCTGCTAGAATCCTTACAAGATTGCCTATATGTAGTACTTTGTCTGTATGATTGCATGAGTGAAGATTGTAACAGGGCTAGATATTTAAGAGACATTTTAATTTGTTAGTAAATTAAGTCTCCTCTTCTTTAAAATCGAGCACTTGTTCCAGTTTTGGCCAGTTCCCCTTTGATGTGGACCATGATGCTTCTCCGACTCATCATATTTTCTCTGCAAAAGTCGAAGTGGTCATAGACTTGTCGCTTTGTTTTACCCAATATTTGTACAAGTTGTCGAATTTCACTTGTCCTACAAACACTAGTTGTGCTATAAGCTCCTGATTTACTGACGGTATAGATGACGATGTCCTTATAGGATTGAGCCTCTTTTACTTTCGAACAAGATTTCACTTCAGTAATAAATTTTTACCCGAATGAACCTTTGGTATTCAAAGACCTTGCGCTCTATCTGCACACAGTCTTGCAAACGTCATATGATAACGCATACCCTTGCTGGAATCCGGTGCGCATTTTCAAGAGTTCGGAAGAATTGTTTGTAAGTTGCGCAGAGTATCGAGTGCTCGAGTAGTGAACTCAATGAGTAGGTGATGAGTTTCGACTTGAAATTCGTTGGTCTTTTGCAGGATTTAACTGATTGTGAAAAATAGGTCCATTGTCGTTCTGGTCGGAGGCCACACAAGTGTGTTGCCGGCACACACAATACATTAGATAGGATCTTATATGCCATATACGGGGATATACACCGCTAGTTGTTAGAAGACATAGGATGTTTTTCAGTTTTCTTGTGGTTACATTAACTTCTTGTATACTGGCTGGGGTGTTGGTTTTTCATCGACTGGAGGTGGGTTCTCTTCCTCTATTTGCTACCCGTTCCTTGTGCTTCTGTGACTAGGTTGTGTTCACTTTGTCGATGAGCCAACCGATAAAAATTGTGAATGTTGTCGCGAGACTCCTCGATATCCTTAAGTTGGGAAACTGGGTGGCCCTTGTTCAATTTCTAGACTTGACTTCCTTCTGGTCCAGTGCACCACTCTCTCTGCTCTTGTCTTGCGCTGTAGCTCTTTCTTGTGTGCTTCTTCTGTCACCCCTTTCCGGTGTGTCCAATCATCATTATACCAAGGTGTCCTCTTAGATGCTATTGTGATATTCGGTTCACTCCTTGTTAGCGATTGTAGTGGGTGAATACAATGCAACAAGATCAGACAAGTCAGAGTTGACATTTGTCCCTCGAAAAGGTACGCACATCCAAGATGCAAAACCTTGAACTTTCTCACTAGGTTGGATTGCTGGAGACGCCAGGAGGATATAACCGTGTAGATCAATTGGTGTATTTAAACAGTCTAAGCAGAATTTCAAAGGTAGAGAATATTCTCTCCTTCTTTTGGAGAACAACTGGCAATCATTAATGAAGAAGACAACTACATTTCTTTATTTCAGAAGAAAAGATCACCAAAAATCTAAAAAGAAGAAAATTCAAAGAAAAATGGGTCGCAGTATAAGCTTTTGGCCTTAAAAATAGCGCCATATTCAGCGACAGCAAGCAATAAATTCAGCTAACATTTACTATAGGTAATTTTAAATATTTTTGTTTTTTTTTTACCTAAATCTAGTCCCAAAAAAATGTTGAAGACGTACACTCGCCTAACCAAGTCACGCGTTCTATTAAATCAATAAACCAACCCCTAAATATTGTACTAGCTGCGAGAGTTGTAAAACATCAAGTTTTGGATTTTATTGTGTGGCAAGAAAGGAAGAAAAAAAAAAAAACCATGCCTAGATCATAATTAAAGTTTATGTACTTTTATTCCACAATAAAATGTCTAAATTTTCATTTATCCTCCTTAAATATCAATAAAAAAATATAAAAAACCTTGAGTTGTATAGTACGTACTAGAAGGTTACTGAGTGTAAGGATGGTAAATTAAATTCCTATCTTGACAGCACAATAAGAGGGAATGCAAATAAAAAATAGTGGATTCCTTTTGGCAAATGAAAACTTAAACCCCTAGCTATGTATACGAGTATTGTTCATGAATTTCAATAAAATCGAATGATTTTCCATTCTTATGGTATGTTTGTGCACGACTTAACAGCTAGGATGACCACATGTTGGATGATACCAAGGACAACGTCTGTAGAATGTCGTATATGTACGTATGAATTGATTTGTTTCTTCAGAATCACAATATCGATTCATATACATACCCCTATGTATATTTTGCTTTTATTGTTTTAGAATTTTTAGTAGCTATGCATCTGTACTGGCTTGGAGTATTACTAAGAAATAAAATGCTATCGATGTTCGATAGCTAGTTAAAGAGACTTAAAGAGCTTGCCAAACCCTTTATTCAATTATCGGATAAATCTATGTCCTAAATTGTAGTACGTTATCAAAATTGGTGTAAAGAAAAATCGCCCAAAAATAGCTAATAATTCGAAATGGCAGATTGGGTTCAGGAACAGGGTTGCCTAAGGTACTACTAAGGGAGTATTCGTACTCCCATCTCATCGACTATACTCCCGTACTACCCTCATTCTGATTTTACTCCCTCTAAAACATTTAAGTTCATTTTCAGTCTAATTTCATTGAATGAGCCATCATACACTGGTGCAATTACCCCGAGGTAAAACTGACTTTTTTGAAGTGAGAGATATGAAGTGTGAAATAAGAAACGGGGTATAATCTTCATCCAGTGTTGAAGCAGTTGAACAAGTTGTCAATTTCGAGGTGAAAAAAATTAAATCGATTTATATATGTATACAGAATTTTACCCCGCATTATTCATCCAGTGTAATGAGAGTAATAGATATTCCTGGGTTACCCCAGGGTAAAATTGCTGCAGTGTGTGATTACCCACCGTAACCATATTGCAAGTTCTAAAGTTCGCAGGCAGATTGTCCTGTAATCCTCTCAGACACCAACCAAACTTCTAAAATACAACCCTTCGAAATTGGAAATGTTGAACTGGACTCTGATCCAGGCTAAAGCCAGTACTGAACACAGGAAAAGTCGACTTTATATGACGACGGAATATGAGATATGAGTCGTAAGATAAATGTAGCACATGTTCATCAAAACTACAGTGATACTATAAGCTACCACGTCAAGGACAATGAATTGCGCGCCATGATACTAGTACCAAGAGGAGATATGTTTAAGCAGTGCAGCTAGAGCAGAGCCGGGCATACTCGAAAAAGTTTCCGTGCAGCCAGGACATGCCATCCTTTGAAGGCTGGCGCAAAGAGCAGTCAAGTACTTAAGCGAAAGTCCTTTCCACTGGAAAGTCAAGACATAAGTTAGGAAGGGATCTTATTGGAGTGTCAAGCCTCATGTCATACTGAAGGCAGACTTACACTACCACACGGTTGAGAGCACATTTGGTAACTTTGGACTTGATAATTTTGGACTAAAGATGTTTCTTTGGCAGGAATACTCTCAAAAATAGCGAGATAGTGATGCATTTTAGTACCAGCTGATTCAGACCGATGATCCTCCTTCTCGTATAGATAATAACCTCGGTTTTAAGAGGATTCCTAGTACACCCTTCAATAGTAGCGCCATTTGCACAAATAGTGTATAAGCGAAGACAGAAAGTACAGAAACATCATCTGCGTATAGTGTTCCAGGAGGAGAATGATAGAAAGTCAACTTGCGGGCAGCACCGGCTTACACCTAACAGAATATCGTCAGAATCCCCATCTAAGGCCAAATTTTTTGATTAACATAACTTTGGTCCACGTCATATCTTCATTATGACGTCTGGCAGAGTATACATTGTATTCCATTGGCACTAGGCGCCTTGAAACCATCAAAAGATGCCACAGCATATTTGATGGCAAAAAGTCTCGGCTTTCGTCTCAGTATACCAATGCGCAGTGACTCCGACTCAATTGTATTTCCGCTTCTTGTGGACATTTACCGAGCTGCTTATAAAGAGGCAATTTTCAATCAAATCAAAGTTGAACTTTGCTTCGACCAAGGCGAGGACCTCCATCTGTCAAGTAATTACCAACAAAAGTAAATTAAAACATAAACATGTTCCTTTGACAAGCAACGATAACTATGAAGTCCCATTTAAAATTCCCTGAAAGAGCTTACCGATGTGGAAATCCAAAACCTCACTAAAGACAATGGATCCACATTTTATCTATGGTTAATAGCTGAAATAGGAATTCTTAGTACAACAAATCTATAGCACCTACATAACAATCTAGAAGCTGTTATTTGAACTGATGGTGTGTTTTTCTTTTACGTTTACAGCCTCGTAAATCTTCTGTTGAATTACCCTTTCAGATGAAATGGGGCATTGAAAAATTTGTTTGGAACTTGTCCAAAAAATGTAATCCAAAGAAATTTCATCCTTATTGTTCCGGGCTGTTTTTTTTTTTTTTTTTGCATGCTTGTGTGTGCTTTCCTACAAAAAGAGAACGCCTGTTGCATTTATCTCCTTCGTACCACCAGGAATAAAGCCTAGGTGTAAGTAAAATAAATACCCACTTATGCTGGCAACAATTCAACAGAGAAGTGGTGAAACGTATTGTAATCCTGGCTGGGTTTTGACTACCCTTAGGTACTTGGAATTGTATATTTTTTTTCTTGTATTAATTTGGCATGTTAAAATCTCGATAAGGATTAAGAGTCCTTGGTAGTCGTTAATGCATGGGACTTTAGTAATTTAATGTAAAATGACCAGGACTCTTGACGAAAATTAATGGGACCACAGAATCCTTAAAAAAGGAATAAAATGCAAAGCCATTTTTAAAACAAGAAAACGAAACCAAAATCTCATTCCGGTTGAGAAATTTAATATCTTTTTCGAAGGAATCACCGCTTGGAGACAAAGGATAAAGTTTATTTTATCCAACGCGCAAATAGAAACATTTTACGATGCATTCAGTGTTCAGTGTTGCGAGATTCTGGCGCTGCTCAGAAAGGCCAGAAATTCATATGAAATCTAGACATGATGCTAGGATAAATATGAATTCTAAAATCTCTTTACATTATTGCATTGAAACATGACTGCAAATCTTTTGAAATTGTGAAATTAATTTCGCTTCAAATCTTCCTTCGGTTTGAAATTTAAATTCACGGTGGAGTAACCCGAGTCTCTTACAAGTATGTTTTAATGAAATTTAATAGAATATACGTAAAGGACTTGAGTTTTGGAATCATCGTTAAATTTTGAGGCCTTCGTAGAATGTTTATATCATGAGAGCCCCAGTCCGTTGATCTAGCAAGGTGTAAAGCTTCTTGGAGCTCATATGAAAAGTGCTTCATGCCCATTTTCTTATTTGGTGTTAGAGAGGGCAGTTTCAGACAGGACTATAGAGAACAATGATGGGTCCAAGTCTCTTAAGGCATACGATTAGTAGGTTCACTGTGACAGAACCCAATGTTGAATTTGGGCTCTTTAAGACCGGTCTCTTAAGGACTATGTTGTAAGCAAGAATCAAAAAAACTATCAGATTTTTCTAAAATATTTGAAGACCTTAATTATATTGTCAATTATCGTGCAGTAAAGTTTTATTGTTACCACCCAAAAGCTTGTGCTTGATTACCTCAAAAATTTAAGTGCATTTCTACATGCTTTAAGTTCATTAAAATTTCCAACTTCATTATCACAAAACTAAGAAAATTACTACCTTCCCTTTCCAAGGAAATCGCACGTCTAGTGAACCCTTTCTCTCAATGACGTGCCGTAAAAACAACTGTGCTCCTCACTAATGACATAGAACACAGAACAATGAAGCCTCACCCTTCAACGAAAAGCACTTATCCAGTCTTCAGTATTTTTTGGTTTACTGCTTTCCAATACGCGATTATTTTTTAACAATCATTTTGGCAAGACAAATTCAACCATGTTCGATTCGATTTTTGAAATTTTACTCCTTAGCACGCGAAATTTGGGACGAGGTGTTTGCCTAACCCTTAGAATTTGTTCTTTTCTGCATAATCAGGCGAGGTGTGGCTCACAGGATCGCGATTCTAAGAGCCACTCTCATACAGTCGTTGTGGAAATTCGTATGAAATTGACGTGTCCTAGTTGGAAGATATTTATAAAGGGTATTTGTTTGATTGGTAGAACTTTAAAATTGAATAAAACACTTGAAAATCGTCCGAATATTAGATTTTGGTGTGTTTCATATTCATGGTGAATTGGCAACCCAAACTCAGCACAAATGAGCTATTAGCTGTTTGTTAGCTTGATTTCGGTGACTTTCGAGAATGGAACCACGATTTTTGAAACAATTTACACAATTTGCAAGCCTTGCTCTGGCGTAAGTCTCTTCATGGTGAATTGGCAATCCAAACTGAGCACAAATGAGCTATTAGCTGTTTGTTAGCTTGATTTCGGTGACTTTCGATAATGGAACCACGATTTTTGAAAACAATTTACACAATTTGCAAGCCTTGTTCTGGTGTAAGTCTGTTAATGGTGAATTGGCAATCCAAACTGAGCACAAATGAGCTATTATCTGTCAAATTGTTTGTTGCTTCAAAAAAGTATTGCCGATTTAAAACAACAAACGTCTATTAAAGACACACTGGGTGCCTCTAAGAAAAAAACTACTGCTCGTAGATGTTTTAGTTGTCGTGCATGTCCTTTATTAAGAAACAATTTTCCTGAACGAAGAATGATTATGGCGATAAAAATTCGATTCCACTTGAGATGAGACTCATTCGTATTCGATTCCGAAACAAAGTAATAGGTCTGCTTCGGTCAAAGTTTTACACATTATTCAGTGCCAATGACGACTACTCATCGTTGGTTGACTGACCATGAACTTGAATTGAGTATTAAGCACCTGATCTATGTATGTGACCTTGGTGGCAATTGCCAGAGGATTACATCATGATTCGAGGTTCAATTTATTGCTCCTGATATTCTTATCGTCAATAAATTTGCTTGTAAAACATAGGCGAACTTGGTTGAATGGTTCAATGCCAGCAAACACTTTCCAGTTGAAAAAATATATAGTCTTGCCGGTGAATGTGTGCTATAAATTCGAAACTACTAAGCCGATTTTAATGTGGTTTTTATGTTTTTTGTTACATTTTCCTTCAGGATAGTGTTCAGTTTCCTTAATTTATTACGTGAATCTATAGACTAAGAGCAAATGATAGTGTTGATGTAGGTCGTTGCCATAAATTGTTTGGAGTTCTATTTTTTCTTCGTTCTTGTCTTTTCTAAGATACACTTAGTCCAAGAACCGGTCCAGTGTGAGGGCAGAGAGTAAGGCGGGTGAGTGGCCTACTCCTGGAAAGCGCTAATTCATTGAGATCATTGAAGAGACGAGTGCTGGGACATGTGGTTGGGAGATGTGTAACAACTTTCTCATTCTCATAACGAGCGTTATTACTGCGGAGAATTTCTCTGCTTAAGGTCACCCCTATATCCTTTCAGTTGGTCTTTATATATCGTCGGATATTGAATGCAATTTTTTGAAGCCGTACTAGTAGCCTGACAAAGGCTACTGTCTCTACTACTCATGTACTTGTCCTCTATTCTTCGGATCCCAAAAAGACCAAAGAGTCAGTTGAATTTTCCAATACAGTTCATAGCCTTCCTGCAATTACGACCGCGAGTAGTCCACCGCTTACTTGCACCGTAACTGGAGTTTTGGTGTCATTTCATCAGACGCCATATCCATAGAACTAGAGCAAAAGAAACTAACCATAGAGCCATAGGTGGTATGCAAGGTCATCGAATTCTGCTCTGATATCTCTGGACATAAGTGAAAATTTTCCACTACGCCTTATGCCTGACCCTACACTAATTAAGAAGTTATGATTTCTTGAATGTCACTCAAGGTCGTATTGAATAATATCTGAAGAACAACATATGAAGCCTAAACACATTTGAAACTAATAATAGGATATTACCCTAGCTACCGGGATACACTTAACCCAATTTATTGCATTTTTATTAGCCCACGACCTAGGTAACATACTCTTTAGCCAATCATCGAAGTAAACATCTCGCCAAAGTCATAAATACCCGCATACACCTGGTGAAGTTCTTAATTTTGGGTAAACCATAACAATTTCCAGATAACACCCGTGTCTATGTTGCGTGGGTGCCTCTTGCTCTTGCCCATCTCCGTCCTACCTCCTTGTAACAAAGGAAAGACCATGTTTTTGTTTTCTATTTTCTGTTTTTCTCACAAAAAAAAAAAAGAAACCGATTATTACAGGAAATGTTTGCAATTTCAATAAACTGCTCCTGGTATTCCACTAAAAAAAATACAAAAAAATAAAAACATAAGAATACATTCCACATGCTTTTAGTGCAGATTCTATTTTTGAAACGCTCATCTGCGCACATACGATGAGCACGACGACGGGTAGAAAGGTGCTGCGTTCGTGTACACATTTAGATAAAGTTGGTTCAATAAAAACTAGAAAATACTTTAAGGGAGTCCATTGTATCTGATTTCTAAAATTAGTCTGTTCATACACTTAAAACAAAGGCTTTAGTTGAACGTATTTTTTATTTTATTTTTTAATCCTATTCCATCCTATTCATGGACAGGATACAATATGCAGCTTGGAAGACCGCTATGGCTACTTGACTGGAGTAAACCACGTCATGAATATTGCAATTCTCATTTGCAAGGGTTAAGAGTTTTTAATGAATAAATTTCTTATTCAAAAATTCATTGGCAGTTTCTGGAAGCAAAGAAAATTCATTTGTTTTTTTTTTTTTTTGGTTTTAAAAAACATTGTTTTTGAAATATTTTGCAGGAATATTCAACATCAAAGTGGGTATGGTTTTGTTTATTGGAGCGAAACAATTTCATAGAAAAACGAAAAAAAAAAACACGAGGCACTAATTGATTTAGCTGACGGGAAGGTATACTTGTCAATTTTTTTTTGACTGCAAAAAATGCCCAAGAACTCAAACGCGAAGCCTGTTAGCAGCATCTGCAAACGTGGGCTTTGACAGCTTTGTAATGCATCGCTATAGGTTTATCTTATTTTCGAGCAAAAAATTTAGAAAAAAAAAATTCGCTGAGTAATGCCTATTCTCATAGGCTGAGTTTTAACTTGAGGTGTAGTCCACCCACCCGAAATCACTTTTCTCCCACGCGATCGATATTTTTCAACGACCGACCTCACGTTTTTGTGTCTTGTTTTCTAATTTTTTTTTTTCGTTTTTTTATGGCATGTCTTGCTACTTTTATTTAATTATGACGAAGACAAGACGACAACCTGTTAGTTTCTTTTGCTGCTCTTCAACGAGTCAATCTTTTAAGCTCATTATGTCAACATAATTGAGTGGAAATGTACAAGCTCGTTTTGTTTTTCCAAGTGTTTAAGTGCAACATCAGGGTGCATTAAGGTGTTGTGCCAAGTTCTTTGGAAATTTCTGCACTATCACCTTTGAAAATTGCTATGGATGTTAATGCAATGAGGGAAATTTTCCGCCATTTCAAAATTAATTAAGGGTTTTTATTTCGGGGACTTAGAACTTCGTATAGTTGTTGGGTTTTTGTTGATCCAATTTTGTTGAAATTTGACATTTCTCTATCTTCTACTCACAGTTTATAGATGTTTAAGTAATGCCTCGGTGGATAGAAGATTAGTGAATGAGGACTACAGTCATCTGACACAGTCAATAAGTAGTTGAAACAAGGTCCTGCAAGCACATACATACACTCAATATGCAAAGTGCTAAGTCATTTTCTTAGTTTTTCTAATTGATAACATTTTTTCCAGTGACACTTTATTTGACAGCTGACAGCTAATTTGTGCTCAAGTTGCAAATTGTGCAAATTCGTTTCGAAAACCTTGATTCAGTTTGCGATTACATTACATTACGTCCAATGGTCAATATCATCTTAGTTGGTTGGTTGGTTGAAACCGGCCCTCGATGAGGATGCACTTAGACCAGTAAAAAATAAATAAATATTAGGCCGTAAGCAGCCCATAGAGGGCCAAGGCCTAGCTTCTCACAGCTGTACGTATTGCGCGTGGTATACATTTCTGTACGTACAGAAGGGACCTACAGTTTTATGCCGTATCCGAAGGGCAGGGGGGTTTTTGAGAAGCTTTCTCATGACAGTAAATACTCTTGGATATTTGTCAGACGCTCGCAAGAGGTGGGGTCTTGAAAAAAACTTTGGTACCGCCAGCCAGTCAGCTGCTTGATGAATGGCAGTGACTTCGGCTTGGAAAACGCTGCAGTAGCTAGGAATGCTGAAGGAGAGGTGAATGTCCAGATCTTTTGAAAAGATGCCTTCTTCCTCCTTCTATAAGCTTGACATAGCCTTGGTGCCAGCCAGCATTTTTAAAGGTAGGTGGAGAGTTGGGATGTGTCGAGATACGCTCGTAAAGGCAGTTCATCACTTTGCCTTCAATGAGCCTCCACTTTTCGTAGGAGATCCTTCCTTCATCGTCCCACAAATCTACTATCGCGACGACGAGACTGTCCTTTACCGTCTTAGAGAGGGTTTTGGAACACGTTTGGTTCCTGGTCCTCTTTGAGGCGTTGGACTCCTCATCTGTGGATCTGCGCCTTCATCTTCCAATCGAATAAGTTTTGTCATCGCGCATACGCTACTTGATGAAACGCAAGACGTGCGTCGTACAGTACTCACCACTGGATGCTGTTGCTGCTGTGGAGCGTGGTATTGAGGACGCAAATGAGAGTATTTGCCTTCATGCATAGCAATTGGAACTGTGTCCATCGAATCAATGCAACCAATTAGAATTATTGGTCCAAATTTTTTCAAAAATTATGCCTGACTTAGTCATGCTGTGGGTGCTATTTGTATTATGAGAGGTGAAACTGTGTGGAGTTAAGTATTGCTCCTAGCACTCTGTTGGGCACAGTGTTCTTAGGTTAGTCGTGCAGTCAGTTGCTGCTCTTTAGCTTTGCTTACTAGGGTTTAATGAGAAATTTTCTTTCACACAATAATGACATGCTTTCGGTGAAGAGATTCTTGATGGATTCCAACACTAATTAGTTCTATTGTCGGGCCAAAATACCAAAAAAGTCCTTCAAAATTACTCGGGGAGAATTGCGAATGGAAAATGAAAAAAAAAAAAAAAAACTATCCTCTTCTTTAAATATTCAATTTGCGTTTCAAAAGTTTGAAGTTTCTGTTCCTACAAATCCTACAATTGCGCGACGACGACAGTTGGATAAAGTTGGTTGGTTGGTATGTTAGAAACGATCCTTGATGAGGATGCACTTTAAGTAAGTTTGTGAATGTGTACAATGGGACCCACCCATTCTCTTACTTTTGCATAAAGTTACTCGGAGAAGTGTAACAGGCAAATGTAGAAAATTGCAGCATCTGTCTTGGACCAAAATGAGTAGATTTTGGGTGGATAAACAGATTCATGGGTGACTTTGTTTCTGGGAAAAAAAGTTGTGTACTATTAGCAAATTACTGTCAAAGAAAGATGGTAGAACAGACTTTAGTATTGTTTCCAAGTCCAATGAAACTTTTGTATTATCATCGAAGACTCGTGTATAGAGAAAGTTCTGTCTATATATTGCCTTAGGCTTTCATGAGCGTTTGTTCTGTTTTTCTATTCTTTTTTTTTTTCTTATTGTGAACAACCAGTTTTATTTTTGGAGATGTTTAGTTCCCATTAGATGGATGGTACCATCTGAGGGTGGGTGGAACAACATTTTGTTTGTGCAGTATTTTTTTTTTTGGAATAGTTTGGCTCCTAGGAGATGATGAAAAGATTCGGCGCTCTATTATTTATGTTTGTATTGTGTTTCTATGTCTGTCAGGAGCATGCAAAGATTTAAAAGGTCAGCAGAATTAAGGTTTCCATGCGAATTTCAGTCCCGTAGTTATTAAAGGGTGTTCTGAGGTAGAAATGCTGACAGGAATTCAGTTTGCAAAAACATTGTTTTTATTCATTATTTGCAAATTTTCACCGGCCTTAGTATAGTTTCTGTTACATGTTCTGTTACACTACAATGTAACCATTCCTATTGATAGAAATCGAACTTTTAGCTGTCAAACACAGTTTTAAGATTGCCCCATAGCAAGGCATTGTTTTTACTCCATATGTCAAGGCACGACCGTACAAATGCAACATTCTGAATTGGATGTTACGTATGAAGAGTTAATGAGCAGGCGTATGGTTTCTCGTCTGCTTTTTGAAGAAGTGCTTCTATAGTGCTGGTCTATATTAACTTCAAGCATTTGGTAGTGACATCTACCGAAGACCTCAAGTCGCACGATCTCGTAAATGCCTAATTTACTGCATCGAGTCCTCATTATGTCCATGTTTTCATAGCCAGTATGACCCCTGGCACTGTCCTGGTGGGTTTACATACTTATCATCCGGAGCAATGTCCATTGCACTTGGAAGGCCCTTGCTTAAACATGACAACTGTTAAAAGATCAGTTGGATCTCAGCTGGTAAGCAGTGAACATTCGACCAGATCGAAAACTTCTTTAAAAATTGCCTCCTGATTCTGATTGTTCGATGCAGACTTTGAGTTGGCATCGAATAAGAATGAGATCACCAGTAATCACTCAAGTTTGCTTAACATATGAGCGTCAATATCAACACGCTAAGGGGTCCAAAGTGCGCTAATAGTTCAGAGGCTTCAGAAACAGAAACAGAAACACAATAGTATAGAAGTGCGTTGGTGACCATCGGAATGCTGTGAAAGTATGATAGTAGCACTTTGAGGTTAGGAACTCTTATTTCAGATAACGACCAGCTTACTATATGGGGAGAACATTTTACTACAGTCCTAAGCCATTTAGATTATGGAATTTTCACTGGATCCAATAAGACCGAAAATTACATCTTGGAAGAAATTTAAGGCTGTGGGAATCATAATTGCTGCATGCAAATAATCGTGGAAGTATCTTGGAACATGCAGGAGCAAGGAGTTCGACAGAACAAGCCATTCAAAAAGAGTTTGCCTTTTCAGCTTCGCTTTATACTACTACTTCGATCTTAAGAAAGGAACTTACTTACTTAAATCCTGTATCCCATTGTGGGTCCTAGGGCCTCTACAACGCCTACGCGCCATCGTGTGCGATTTCTGGAAATATGCCTCAGCTCTTCCCAACTCTTTCCCAGTTGCCGTGCTTCCTTCTCCATTGTTCTGCGCCACGTACTCCTAGGACCGCCGCGTATCGAGCCATCCTGAGTAAGCGGGTTCCATTGGATCGCTTGGCTAGCTATGGAGAGTGTGACCAATCCACTGCCACTTGCGTCGTCGTATAGTTGTGCCAATAGGTTCATGACCCGTTCTCTGATAAAGTTGTTGGTTAGAGTTACGGTTTGGCCAGAAAGGAAGGCGAAAGGAAGGCGGCATGTTAAGTACAGGGAAGGCATCTCTCTTTAGAATTTAAAGTTCAACAGTAAACAGTAGTAAATTATAAAATTTTTGAAATGCCTCAAACTTTTGTATCTGTATAAAGAAATGATGAGGTATGCACAGTGTAATATTTGCATTTACATCTGTTTCTATTATTTATTAATCGTTCTTTAAACAAACTAAAAGCTGTCGGTGTATGTACATAGTTTCAATCATTTTGGTAATCGCTATCTGCTAAAAATGTCGGTGTGTTTATTCTAGGAACAGGGAATAAATCGTGATTGATTTATTCTATAGCAGATACGAGTAGTTGAAGGAATAAGTGTAAATAGTGTCTTTGTTTTTAATTGAAATATTTTTCTACTACATGGTGGTTAATTTACTATAAACACACACTTCAGCTAAGGATCTCGAACTGAATTTTTGCCCTCCGAACAAATAAACATTTTCCACTTTTCCACTTGAATATTCATTCACTGCACCAGTGAATAGCCGTATCCGGTTACGTTTTAATGCTGACTCACGTTTGATTTTAGTAGCTACTTCTAAAAAAAATCCTCGTCATTAATTTGCTTCATTACATTCTCTTTCAAAATTCTGGCCAATCGATTGCTCACTGATTCTGAATCTAATGATTGCCTTAATTGATATGTCATCAACAGCTGATCTAATTGATTTTCTAAGAGCTGGTGAACTCCATTGTTTTCTAAAAGTTTCAATGGCTCTTGGTGTCCTTTGATGTTACATCGGCCTCTCCCTTCTTTATTCATTAAAGTTTATAGTGCAAATTTTATTTTTGTATAAACTTCCGTTTAAGCCTAATTTAAGTCTGATGTATGTATGTACATACATAGGGGTAGTTAACATCCATCAGTGTACCCCCTAAGCGCGCTGTACCCGCACATGACAGCAACGATGAAGACTGTGTTTCACACTTTACTAATTTTGTAGGATTATTTGAGATACGTTCTGGAAAAAAATCACCCCCGGCTAAGTGGTTGTGTTCCGTGCAGAGATACAAAACAAAACAAAAAAGAGGAGAAGAAAATTATGTATACGCATGGATACGACGAGGAGTAGGCACCTACGTATGTATGGTATATACTTTTATATATATTGTGGAATAAAAAAAAAAAATGTGAAAAAGAAATAAAAACAGGAAATGATACTTAATTCAATGATACTTAATTTATCAAAAGCGGAATTAGAGGAAATTGTAGAAAATAGAGAGCGAATGACGTATTCGAGTGGGAAATTGTGTTGAGAGATTGATTAGATTCACGAAGGATTCCTCATAAGGATGCTGTAAAGACAGAGATGTGATTTATTAATCACATGATTCACGTAGGCTGATTGTGGTTTATAAACAAAATAATAATGCATCTGGGGTTTTCCACTGGCTAATATGAAATTAGACCCATCAGGTCGTTTAAGACTCCGGATGCTTTGACACATATTACAATAACGCTCAATTGATGCCAAATGAAGTGTGACCAACTTCAGACTAATGTGTCTTTAAAACGTCAAATCGTAATGTCAAACGCATTTCAACGTCTATTTGTTACTCAATTGTTTGTCAAACAGCAATAGCTTTTTGAGACATAAACAAAATGTGATCTATTTGAGAAAGAAAGAATAGCGACATCTAAACGTGAGTCGTTTCTTAATTTAATTAACCATAGATATAAAAAAAGGCTTAAATTCCACAGCTGACTTAGTCTATTGGTCGCCTTACTAAAGCCTCTTATAAAGGTGTGACAATTATAGAGTCCTGTTCCCCTTTCATATCTTGGTATACCATCACGCCTAGGAACCTAGGAAGTCTATTATTGTTTCGTTCGTTCCGTTAGCTACTTTCCAAATGGACTTCATGGAGCTGGCATTTGATGCCGTATTCCTTTTTTTATGCACAAACAGATGGCACAGGCTTTTGGTGGACTATCTGACAAATCTGCGCCACGGCTTGGTTTATGTGCTTGTATTCTTTTCGTCGAACTTTCAATCGCGTTTCAATCTCTTATTTCGGAATTCAATGACGTTTCTATATAATACAGGCTATTTCGCATTTCATGCTTCAGAAGTCCTCAAAGAAAAATGTTGAACAGCGTCCTTTGCAAGAAATAACCAGTCAATTGATGTCCATTCATTACGACCGACGCCGCTAGGAAAGTTTGTCCGCAATGATACTATTGTACGCTTTGGGCCAGTTCGTACTGATCAGGGGTTGCAAACATTTAGCTATCCGTTGACTCTGAAATCTTGGCAAATAAATTATGTCCAAAATCATTGCAGGACACTTGATTTTGATAAAATTCAGCAATATTGCGACACCCCGAAGTTAAATATCAATTTTTTTGTTCCCTTTTTTGATCGAGGTTATGATCTAAATTTACGAAATCACAACCCCTCTCTTTCTCTACATCTGTACTGGTCTATCTGTGAGGTTCGCCAACAGAATTTAATCAGAGTGGCCAATTTCCTGGTAAAAAAGATTTGAAAGCACAGTGCTAAAGCGATGACTTAAGGGTCTTTCCAAGAGTGATCAGCTGGTCAACCTTAATAAAGGTGCCACGTTGCTGGAAGAACTATGTATGGATAAGCGACTTAACTATGACCATAACATTAGTCTCTGAGTACTTCAGTCCCCGATTGAATATGTCCATATGTAGAAAATTTAACATGGTACTTCTTAGTCCATGTAGTATAGTTCCTTGAGATGCCTTGAGTAACTTACATATCTGTCATTTGGGATAGTTACGATTTGCTTTACTCATCACCATTAACCTTTGCGCATGATTTACCGTGAATTATTACAAAATGCAAGAAATATAGTTTAGACACCACCCACAGAGAGTTTTTCCATTTCTTCCTCTCCCTTGCAAATCACTACGTTTCCCCTCAATTGCATTGAAATAGAAACTCTAATGGTTCATAAATAATTTATTAAAACGGATATTTTAAATCTTCTATTACCTAGTCCATTGAACAAATGATAAATTGCTTTTTGAAATTTTCTATAATTCTCTTGCAACTCATCATCCATTAGCGAATCCAATTACTCAAGTCTAAGTCCATTGAGACATACGATTTTATAACTGAAAAATCTTTTCCTGTCAAGGATTATAATCCTCGAATAAAAAATGTCGAAAGTGGGGCCAAGTATAAATGTCTTAATATCCCCAATAATTGTCTTAGTATCGTCACTCACCAAAAAAAATAAAGAAAGACATCCTCTTAGCTACCCTTAAACTGGAGATGCGTATGTTGACTCAAGTGCTTGATGTTGGCTGTCATTTTTGATAATGACCCTACAATTTGTATTGTCTTTATGAATTTTTGAAATTTTTTTGGGTAGATATAAATTAAACAGAATAGGCTAACGATGTACATAGCTTATATAATCAATTATAAAAAAATGGGTGATCCTGTGCCTTATTGAACATAATTCTTTAGTCGATTGGGTTATAAGGAAAATGCCTCCACAAATTGATTATGTTCCCTTTCCACTATTTCTGGGTGGCCTTGGCTCGGTTGATAGTGCTTTGGACTATTGTGCATGAGGTTCCAAGTTCGAATCCAGAAAAATCGAAAGTTTTTTCATGGGCCACCTCTTGTGAGAGTCTTACAAAACTCAAAACCCCTCTGCCGTTCGGATATGGCATAAGTTTGTAGGGCCCTTTTGTACGTGCAGAAATGTATATCATGCACAACATCTACAATTGTGAGAAGCTAGGCCTTGGCCCTCTATCCATCTGCCTATCTAACTTGTACGACCAATTTTAATGAAGCAATTCGGCGTGTAGTTGGAGTAAGCTTATTAATTTAAGGTCTCTGAATTCATTCAACTCCGTTCTCATTTGGATGCCGCCATCCAACAGTTTTTGATCAGTGCTATGTATTTGTCTTAGCAAATTATGGCTCCAATTGTTGTGCACCTTGTCAAATCTACTCATTCATGACTTGCTCAGATGGACGTCTGTGTCAGTTCCTGAAAACTCTTCAGCTGTCAAATTGCTTGAAAAAGTGTTGCCAATTTACCAAACTAACTTCCAAAAAGAAAACTACTCTAGAGCTGTTCAAAATTCTCATTCCATCATAGTACATTCGTAGTAATACTGTAACTATACCCATCATCAGGATAGTAATGGATCAATAGTTTTATAAGGTTAATGTATGATTTTAGAGTTAAAACAAAGTTAAATAAAATAGTAAATACCTTCTTCAGTTATGTATGTAAATATGTTGTAGTATTTGTTCTTATCCATAGGAACTCTTCAAAACGCAGCAACTTTTCTATTACGACTTGTGTGCTTGACAAAAGGATAGCTAAACTCAAAATTAAAAGGACATAATTAATAGGATACGATCTAGGTCACCTAGCCTAATACATAATTGGGTGTTTTGGGCTCTATCCCGTATTTTCCAACTTGAAAAAAGGAAACTCCAGATAATTATAGTCTTGGAAAGTTCTTTGAACTAAATAATTAATATGGTAGCGCGCAATTAATTGACACCGTCAGCGTTCCTACAAAAAAGAACGAACACAAAAAATCAATGGCACTTAACAGCAGAAGCAAGGAGGAAAGAAAAAAAAAAAACACTTCCACTTCCGTACGAGTTCAATGAATCACATCGTACACATTGTATCCTCGAGGAATCGCTTTGTATTTTGTTTTTTTAGTTTTTACCCATTTCCCAGTTGAGAAAGTGAAAATGCAGAATGCGCTTCATTCTCAATTCACTCGACATGCAACGTTTGTTACCATTGCTCTCTGGCTTTTGTGTGTGTGTGTGTGTATGAAAGCATTTCCACTTTTCAGTTCACGTTCGACGTCGGAAATGACTCATATTTCAACTTGATTTACACAACCACCGTCAGCAGAAGCAGCTTAAGAACACCCCCTTCTTCCCCCCCTTTATTCTTCTCTTGTTTCCATAATAATTGTCCCATAAAAATCCTTTACCAGGATAAAGAAAAAAAAAAAAAAGGACCGTCATAGTATTGTCTATTTCCGTCATCAATATCGCTTAATTGCTGTGGTTAGGTGATATAAATCGGCTTGTTTTTACTATATGAGGGTAATAAATCAGCCATTTTGCCCTTAAATAACCCTTTACCGTTAAAATATGCGCAAGCATTTGTCTTTATCGGAAGGAAGTTCAAAAATATATGTAGATATAGATTTTTTTATTTTTTTTTAAGAACAAGCTTTCCTTTGTTTGCGCACCTTTTTGAAGAGTTATCAAGAATTATTACATTTGATGATGATGATGATGATAATGGTCAGAGGGTGAAGAAAGCTAGGATAAAGCTCCCCCAATCCGGTCGATTGTTCATTGATTTTTGTCGTAAATAAATTCCAACTCAAGTGTGAATATAAAGCACACACTACAAGCAGTAGTAGGCTATTCACGTGACTTGAGAGTTTTTGGTTACCTGTTCTACAACACATACCTACACATGGTTGGTACTTAAAAAAACTCCGATTGGGGTTAGAAGAACACCTATCTGGATGCCCACCTATTGTTTTAAAACTTAAGGAGAACTATTTTTAGAATTTCTGGTTGGACAGCCACAAAGGGAATGGGTAGACTTTTTTGTTGTTGTTTGTTTAGTTTATTGAACCCTCTCCCCCTTTTGCAGACATACCTACACATGTGAGCGAGCATAGATGTAGTAGGGCGGCATAGATGAAGAACTTAAAATAACATTCTGTAAGATATTTTTGTGTATTTTCGGTGAAATCAATTCAATTAAGAGGAATACCCTGCAGAAAGTGTTTTCTATGCTAAAAACCATGGAAAGCCACTGTATGTTAAGTAGGATTTGGGGCAATATCTCCGAGAGCATAACAATTTGGAATATCATACGAAAATAGATAGCTTCTCCTGGAAGCATTATTCAGTATTCCTGGGTGAGGAAGATGTATAATTTAATATGAATTATTTTGTTCTTTGTTATTGCTTTTGGAATCTCTACCAAATTGGATAGAAAGGCTGCTGCGTCAAAAAGTCTATATGTTTATGCAAAATAGTGGAAAATATTTATAGAAGATGTCCGTTGGATAATTTTGTTTGCTAGGGGTGACTTACTTATTGTTTCGGTCAGTACATGTTGTTGTCTTATTTGTTTAATGAATCGAAGGAAGGAAGGCTATTTCAGAAGTTCATATGACCAGTGCTCCGTCATTTAAATATATAACAATTTCTTTATATATGCCATTATGTATGAAAATGATCAATTTTTATGACAGGGGACGTGATTGTCTGGTAAGCAGCTCTAGATAAATATATTCATTGCAATATTTTCAGCAATCTACAAAGATCGCTTTGCTTATATATCAGTGGAGCTATTAGGTTAGGTTAGGTAGGTGGGTGCTTTGTGACTAGAAGGTCACTGCTCACTTAGACCCACAATTCGGGTCCGTTGTGCCCAATCATTTAACCCTGGGAACGCTGTAAGAAGGTCCGCTGTTAGAACCACCTAGATAGTAATATAAATCTCAGGAGGCCCACCGGCTGAACATTGCCTAAGTCCTCCAGCTCCGAGTTATAGCAGAGTCCAGAGCCTTAATGGCTGCCTGGCTGTCTATATAGACAGTTATCGTCTGTCCGACGATATTACTCTCAGGTATGATTTCAGCAGCTTGCGTAATGGCAGTGACTTCGGCTTGAAAGACGCTGCAGTCGTCGTTTATTCTAAAGAAGCAGTTTACTCCTAGGGCTTCACAATAAACTCCAGCTGCTGTACCACAGTTCATCTTAGAACCGTCGGTATAGAATGCCAACTCCTTTTTCTTTTTAGCCCTCCAGTTCTTCCAGTAACTTCTGTCAGGAATCCTTGCATTGAATCTCCTTTCGAATGTTAACATCGGGTTCATGTGATCTGTTTCCATCAATCCATTGGGAGCCCCCTATCGGGACAGAATAGAGGCGCGGCCGTTGGATGATCACAATCAACCTTCCCTCAATCTTATAGCAGTTTTGGCTGCCCGACTACTACAATAAATGTCAAGCGGAATGAAACTAAGCATGGTTTCCATTGCCGCCGTCGGTGTTGTTCTCAATGATCCCATGATTCCGATACATGCCGCCCTCTGGATTTTGGTGAGGTTTGAAAGCTGATATTGCTTCTCAAGTACCACCCACCATACTAGTGAACTATGAACAACAGTTTAGCTATTAGTATTACAGTTGTTGCATATCCCACCTTTTTATACGTACGGCCAATTGATGACGGCGAGTACTGCTATTCGTATGAAAGCAAATCTCTCAATTGTCCATGTTTTATAAGAATTCTGAGTGCGAATTGTGTTGTACTCTCATACGAATTAAGCTTATCCTGCCGTCTTCCCAACCATTGCAGCATTGTTCAAGCGGATATCATCTATTTAAGGACGACTTTTCACGACTAACTTATAACGTGCTATCCATTTGTTATATAACAACCGATAGTCAAACAGGTCAGGCTCAAGCTGGATTATGAACGCTTCAATTTCCTATTCAAGCAAACGAGATCGTGTATTAGTGCAATCATATTCAGTTGTCACTTTAGGACAAGACATCGCTTAATATGAAGGTACGCCATTCCCATTTTGGAAAAAATTTCGCATTTCTTATCCTACATTTACACGAGTGACACAAAAATTTCATAATGACAAATAATGTCAAAATTTCTGAATGGAAAAATAACGCAAAAAGGGAAAGCAACAAAAGTAATTTTCTGTTTTACAGTGCAAAAGATAAGAGCAAACCAAGACATTTCGTATAAGAACCACACCGACAAAATTTTGACATTCTGTCAGAATTTGTGGCTTGCCCTAAAAATGGTTTATAAATATAATATATCATATGTATGACTGTTTACATTGTACTGACATTTATTGTTAAATGTGTCACTTGTGTAAACCCAGAATTACACTTATTCATTCTATTTCGAGTTTCGTAAAGATAATTGCAAAATTTAGAAAAGCAATGGGCACTGATTAGGAACTTTTTTTTTTAAAAATTCATCCAAAAGTATCGAATTTCATCCCTAGTCAGTCAGTCCAGAGCGTCTCTTTAGAATGACAGAAAGTGATTATTTCTTGATATTTAACACTTCACTGACTCCTTGATACACATATGTACAATACCTGAGCATGCTTAAAAGATTTTATCTGTGTTTAGCATTATTTTTCACTCAGTCTCTTTCAGAAGGATAATCAATTGAACACAGTCCATTCAAATGTTTTGTAACCTGAAATCAAGAAAAATTATTTATATCCTTTACTTTTTTCGGAATAGAAGGATTTAAAAAAAAAAACCCCTGTCCGTTCACTTTGCACTTATGAATAAAACAAATTACCTAGAAAATATCATTAATCTTTATCAAGCAATTTGGTTTTTCATTCAAAGAAATTTCCTTTTATTGGTTTCCATAATGGTGGACTGTTATATTATGGTTTCTTTGTTAGGCTTTTCGAAAGCCAAATTTGCATTAAGAAATTTAAATTGATTTTGACCCTTTTTTTACGCAATTTAATTTTTTTCCTTTTCCCAAACCTTAAGTTTGGTTTGTTAGTGACAGTAAGTGGGTGTTTAGGAAGCATCCTTTTGTAGACATGTGATGATGGGTACTGTAATTTTTGGTATTGTTTCTTGTCGAGTAAACACTATAGGGCTTTAGGTCAGTGGTTAGTGCGTTGGACTATTGGAATCACCAAGTCTTGCGAGGGTCTTTCAAACACCCAATATTTCAAAGCTTACATTTCCTCCTTGGTTTTGTAGAAGTCGTTTATGAGGCCATCTAGTCAAATGGCGTATCTTCCAATAATGTGGAGTGAGTCATGATACTTGTTGTTCTACTGATGAGTGATTTACTGTGTCACAGACAGTGTGGTATGCAGATCGCATTTTGGAACCAACGGAGTGCCCTCCTGTGACATTGACTTGGTTCCATTGAGCAAACTGAACTGTTTAAAACCTTAAGTCTGATCTCTTCGTTTAGAAGCAAAATGGTCATAAATGATGCTGGACACTGATGTCAGTTGTAAGTCAATGCAATGCTAAGATATGTACTTCGTGGACTCTTTTGTTCCGGTTCATAAGAACGATCGATTTCCCCCGTTTCGAAACCAGTTGTTAATACTTCATCCGGCAAAGTAATAACAGCTAATACGTTTGCCCTTAACTGAAGGTAAAATCGATGGGATTGGCTTCCGTTCTTCCATCGGAACGTACCTCTCGTTTATCCTTACACTTCTTTCAATTTTTGTATACCACAGTGACTCGGATCCTTTCCTCTGCGCTGTACAAATCGTCCTGGTGTACTGATTTTGTATCGTCAAAAAAAGCGTGTACAAGATTTATGAGTTGAGATTTGTTTAGATCCCCACAATTGGTGAACCTAGCAGAAGTTTGCCTTCCTCCCTTAACTGAGTAGATTCATAAGTAATGACGAGTCCTTTGATTCCTTCTAGGGTAAATTTCTTTTTGGAGTGACTGCATTGCCATCAAAGTCATGTGGGCTATGGAAGACCACCATATCCCGTAGTAAATCCACTTAACACAGCAAATCAATTCGTAATACGATTGTCCTGGCTCCATCACCTGCAGCAAGTGCAGTGCACTCTTGGGACTTATCACCAAGCTCACAGTCAATATCTTCCATTTTTTTTAAAACCACTGGAGTATGAATTTCCAAAATATATTTCTGCTTTTAGCGTACTCCATGCCAAGCATTAAAAAGTATTCAATATTCAGTACATCGTGGGAAATACAGTTGTACATAATTAAAACATAAAAAGTGCTGAAATCAGTTAAGTAAGGAAGAGCCATGAATCCGGTTGTAATCCAAACTACCGTTTAAAATTCCATTGATAGTGGAAAAAAGGATCCTTCATTAGCACAATTATTCATAAAATATATTTTTCTTTGTTTGAAGGAGTTTATTTGAACCTGCGAAATGTATTATATGACGAACAGATAGATAGATAAATGGATAGTTTTACGCTTTGAGCGTAATGAGTAAATGAGAGCCAACGTGTCCTTTGGCAAAGGGGCAAATCCTTATATAACTCATTAGTTTGCTTTACTTTTAGCTTCTTTATACACTATGATATATTGTAATTTAATATTTGAGCCCCAAGTGGGAACAGAAACCTAGCAGACTAATGACAATATCCACTAAACCAAATAAAGGTTGTGGTTGGTTGGGACTTGGATTTGACTTATCTAGTTTCATAGTCTTACACTGGGTAGTGGGTACATATGTATGTACGTTGGGTACAAAATAACACACATAAACTCAAAACTGGGTGACACGCAAGTACATGCAGTGGACTAAAAATGAGGTGGATCTGCTTGGCGATTCATTGGAAGGCTAAAGGTCGATTGGTTTGAATGACATTTGTCAATTGGATTTTAACAGTTGTAGAGAGTGGTGAAGAACAGTTTGTATCTTGATATCTTCTTGATTCATGGAGTGAAAGGCCTCCTACCACTAGGTTCCTTTAATTAGAACATGAATTCATGGAATGTGGGCTGAACATATTCTGTATAAACGCGGTGACTTGTTACGAATCCCTAATGTGGAGACTGTGATGCTCAACTCTAAAAGATATACAATTGGACTGCTGTGAATACCCCCAGCATGCAGAGTCCTAATTTCATGGCTTCCGCAAGGTGATAGAGCTTCAACGGCGAGATCATTTGCATGCCAACTGACAGGCAACCAAGTTTTAACCAAATTGCTTTTTTGCATTCAGTCTCCGTTTTAGAAGAAGCCTTCTTGAGGTCCGAAACAACGAGGGACATCATCAAGATGTGATAGGTCGCCGAAGCTCTACTTCGGTTTGTTGCTCATATGGGACGAGGATCAGCTGAAGAGATGGAAGCAGTATTTCTTTATTTTTGAACCGAGTTTTCGCTAGCTATTAATGGAAACAAATACCCACATATTCGTACCATAACTTCTAGTCAAAACGCGGAGCTTTTCCGAACGTCAACTGCATAGTTTTTCGGATGAATGAAAGAAGGGAATGACCGTCAAACTGCTTCAAAAAGGTAGCATACTATTGTGCAAAAACTAAAGGCGAATTCTGCCTCCTATGGCCAATAGGTACCAACTCAAAATCTCAAAGATTTTCTGGCCAAACTTGATCTTATCAGAGAATCACACAACGACAAAAGAGGCATAGGATTAGTTACACTTTTTGGAAATGACAGGCCCATAGCTAACCGCATGATGTAATGTTGCTCACTAACTCAGAATAGCGAGACACGTACAAGTCCTAGAAGCACCTGTTGCAGAATATTCGAGAAGAAAGCACGCCAACATAATAAGTGTTGCCAGGCACTAAACACGATGCTGCTTAGGCATTGTTAAAGCTCTAGAACCCACAAGAGAATGCAGGACATAAGTTAGTAGGTAAAGTGACTGATTACGTTATCATTCGTATATTTATAAAAGATAGAATATTTAAGATCATTTTTGAAAATTTAATCTTTTCGTTTTTTGTTTGTGTATGCATAACATTAAAACTACTAAGGCAAACAATATAGTTTTCTTTATAAAAACATAAGAGTTAACTTGAAGAATGTTTAAGTTCCTATTTAATCTACTCGCTCATAACTTATGAACAGGTGTATTAATGTTTCAGAAATTCAAAAATAGAACGGACTTACAGTTTTAAAGTGAAAGGCACAGAGTTCTCTCATTACTACAGTACCGGCGGCGCTGTAAATAAAGTTTTCGTTATTTTGAAACATTGCTCCCACACACAGTAGTCCGCCGCTCCAATCACTTACCCATGGCATTCTTACATCATTCAATTCATATTTTCTATCTAATTACCGTTAAATAATGAAAATTCTTAAATGTTGCGACAAGTTTTCCAATCGATTACTTTCAATTATTTATCCCAAAAACGTAGGGTGTCTATATGTCATTAGAATATTGCTATATCCTTTCAAACAAGTACTTACAGATCCACTTTGTGGAATAACTGAAAACTTTAACCCACAAAACGAAAAACGTGACCCAACATGTGCTTATGTACATCATTCGAAAATAACTTTGGGAATATGAATACCACGACACTCAAGTTGGTGATACAGAATAATTGCTACTTAACCAAGACTATGTAAGGTCCTTCGAAAGGAGCACAAGAAAACTCCTCCTGTTTGAATGGTTATGCTTATTGCAAACGCATTTCAAATAAAACGTCTTGGCCATATAAACGAACGAGAGAGATACTATCAACGTTTTAACTAAAAATACCCCAACACATGCTTATACTCATCTGTTTCTCTTCCCACACACAATAGCTCAAGGATGGGGTTCAATAAACCAACAAAATGAATGGAATGAAAAACCCTCGCTCGATTCCTATCTGAAATCTAAAAATAACAGCCTTAAGTTTAAAATGGGCACAGGTACACCATGGTTCTTGTAACCTCGTTTCTTGTACCGGAAAGCATGCATACGCCATACGGCATACGGCATACCATGTCTAAAGGTAAGACAATACTTTGGTCACGTGAATCGGTTGTTCTGATTAAAAAAAAAAAAGAAAAAAAAAAAATCAATGAACAATCGACCAAGCTTTTCTCAAAGCGCTAAGGATAACCATAGCATACATGTAAATTTTATTTTTGTTTTTGTTTTTTATGAAAAAAACTGTCAAATTTTGGAAAGAAAGCTCTACGTTTAGCTGAGAAGTATATTTTTAAAGTTCACTTCCTCTAAACGGATACAAAGACAAATGAGTGCGCATATTTCAGCTCGGAAAAAAGGGTAGTGGGTGATTTATTATAGCTTTGGTAGGCTGGTGGATTTGGTAGACGACACTCGCCCCGTTCGATATGTACTACACGTTTATATGTGTCACATTTGCGGCTTAAATGTTTTTTTTTTTTTTTTTTTCAAAAGACGACACACAATGAACGTCTGTACAGGAGACAATAATGCTATTTCCCTCCCAAAAAAATAAATTTAAATGTTAGCCTTGCTCTTTATGTTGAGTTGACCTTTAAAACAAGCGAGGCGAGATTACGTGAGTGTAGATACATGTGACAGTGGAAGGAACCCACCCACCCATTTGCTGCATTCGATTTTATATTTTTTTGCTGATTAGATACATTTTTTTTGGATCAAAAATTTATGATCGAATGAGGATTTGATGTGCTCTGGTGTTAGGCAGTTCGAATGAATTTGCGAAAAAGTTACCATTCCCTATGGTACAGTTCATAAGATTATCCAAAGTAAGTTCGGCCTTTTTTTGTTGCGTCCTTCCTTTTTGGTGGCAATAAAATATGTCACATTGACATCCTAACTGGTGTGTGTCTATTTGGGAGAGGTCTTTGGTACAAGCTAAGTAGCTCGGGTTGAAAATTTATGAAATTTGTCATGCAACCGTGGAATAGGAGAAACAAATTGAAACAAATGGTTCTACGGCATGATGAGGGCGGTTGGGTTGGCTCCCACTAGGGTGGGGTTAAAATATGGAAATTTCCTTCTCTCTCGACGAAATACAGGACTTTTTTTTCCAGAGAGAGAGAGTGAGAAGAAGATAAGATAATTTAAAAAAAAAAAAAAGTATAATGGAATGATGATGGTGGTCGCGAAGCAACTACGTGACGTTTATTACGCGGTAGAGCCTAGAATTGACAATTCTATTATTCAATCACTTGCCTAGATTTAGGCAGAGAGTACGTACTTGAGCGTTTTCATTGCAAATGCCTAAATTGAGAATCTCGTTTGTGGTGTTATTATTGTTTTATGTGCAAATAAAGTGAAAGTTCAAAGAGGAGAATTGGATTTGTTTTTGCGGATACACTTGGGTGGATTACATTTGATTAGATTTTGCGGAGGAGACGACAACGGTATGGTATTATTGTTACAATTAATGCGACCACAAGTAGGATTATAGTGGTTTTTTGCCCCTTAAGAACTTACATAAATTTAAAGGATCAGTTCGGAAGTTTTGCTGATCCATAAGGGGGAGCGTAGAACCCAGTAACCGAAGTGAGGTATTGTTTATTGTTTGTGGGACTTTTTTTCGGATTGTTTCGAAAAGCAAAGAGGCGAGTGAAGAACTCCAGGTCGTAACTATCAATGACCACCTTTAGACTCCCAAATATCGGCGGCATTCTGACATATGGTTCACTAGTAAGGTGGATGCTACTTGAGAAGCAATATTAGCTTTCAAACCTCACCAAAATCCAGAGGGCGGCATGCATCGGAATCATGGGATCATTGAGAACAACACCGACGACGGCAATGGAAACCATGCTTAGTTTCATTCCGCTTGACATTTATTGTAGTAGCCTGGCAGCCAAAACTGCTATAAGATTGAGGGAAGGTCGATTGTGGTCATCAAACTCTTACGGCCACGCCTCTATTCTGTCCCGATAGGAGGCTCCCAATGGATTGATGGAAACAGATCACATGAACGCGATGTTAACATTCGAAAGGAGATTCAATGCAAGGCTTCCTGACAGAAGTTACTGGAAGAACTGGAGGACTAAAAAGAAAAAGGAGTTGGCATTCTATACCGACGGTTATAAGATGAACTGTGGTACAGGACCCGGAGTTTATTGTGAAGCCCTAGGAGTAAACTGCTCTTTTAGAATAAACGAAAACTGCAGCGTCTTTCAAGCCAAAGTCACTGCCATTACGCAGGCACAATGGACCCGAACTGTGGGTCTAAGTGAGCAGTGACCTTCTGGTCACAAGGCACTCATCTACCTAACCTAACCCAACTATCGCTGACTATTTGCTGCTTCAAATTGAAGCCTGCGATCTCCAGGACATTTCGTAACAATAAGACGGCACTACTTACAGCTTAGTTTGTGAAACGATGGCTTTATTGCGAGAATAATTTCGCATTTCGGACCGGCTGATGTTTGGTAATGTCTGGATTAAGACGCATGGGCCTGAATAATACGAGTGCAGATGCCAAGACTTGCCGGCGGCTAAGGGTTCGTTCTTCCCCTGAATAATAATGTGTTGGCGGACTGTGCTTTTCTTCGAACCTTACTTTTTGAAAAGCCTTATTCTCCTCAATGTTGACCAATGCTTCATGCCGCTATTGTCTCATCTACGTAGTCCACTCTAGTCTCTAAGATCTTTAGAGTTCATATGTTTATGCGCAAAGACGCAAAGACGTACCTAGTACTTCTCTCCCTTTCTTGAAAGTTCCAAGATGGTCAAGATGTATGTTATCGATCCTAAAATACCAATATTTTGTAAATATATTGTCAAGACAGGCATGTTAAATCCTAGCCACATTTATCTTGGAAAAAATTCGCCTGTAAAGTGTTAATTTACCCACTGAATTGTACACAAAAACCCACTTATACCCCTTTTATTTTAGTGTTCTCAATTGTGCGCTTAAAATCAGCCATTTCATAAAGGAAACCCGAAAGCAATCAAATGAATCGATGGAATATCCCTTTCGTAATTAGGGTCTTATGAAGCACTTCTTTGGTTATGATAATGGAGTAATGAACCGATCGATTTTGTATACATTATCTGTATCTGTACTGTGCATCTGTATGACAAAAAGGGGCACTTCTTCTGCTTTACAAGCGCGATGGTGAAGTGAACGTTGTCTCTTTGATTTTCCTTTGCTTTTTAAGTTTCAGGACAATCTCATAGTCAAAACCTTTTATTCGGAGATCAAAGAGTATGCTTCTAAGAGCATGCAACTCTTTTGAGAACATTTTCTTTTGTTTTTCATTGAGGTTATCCTCATGTGTACAACACACATTTGAAATATTCACTTGAACTCTTGGGATAAAATTGGGCTACTTTTTATATTTTAAGTAGGCTACTGTATCCTTTTTACAGTCAGTTGAAAAGGGGCTTATAAGGAACGGCTATCAATGTAAGTTTGAGAATACAAAGTAGCCTTTTTCAATAGTATTTATAAAAGGGACTAATATCAACGTACAAGGCTGGCTCACGTACTGATGTTAAGGATATACCATTGTTGCGATCGTCAATGGACCGAATTTTTATAGAAAGTCTTGGCAAAACCACTGCATCTCAAGTCGAAACTCACCACTGAGTAAGAACAAGTAGTTTTAGGACTTGGATTGATGGCTAATCACATGTCTCCCTTGCCGGCATTGTATATCCAAGAAGCCGCCTTGCGGATAGTAAAATATCATATCTTCCGCGTTTTTATCCTTCTTATAGGATGTGCTCGCATCTGTGCAGATACTTACTGCATTTTTCTTTTGGCAACTCTCTTAAATTATGGCTCATGTCTCTTCCCTTTTTCACCCAAATTAGACCATATTTGACATATGTACATCTTGCTGGTGTATCGTCACCTATTTTACCATCGCTCTTTCCATTCCATGCCGTCGATTCGCGAGTTTTATGTCCTATCCTCGTTCCATTTTGTCACCTAGTTTCTACATTCATTTCCTCTATCGCTCTATAGCGCTTCGTATGACGTCTCGCTCGTAGTTGAGCCGCCTATCCACAATTTTTCGGGCTACGTGGAAGATTATCGGAACCGCCGCTCTATCCTGAATCAGACCTGATCTCGAAACGCGTCTTCGAGTCATCTTGACCAGGAAATTGTCCACTCTTATCAGATTCGCTTTGTTGTAAAGGATCTCGTTGGAATAGAATTTTATGTACTGAGACTCTGGTGCTCTGTATAAGTGAAGGCAAGTCCGAAGGCAGTCCCTTTCAAACACCCGAATCCTTTTCATCCTGCTTGCCCCTATGTTGAACCACACAGGACATTCATATGCGATCATGGGCCGAATAAGGGCCATGTAGCAGATTACCTTAACCATTGTATAGAAATGGCTGCTATAAAACAGTCTCTTTGTAAGAACGAAAGCGCCTTGGGCTCTGGTTAGAGCAATATCTACATGTTTATTAAGGTATAGATATTGGTCTAGCCAAATCCCCCGTTTATCTGACTACATTTTGACATGAAAGTGGACGTCCAGCTCTCCAACAACAGAAAACTTTCGCTAATTCTTCCTGGTATCCCAAAGAGCCGCAGACAACGGCGTTCTGAAAAGAATGATTTCAGACTTCTGGAAGTTGATCTTCATCTTCAACTTCCAGTCGTCGAAATATCGCTGAATCTTATCGAAGTCACGCTACAATCTTAGGTCCTGATCTGTACGCAATCAAATCGTCCGCATACGCTATCACGTCTGGAAGAGATCCTATCAGATCAGCCGTGTAAATATTGAATAGGATCGGCGAATTAACCGCCCCCTGTTGCAGACCATTTTTAATTTCGAACGTTCCAACGAACACAACGAACTTTCTACCAGTGAGCATATTAAGCCACATGTACAGTAGTGGTTTGCTTATGTTCAACCTGCTCAACTTGTAAAAGAACCCTTCCAACCATACGATATCGAAGGCCTTCTCCAAGTCAACCAGGCAGGCACCTGTGCTTAGAAGCGGCATGAATAGTCTATTTCTCCTACGACAAGGATGTCTTACTCACACCTCCATCAAACGCAATTAGAATCCCATCCAACGATTGCTTAAGTGAGCTCTGATGAGTCAACGAAAAAAAAAACCCATCTATTCTGATTCTGAATAAATTTGACAACATTCCAACATGCAAATTTATCTTTCATGATTTAATTATTAGAAGTTTATTGACCCTAAATAAATATGACAGAAAAAAGGAGGCAAATCCTATGCAATCTGTTGTCTCGTGCTATGAAAGCAGCACCTTACTGCGCGGCTTGTCATCGACAGCTTAATTGTTTATATTTTGCCAAGTGAAGATAAAAGTCTACTTTAAATATACATGTACTTTTGGCACTCTAATAAAAAAGTTATGCGAAAAATTACGTTGCAAATTGAAAATTAGTTTATTTTTCAAAATCACACATTTGTAAACGACGACGACACACAAGGAAGACAACAAGCCCAAAAAAAATGCAGCTAAATTCTAAAAATAAATTTCATCATCTGTATCCTGGCTTTGCACACAAAATGCAGTTTATTTATTCATATTTTGTAACGTAGAAACAATGACATCATTTGGATTAGACGATGCCCTGTTGTTGCGTCAAACTGCTGGCTGCTCCTATTTATTTTTTTTTTCTGTTCCCACTAGACTCTCTATAGTCTAGCGTTTATTCCTTCCCTCGACAGGCGCTATGATCTCAGAGCAAAAGGCTGGCTGGCTCTGTTTTGTATATATGTTATGCAAATAAATTTGTTTAGAAATTTCTATTCGAAAAGTACACGGGGCAGTTGTGTTTTTGCAATTAGCTTGGGTATAGCTTCATCTTTTAGACGTCGCGCGGTGTTCTAAGTAAAAATACATTTATTTTTAGAGTTTTGTTGTTCTTCTATTTTTTTTTTTGCTTGAAATTTTGTAGCTCTTAACTCTTGAACAATTGGTGAAAGATATATTCTTCTAGCAAATTGAGAAAACATAAAAAAAAAAATACCAAAAACCAATTGAGTGTCTTAAATGTTTCAATTAGTTCAGTTAGTCTAATTATTATTAAATTGGGTGAAAATTGAACTGAAATACCTACAAGCCATGGGTAAGAGATACATATATCTTCTATTAGTTTTTAAAAGAAAAATTTGCCATAAAATTCTTTATCATATCAATTTTGAACAGATGTGCATTGTCAAAATTTTTACTGCCACTAAAGAGAGAGAGAGCTGTCAAATGCCAGAGACCCTTGAACACTAAATTTTTGATTGTTCAAAAGACATTGACGTTTCAGTATTTCGAAGCATTTTAGCTTCTCTGTATAAACACACTTATAAATGTTTAAATTCCAAATGACACTTTGGCAGCTCTGCCGATTACTGTGCCAAGTTATGTGTCAGGATAGCGAAAGTTATTGGCTATATTGTTCCGCGCAGTATTCCTAATTATTCTAATTAAAGTGATTATACTTTTAAGGCTTCTTGGTGGTGACCAGAGAAAAAAAAAAAAAACAGACAAATAACCCTGAGCTATGTGTAGAGCAACGTTTCACGTTAGTCATTTTTGTTGGTTTATTTTGGTGGTAATTTACGAAATGCTTGTGGAAGATATTAAGTACTTGAAGTATGGGTTATATAAATGTTGGCCTTTCTGTATATTTTTCATCCTGTGAAATAATCACTCTTAGAGACGGGGAGTGGCATGTATGAACAAGGTCAGAAACTGTTTCTTCATTTGCTTGCAGTGACAGTATGAACGTAGCTGCGTTTTCAGAAAAAGTTTCTTATTACTGTCATTCTAGGTTGCATTCCAAATTAGTCATCCATGTGAAAGGTATTGTTTTTCCTCGACTTCATGTAGTATGTGATCATTTTAAATGAGTCTCGTGGGATCACTTCTGATGTTATATTATTTTTTGTTAGAAGTTTGCTTGGCTTGGTCGTATTTGTCGCTCTTTGGTCAGAGCTCTTTTTATAAGCGATTCCCGGCATGGAAGGCTTGTTAAACGAAGATGTTGAAAGATTTTCAAATTAAAATCAATTGCAATTTGTTTATTCTTTAGCTGCAGCTATCTCTAGAGATAATCTTGCCATTCATCAGCAAGATATTTCTACTTATTTTGTAGCAAGTTCCAAACTACAAGATAGTGCTGTTCTTCAGAGTGTCAAATTTTCGTTGGGACAAAAAATCTTTACGTTTTTTTTTAAGGCCTTCATATGGAAAACCCAAATTAAAGAGTGAGCTTCGTCGGAGTCTCCCTAGAGTTCTTAGCCACAGTCGGTGTACACCAAGGAAGCATCGTCAGTCGTTTGTTATTTATTAGAAGTTTACATTATTTTCTTGAAGGAAAAGTAAACCAGATATTCTTACCTGACGATAGAGTTTTCATCAGAGAAGATCAAAAAATTCTTAGAACGTTTACGTTGCATCCATGTAGGTGGATGATTTCAGAGAAATAAGTTCAATATTAGTTGAAAAAATTAATGGAAAAGTGCATGCCAAGTACAAAAAACTCAGATATCTGGGATCTATCTTTTTTCTTAAATCCTGTATCCCCTTGTGGGTCCTAGGGCCTCTACAACGCTTACGCGCCATCGTGTGCGATTTCTGGAAATATGCAGCAGCACCCCCCAACACTTTCCCAGCTGCCGTGTTTCCTTCTCCACTGTTCTGCGCCACGTACTCCTAGGACCGCCGCGTATCCTACCATCCTGGGTAAGCGGGTTCCATTGCATCGCTTGGTTAGCTATGGATCTGTCACCCTTTCGGAGAGTGGGAGAGCTAACGAAGAGCTTTATCTGGGATCTATGATCATTAGCGAAGCAATTTGTGATTTTGATATCAATTAAGGCGTAACCGTAGGGTGGATATTGTGGTGGAAAACCTCCGCTGTCTTCTGTGACGGAAAAATGTCCCTGAAGCTGAAGGATCTAACCCACAATTGTATGTACGTCTGGCGTTCAAAAACGTCTTCCAATGCCGGATGATGAACAAAAAGTGTATGGGCTACAGCTTAGATGTAGATGTTTTGCATGACAGCAAGCTTGATCGACTTTAAAGTTCAAAGATCTGAAGAAACCTTCACGTCAAAGAACCAGTGTTGTTCGAAGGAGGAATCCCACGGACGCTGTCAATGAAGCCTTTTCAATAAACAAACATGAAAGACGGGCAGGCCTGAAAACTCCTAAATCACTCAAATGCTAAAACAAGGCCTCAGTGATGAAGTGATCCTAAATAAGGAGGAAGATACGTTTTGAGGTATGTGATAAAGTGCGAGGCTTATGATTCTGACCACAAGGTAGTGACTGGGCTCTGTAGTATTTAAGGATAACACGTGCCATTGTCAGCCATGTTTGGTTGGTTTGGTTTGTTTACGATCATCCAGTGTTAAACGTACATACATACATGCTCCTTTCCTGACTGTTTAGGTTCTTTTTAGAAGCATTTCTTTGGAGTGGTCTAGTCCAAAGAACTTAACACGTTTAAGTCTAGCTACTTTTTTTACAACTTTCATCCCTGTCGACCAGTGTATCACATTCTGACAATCATTACATTTGATTGCTTACCGATATAAACAAATTCACCAGAATAATGTCCAGATGTTTTCTATATCAAAATTGCACTAGAATGTCCTTGATGCTCGTTCGAGTGCGATATGAGTTTGAATCTTTTGTGGGGAATATTAGATTGAGTTGTCAGTATCTCATCATGAATGAATGAATAAAATATTCCTTTAATTCTTTTTGAGAATTTGATTACCGCAGATGATGTTTTGTATTGAAATTTAAAAGCATTTTTCGATGTCATTTTTATTATTCAGAATATTTACTCTTTAGTGAATATTTTTTTTTTTTGTAAGACGCTAAAATGAAAACGCTGTCGTAAAAAAAAAGAGAATAGCACACTTTGGGTGATGTTTTCGATCTTGACAGCATGAAGTGAGTTAACTAAATAAATTCATTTAGTGATTTAATTTTGATATACAGACTATGCAATGCATTTTTGCCTACAATAGGGTATGAAAGCAGATGATTTTAGGTCTACATTCAGGTTGCAATCCTTTTAAATCTTTTTGCATTCACATGAAATCATTTGTATTAACTTGGAGTCCTTTCCATCTCTTTGCCGCAATATCTTATTATTTACAGTGGACTTGGGAAATATTTGACCGATAGACTAACTCAGTGATTCTAATCAAGCGACTGTCTCCTGACAGTGTACGATAATCCTGAACTGGTGGGGTTACTATCGGGTAATACCTAGATGTCTATGTGCCTCTTGACATGTACAGCAGCCTGACGTTGCAGTCTCTCTTTCTCATTATCCCCGCAAACCATGCAAAAGTTGTTGAACTTAACCGCTTGGCTATATCTGTAACTTAGTGTCACGTTTATATGTCCCTCGGTAGATCTTCTAGTTTTGATAAAATCAGCTTAGGGATGTTGCATTGGTTTAGGCCTTTTCGTCAGTGGTTCAAAGGTTAACTATATCAGCGGCGTTGAGCTATATACATACTTAGTATATGGCTTCGCTAGCTGCTTAATTCAATGCTGTTCATACTAAAGGAGCTGAGTAGTCTTCTTTTGTAAGAAAGGTAGAAAGCATCGAAAATGGACTTCAGCACTTACCAAAACCATCAAGACAGCTTACCTACTTTAGGACGGAGTTTGAGATCCCATCGATTCCTGGAGTCTTGTTAGTCAAAATTGCTGCTGCAGGCTCTAGGATTTACTCATTTGTTACTGACGATGTTGTTCCCGTTTCCACTGATGCACAAATCGGTAAAGCACAAATCTCATTCCTCAGGAATAGTTTTTTTTTAGTTCAGTTTAGTTTAGTTTTTTCATTAATATTTGGTAAGCGCTTCCCCGTGGATTGTATTGCGTTTCATCCTCTTCTTTTCTAGGTCACAAACCTCTCTTCATTTCATTTGGGCTTGGTTGGTTGGTTGGTTAAAACCGCCCCTTGATGAGGATGCACTTAGACCAGTAGTTGGTCCATTATGCTGCCGATGTGTGAGATTGGGTGGGTCACCCTCTTACTCAGGGAACCATTTACTCCTTATTATGAAGCAGCCTATCTTAGTCGTACAGGCATTGTTTAGATCACTCAGATCGTTGAACAGGTATTCACCTAGTGTGGCCTTTCTAAAGTTGGCAAGTGCGGGGCACGTGCATAGGAGGTGACTGTTAGTCTTCTCTTCTTCTTCATCTCTACAACTTCTACAGAAGTCATTCCCCTACAATGGCCCAGTTTTTGGGCATGTCTTCCTATGGCACAGTGTCCGATGAGGGTGCTTACGATTTTGGAGAGGGTTTCTCTCTTATGTTTCAGAAGTCTGATGGACCTGGTTTCGTTTAGCGTGGGCCAAAGCTGCTTTGTAGTGTTACAGTGGCCGAGCTGTTGTTGGCTTCTCTCACCGTGTCGGCATGGACAAGGTATTTAGCATAGGACGTTGGCACCTCGATGTCGGTGACGTTTATGCTGTTTAGACCTGAGGAGCCTCGTCGGGCCAGTTCGTCAGCTTGGCAATTCCCTGGTATATTACAGTGACCCGGTAACCAGCAGAGGGTGAGGTTGTACTGTCCAACTATCTCGTTCAGAGATACGCGGCAGTCCTTCACTGCCTTGGATCTCGTTGTGCTGGCCGCTTGGCTGTCGATGTATATGACAATATCCGATACTGATACTGCACTAACCGCCAGCCAGTCAGTTGTCTGAAGAATGGCAGTGACATCGGCTTGGAAAACGCTGCAGTAGATAGGAAGGCTGAAGGAGAGGTGAATGTCCAGATTTTTTGAAAAGATACCAGCACCGACTCCTTCTTAGGTTTTGGTCAGCGATTCATGGTGAAGGACCTTCCGTTGTGTCCATTCTGTTCTGTTGGGTATTAAGCATTTGTAGCCCATGTTGAAGTTGTGTTCAGTGGGTAAGTGTTCGGTGACCTAAGATGGCGGTGCATCAGAAGTATTCTGGCGTGTCCAGTGTGTTGTTGTTTCCATTGTTGGAACTTTTCAGTCTTATTGCTGAGCAGGCAGCCAGTTGTTTGCTGACGATGTCAGTTGGAAGAAGGTGGAGCATGGTTTGGAGCGCTGCAGTGGGAGAGTTATTTGGGCTTATTCTTGCACAACGTCGTAACCCTCTTTATTCATCTTGCTCTCTGTTGTGGCCCATGCAATTGAAGGCATTTCGCACATAGATTAGAGAGAAAACTAATGAGGAACAACCACATCCTCGGGATATTGACTATTACTACTTCTTAAGGCAGATCCTTCTACTCCTAAAATTGAGTACTTTGATAGCCTACTCGTATAAAGATCTTAAGAACTTATAGAATGACCTTAGTTTACATTCAATCCTTTTTGTACACTTTGCACTGTAGATCTCTAATGTCGATTTTTGTTACACACTTTAGTCATAAGTTACCTCTGTGAGAAATAATATTCATAAACTTTTTGTACAGTCCTCATCAAACTCAAAGTGAATCGTATTATTATTAACTACCAACACAAGCTATTAAATCGTTAGAAAAAAAAAAACCATTAGTTTCAAGGACTCAGTTCAGTTTTTGAACAACTCTCATCCAATTACACTGAACCATTTATTCGTCGACAGAATGACCCTCTAACTAGGTGTCTTCTCCTCTAATATCATTTATTTCCCTCGCTTAAATCCTTTCATGTTCTTTTTTTTTAAAGAAAACCTGATATTAAAAAAAAAGCACATCGCTTTTTATTTCACCAAAGTACTATTCAACCTTTTCAACAGGACTTCTGCCGTAGACGCTTTATAATTACACCGAACTAAGCTTTAGTGACAACAATGTCATTACAGTCAGCCCCCTTGCTGGTGCAGGACCAGTTAAAAAAAAAAATGTTGAAAAGGGTACTCTTGCACCTCCTGGCGTCATTAAAAAAAAATCGTCACAAGTAGGCAAAAACGAGCAAAAACTACATTCCATGCACGTGGTGTTATATGTACATCCTCTCGACGGTATTATATGACTTCAAGGATACGCGCGCGCTCGTTGAAGAAAATGTTAAGTTGGTTTTTTTTTCGGTTGATGGGATAAAGTTGCTCCACGCCCGTTACTAGTTTCGGTCTTTATAATTCGGTAATTGAAGAACTGCCAACAAGGATTTATGGCATTCGGGATTTAATTAATTAAATGCAAATACTCACACATACATATGTATGTACATTATTTATGCTGTGTGGAACGTGGAACGCATCAAAGACATAATTACTTATTTTATGAATGTCTGCATCATAAATTATTCATTATTCAATTACTCAATTATTAACTGTGTAATTCAGATATGACAACACAATTCATTGTGTTTTATATCGATCAGTTTATACGGGTGGTAAGAGTAAGACTTTGAATGACAGCGCACACGAGCGAGCGGCGCGGCAACATTGTACAGTGGACATCTGCAGTGATGAGGAATGAATTGGTATCATTTATCCTGCCGAAATGATGATACGGCTCAATTGGCAATTTATCGCAGAAAATTGCAACAGATTTAATGGCATAAGTAGTAAGGCTTATGGTCTTGTATAGAGTTGCTTTCAATTTTAGTTTATTACACGGATGCCTGCCTAACAATGGTGGTGTCAATAAATCTCGTAATCTAATTTGTTCGAATCAGTTTACACGTTCAAGTATCGAATGGAACTATTATTATTATCTCTGAGTTAAATGAACCATAAAGGGCATTTTTATTTATCAAAAAGGCAGCTACAGGGACTCTTACTTACTTAAGTGCGTCCGACACGTAGAGATACTTTACCTGAAACAAGGCGGTTCCTCATCAGGGTTGTACATGAATGCACTAGTTTTTAAATGCAGCTTTTAAAAGCAAAAAATGCAAAGAGTGCAAAATTGCAGCTTATATACAGTGGATCAAAAAAGTATTAGCAAAAGACACTAGTCAGTGGGTAGATTTGGTGCGACAGCAGAACCGTTTTCAGAATCACCAAAGAGCTCATAGGTGGCCAAAGCTCTACTCAACACCCAGTGAAAGGCTTCGACAGTCGGATGAGGATCAACTGAAGAGATGGAAGGAGCATTTTGCTTCGGTTCTAAACTGAGTATTCAAATTGAAGTGTCCGTAGAAAGAAATTCCCGAATTCGCACCACAATCCCCAGTAAGGAAGAGATTATTACTGCGATCAAAGCACTGAAAACCAACAAGGCAACTTTTTGAAGCTGCGCCAACAGAATCATCACAGAATCATCCGAAAGTTTTCCGGATGAGTGGAAGAAGGGAATGATCGTCAAGCTCCCTAAAAAAGGTAATCTAATGCAGTGCGAAAACTGAAGAGGTATCTGCGTACTGACTGCTGTGGCCAAGATAATAGCTAAAATAATCTTGGAGCAAATCAAAGTCCAGCTTGAAGACACACTCGACGCCGAACAAGCAGGTTTCCGATCTGGATCCTCCTGTGTCGACCATATCAACACCTTGCGGATCATCATCGAGCAATCTGTTGAATATCGATCACCACTTCACCTGCTGTTCTTCGATTTTGAAAAGGCGTTTGATAGTGTCAATCGGGAATTTATTTGGCATGCCTTGCGCAGGAAAGGCAATAGCAATTATTAAGGCTACATATGATGGGTCCACATGTCACGTCTTGCACAGAGGGAGGCTGTCTGAGGAAATCGAAGTCCAAAGTGGGGTTCGACAAGGCTGCATACTTTCACCAATACTGTTCTTATTGGTGCTTAGCGATGAGCTGAATGCAGCCTTATCAACAGGAAATGGAGGAATTCGATGGACTCTTACATCTGAACTCAAGCACCTCGACTACGCCGATGATGTATAGCTTCTGTCTCACAAAATAATGGACCTTCACCAAATGACAGCGCGTATGCCAGAGGCCCTAGGACCCACAAGGGGATACAGGATTTAAGTAAGTATTCATCCCACTCCTGCTGTATGGCCCAGATTTATGGACTTTGGCAAAATCGGATGAGATTGTCGAGGTAAAGTATAATTTGCACCGCTCTACATCGATCAAATGTTTTACCACCTCATCATCTTTTTGGAAACACATATTACTAATGTCAAGTCTATCTTAGTCTGGCCAAAAGTAGTCTTCAAGAAGGAGGATAACGAGTAATATGGCTATCGTTACCATTGTTTTTATCTTAGCTTATATATCTAAAAAAAAAAACTTCAAATTTCACGTGACTTCAAATGACTCTAATTTCCTTAGCCATTTTAGTGCAATAAGTTTTTCTCTATTTAATTTCAATCAATTGACCAGTTGCTTACCTTAATTATGTACCTCAAAATAGATATCATGCTTTTAGACCAGTAAATTCTTAAAACTATCTCTTCTGCTCGTTTAAATCTCAATCTTAAAATTTGAGTATCTGCAAATCTGCATACATTGCTCAAGGTTAACAGTATGTAAACTCATAGTTTTAATCAAAAGTCAATAACTTATAAACTTCAATGTGCATTCATTTCCATAAACTGTAAAGCACATTTAAGTTTATTGGTTTCATAAATTTGATGTCATACTTTGAATTTATAATGTAGAGCCTGTTAAGAAAGGCAAAATCAATGGTACCTTAGGTTCGAGGACATATGCAGTTGTTGACCTCTTCAAAGTGGTCTATGAGTGCAAGTTGTTTATTAGCATATGCAAAAGTATGCAAGTGTTTTGAAAATAAGCCATTGTTTAAACAGGGTGGTTCGTTCTTTTTTATTAGAAAAAAAAATTATTAGTTCAACTCCTTAGACTAAAACTTCAGTCAAATGATTTATAATAAGTACTAATAAGGATTGGTTGAGCATTCACAACATCGAAAAGTTCTAGCGATTGTTTTTGAGACTCAAGGTCCGCATCTTAAAAAAATAACAAAATTTTTTCTTACAAGTCTAGCAAGCTTCTGACAACAATGGCAGACTATTACTGTAATGAATTCCCAGTTGTCGCTCACATAATCTATTTCAAACTTTTTTTATACTGTTCAAATCCTATTACTAGCTTAAGGCGTCAACAAGCCCTACTCATCATCCTACTAAGAGTATTGCAATTTTAGTTGCCTGCAACTTACTCCCCAAGAAGTTGATTTCTCATAAAAGCCGTGTTTTTTCGAAAATGTATAGCCACCTCTGAATAAAATGTCTATACTCACTTTTATACTCACTTGTCATTTTTAGCTTCAAAATGACATTCGAATCATAGATGGCATAGACTATGTTGTAGACAACAACTATTAATGTATTAATCGTGTCAGCGTAAAAAAATTAAGGGTTGTTGTCTACAATTTTAGTCTTTGTAGTCCACGCCATCTATGATTCGACTTTCTCCACACATTATGTTCACTCTTGGTTTTGTTTTTGCTTTGTGTGGAAAAGTGGCTATACACTTTCGAAAAAAACACGGCTAAAATATTCAGCCCTGTTGACTTATTTGCTGGGGCTACAATTGGGCCTAAAAAAGTATTCAAAGTATAAAAGCTTTCTCAACGTGATGAATGTGAGTAGTATTCATTGGCCTATTTTACCAACTACACCCTACACCTAAAAATTTGTGCTTGTAGACATGAACTACAAATTTCTAACCTAGGACCTTGGTTGACAGCAAACGTTTGTAAAAAAAAACAAATGTGATGGAACGTAGTTAACTGAAAAACTACAAATTTGTAGTGCAATAGGCCCCAGGTCGTTTGTATTTTATTTTGTATTTTTTTTTTCTGACTCATTTTGATCCAGGTTTTGGACTATGATCGACAAGGAGATGAGGCTATCCCGCAATCGCATTAGTCGATCAACTAGTTAATGGGTTCTTTAAAAAATGGATGAGACTATAAAACAAGGGAATGAAATGATCGACTAGAGGATATTGCAGGATTGAATGAAAAACTACACGCAGTTGTTAAACAGTCATTCACGCAGTTGTTAAACAGTCATTCACGCAGTATGCGACCGGTATTACTACAGTTTATAAAAAGTTTTATTCATTTAAAAGTCTGTGCATGACGCATTATCAGTGACTTAATTTTGCATGAAATTTTTGTGTCAATCTGAATGATTTCAATTTTTGAGCTCTCAATTTATTTTCCGAATCACCCTGTTCGTCTACTTATCCAAGTTAACCTCTCCGATATGAAATTACACAAGTGTGTTGAACCGAAACAGAGTGCATAGCAATTTTGCATGTGGGTATGTATTTAGATGCATATATTTGCATTTAATTACACAAAATGCTAGGAATAGTGAATAATGAAGCTCGAAGCTAACTTACGGGTTGTAGTAAGCCATAATCGCAGAACCATGTATTTTTTTTTTATGGATAAGGCTTTTCTGTATGAGGCATGTGAAAATAAAACAAAAAAAAAAAAATAATTGCTACTTCTATACGAGCAAGGACTGCTATGCACATATGTACTTGAAAGTTTTCCCCGTTCCTTCGTTAAGGTGTGACATAAAATTGAAAAATTAATGTTTTTATGGTCTTAGATGTGGAACATTGCATTATGGTTGTTCCATTAATCAACTTTCAATTTGACAAAGAACTAGCAGTTGGAATGAGGTGAAGTAAAATATTGCAATGGGTTTCGTTATACCATGAGAATGTGGTTCAGTTTTTGTCTACTGCAAGGGGGACACGGTTCAATGCACGACATTCTTGGGGATAGAGAAATTTTGTTGGTAGTACCTACTGTTCGAGACAAGAAAGATTTGATAATTTATTGGCGCTTAATTAAAGTTGTTGTTGCGTTCGAAGATTTGGCAAATTTTTGAACTTTTTTTGTAAAGTTTTTGTGATGTCAACTGTGAAGTTTCGTGTCGCAAAAAAGTAGAAGGGTTTAAGCAGTGATTAATGGAGTAATAAATGAGTAATGAAACACTAAAGAAATTTCAAAATTTGCAGGTCAACTGCTACTGTTCTAAAAGACTGGAATTGAACTCTTGCGCAACTTATGATTGTAAGTTTGTTGGAACCACATCAGCCACAACTGTTCCTCATCACTTAGACTTTTGCCAATATACGGCATCCATCTTGCTTTTAGGTTTCCTATGCAGTTAAATCTGTGTCTCTAGTCAAAAGGCTTAAGCTGCCGCTTCAATAGTTTTCAAAGCTCATTTCGCTTAGTAGTTCACTTGTATCTTATAAGTTCCTGTGTTCACAGAGTTTTTAGGTTGGTTCAACAGTGAAGTAGTTTCTAGCATGTCAAACCTCTATTTCCTTGCAATTTAAACACTTGTCGTTTACTTGGCGCCCAACGAGGGGCTTCAAACGAAGTGCTTAAGTTTTCAATTTAACTTTCCTCCAACAACTCTATTAAACTTTTTTTCTTTTTCATTTTTAGATGTCTGCACAAAACATTTTGGAAACAAATAACTCCGGTTACGTTAGCTCCGAAGAAACAGACTCCCTGTTGGTATCGTCAAATACTCCAAAATGCAAACCTTCGGTTTTGCGTCAAATTAAAATGGGATCAGCAAACGGACCGACAAACATGTCATCGGGTAGTAAACCAACACTAATACGTCAAGACCGCACATCAACATATCTAACCAGCCCGCAGTTGTCCGCCCAGACACATGGCGGCTCAGAGGAAAGCATACGAGGACCAGACGAAGACGTCGAACAGGGAATGCGTCCATCAGCGGCAACAACAATGACAACAACAACAACGGTGGCACCAGTTCCTGACATAGAGGTCCATCCACACGAGGACCAGCAACCGACCATATCAATAACAAATCTAAACAGCTATCATGACCAATTGCAACCGCATCAGACTTCTTCATATCAGAATATCTCATCATCGATAACAACGACGCAGAATAGGTGTCGGGCGTGCCGCAATTGCAGTCGGCGCGCTTCGGCTACACCAATTTCCACACTGAAAATGGACCGTTCCACCTCGAAGGATAGCGTCAAAAGTGCCTTTCATCAGGGAAACCTTAGTGGTTCGACGGCAGTTATTTGCGCGTCCACCATGACCGTGCAACAGCAACAGCAACAACAACAGTCACATCATCAGCACCAACAACATCAACAGCAGCAGCAGCAGCAGCACGTACCACCAGTTTTGGTCACATGTTCGCCTGTCAATGGCTCACGGATAATACGTCAAAGTTCACAGCCCGAAGCCAGTAATATTGTGTGCTGCGGCGGCCATAATACATGCGGTCACTCGCACACCGTGCCCAATGTGTCCCTCAAGCAGTTACGTGACAACACAACAGATGGCATCGCAGGAATTGCCGCGGACTCGCTGCGCATTAATGGCGGCATGAGACCCTTCAAGCAGGTGAGTCAATTGACATGTGGTCCCCTCACAGTCACAAGTGTTGTGTTTGCTATAGACCTGGTAATACCATCACCGACCCCCACTATGTGAGTATATGTACTACTCGAATTCACGTTGCGATTAGATGTGCTAGCCCAGACGACAATTACCATTAATATTAAAATTAATTAGCTTTTGTTTTTTTACACGCAAATGCTAACACTCTTATTTTACTGTTATTTTCCTTATTTCTTCTATCTCTTACTGTCTCTCTCTCTCTCTCTTTGTCTCTCTGTCTCACTTTCACGCTCCCAATGTTCGGTTTTGTTCTTATTTTGTTTCGTTTTGTTGGTTGTTTATGTCCTTTCTTGTGCCCCCTGCTCCTTGTATTGAATCATTGATTATATTAGGGACTGGTTCCTCCATAATGGGGATGTCCATTTGTATGGGAAAGGATATCCTCGAAATGGTTGATATTCAAAGGATGTCCTATCGTGGATGTTCGGTACTAATTTACAGAGAATAACGCACGTATCCTTGAGGAGCTCATAAATATCACTTTGAAAAAAAACCAAAAAAAATTCTCTGGTGTTAGATATTTTCGCGCGTTGGTTCTTCAACAACAAAAAAAACACGTCGGCAGTTTATAAATTATGGCAGGCCATCATAAAATATTTTTCCCCTTTCATTTTGCTAGTAGAACATGGAGTTATTCCGTTGGCCACTGTAATTATAATACATTACTTAGTAACCATTCTTTAGGGCTTAAATACAGGCAAATCGGTTGGGCTTTATTGTCGTGTCCGCCGGAATTGCTGCACAACTGTTTTTTTTTTGTTGCCTTTCAACTCTTGTGTGACATGTCCGGTGCGGAGGTGGTAAATGCTAGGGGCCAGCGCGATTTGTTATTATTGCCAGCAAATTGAATTTAATTGTTTAAAAGCATTCGATTAAAAAAAATAAAATAGGCGGATGTAATTAAATATGCAGGGATATAGCCAATGAATTGTACGTTCAGTTGACGCACTTAATGTTGATCCTTGCTGCTTGCTGTGCACGGGGTAGTAATTGTAAATTTATTAGCTGTTGTGTGGTGGGTAAAAGTCCGATATTGTTGATTGGTGATTGGTTATTGTTGTCGAAGAAAGTCCTTTTTGAATAAACAGATTATGTAATCAATTGCAATGGGTCGCAGTTCTAAAAGGAGGACATAACTTTAAGTAGAATTTTAAATTAAACAAACGCCGTGCTTTCGCTGGGACTAAGCCCAGGGTCCAATCAAGCTCTGGAATATTAAATGTGACCTCAAAAGTAGTAGTTGTTTACTCAAGCAGAACAGCGCGATGAGCTAGTCTAACTTGGTGCAAAATAGCTGAGGGAGATTCATGCTCTCTGGGAATGAGATAACACGCCTGCATTGTTTACAGCTCAGAGAGTGAGAATTCTAGTAAATAAAGAGTGGGAGCAATATCTCCGTGGTGCACAATCATGAGGAGCTGATTGCCATTCATGCCATCATGCCATTTAGTGATGTAGACGTCAAAGCGAAGGCTTATTTTTCTCCGTCGTACTGAACAGCACAGCTCTGATTGAAATAAGCTTAGTTATGACCCTAGTATAGGAAGTGGTTGCCATAGTTCAGTGCTGTATATAGAATCAAGGTTCGCATCCCAGAAAATACATACAATTTTCTCCCCAAACCATTAGCTTAGACTAGATCCACTTTACAACGAGAGCTTTTAAAGCTAAAATTTGTTCCAAAATCTTGTGCAAAAGTTCACAGCTGTACTTTTCTTTTTTGGTAGACTTATTTGGTTAAATGTTGTACAAGAGAGAAACTCTATTTTATCCAAGTGAGCATTTTCATGTTGATGACAGGAAACCCCACAGGCGCACCAGTTGGGATGCAGAAATCCTGATCATAGTCTCGCAATATCAGTACTCATTACACCAGTACCAAAAATCATCCACCTTATGAGAGCAAAACCGGGGACACTCTTGCATACAGACATAGGCCGGACACCCACAGTTCCATCAGCGTCTTCGAAGAGATTGGAGATTGTAGTACCTATCATTCAAGCCTAGGTTAGGTTAGATTAGGGTATAAGGGTGTGTGATGTATAAAAACTCATCATGTATAATCGGAGGCATGAAAGGTCCACTGTGCTTACCCTTGCTCTTTGTAAGTAACACAGCAAGTGTTGGATTGACTCTACCTCCTCTCCATCACCGCAACTTCTGCAACAATTGTTGGACCCTGCATTCCATTTGCGAAGCATAGTTCCTGTAGCACGATGTTCTGTGATAACTCCAGTGAGTGTGGAGATAGAGTGGGTTGGTCAATTTTTAGATTTTTCAATTTTTTCCACAAAGAACGAGATTTTTCACAGTCTTCCCTAGATTAACAGTAGACCTTGGCCTCTTTCTTTACAATGTTGTTAATGATCCCGTACAGTTTCCCAATCTGTGGCAGTATTGATGAGTCTGCTACACCGATATTCATAGCCGATCCTAGCCTTGCTATTTGTCATTTCGTTTTTTGCATTTCGTATTTACGTGTTGTTGTAGTCAGCACATGGACCGATATAATAAAAACAAACGGTGAGACTCAATCGCGAACGGCAGCCTTAACCGAGAATGCAGAGACATGAAGCTGGTTCTTGTTCTATAAAACAAGAATGCACAAACAATGATGCACTTTAGTTCTGGTTTTTTCACGAGCAAGATCTTGTCTTCTTCTTGTAATGTAAATTTTTTGTGTAAAATCTGGATAAATACAGAATGGACTCATTCTAGTCTTCTCAATGTGTCAGTGCTATATGACATCTCTAATGATGTGTCTAGTGCGAAAATGAGCCATGATTATTCGAATTACTTGCTCGTATAGACGAACGCGCGGTAAGTTTGCTAACTGATTAAATCAATTTTTTTGCCGCAGAAAGAAGTGTTAAGTGTTGTCAGTAAGAAAGTTAAAACTATAGAAAAAATAATACCCTATAATCTATTTATTTATATATATTATAACCTATTTAACCCGCACAAAAAGGCTTTTATCTCCAATACAATAAACCATTCAAAAAACCGTTTGAAATGAAAACAATGTTAATTTCAAATCTATTTCCTCTTGCTTGAGCACCCTTTCGAAATCGTTGTTCCGGCGATATTACTCTGGCTACTTTGTGACACATCTTTTATTTGTGAGATAAATGGCACCGCCCATAGCTGAATATTAATAAGATTGGCATTTCAAATAGCCTTCTCCGTTCGAACCGCAAATCATTCCACAAAAGTGTACACTAATGGAATAACGTTGTATCGTATTCGATCGACCAGAGTCTCATTTCGCATGGATTCCCCGCTAAAATGTGCTCTGAATGAATGTGAAATTCAAATTTGAATCTTTATCACGATTTCCATTCAAACTCAATGCTTTGCACTTTCAAAAGTAAAAACATTGGCTGATGAGAGTAAGCAATAAAAAAAAAAGAAAAAAACGTGGTACAATCCTAAAATTGTTACGTATACGCCTCCGTGTGCCATTTACTTTGGAAAATACCCCAAATACCTTGACCAAAATACAACAACGGATACAGAAATACAAAGTAAACTCAAACATCGGTCGTAAAATAGACTTCTGTTGTGGTAACCTGAATGACGGCCATTGACAACGTAAAACATTAATGTCCTGTAACAAGGAAACCATTGTTTCCACCTTGCTACAAGGGACTACTGTCATTTCGAAAAAGGTCAATTTTTAGACAAGCATTACATAGTAAACGCTTGACCTCATCTCAAGAAAAGAGCCGCATTAATTATACCTGGTTGTAGGATAATGATTCACCTCAAAAAGGATATTAAAATTCCCATCCTTTGCACACAAAATCCAAAGGCTAAATTCTTAAGTAGATTTCTTACATATATATTTTGCCACCTATATAAGTTTGTTTGAATTCTTAACTAAAACGCAATCAAACTTCCTTGCCAAGTCCTTGAAGTTCTCTTCTCGCTGAGAACTGAGAAATAGTTGAACACAACTATCGTGTGAGTGTGAACACACAACACGCAGTCATGGAAAAACAGAAAAAAAAATAAAAACACACTTTTGAGAGCAATAAACGATTACACTATGGTTGACAAATAAGTGCTCTACAAGTAGGTTGAGCTAGTGATGTATTCATACACACGTACAACAAGTAAACCGAGCCGCACATAGATATGCCGAAGGTTGCGATAAAATATATATGGAAATGTGTGTGTGAACATGGCAAGTACTTTGCTACTATTGCTGAGTTTACGATATCCTTTACGAGGGGTTGGGGTTTTTCTGCTTCTGTGTTATTTTTTTTTTTTTTATTCACAACAATGTTAAGTGATACATCATTTTTAAGGAGTTGGCATTTACTGTACACGGATACGTAATCGAAATTGAAATTTTTTTATATGAAAAAGTACCGTCGGTTTTTTTTTTGTTTTTTTTTTTGGGTCCATTTGTCGTCATTTTGTGCATATCGTTGAAATAATGTATTGCTTTACCTTCATGAAAGTTATACGATGACTTGGGGTATGGTTTTCAAACTTATGGACTCTTAAAAGGTTTTTTTTTTTTTTTTTTTTTGCCCTTCCTAAAGGGTACTCTTGCCCAAGGAGTGATGGGTGGGAAAAAGAAATAGTGAAGAGTGCTTTTGGGTGTATTCCTTTAAAGTTAATGCTGTTTATTATAGACGAGTTCTAGTTTTTTTAAAAAAATAAGTCTTCTGTGCGGTGCTCTTTTCATGGCGGTGACTTACGACATTGCCTGGGATTTATGACGTTTAAAAATGTCCATTCATCAAGAGGTCATTTCGGATATAAGTCCGCTGAACTATAGTGCACCTTTGGATCTATAGTCAAGGGGCTATACTAACTTAAAAAGACTTTTTTTTATAAAATTTATGAGCAGTAAAGTTATACAGCTTTTTTTTTTTTTTTAAATGCCTTGTCGTGGAAATTCTGGGGAAACTGTTTTAGTTTACGAAAATGGCTATGAATTATACTAGATCTTGTGGTCCCTAGGGGCTCTATACTCCAGGCCCTTTGAAAGTCTCTGCCGTAAGATTATGTAGTGTTGTGGTAGGGAAGGTTCGAGTTAAACTAGGCCAATTCTATAAAGAATGCCTTGTACTTGTCTTATAAAAGATATCTCTTATAAATCAGACGATTTTTTTGTTTACTAAATCCAATTAATTTTGCAAGTATGTGTCGAGAAGCAGAACGCAAAGGACAAAATTCAATGAAAATGTAATGAACTCCATGTATCTGCGAATTTTGTATACATAATTGATGAACCCTCTACGGTGGATTATTTGTGCTACTAATTGACCATTTATATTTCGGTTTTAAGCGGTGTCTTAATGCCTTAACCATTCTTGAAAGCTATTAGGAATAATAGGTGCAAAGTGACTCTTAATAGGGATTTAATTCCTACGCGTTATGGGACACCAATGTGTCTCAGCCATGCCCAACTTTTTTCCACAGTTTTCATTGTTCTTTGTTAACTGTTTGGCTCCTGTTCCTTTCCGACTTCTACGGTTTCGCAATCATTAGATAGGAGCTTCTATTGCATGGATGAACTCGTGAATTTTTCAGAAATTGGGATCAATTCACTTTGCCTTCCGTCCTTATTTGCTTATATCTATAAGGTACGTTTTCTGATAAAGATGTTGGTTTAGGCAAAAGATTGTAACGATATTTAGCTGCATCATGTAGCCAAACTGGTGCCTTGAGACAATATTCAAGATATTCGAGTTTTCTCTCTCTAGCTTGATGAATTCCTCTCAAGAAGTATGTATGTATGTGCTCTCCTACACCACAGACTTGTTCTGACGCCGCGCCCCTTTCCGGATGAATTTTTCTTCCGCCGTCTGTGTGCCACATTGCTGTATGGTTGTGCTGTCAATAGGCTATACTTTCATTACTTTAACTCATTTTATTGCGGAGAAGAAAATTCTTTACAAAATTGATCCACCACCGAATACAAGCTAAACAAAAAAATATCGTCCTCGTGCTACATATCACATTAAGGTGCTTCGGAAAACTGGCGTGTCGCATTAACGCACCAATAAATTATTGTCTGCTGACTTTTCTCCTGGGAGACAGTAAAAATACAAATGATTTCTTACAGACATAAAGGGACATTAATTTAGTTTGCCTACATTCTGGAGCGCCCAGCTTCACACTATTGTGTACATAAGTTTCCCAAATTGTCAAAGGAAGCAAGAATAAAAGTAGGACGAAACGAACTTCCGGTACTAAGAAGTCGCCTTTGAATTTTGTCTGGCACTCTTTCCGGAGATCCTATTGTGACGCAAAATACTGATAAAGATTAAAGCGTTGAGCAGTAGTCTGACTGTTGAAACGGACGTAGGTGAGTCTGCTGGAAAACAGAGAGATGCTTGTTGGTAAATTTGTATATTGATTCTTTAGTCTTTAATCTTCTGTTTTCTTTTTGAACTGCACTCTCCACTACTGAAGCAAACCTTTACGCCCCAAGGCCAGTCTCATTGACAAACAGGCAACCAAAGCTACATCATTGAAGCTGCTACAATAGTGCAAGAATGAACAATGTTCGCTGGGTCATCGGTTCAGGATCAGGTCTCCTTTTGGTATCAGGTTGCAGCAAAATAGAATGACCTTTGATGGGTCTCTTGCGTAGGCTTGATGGAGGCCTTAAAGGGTAGAACCTTCACTAGTTTGGTGGATGGTATTTGAGAAGCAATATCAGCTTTCAAACCTCACCAAAATCCAGAGGGCGACATGAATCGGAATCATGGGATCATTGAGAACAACACCGACGGCGGCAATGGAAACCATGCTTAGTTTTATTCCGCTTGACATTTATTGTAGTAGTCTGGCAGCCAAAACTGCTATAAGATTGAGGGAAGGTCGATTGTGGTCATCCAACTCTTACGGCCACGCTTCCATTCTGTCCCGATGGGAGGCTACCAATGGATTGACGGAAACAGATCACATGAACGCGATGTTAACATTCGAAAGGAGATTCAATGCAAGGATTCCTGACAGAAGTTACTGAAAGAACTGGAGGACTAAAAAGAAAAGGGAGTTGGCATTCTTTACCGACGGTTCTAAGATGAACTGTGGTACAGGAGCCGGAGTTTATTGTGAAGCCCTAGGAGTAAACTGCTCCTTTAGAATAAACGACGACTGCAGCCATTACGCAGGCTGCTGAAATCATACGTGAGAGTAATATCGTCGGACAGACGATAACTGTCCATATAGACAGCCAGGCAGCCATTAAGGCTCTGGACTCTGCTATAACTCGGTCGAGGCTGGTGAGAACCTGCAAATCACTTTTAAACGAGATATCCAGAGCCAATACGGTGACCCTCAGTTGGGTACCAGGGCATATGGATAACGAAGGAAACGAGAAGGTGGGCCCTTCCCTTTGTAGCAGCCCCAGTCAGCTCTGTTAAGAAAAAAGTAGAAGATGAAGCCATCGATCGGGCAAACAGACGCTGGATTCATCTGGATACATGCGTAACGGCTAGAGCTCTATGGCCGGCCTTTAGCAAGAAGAGATCATCAACTCTGGTTAAACTCAGTCGTCATAACGCACGGATCGTTTCTGGCGTAATTACCGGCCATTGTGTCATTGGCCTTCACGCAGAGAGACTCGGTGTGCTGCATAATGACTATTGTAGAAGCTGCAGAAACGAAGAAGAAATCGAATCTATTCGTCACCTGCTGTGTGACTGTCCTGCTCTATCTGTTAGAAGAAAGAGAACTCTTGGCAGTCATTCCTTCTCGGAGCTGGAGGACTTAGGCAATGTTGAGCTGGTGGACCTCCTGAGATTTATACTACTATCTGGGTGGTTCTAACAGCGGACCCTATTACAGCGTTCCCAGTGTTAAATGATTGGGCACAATGGACCCAAATTGTGGGTCTAAGTGAGCAGTGACCTTCTGGTTGCAAGGCACCCATCTACCTAACCTAACCTAAAGGATAGAACCGAGTTTCGATAACCTTTTTTTTATGATTTCCGCACATTTGTCAACGTAAAACAATAATGAAATGTCAAACCTTACTCAATATTTAGACAACTGAATTTCATTAGCGACATTGACAGCTGCTGAAATATAACAATGGGAGAAGTTATCATTGCTATCTGGTCACTCTTTACCTAATTTCCTACCTGTTTCTGTCAGGATACGAAATCGGTGGAATTTCTTGACTAGCAAATCACAGTAACGAATACTTCAAAATACCTATAGAACTTATTGTCAGAAATCGAAGACAAGTGCAGAAAATATTTTTAAATCTCCAATGTGAAAAATTTACACCAACTAAAGGTTTTATCTTGCCATAATTGCAAAACCTATTAGATTTACTTCATAAATATTTAAAAAAAAAAATCATGCCTAAAACTTGAATGACCCACTTCCATTGGCTAGATTTCAGTGAATAATTGATGAATTTGTTGGATTATCGACATTCTGAATTGTACTCAAGGTGGACTACACTCAGCAGCAGCATAAACCCTATAAAAGAGCCATGAACATATTCATACGAAAGCATCAACGATTTTCTTAACCATAAGCCATAAACCTCAACACATGTTTTTCTATCATAAGAGCTTTATTACCACACCAGAGAAGCCACAAAGATTCTCAGCAGGATTATCTGTCACAAAAACGTAACTAACTAGTACTAGTTTTTGACATAAATGCATCTGAAATGTTCTTGCCACTAAAAGGCCACAAACGAAGCAAACTCGTTTTGTAGAAAATAAAAAAAACTGAAAAGCACTCAGATTTTTAATTACTTTTGCAAGGGAAGGGTTCTTTAGTTGAGGGATACTCTGTTAACACCAGTTTATGGGGTAACTGTCTCAGTTTTGAGAAAATTACTGACGTTAGTGTTCACATGCTACTTTTGATGGTGTAATAGCTTTTACATGGCAGCGCTGGTAGTTGTATTTTTAAGAATTCCCTGCGACATTTTTTACCTTGAAGTTATTGAATTATCCATTCATAGAGAGCATGCTTTCGAAATTCAAATCGGAGTTTATTGCATCGCGTAGTTAGGAATAGACATCTCACAATTTTTTTGAGAATGAGACTATGGTCGTTGTGTGACTAACTACTTCTGTCGTTGTATGGTTATGCCTATTAGTTTAAGGCGTTTAGGAGGCATTATTGACTGAGTGCTACTGGTGGCAGCAACAAAGTGTTCGACAGTAGAACTGCTTTATGGACCTAATTGTCTACCATTGCTATTGCAGTCAATTCTAGCGAAGAGTAGCCCCTTTTTTATGTTTCAACAAGGGCTTCAATCAATAATCAGTATCGTATGTCTCATAGGACACTTTCACGAAGAGTGACTGATAAAATAGACCTTTTAATTCGTAGTCTCGTAATAAAACGGCTCATTCTGGTTCTTTTTCTTCATCCATGACTATGAGTATGAGTTCTTCAGATGGGCTACACCACTCTTTGGATTGCTGTTGTATGTTGCTCTTCTTGTTTAATATATTTACACGAAAATGCATTAAGGTCACCAATTGTTGCTATAATATAACCATATCTTGAGAGCCTGAATGCTTGGTCTTAACCGGGCCTCGCTGAACTTAGATCTATAAGCCTATCGATGTTATAATAGTCGAGTTGATGCCATCAAAGGTTGGCTTTATCCACCGCTTTGGCTTTAATGAGGTATTTAGCATAAGACGCCTCAACGTCCTGAATAAGTGATACTGAATAATTTGAATCCAACAGTGGGTAAGAAGTCTTCCATAAACAATAAAGTGTAGTGGATGAATTCTTCAAAGATGATCAACTCCTTACTATACAGGACAATGAATAAATTGAATATTGTCTATTGCCACTGAAATAGTTTCATATTTTATTTCCTCTTAAGTGTATTTGTGTCGTCTTCTGTACAATTTCCATTACTTGCATGTATGTAAGCCCAAGCACTAAACCACATATTTGTTTTCGTAAACACCCTCTCCGAACAGCACGTACTATTGAACTTGTCATAAATGCCACTTACCACAAATCCACAAAAAGAAAGTAGAAAGCAAATATTTAGATTCATGTGTAAAGAGAGCAATAGAGAGTTTAGATTTGTATCTATATTCCTGACAAAAAAAAATTAATGCATATGTGTGTATGTGTACATGTAATAAGACTGTAAATAAGTCGTGTCTCCAGATTGACAAATTTTAAGAAAAATGTAGATGTTGACAACCAAAAAAGCCAAAACAGTGGTTTTTAAAATTGTCTGTCTGTCTTATAGAAGCTTAGATCTGATCTTATAGAAGCTTAAATCTATGCCGAACTGTAAAGCGAGATCTTATTATAAAATATAATAATGTTTTTATACGCCCACCATATTATAGGAAGTTTCAAGAGGTAGCGCCATCTCGTAACAAATTTAATGTTGAAATCATCACTACCATTTTAAAGGAAGCAAGAGATGGCGTTAGCAGCAATTAATGTGTTTGCAACTAGCCAGACCTATATCAAAAAACTTTTGATTAAGGATGCGAATTGATATCACTTGTGTAACCATAAACCCTGATGGTCTACGTCTTAAGAAAACTTTAAGATAGAAAATTTAATTTCACAATATTCTTTACATCGTTCGTATTCGTATAAAGCGGCTATAAATTCGTGTCCATAAACTAAGTACTATCGTGGTTAATGCCTTAAATGTTTTTTTTTTTTGTAAGCAATGTCCTTTATTGAACCCAAAAGTAACCACATGAAGAAATTAAGTGTCATAAACTGCAGTTCACCTCTGCGCATAATCTTTTGTTCAAAAAGACGGTTTTACCGTCCATTAATCTCTGCGTTTTATATTTGTAATAGCACATTAAATGTGTTACCAATGCCTTGTAACACATTTAATGATGTCATCAAAAGTAAATTAAAGTCGTAACCTTACACACGTGGAAAATCATCTCATCAGGGAGTTGACATCTTTTGTTAAAATTTAAGTCCTCCCCATTATCGTTGTCGAAGTTATTCCTTAGAAGTGCTATTTTTGTTTTCTATTATAATCTGTTCAAAATAATGTACGTACTCGTTTAATTCGAAATTGAAAAGAGTGTCAGCGTAAAAAGTCCTATAATAATTTTTAATTCTGGCTTCAGGGTGATTTGATTTAGATTTGTTTTAAAAAAAAAGAAGAGGATAGAAGCATTATTATGGGAAACACCCTGAAACAATGGCTATTATCTAGCTGCATTTGTACTTACTTACTTAAATGGCTCCCGACCCTTGTAGAGGCCTGAGACATCGTTGCCTTCCATCCTCTGCGGTCCCGAGCACCCTGCTTCCAGTTGTGAAGACCGAGTTTCCCGGCATCCGCGACAGCTTGGTCTTTGTACTGGAGGTTCGGTCTTCTTCGCCGCCTTGAACCTGGGGGCTGGGATTAGAAGATCCTCTTGGCTGGAGCATTGTTGTCCATTCACTCGATGTGGCCGAGCCAATGTAGTCTGCGTATCTTGGCTTTTTGGACTACATCCATATCCTAGTACAGCTCATAGAGTTCGCGGTTGTATCTTCTCCTCCATTCGCCCTCCTCGCATAAGGGACCTAATATCCGACGGAGTATTTTACGCACGAAGGTGCCCAATATTTGCTCAGCTTTCTTACTTATCATCCAGCACTCGGCTCCATACAGCAGGACTGGCAAGATGAGCGTTCTGTAGAGCATTAATTTGGTCCGTCGAGTTAAGAGTTTTGAACCCAGTTATTTCGCCAAACCGAAGTAGCAGCGGTTTGCTAGGGTTATTCTTCGTCGGATCTGTACAAAGGTGTCATTTGTAGGATTAAAATTATAGTTCTCAACAGTGACGTTCTGCCCAATGTTTTGGATAGATAAATTTTTGTTTGTTAATAACATATACTTCGTCTTGTCCTCATTCACTTCACGACGAACTCGTTTCGCCTGCTCATCAATAGCCGTAAATGCCTCTACGACGGCTTGCCGGGATCTTCCGATGATGTCAATATCGTCTACGTATCCCAGCAGTTGGATGGATTTGTGAAAGATTGTGCCTTCCGTGTTGACACCTGGCCTGCGCACTATCTGCTCCAACACGATATTGAAGAAATCACATGACAGCGCATCTCCTTGCCTGAATCCGGTGCACGTTTGGAAGAGCTCCGAAGAGTTGGTTCCAAATTGCACAGAGCATCGCGTGTTTTCCAGCGTTACGCGACACATCTGGATAAGTTTTGTCGGTATCCCGAATTGGGCCATCGCCTGGTAGAGCTCAAAACGATTAATGCTGTCATAGGCGGCTTTAAAGTCGATGAAAAGGTGTATTTGTTTGTGCTCTTAATAATACACAGAATTGGGACTAGTAAAAGAAATTTGACTGAATCTATACTACATAGAGGTATACTACTTACTTACTTACTTACTTACGAATAGTAACATAAAATTCTCCCGACTCTTGGATATTCTTTTGCCTGAGACGCAGTTGCCTTTCATCGTCTGTGCTTCAGGATACGCTGCTTAGAGTTATAGAGACAAAGTTTGCTGGCATTCGAAACAGCTTGGTCTTTGTAGGTACCGCATGTTCGATTTTTCTTTTGTCGTTACACTGGAAACATCTAGAAGTCTATAAGATTTTGAGAGGTTTAAGGATTCCGGAAAAACATTCGACTCCAAAGTACATATTTGAGCCGTCGCTTTAGATTGTAAGATCGTAATATTTTTTCACCTGTCGGTTGCCATTCGGTTCCTCTGGGGTATGCTTCGTTGAAACTTAGAGGAGCTTATTGTGTAAATAGTGAAGTCTGTGCTGAAAAAAAAATAAGAAAAAAATACGAAAGGAAAAATAGTACACAGAAAATAAAAAATGAAATAAATAAATAAATAAATGGGCTTTACAGCATTGGCTACTTTTTTATTGGCCACATTTTTTAAGAAATTAATAGCAGGCCTTAATACTTTAACACCTTTGATTTTAATCTAACCTAACCTTTTATTTAATTAGTAATTAGTTTTAATTCTCCTTCAACTGCTGTAGTATTTTCTTTACAAATTTTATTTTGCAGTTAATTTTTTTGAGAACTTCTCTATCTTAGATGCTCTTTCTATCCTTCACACGTCCTATTGAACAATCTTTTTTAAAACTTTCAAACTATAAACTCATTTCAAATTATCAAGTTGTCTGGGCAGTGCAGTTTGCAACGTCTTAACCCGCATAAGTGTGAGGTTTGCCTTAAAATATTTTGCTTATAAAATAATTTAGAACATAAAACAGTGTCACATCCATTGGAGTTCTGAAATATAATATATATATTACATATCTATTTTATTTTATTTTTTTTTTATTCGGCTAAAATTAATTTTTTTATTTAAAAACTAAAGCAGTGCACTTTGAACAAATTTTTCTCCAGGGTGTCCTTCTTATGCCCCGTACTTTGTCTGAATGTAGGAAGATACGACTTCGAAGGGCTTTTACTGAGGCAACAAATGATACTCTGGCGTACTCCAAAATGGTATATCAACATCAGACTTACAAACAAAAAAAAAACGGATAGTTAATTAATAATTTATTTATCAGTTCGAAAGCACCAGTAGCTTAGCGAGTAGTGAGCATTATTACCCTATGTTGTAATTTGATATAAAAAATGCATACGTGTTGAAGAAAAAAAAAATACATTTATATATTGTAGTAGAGAGGACAGCAAGGTCCTTTAGATTTTATTATCATTTGCATACATAATTAATTGTTAAACCAACAAGAGGTTAATATTATGGGAAACATCTGTTGTGGTTCAAATTGCATAGCAAATATTTGAAATAACAAAAATGTCACATCGTTTATAGATGTCTGTTAAATATAGATAATTTCAACATATGTCTTGGACTATGCACACATCCGTTGTGGAATTGCGTAAGTTGATAGAAAAGGTCAAAGACAATTTTATAGCAAAAGCAATAGAAAAAGGGTGCTTTATTTTATCACTCATCTTTCATTAGAACCAAAAATATTTGACGTTTTCGCTGACAACACAAAATTATTACTTATCACTCGCACTTACTTCCATCCAATAGTCTCAACATACCGTGAGTAATAAAATGGTAAACAATATTGAGACTAAAATAAGTATAAAATTTAATGCTAAAGTCTTATAGAAAAAAAGACGTAGTAATGGAATAACTAAGTAGAAGGTCGTATTTGAAAATTCACTGACATTTTCTTCATGGATAAAATGTGTCAGAATTCTGACTGCCTGTCTGTTTACATGCTGACTTTCTTACTTACGTCCTGTACCCTTTGGGAGTTCTAAAGCTTCTACAATAGCTTCGTATGCAGTTTCTGGCCATGTACCTCATCTTTTACCCGTTCACCGTTCTTTTCCGTAGGACCGTGTCGCATGATCTACCATCCTGAGTTATCGGGCTTCATTGCGTCGCGTATCTTGTTAAGGACCTGGGGTTTTAGTGACTAGTGAGGTGAGTTTTGCCAATTCGGTTCCATCATCGGTTGAGAAAATACTGCTAAGGTATTAGAAACTCTTCACTCTTTCGTTTGTCTAATCACGTGTATATGAGCTGACAATTTGGATTCTATGCTTAAAATTTCAGTTCAATCAGTTATAATTCCTGGAGATCCCATAGTGATTAGGGGCGCAGTCAAGAATCAGAGAGTCAGAGAGTTCTACTCTCATTTCCATACGATATATTCCATGGCCGAAAGAGTAAGGGAGTCTTATGTCGTCGCACAAACGAAAGACACCAAAGGCAGACATAGAACTGTCAAGAGAATGTAGGTTTACAAGTGCATCTAGAGCACATTCTGGAATATTCAAGAAATATGTCCGAGACATGTTTTCCTTTGGATTCTGGCACCAAGAGCAGTTATTTACTTATGGGAAGGTCCTTTCCAGCAGACAACCGATGCATAAGGTAAGAATATATTCCTTTTGTAGTAGTGTAGATCCAAACCACGATACGCGGTGACAAGCCCCTGGTCATACCGAAAGAACCCTTGCACTGTCAGGAGACTAAGAAAGGATTACTCTTTTATATTTAGCTTCAGAAAGGATTACTCTTTTATATTTAGCTTCATTTGAGAGTAGCATACTGATGCAGAACTGTCGGAGTAAGATATCAACTGATAATTATTTGCAGACCACGTGCGCGATAGTTTTCTCGTTCGTGGTTCAGTGAGATCCAATGACAACAATACGTAATTGAACAATCAGTATTATACACCACCCCTATATCGGCTCCTCATCGCTGATCAGTTTTGTTGGATGTTGTTTGTCTGTTCAAGCGATACCCAGCTAACTAGGTGCAATTTTTATACTCAGAAATGGTGTCATTTCCCACGTTGCATTTGCCTAAGCTACATGTCTTCTGATAACGTATTTGTTTCATTTTCTGAAACCATACCGTTATTACTTGACAGCTGTCAAGAAATATAAGTAAATGACAGCTTTATGTTTGATAAGTGACAGCCCAATCGATTTTCACCTTCGAGGCAAAATAACATGAATAGATTTTGTCTTTACAACAGTTAGCCTCGAAAATGTTTGCAAGCTCCATTCAATCTCGTATATCAAATGACTCCCCCTTGGCAAGTAAATATATAGATATGTAAGTTTAATATTGCAACACCGATTCACGCTTTTGTTTATAGTGTCTGTCTATACTACCCAATTCACTAATGAAACCTATGAATCATGTTCATTATTCAGGCGAACTCTTAGACCCCATATGAGTGTATACCTTGCAGATGTTGTTCTTTTAACAAAATTGAGCACGCCAATCTTTTATCCAGTCGATTGTAATTTCTCTTTATAAAAAGTTGCCTATCCTAGACAAGGAAAAATGCTTCATACACAACACAGCGCACATGGTGTACTCACAAGCTGTTGTTCATGCTATGGAATATAAATCAGGCAAAACTTCTGTCTCTGAAACATCGAGGATAAACTGAACTTCATTACGTTTAATACACTGACTGGTGTTGCGAAAAAGAATCACAAAAACATTCTTTTTTTTTGGTAAAAGTCACTTCGACTTTTGAATCATAATTATGGAACTTTGCCACCAGCAATGTCAGGCACCATTGTGTGTCAAACTTTTGAGATAGAAAATAATAAAAAAATATAAGGATACAAAACTCGTTTCAAAGAAATTGAATGTCATGTGTGGTGCAGCTTATGAACTGTCATAATGCATCATACTGCACATATGGTTGGTGACCACCGCTTTATCTCATAATGCAGTGGTATAAATATTTAATTTGAAAAATTTCGCCAATTTCTCATAACTTGAACAGGTTGTGTTGGTCTAGCTGTTTGACTGGTAGCACTGTGGGAACCAACATTTCACGTCGAGAAATTTTGTCATAAAAGTTAAACTTATTGTCGAAATTAGTGTTCGCCGTGTTAAATAGTTCCTTGAAGTACTCGCTGATATTTCTGACTAGGATATCAATAAAATATGGAAATGGAGTTCCAACTTCTTCTTCCTTACCTCGTCTAAGTGAATTGGACAGATTAATCGGAGGGTAGCCACTTAACCTAGCCTTGACACTATCATTGAAATCCTGTCCAGGTTTCACTGAGAGACAGTCAAAGTTATCGCTCATGTAGATGATGTGATAATGTTAGTGACGGGATGTTTCCTCCAGTAACCGGCGATATAAGGGAAAATAACTTCTTCAAGATTAGCAAAAGGGCTCATTGATTGGTATGTATTCCATTCGAGGAAAATGGCTAATGAAAAATGGCTTATTGGCCTTTTGAAATCGCTCGATTACTTATAAATATAAGCCGTAAACTTTTAAAGCCTTGGAAGCCAATGTACAGCGCTTTAGTGTTAAAATCGAGTTCCCAATTTTCGCAATAAGACAGGATTCGTTTCAAACTGCGAATGAAACCGAATGCTCCAAGTTGTGGTCATAACACTATTCTTCATAATGAATATACTTTTTTGATTTAAACTCAATTCAACTGTCATTATTGCTAAAAACCCTCTATTAGTTGCTGCTTTGAATCACCATGCATCGAATTTTGTAACCAACCTTACAAAACACTTTTCACTTTCACTTTTTAATAAAAATCAAGAGAAACGAAATGAAAATGATCGTTCTTTGCCAATTTTTAATTCAATTTATCCCTGAACGATGCAATCTAATGCCAGACTAATGTTTTGTTTGCAATATGTCTACCGGTGATATATTTTGTCAGTTTGCTAAACTTTATAAACATCTAAAATGAGGTTTCTGTAATGTTTTCGTCTGTGCCTGGGACAATACACTTTATTCGTCATACTCTTCTCGTAAGTAAAAGATTTCAAAAACAAAGAGAAAAAAAAAAAACGAACTGCACTTGTCGACCTCAATTCAGTGATGCATTAACTCAATATTTCCGTTTGCATTTTAAACAGACAAAACAGACATCTGAATGAGCTTTCATCATGCTCTTAAGTAATTAAAAAATAAATAATACAGTGCTCATTATTTACAAAGCAATAGCTACAGTGTGGTCTATTGTGATTAAATCTGCTCAAATGCATTGTATGTATTCGACGAATACAAAAGTTTTTCTTATAATTTATTTATCTACTTGCACAGTAGCATTGACTGATCTAGAAGGTTTTAAGCACTTGAATTTTTGATAACTTGATTTGGGGATTTTTAAATTTTTTAAATTCTATAACCACTCGGACTCCTAAAATGCAAAAGCCCACTGTCTACTTCGGAGTTCTGCAACACGTTTGAGCTTCTAATCATTCCGAAAGTACTATTTGTAGTAGTATAAATTTTATTCATATAAATTATGTTCCAATTGCACTTAATATATGAAGTTATTGACATTTTCGATATTGGTGTTGGCGCAACGTAAATTTCAACACAGATTTTCTGGTTGTCCGACACTCAAGCGTAACCAGACCTCCCAACCATTATTCATGAATGGTACTTGCATCGCAGAAACCGAAAGGGTATCTATTCTTGGTATGTGTATCAACAATCGTCTCCGATGGAACGATCACATATTCAAAGTCGCCAAAAATGCAGAAAAATTCCTTAAGCGGTGCATAAAATATTTTACTTTACTTTTTCTGATCTGGCCACAATTTACAAGGCATATATCCGCCCAAAGCTGGAATACAACGCCCACATCTGGTTAGATGCACATAAGACCGTTTTCCACCTACTAGACAGGATTCAAAAGCGTGCGTTAAAACTCATAGGTGATAGAAACATTGTTAACTCCATAGTCTCTCTAGAACATAGACGAAATGTCTCATGTCTTTCCCTATTTTATCGCTTTTTCCATAAAAAATGCTTCAGCGAAATAGCCAGTTGCATTCCACCCCCTCAAAATTTCACCCGCAATACGCGTCATGCTTCGAATGCACATCAGTTCACCCTCCAGCCCAACTTCGGACGTACCGTTAAATACAGAGATTCGTTCATAAGCCGAACGACACGTATGTGAAATAATCTTCCCGGCTCCGTATTCCCTCATCACTACAGCCTTGAAGCATTCAAGGCCAATGGCACAGATACCTCCTCTGTTGCTTTTCTCCCTTTTCCCAAACGCCCGTGCCCTGAATATTCAGTATAAGGGTATACATATTCCCCTTGGTGCGCGCAAAAAATTAAAAAAAAAAAAAAAAAAAAAAAAACTGGACTAACCCTATGAAGCAACGTTTAGCCGCTCGCCTAGAAGAGTGTGGGTCAACACGATATGCTCCCAGGTCTGGCCGGCCCCGGAGCAGACTTTCTACTGAAAATGTTACAGCAGCAGTTGTGTTAGAACAAAAAATATCACATAGCACCTCGGAATATCGACCAGACTACGTGCCATGCAATTGGCCATAATCGGCAGTCTTTGCAGAAAATTTCGGTGGAAGTCTTTAAAGGTCCATTTATAGCTCAGCGAACCGCGAACACGAACGAGCGAATATTCGCCAGTTTTGACGTTTCATTCACAGCAACTTTTTTATTTAGTCGCTGAAATCGGCGAATATCCATTTGTCATTTATTAAAGGAAAATAAATGTTAAACTCTAGAGAATGTGGAGTGCGTTCCACATCTGTGGAATGTGAATAAAATTTGCCAGTTCGCAAAAAGTATTCGTCTATTTGAGTAAAAATCAGAGAATGGATGGTTTCTTTTTAGAAATAAATTACAATTTCTTTTCTATAAAACTATAGATAAATAAGGCTCTCTTCTTTGGGAATAGTAAAATTGTCAATTTTTTTCCTTTAAATGTGGTAAAAATGGTTTGTTCGTGGTTCGTCCATTCGCTGGTCGTTGAGCTGTGAATGTACCTTAAGATGTTCCCTTACAAAAAGCAGACGGTGCATGTTAGCTATTGACCGCTAATCGCCTGTAACATACTCTCAAGTCATCCCGCATCTCGACCACAAGGGAGACTACTTCCAATCGATAATCATTGTGAGCGACGAGGCCCATTTTCAGCTCTGTGGATTTCAATAAGCAAAATTATAATTTTTCGACACCAAATCCACTACGAAGAACCATAATACCCACTTGATGTGCTTTTTACGCTGGAGGCATGATCTACCCTTATTTTTTTCGAAAACGCCGCAGGCCAAACGATTACTGTTGCAAGCAATGCTCAATTACTGTTTCCTTTCTCAATTGGCTGAAATGACACTGATGATGATGACACTGACGACGCATACTGCACGAGGCAGAACCGAAATTTTGAGGGCTGCATTTCCGAGTCGCCTTATCTCTTTTTTGGCGGTTTACACTGGCCAGCAAGATCACCCGATTTAACCTGTCCAAACTTCTTTTTGATTTTTTTTCTTGTTTAAGTCACGAGTCTGTGTCAAGAGGTCTCAGACTTTGTTGTCTGTCTAGAATGCGAGGACCTATCACCGCAAGGTACAGAGTTTTTAATTCAAAGAACATCGGGTGACAATTTTTACGCCATCTGTACAATCTTGGTTACATTTTAACCGAGTTCACAATTTTCGAACTGAAATTCACAGCCATCCCAAAGTTTTGCTTCATCTCTATCTAATAGCCGAATCAGCTCAATACCTTTTCGCCTGTTTTGCGATACAGTTGGTTAGTTCTTGCCGCTATTTTGCTTTCCTGATGATGTCGCTGATGGATTGCATTATGTAGTTTATTTTGTAGCAGGCATCCTCCCAGTCAAGATGTCGAAAGAAGGATATCAGAGTCCATGATATAGAAGATATAGAATCGATATAGAAGTCTATGATTATCTTACGTCAATTAAAATCTTTACGCCCAATGTGGATATGGTAAGATACAAAGCGCTATATGATCGAGTGGAAGACATTTTTGGCAAATACTTTCGTCCCCCAAACTGCATTTTGAATTTTAAATTTCGAAATTCTCGGACACCTTAAGTGACATTTACCACCTTTTCCTTATTAATAGCTACAAGTTTTTCTTGTTTTTTGTCATTGAACGGTATTATAGTGTAGGCCTTATCTGTGGGGTGTGAGTTGGTTGGTCGTCCTCAAGTTGTTTGTCACTGTTTCTGGCAAGGTTTCCATTAGTCGCCCTCTGTTCTTTGTTGACACAGTTCCTTATTAATTGCGTTGTCTGGGCTTATTCGGGATAAACATATGTAACAAGGAAGACTATTCTTTTTATCTTTCTTGGACATTGGGTTCACTTGTAGAAACTCAAAATTGTCTCTTCAGTGCTGACACATGAAGCCATTGGCATCTTTGCTTCATGCTTTTCACAATTTTTGCGCGCCTCATACTAACATAAAAATCTCTTTAGTAAGATGGTCTTAAGTGTCTAAAGTTCCATTTCTACTTGATGTGCATAAAGTGTCAATAGACTGACTTACAACTCAAGCAACTAGACCCCAATTTATAGCTTTGATTACTTAATCGCAGGAAGTATGCCTGCCCTAAAAGACCCTTTAACTCGCTAGTTAACCCTCAATAATCAGAGCATTGTCAGTTTCAAAGTTCTGCTAGTAAGATTGTATCAGATTTTTCTGTTAATAGTCCCTTCACTACAAAGCAATTAAAGGAGCAAAGCTTAAATCAAGTACTCACCACTCTAGGCAATTGCCATAAAAAAATCGTAACGACAGCAATTAAATGGCGTTTTTTAAGCACTTTTTTTCAAAATAAATCCTTATCCTTGCAATAATCACTTTTTGGTGGACTTAAAAGTCTTAAAAGATATCAGATCAACAAACTGTTAATTAAATCATTGCCGCAGACCATTGCCCAAGTGCCATGTGTCTAGTGTCAATTTATAAGCGACAATCTATAAATATTTTTCGGCCTTTTTATTTTTATCTTTCACAGCGCAAGGAAAGCTCTCCGTCATAAAAGACAAAAAAAAAATACAAGTTCATTAGAGAGATGCACATGGCCACACCACTGAACATCATCGTGCGGCTATCAGATCAGAAAAAGTAAAAAAGAGTACAAATCCGAACCCAGATTCTTCGTTGCCACAAAAATCGGCCAGTAGTAGTATCCGTTCAGAATTCTAGTCGTATCGTCTGTGTTGTCCGTGTCGCGTCCGAATCGTGCTTCAATTGGTTTCTGGTCTCAAAATTTCAAAAAAAAAAAAAAAATTATAAATATTTTCGAATGAATTTAATCGGTGCCGTAATAAATAGAAAATATAAAACACAGTTGTGCCATACATTAGTGAACAGCGTTCCATAGTACGAGTATCTATCTAAAGCAATTGATGCCGAATCTGAATCTATACACATGCAAATACAAATAAAAATTGTAAGTTGCCGCCACGCAAAACTTATAAATTGCGTCTACTAAATGGTGGTGCAAAATGTTGGTCCTGCTTCGGACCGTGCGTCAAAGTGCACAATCGACCTTTCGTCGGCTGACCATAAAGTATGCTTTTTCTTTTTTTTTTAATTCATTATTTGTTTTTCCCTTATCCTCCGCCTTTTTTTTTTTAACTACCCACTTGGCCTCTTTTGGCACGTGGATTACACTTGGCTACAAGGAAGTCGTGTCGTTGTGTTGTTTGTTGAGTTCATTTAATTTAAAAAAAAAAAATTGACTGTATCCGCGTGGGTGTTTGTTGCTCTTGAATTAAATGAGATTGCGATTAATGCGATTAATCAATCAAAAATAAGAAAAGATTCCTTATTTACTGTACATGGCAAGCAAAGATTTTGTCGTTATTAATATAAATGACAGCCACCGAGGGGAATAAGTGAATGATTTTGTTTTAGAATACAACGAACGCAAATTTTCAAAAAAAAAAAACGTCGATCCTATTATCTACACTATGCGAGTATCTATGTGTGACACATTTGTTTGCCCGATTATTGATTCCGTGTGTGTACGAACATTATCGATACATTTATGGCAACTTGATTGATGAGGATTTGAAAAAGTCTCCAAGGCATAGCTTTGCCAGATATTTATAGAAAAATTTCTTCGAAAAATTACTCTGATGGGAACTACTCGTATTTGTTCGCTTTCTTGTCACACTGCACCTTGCTTCGGAAACAGGCGATTGATTTTTTTTTTTTCTTAAAGTGTGTCAACGTTAATTAAACATCAAACAGTTGTCAAACAGTTTTGGACGACAATTAATAGCACGGTTTTCCTGAGACACAGAACCAAAATAAATGTGAAAAAGTGGTTTTGTTTTTTCCTAATTTATGAGAAAATTAGTAGACAGAAGGAAATAATTGAAAATTTTCCTTCAAACGATTTTTGTAGCTATTTTCAAAATTTATTAGTCAAAAACTTGTCAAAAGCCCTTTACTTGCATTGCATCTATTCGTTTGAAAAAGTAAAAAAAAAATAATAATAATTGACAACGCGCCATTCTGGTGCTATTAACACTCAACTGAGAGACGCATTCTATTTTAGACTTTGAAACAGAGAGAGCAGATCGCTCTGTGTACAGTAGGAGGTCATTCTCTAATAAAATTATCAGACGGATGGAAGAATGAATAATTTTTATTTATCTGTTGTCAGCGGCAAGCAATTTACGACACCGGTAAAGTAGATTTATCCATAACTCTTTCCATCATCTCCAGGAAATTTATTTTCATTGATAAGAATTTTGAACGCATTCGATTGAGGCCTTGTTGACAATTTAAATAATTTTCTTAAAGGACGTTTGAGAATCAGAACGAGTCGATTCGCCATCTTGTGCAGCGAAATGAGATGTCATCCGCTCGTGCAAGAATTGAAGCCGCTTGAGCATTATGTGGGTCCTCACTTTCACCAATCTCAATTTTGGTTGAATGGTTACGCCATGGATGTGTAATCTTCATAGATACTCGTAGCTCAAATATTGCTAGCATGCACGATTCGCAAACCCGAATAATCGATGCCGGGAATACGCCTATATTCTCAACACACACCTTACACACTTCAACCACTCTTCCCGCGGGACTGTCGTTAGGTATTACTTCGTTGGACTAGTTGAACTCTCCTTAGAGCTTCTGTTCTTCGCAGGTCATTCTGCACACACAAAATGAATAAGTAGATTTCCGTCCACTCGCCTACTGATACCGTCATATACTTACTTACTTACTTACTTACTTACTTACTTGAATCCTTTAACCCCTCGGGGGGCATAGGGTGTCAACAATGCCTTCGCGCCATCTTGTTCGTAGATCTGCAACGCGTTTGAGCTCTCTCCAGCTGTTCTGCGCCACGTTTGCCTAGGACGTCATATGGCTTACGACATTTTCTGGCTTGGCAAGTTTTCTCTAACATCTGCAGTAGAACACTACATGCTTTGCATCCTTCTCCTCATTTGGATATTCTGGGCACTGGGCCGTAAAAATCACTGGCAATGTTAAGCACAGAGTAGAGCTTGTACTTGGCTTGGCAAGTGTCAAGTTCTCTATGGGTACTGCTGAGCATGGGTTTTTATAGGGCATGGGAAATTATTTGAAAGCTCCTCCAGTTTTTTTCGTTTCTGAACTCTTTCTTTTCTGATCAGGTTTTTTTTATGTGAAAGCCTTTGTGCTATTCTTCTTCCTCTCGAAGACCCTACAATGTTTCATCTGCATCATCCATCTAATCGGAACAGTGGGCAGTATACTGGAGTACCATGCATAGGGTTCCAGGTACGAGTCCCAGAGAATGTCATCACAGTTTTTCACGGCCTCATACCTTTCAAACGTTTGAAAAGCTCCAAGAATAATACTGCCATAAGAAAGCTTTTCAAAAACCATATGCCTTCGGATATGGCATAAGTTTCATGGGTCCCATATACATATAATATAGGTACATGTAAAGAAATGCATACCACATATAATTGTATTTGCCCTAATATTTATTTTATTTCTAATGTTGCAGAAGGCATAAATATTAATTTGCGTACACAAATTTCCACAGTCTTTTCAGCGAAGATTTTGTAGAAGTTTACTGAAGGCAAGCAAACAAGATAGTAGTCAATGCAGTGAATGTCGCTCCTAATTTTGTAAAGAACACGTGAAATGTTTTTATTTTCCTCTTTTTTAAGATAGCTCATCAAGAACACTTGTCTTGAAATTTTGCAACATAAACAATACACTATTTTTTAAATGATTCTAGACAAGTTAACAATTGATCATTGAGGAAGAAATATTTAGGCTTTTAAAAATAAATTAAATCCTAAAATATTTTTAATCACTCTTTCTACGAATCTTTCGTTTGTGCTCGTTTGAAGTAGTTGATTTTCGAAACTCTTTTGTGGGAGGTAGGTCAGCTTATAGAGTTGAAATGATGACGGTGATACTTGTCGATGTTTTTGTTGATTATGCTCTTAAATTAGTTTGAAAAAGTTCTCTATTTCGAATGACCTTTAAAATCTGTTTATTTAACACAAAAAAAAAAGAGGAAATAAAAACTCTCGAAATATAACGATTCGTACGAATGGTTTGCTACTATAAATGGATCAGCAGTTGATGCTTTTAAGTATCCTTTTCAGTTTACAGATGAAATGACATTTTGTCTACAATATGATTCGGATACCAGAAAGTCCAACTGACAAACATGCAAGAGTGTCACTGCCGTAGGTATTCAGGTACTTCATAACCATCTGGGATATGGGCTACGTTGAGTAATTTTATGTGCTTTCTGCTAATGCAATCGTCTCCCTAAGCGATCAGCGTATCTGTCTGTCATCTTTTGGGTAAAGGCTCTTATTTGCTTTATATGTATACGGAGGACACATAATTCAGTTATGATTTTATTCGTATTGTCATTTTGGCGATATCTTCACGCAAGGATTTGTTTTTAGCTACAGTTTGGGATTAGCTTTTGCAGTAAAGTTTGAAAAGTACTCCGAGCCTTAACTGCTCCAAGTGGAATGTGAACCTATAACACAGGTGAAAGGCTACAAATCACGTGGCCAGTTCATCAACCAGGCTATCGCATCAACCTTACAACTTCTACAGAAGTGATTGTATGGAATACCCAGTCCCTGAGGAGAGTTTTCAGTGAGTGCGTGTGTATAAAGTCCCATGATCCACTCACTTAATGCCTGTTTCTATTAGCCTGGGTTTCTCCACTTTATTCAGAGCTTAATTTTTGGGTATTTTGACATTTTTACCATGTAGAAGCCTGCGATTTTTCTTGTCACCATCTTTCATCTCAATGGCTGATAGCTTACTTACTTACTTAAAGGGCTCCCGACCCTTGTAGAGTCCCTGTCTGAGACATTGTTGCCTTCCATCCTCTGCGATCCCGAGCACGCTGCTTCCAGTTGTGGAGACCAAGTTTTCTGGCATCTGCGACAGCTTGGTTTTTGTACCGGAGGTTCGGTCTTCTTCGCCGCACACAGGTAAATTTTCACAAAAAGATGGCCAAAATTATTTTTTTATATTTTTTCGATTTATTTTTGTATGAGGGTATCAAAAACTGAAAGTTTTAATAAAAAGGACCATTTTCAAGTAAATTTACATGAAAATTCAATAAAAACTGAACAAAATTATAAAAAATAGTGTTTTCAAATTTTTCTCTAAGAACTAAAAGACTTTACTTACGCCATAGGGTTTCTCGCATTTGACATTAAATAATACGATATTGAAATAAAAATAAAAGTGAACATAAAATAAACATAAATAAACAAGTTTATGTACATTCATTCATTCAATGATTTGTTAAACTGGAACGAAGTCTGCTTGATCAACCTCTGGTTCTATTAAAAACTGAAATGCTTACTTTACTAAAGTACGAATTTCTTGTTTTAGGGTCTAGTTTTCTCAAACCATTTATAAATGAGTCAGAAGAAACTGAAAAGTTGTGAAACACTTCTTCCATATTTTGCCTCTTCAAAAATTTTCCTGGGAAACTTTTTCGCAAACTCTTTATGGCTTTGTTTCGTGATTCTTGGGCGTCTTCGCCGAGCCGCCCAACAGGAAGAATAGCTTCAGATACATATAATTTCAATACTGTGTATCAAAATTACATATACAGTTGTGGGCCTATGACACCACGGGTACAGTTGCACAAACAAATTTGCGGTATCAATACAACTATATTCCCTTAATCGTCAGATTAATTGTTAATAAAAAACAACCCGAAATAGTCATATGATATTTTCAGCTCTGCCGGTTAGATCCGAAGAAGTAGGTAAACGAGTCAAGGAAAAATAAACGAGCGGTGTTGCCATCGTTCATACCAACAAACATGGTTTTGGTTTGAAAACTAAAAGTCCCATTCGGCTTCTAACCCTTTGCTTATTTTCTTCGACTTTTCTTTTATTGTCCCCATCACGAGCTTACCATTTTCCTATGGGTAGTTTAAAGGACACATGAAGTAAACATTCTAAAAATCGTATCCACGCATACAAGGAAAATCAGATAGAATTTTCTTTGTTTACTCTGAAATTTCGATATTGGATTCGTTTTTGACCTCTTCTATGAACAAATAATTTTTTTCTTTAATGTCACGAGACGTACAGCTTTTAAAAAATTCACAAAGTTGATTTCTTGAAAGAAAAATGAAACTTGATCGTGATTCTGTGTCAAAAATATCCCTAAGAAACAACACCTTTTTCAGCGTCCTTAACACCTTTTAAAGACAATATTTCAAAAAGTCGCAAAAAGTCGCAATGGTTTATGATTGTTTCTTATTGCGAAGATACTAATCTTTCTTTTAAGACTATTTTCAGTACGAAGCAGTTTGAATCAACTTAACTTTTACATTACCAAAGAAAAAAAAATCTTTTTTTTGACTGCTCAAATACATTATCTTAAGTAGCTTGAAAATTTCATTCGCGCTTAATATATTGTGAAAAAGGGCTATCACTCTTTTTATACATACCATAAGGAACAGAATCCATGGCAAATTATTTTACAGATCGCCCAAAAAAGCAATAAAAATAAAAAAAGCAAAACTACTTCTTTTCACAAACCAAACTTGCTACTGCATTTAAATTTAAAGTTTGCACTTTAGAAGCATCTACTGATTAAATAGTTACAATCTGCATTGCATGAACAATCAAATTCAAAGCTCATGTTATTTGTAAACAATTTTGCATTGAAAAAATAACAACAAATCGAAATTTTTTTTTTGTAGTTTTGGCCATGAATTTGGGGAAATTTACCTGTGTGCGCCGCCTCGAACCTGGGGGCTGGGATTCGAAGATCCTCTTGGCTGGAGCATTGTGTCCATTCGCTCGATGTGGCCGAGCCAGTGTAGTCTGCGTATCTTGGCTTTTTGGACTACATCCACATCCTGGTACAGCTCATAGAGTTCGCGGTTGTACCTTCTCCTCCATTCGCCCTCCTCGCATAAGGGACCTAATATCCGACGGAGTATTTTTCGCTACCGAAGTAGCAGCGGTTTGCTATGGTTATTCTTCGTCGGAATGGCTGGAATTATTGGAATTATTAATTCCTTCGATGGTGCCTCTCATTGAGCGTTTCTTAACTCGTTGTGGTAACTCGCTATCCGTGTGTAGTTTTGCTTAGTTGCCAGTCGATTACATTTGCACCCTCAAACTCTTCGCGGAGGAGTCCATTGCATTTTGATCATATACTCGTCAGGCTTATCACAGACCAAATGGTTTCTAAGATGGTCAAGCCATTATCAAGGCTAATAATTCGTTTGTTACATCCTCGATGTTGATTCAGCAATGTAAGTACCAACGTAGCGACCCATGAGCGGTGTCACACAAAAATGCATAAAAAGTTGTTTCGTGTGTGGACGGCCTTAGAGTCTCGACGAAAAATTTTTCATTTGGAAATAGTTTAAGTAAACGTTTAACGGTGGCGTATACGTAATATATTTGTTTGTGTTTTTTCTCCAAAGTATCTCAACTATACGTCTTTAAGAAAAAGCAATTAGTGAATCAGATTACCAACTCAAATTTACACTAATTGCATTCTAGATAAGTTTCATCCAACCGGTGGAAGGAAACAATCTCAAGACGTGGCTCAGTTCTATTCAATTAGTGTTCGATTGGTTGGTTGCTGTCTAAGTATATACACTATATCCTTATTGTTTCGATTCATAAACAAAATGCTTATCTCTAAAGTCATTCTACTGCTTTCGCAAGATAAACGTATCTCTCTATTCATATGCGATACCCCTTTCTGTTCGTTAAAGAAGTCACGTATCGTGCGGTGCGGTAAGAATGCTTGTGGGTTTTCAAGTGAGTTTTGACCATAAGGCTGTGATGTATCCCTCGGTACAAAAACACCGAAAAATAAAAGTTTTTCATTTCATTAGTTTTAAATGAATGCTCTCAGACCGTGTTGTACAAGATAAGCACTTGTGTGCAATTTTTCTTATAGCACTGCCCTTACAGTAGTGTTGATTATGAATCAGATGAGTTGTAAGGGAGAGTTTATATTTAGTGTAGGTTGTTCCAATTTCAGTAACACTTCATACAACATGCACTACTAGCTTCATGATTAGCATTAGTCAGACAAGTGTTTATCTGAACTTTTTGTTTTTTTTTTAACTCTAGGTGCAAGTATGATACGCAAAGAATGACAAGTATGCGTTCAATGTTTTCTTATAAGCAAAATGTAGGTCTTCCACCGGGCTGGCAGACAGTATTAGCACAATGCATCAGAACATATTGCACAGCATAAATTACAAACTAAGACTGTAGGAGTTCATTTCGGCAAAAAAGCGTAACAAATAAACAAGACCCACCATCCACCACGAGCTGAAGGCGGGGGTAGATAGATAGAAACGCTTTCGGCAACATCAACAAAAACAAAAAAAAAATCTTCTACTATATTTTCAGAGAGCCAATGAACTTTTGTCAATAGTACCGAAAGCTACTACAATGAAAAGCTGCATTTCCCCTAAAAAAACGAAAATCTCTAATTCTCTCTCGGAAAGTTCCCACACAAAATCTATTTTCTCACAGATGAGAGGGTATATTAAATTCGAATAGATACTCTTGACTCTCTGTGCCTGATTATATCTTAAATTATTCCGTTTGTCTCGTATACATATACGCTATCTGAGTATCTGTGCGTCATGGGAGAGCTTTAGACTTAATGTAGAGAAAAGTTCAAATGCTCCTTCAAAATAATAAGTCGAAAATGTACTTTTCGTTCCTTCTATGGTGTGGATTTGAGAAAGGATATAAAAAAAAAAGGACTTCTAAAAAAGAGAGGTTGGCGGACAACGATAGGGTTAGTGGTAGTTTAAATTTTGATGCAAACTATGATGGAAGTTTATATATTTAAATGCAATCCTCTGGACTTGAGAACGTTCTTTTTTCTATCTTTTTTTTTAGATGAAATGCTAATGGAACTGAAGGTATACTTTGGCCAATGCATAAATATAAAACTTATTATACAGGGTGATTCGGTGGGCGGTTATACTTTATTTATATTTTGAGACGTAGAATGAACTCTTGACTCTTTTTTTTTTCTGCAAATTTATGGTAAGAGGGAGGGTAATACGACGATTTAGAAAGAAGGATAAGATACTTGTTATTGCGTAGATGGTGGCTTCAGTGATTTTTAAAAGTCAAATGGTCGTTCTTTTACTTGCTAAGAGATTGGGTGAACATTTTATAAGCTAGTACCGCCGACTATTTCTGAATCTTATTAAGGCCCTTTCTAAAACTTAGCTTAAAAACTTTCATTCAGTATACAAAGAAATAGAAGTGTCTCAATGGATTCTAAGAAATTTGACAAGATAGCACATGGGTCACTGGATGTTGACTTATCACAAGCAAAACTAAAACTCTTAGCCGTAGAAACCACAATTCAGTAGAATCCCTAGACTGCAACCTCCAAATCAGTAGTTCATAATCCTGGACTAAGTTTTTACCAATCGACCTTCATATTGTACTTCCAGGACTTGACAATTCATACAATTCATGACTATGCATAAACAGAAAAAAATCCCAAAGAAATAAAATCACAATGGGACAAGTCTACTTCCGGACGCAGAGGTGCAGAGAATATGGTCCTTCTCGCTTGCAATATCCATGTGTAAGGTTTTCTGTATGTCCTACTCTTTTGGACTTTCTTAAAATAAATGGAAAACAGAATTGTCTCCAAAAAAGTCGACTCTTGCTCTCCAACCAATGTTCGATCCATTGCACTTACGTTTGATTAGATCAGGCTTTTAATACAAAATGTATTGGGTTATTTACCACAAAAATTTCGGTGATCCACAAGGCTCTGTTTTGTCACCCACTCTCTTAAATGTCAACCAATCACGCTCTAATCTAATCATGCGGTTTTTAGGAGCTCCGGATTTGGTAGATTCGTTTTAAAGAGAACACGCCTTCCTCCTCTTCTGAACACTCTGAGCATAAAAGCGAGTGTCCATATCTGTGAACGTATTTTATATCTACCCGGGTAGGAGCTGCATAAATTGGTAATTACAATCAATAAAATGCGACTTTTGTTTTCAATCTTGGAAATTAGCATGTGGGTCCCATTGTGCCACTTGGCTTGCCAAAGGTCTGTAGATGTTACCTTCATAATTCTTTCTTTTGGTAAGGCTGGTATCGTGTCAGTTCGCAATAAGCGAAGTTGAAGTCCTTTGCATTTTACTAACCAAAATTTCCATTAAACAGGCTGCTTCACCCATTATTATAGGAAATCGCATATTGATTTAATTGCGCAGAGCCTGTTTCCTTAGTTAAGAGTGCCATCACCCACTCCGAATAGCAATATTCAAACCTGTTATCTATTTGGAAACATCCAAGAAAGACATGCTTTGGTGCTTGTCTCTGTGACGGCTTTTTGCTAGAATACTCGACATGTACTCCTTCGAGTTTACTGTATAGTTTCAAACCAGAAAACTTGCATATTCCGTAGTCTATGTGCTGATCATGAGAACAGCTTCAGTTTTTGTCTTTTTAACCAGGGCGGCTGCTTCATCCATGGTGGACTCTCGTGGATGTGCTTTGCTATAGTCATCTCGGCGATATGATCAGCAAAGCCGATCATTGTAACTCCTTGTGGTAGCGGTAGAAGCAAAACTCTATCGTAGATTATATTTCAAAGAAAGGGCGCAAGGAACAACCCCTGCGGAACTCCCGTAGAGATGCTATAATCTATAGCCCCATCATTAGTCAGGTGTCTCAGCTCCATGTCGGTAAAGTAGTTCGTTACTGTCTTTAGTTCATTCTGGCAAGGAATTCGGTAATACTTGTCCAGTTTGCAGAGTTGAAGAACGCCGTGCATTAATACTGGGTAGTATCTTTTTAATCTGCCCTTCATATCCTCCCCTGTATTGTTTTAGTTATTGTAACTACTTCCATCTTTGTGGAATCGGCAGTAGAATTTTCGAAGCCATACTGGTCGCCCCACAAAGTTCCTCTATGCTCTATCAGTGCTGCTCTCTGATGTTTGCGATAGGTTCTAGAATTTTTTCCCAGTGTATCTAGAGAGCATATAGGTTTGTAGCTAACTGAAGGCAATCACTAATACGGGTACATAAGTGGGTCAAAAGGTTCTAGGACTTGTGTATGCAAGTAATACATTGAGCTTATGAATTTCTTCAGATCCATACCACTATCTGGATAGTTTAAATCCAACGACTATAACTTTGCTATAGACCCAATGTGTGGGCACTGACTTTATTGGTCGTAGGTACATTCGAAATTTTGCAACTCAAAAACTGCATGAAATTTTCTCTTCGAACTTGTATTTTCCTTCTCTAAATAATGTCTTCAAAACTCTTTCAACAAACGCTGACTCAATAGTAGCCAGTTTCAATTGCCTTTTTTTATGTATTTATAACTCCAATCAAGCTGAATTGATTATTCGCGAATTATTTGCCACAGATTCCTACACCTATTAACATGGTAATTAATATCTTTGAGACACCAATTATGCAATCATTGGATACCGTGATGATGAATTCAATTACACTCAGCTAGTTCGATTATAAGTCACATTGTGTTCACAACGAATTGTATCTTTAAAAGCCAATATCGAATCAACGAAAAATGAGAGATTATTTCGCGCATACGGTAAGTGTTTATTTTTTATTTTTTCAAAATTCATACTAAAAATTTTGTTTATTTACTTTTTTTTTGGCATAATGTTTCGAAGCAACAAACAATCGATTTTTCTTTGATTCGTACAAATTTACTTCTCAAAGGCCATTACTCGTTTATCACTCGAACTAATTGTTATTGTGAGAAGTCGATTTGAAATCCAATTTTTAATATTTCGTTTAATTGAGAAATCCGTTTTTCATTCACCCGACACGAGTTTATGTTGGGAGCAATATAAAAGTCATAAAACTTAGTGGATACTTGAGCTCATTACGGAAACTGATTTTATTACAAGAAAAGTCATAAAAAAAAATTTAAAAGAATTAAATGATTGTAGGTACGTGCAGTAATTAAAAAATATTATTAAAATCATTGAATCGAAAGAAATTTTGGAATATTTTGCTAGACCATTGCATTGTTATGTTTGTTGGCATAATTGCCAATATTTCATGGACAAAATGCATCGGACTTTTAAGACATTGTCATGCTCAAGGAACTAAGGAACAATGTAAGAAAATAGAGAAACATAAAGCAGTAGCAGCCTTGGCAAAGGGTTACCAGAGTAGGCGTCCATTCTTTTTCTTGATTATCCGTTGTACAGTCCATTTTTATTGGTTCTTTTTTAAAAAATTGGCCGTGTTAGGTTATGTCATTGTTTCGTTAGTTGTGTGGCAAGTGGCACCGTCCTGTTGAAACCACATATCGTCCACATCCATATCTTTCAAATCGGGTCATAAAAAGTTCGTTATCATCTCACGACCGACCTGACCGGCCTCATTTTGGAAAAAATACGTCCCGATGATGCCGCCAGCCCATAAACCGCATCAAACAGTCACTCTTTGTGGGTGCATTGGTTTTTCGACAATCACTCTTGGATTATCATTTGCCCAAATGCGGCAATTCTGCTTATTGACGAATCCACTGAGGTAAAATCACTGAAGATGATTTTCTTCGAAAATTGATCATCCACCATTCTGACCATGGGCGACGCTTGAAATGGTCAAGAGGCTTTAGTTCTTGAGTCAATTGCATCTTGTAAGCGCGTAAATGCAAGTCTTCATGATAAAATTTCATCAACGACGAGCGTGAGAGGCGCAATTGTTGGCACGACGACGAGGTGAGGTGGACGGCTCTTCAGCCACACTATCGCGAACAGCAGCAATATTTTCTACAGTACGAGCTGTACGAGCATGCACTGGTGTTTTTTACATCTCCTACAGACCCGGTTTGCTCAAATTGTTAAACGATTATTTCATTTGGACGATTAAATTGACGAAGTTCATGATATGCATATATATGATTTGAAGGCCCATTTTCATAATAAGCCGAATAACTTAAACGCGTTGCTCGATCGTGTATCTTTCTATGGTTCAAATTGAGTTAATCTGAAATTGAGAAATGTCAAATGAAATGCAGAAAAAAACTTGACGTTTAGGTGTGGTTCACATTCAACATCGGCCCTTAAAATTTAACCACCCTTTAGTATTCGAAAAGCAAATGGTATTAGGCTTAAATATTTGTTTTTCATTTGTAGTCCATATCGACTGGATAGATTTGCGTGTGATTTTTGCATTCATTCATAATTCACAGTATTTATTTATTTTTGTTTTTTTCAAACGCGTTTTACTGAGCTTATGCTGGTAATTTCCCTCTAAGATTTTGAGTATAGATTCGTCTAGATATGTGCTCATACATCTTTGGTTTTATGATTACTTGATAGAGGCTGATAGTACTATCGGTCTAGGAATCCCTTCGTTATGTCTACATCTTCTTGTCCTAGAAGTTTCTTTTTTTATTCATTTTGAGATTTAATTTTTACGTCGCTTACAATGATAAAATAAAATAAATCATAAAAATGACTTTCAGCCCAGCAATGTTAATTTGGCTCAGGGCCGTAGTTTACTCTGATTTGTATTGATGAGGTACAATAAACGTGTTTCATATTAACTAGTGCCCTAGCAGGATAGATTCAAACAGTACAATGCATTACACAATTTGCCGTTCTTAAACTATATGTAATATTCCTCACTACCTAAGTCGTTATCCCTTCGGAAAGCTGAACAATGAAATTTTAACATTTACAGACCTGTTTTCCTAGACCTGTTTGCTGTGCAAAATTTCGTACACTAACGAGAAATCGTGATCGAATATTTCCACTTAAAATAAAAAGAGTGGACCCTATCCCTAAAGATAAAAATCTTTCTTTATAGATTTAAGTACGCTCCTAAAATTGCACAATAGTATGACGCGTATACTAAGCCAAATCGATCAATGCTGCGAACCATAAAGCTCACAAGTAATTTAAAATCTATAAAACACAGAAGCATGTGAAATGTCACTTTTTATATGACATATACATGACGTATACGAGTATACTTCCCGCCAAGTGAAAAATCGGCAATATGACATCAAATTTGACATTTACACCTCGTTCTTTGATTCACTCTAACCACAAGAGGCCTAAAATAGTTGTTCGGGCCATAATGTCGATTCGTTCGTGTTGTTGTGGCATTTTGATAATTGGGTTCCTTGCCAATGTGACATTTTGTTATGTGTACATATGCCATTGGGTGGATTTGTTGGTTACAACACATTTAATGACGTACATTGGTATTTTATGTTTTTTTTTGGTTTGGAGCGTAAGTTACATAAAGAGAAGGCGGGTGTTTTGAATAGAATACTGTCACAATGAACTCCTTATTAAAATCCTTAGTCATATTATTCAAAACCACACTATGGAAAAGGAAGGATGATAATACATACATACGAATGCTTTATTAGTATTCCTTTCGGATCACTTTGCTTTTATCAGCTGCTGCAGCAACGCATCGCGCACAGAAACCAGAAAAAAAAAGAAAAAAAAAAAAAAAGAAACAACAAAACAAAAGCGCAATGTCCTTCTCCATGTTCCGGTGAATGAATGAATACAATTTCCTGTGAGTGTGCTGTTTCTTTTTTTTTTGTATCCTTTTCGATAAATTGTTTTTATGAAAGAGTATCTAAATGAGCACCGAAAAGGCGCACAGAGAGCGAGTAAGAGCATGAGAACCAACAGAGTATAATGTGAGCAGAGAAAATTTCCTCGAAGCTTATGCGTATAGAATATAATAATACAGATTTTTATAGGAAGAATAAGCTTTTTCGCTTTGAGTCGTAACACGAAAAGTAAACTATCGTACCCTGCCCAGTGATAAGTTTCAAGTAGTATATCCTGTGTTTACACCCCTATCTGTTCCGCGTGTTAATCCCGCACAAATAAAATAAATTAAATCCTAAAAATAGTTTTTCCCTTCAAAAAAAAAACAAAAAGGAAAAACCAAATCAAAAATTTTATAAATCCTTTTTTTTTTTCTGAATTTCCAATTGAGAAAGTCAAATGTATCTGTATCTCTTGTAATTTATTTCGATCCTCCTCTTCTCTTACATCATCGAATAAAAAAAAACCAAAAACATGCCAAACAGTGTCGAATTGACCCCACAGCAGTGAAGTACACTGGAATGTCAAACAATCCATAAACAAAAATAAATACATTTCTATTTAATCGAAATGTAACCGAAGAAAAAAACTCTGTGTTTCATGGCAAAAGTATCTACTAGATCGTGTTCTTGTCCCTTATACACATTTTACCAACATGCTGTGTCTTTTTCTTCGTTTCATCTTTAACATTGTACCTTCTTGCACGTTTCGTTGACTCCTTTTTTTTCCCCATCGTCCTTGGGATCCATAACTCTAATCGGCTAAGAAACTGTTTGTCTAATCCCTGTAAAAAGCAAGAAAAAAAGAACTCTACCAAAAAATATAAAATAAAAGTTAAAAAACACGAAGGATATGTTTTTTGCGTTTTTTTGATGAAAGAAAGCAAAAGCAAATGTGGGTGTGTTCATACATGTGTTTATATACCATAAAAAGTTTGTGTGTGCGATAGATAGTTGGTTACTTTGTTAAGTTTTCTGTCTTATATCCGGTTATAGTGGTGGCATTTAAAAAAAAAACGGGCTTCCATTTGGGTTTCAATTTAATACCTTGTGTCTTGGGTGGTGTCGTCTTAACAAAAAAAAATAAAAAGAACAGAGAAAATTAGAACGACAAATTTATTTATTTCGTGTCCTTGCATCGATGACTATACTATACTATAACTCGATCAGATCCGTTTCGAACTAACTAATAATTTATGTAAAGCCTATAGTTGCACATGTGTATTTGTACACTTAAGAAGGACTACACTGTATCGGTATCGGTATCGGTATCGTATCGTGTGCATGCATAGGGGTACACCATAATAATATTTAATCAATCGAGCAGACAGAGCCATACATTTTCGATTGTAAGCAGAATTTGTCTTTGAGTTCTTTTTTGTTGTTGTTGTATTATTGAAGAAGAAGAAGAAGAAGAAGAATCTATATGTAGAAGTGAAACGAGCGTATATATAGGCGACAAGTCATTTAGAAGGTTGAATATTGATTTTCTGTCATAAGTACTTTGGAGACCGACAACGATTCCAACAACGACGACGAGGGCGAAGACAAGAATTCTATAAAGGAAACGATACACAAGAAATAACAATAAAAAACAGAAACGTGAACTAAAAAAAAAAGCTCCTGAGTGTAGTAGTAGAATCATCAAGGGAAAAAAAAAGAAACGAAATTTATTGACGAATAAATTATTGTACTAGGCCAGCAGTAGTAGCAGCAGCAGCACAGGTCCCTGGCACATTGACAATATACTCCTCCGAGTATCCGTTTTGTGTGTGCTATATTCTCTGTACGGAAAGTGATTGCGGTTGGGAATGTAACTAGACACACACACACGGAAGTGGGTGAATTCTTCAGTGCAAAACATAATTAAGAGGAACCGCTTAAATATTTAGAAAAAAAATTTAAAAAAAAATCAATAAAAGACAAAAAAATAAAAATTGAAAACCACGCAATCGAATAAGTGTATTAAGCTGGGACAAACAATTCTCGGATTCGTATTCCAAAAGGATCTGCCTTCGCGAAGCTATGTTTCTGTAAATAACAATACTTTCAAAATAGGATTCCACCAAAGTCCATGTTTTCAGGTAAATTCTAGTAGTGAATCAATTAAGAAAAGTTACTTTATTTAATTAATAAATTGCATGTTGTTTTTTTTTTTTTTTTTTTCTCTATGCAAATGGTGATTAAGCTTTCTGATAGAATCCATGTCCTATATAATAGCACTAAAGAGGACAAGTTGTTTCTTCGTCGTTATACAATTAGGTGGTCACCACATGCGGTTGTCACCCGCAGTCGTTTTCTCTCTCAATATATGCCTTTTAGTACTCGTACTTGAGAATAATCATTCCGAATTGGATAAGCAAAAGGACGATGAATATGTATAATAGAGCAGAGACCATTTAGATGTCCTGCCGCATCAGCCTTGTATTTAAACTCGTCATAACTTAGTTCAAGTACTATTGATTTTAAATTTTTCGAAAAATCCTTGTACTATTTGTCCCTTCATCGAGTTGTAGGTTAGTTATTTGAACTCAAAAAGCATCGAGTACTCGTCTGTGAACTTCTCCTTAACAATCCAGCTCACAATCTATTTCGTTTGCTCCTTTCGTGATTATCAAGGCAGGAACGTTATCTTTTTACTGGATGCTGACGGTATTTTCCAATAAAACTAAAATTTTCGAAATAAATTCGAGTACTTTTGGCATCACTTATTGGTTTGCTTTTCGATTGTTTAATTTTTTGACAGTCCTATTGGCATCACTAACGTACTTGCCTTTCGATTCTAAGTGAGTTTTATTATTTTGTATTAATAAAATGATTTATTCTTAGAGCTTTGTTTTTGAATTGGCAACACCTTTCACCGATAATCAACAGCTGACAGCTGGTTTGTGGTTCTTTTAGTTTTTTTTCACCATGAACAGATTTACCCCAAAATAGGCCCTAAGAATTGTGCAAATTTATTTGGAAAACCCTGGTTCAGTTTTCGAAACTAGAAATAATCGTCCGTCCGATCTTTTTCACACTACTTTGCTGATAAACTCAGAAAGTTGTACAGTTCGCCATAACGCAGAAGCTATCATTACTGTAACAGGATTGAGTCGATTCGCCATTGTTCTGTATTTACACACACAAGTGACATTGACAATACCAATAAGTTGATTCATTTCGCGTCTACTCTTGAGAGATCATTCATGAAACTGAACGCATTTCTTGATTCTTTCCTTCTAATCACAAGTCAAATTGCTTTCTGTGTTGACTTGTTTCAGTTATTGCCTTTACTTATTTTTGCATTTCAATTGAAAATAGAAGAACTACATATGTTTTACTTGTGATCCAGTCCGGTGAACCATTTGCTCACTCATTACTTACTTACTTACTTAAAGGGCTCCCGACCCTTGTAGAGGCCCTGCCTGAGACATCGTTGCCTTCCATCGTCTGAGGTCCCGAGCACGCGGCTTCCAGTTTTGAAGACCAAGTTTTCTGGCATCCGCGACAGCTTGGTCTTTGTACCGGAGGTTCGGTTTTCTTCGCCGCCTCGAACCTAGGGGCTGGGATTAGAAGATCCTCTTGGCTGGAACATTGTTGTCCATTCGCTCGATGTGGCCGAGCCAATGTAGTCTGCGTATCTTGGCTTTTTGGACTACATCCATATCCTGATACAGGTCATAGAGTTCGCGGTTGTACCTTCTCCTCCATTCGCCCTCCTCGCGTAAGGGACCTAATATCCGATGGAAGGTGCCCAATATTTGCTCAGCTTTCTTACTTATCGTCCAGAACTCGGCTAACTCATTAGGTTAGGTAAATATTTTATCCGTAGTCAAAGCTACAGAGAAATTGGGCTCTAGCATCACTGATTCAAGTCAAGCTTTGTAACATGTTCCCGAGTACATATACTAGATTCACTTGAGTGTCAATTTTTTCTGTTTGAGAATATCTTAATTCATCTGGTCAAAATGATTTGCGATGATTGGGAATCATTGTAGTACAACTTAACAAGAAATTTGACTCTACGAGTAAGCAAATAATTTCGTCTTTCGAACTGGTCTTCGAAATTTACCCGCCAAAAGACAGCTTGTCAAACCTTTTTCGATGTTCTTCGCATCGATTGATGCCGTAAGCCAAAAACAAATTTTGTAAAGAAAAAAAAACGTCACTTAATGTAATTTAAATTATTAATGTAACTTATAGCTTTAATCACAAACATTTTTTCAAATGTGCAAATAATTTCTATGCAATAAAATAAAATTTGATTGAATTTTAACCTTTTAGCTAAATGAAATGGAAGCTCAAGCATCAAACGGCTGGTTTGGCTAATACGTAACTAATTCAATAAGCAACGTAAGTCACATAAATTATGCGTAACTGGTAATCGCGCACAGTTGTTATTTTGCATTCAAAATGACAATGAAACTTCAGGTCACTAGTAAATGTAACTTTATTCGATACTCATTAGTTATTCATGTAACTCAATTCATTCCATTTCATATAAATCATAATGTACTTCGTCTATCTATCTCTCTATCTGCCTATCACTCTGGTTCTAAATTTCGTGTTTATCAGGAGCTAATTTCAATTAAGACATGCAACGTTGTCAATATTTCTGTGCAAAGTTAAGTGCAGTCACATCGAATTCCTGATATACAATAATTTCTGTGAAGTTTGAAGTCAATTAATTATTAAGTAATCACATCGAATCCCTAATGCACTTAGCTATCCGAGAAAGAATTCCATGTTTTGTGTCGCTCTTAATAAAATTCGATGCAAATATTAATTTAAAAAGTTAGTTCATTTATTTCAATTCCGATTGGACCATGAACTTAAGTATTATCGCCTACAAGGTCAAGAGTTCACAAACAATCATTTTCTTTTAGACTTAGGGAATAGCTTCAAACTAAATGCAATTTTATAAATCCACAATTCGTTTATGAGCTTATGACTCACCCAAAAATGTCATGTGTGATATATCACACGAAAGAAGTCGGTCACTAGTCCATAATAAATGGATAAATATAGAATAGAGTTTCGCCTTTCGCTTCCTTATGCACTCTACGGGGTCTGTGTGAGTAAAATGTTAGATAGGTCATAAGTTCTCAATTAAATTGATGTTAAATCCTGTATGTACTTTGTTTTAAATATGAATGCATGGGAAATTTTATACACAACTGTTTTCCTTGGTACGATGCATGATGGTTGACCCTTTGTCAAACACTCTCGAAGTCTTTGGTGTGACTGTGCGGTAATTTTTGTCGGATCAAGCTTAGGTTAAAACACTCAAAGGCATAACTATACGGCTTTCCATGAAACAAAATATCAATATAAATATCCATCTTATCATATCACAAGATAAGATGATCTTTAGGATCTTTAGGACATGACTATTCTTTGCGTTGAATTTTAAACTACTAGTAAGCTTGGTACTACTCTCGATCCACTGCTTAACATACTTGTTCTCAATACCTTTGTATATCATGGGTTGCACTATCTATTTTGGTATCATCCACACTGAAGTCTTCATAACCTTGGCCGTGCTTAGGCTAATGCCAACATTAGACTCAAAAATTGGAATGCAATCCCATTTCTACTTATGGCTCTTGTACTTGTCAGTACAAAGGACCAGTTGGCTTTAAGTTTAGTTTATTTTCGTTTTCTCTCTCATTTTTGAATAACTAGATCTAGAGTGCTATAACCGATAAATGCCAATTCGTGTCCTACTCTCCAAAACCCCTTCTCCACACTTACAGACACACTTCCAGACAAATTCGAATCAGTAAAAGTCAACTTAAAAATGTATAAAACAGTAGCAATATGTCACTATACCACTTTCGAATCCATGATTCCAATACAACACTTTCATTTTATTAGGCACTTTATTGAAAAAAGGAACGATAGGCTAATATGCCATTCGAAGAAGCACAAGTTCACCTTTACTGGATGCTGTTCTGTGGAAAAATCCTATCCTTCACGTGTCGGTGTGTCGTATTAATTATTCATTTTTATGATGCTGTACTGCGAGCAGCGATATTGATCCATTTCAGTCCTTTTATGTATTCGACATGGTGGTTTCAATTAATGTACGACTGCAGACTTTGTCACTTACCGCACTGTTCTAACTCCGCAATTGTGTGCAGAGACTGCGGTTTCCTGCACTGCTTCATTAGAAAACCTCTATCGCATATGACCGACCGAAGACAGGTCATGGTTTTCCACATCTGTTTTTGACATCTATCAAACTCTGATACCCACGAAACTTGGAAATTTTGCTAATACAGTGGCGAGTACATGTGATCTTTTCTGCAAATTAAGTTAAGAATACTTTTCATCTGATGATGTCATTCGTAGAGTGGGTTCATGTTTCGAAACATGTATATCACTTTTAATTTTATTAACAAAAAGTGTTTCTCATACAGTCAATGGCAGTAAAAGTGCCACCAGCAAACAAAAAAAAAAACGAAAAGGACTTTGATTGACACTAAACGAGGCATGTTTATGAAAGCAGCATACATAGGTTCAAATTATCATAATAGCACCTTAATTATTCCCAAATTACGTGTGAGTTATGAACATCCACTTTGTGGATGTGCTTGTGGTTTTTTTTTGTTCTTTTTCTTCTCTGGCTCACTGTTGGGCAACATTAGTTTTTTTTTCTGGAATCCTGATTAGAGAAGTTACTTCAAGATGCCACTCAAGTGGCTCAAGCCGTCTTATTAGCGAACGAAGGACGAAGAAGTGGCTGCTTTTTGATGGGCAATGTACAACACCCCTAAATTGTAAGGAAAGAAACTGTGGTATGGTCCTTATGATTTCTCTCCATCAGAGCTCCTTAAATGTTTTTTTTTTTTTTTTTTGTGTTGAAGAGTGGATTTATACCTAGAGCCTCACATAAATATCACCATCAATGCTGAAATGTTGAGTTGTATTGAAGGCGTTCACTTTTGTAAATATTATTTATTTTATGAGTAGATTAGCCGTATACCGCCAATAACGGGGTATGATTACTTTTTATTTAATTTTTAAATATTTAGATCGAACGTTGACTTCAAATACCGTTATTTTCCAATAACCGATAAATAGTATTTCATGACATTTTGCTTGAGGACGCAGTAGCAGTAAGTCGTGTCTTAAAAAAGCTGTCGACTTAAATATTTGAGGAGTGCATGTTTTATTAATCCGCGTTTACTTAAACCTCACTCTTAAAAAATTGTACTAGATTTTATTGAATTTACCCATAACATTTGTCTCATTCCAAACACTTCGCTAATCTAGCTGCTAGAATACTTTTGCACCGGGATGAAAGATTCGTTGCCAAAGAATCTAACGCCTACTAGAATAGAAAATGGACTAGATTTTAATGGATTCCAGAAAGGAAGGCCTTCGCTATAATGTAATAAAATCTATGAAACTTACTTAAATCCTGTATCCCTTTGCTGGTCCTAGGGCCTCTACACCGCCTACGCGCCATCATGTGCGATTTCTGGAAATATGCCTCAGCTCCCCCCAACTCTTTCCCAGTTGCTGTGCTTCCTTCTCCACTGTTCTGCGCCACGTACTCCTAGGACCGCCGCGTATCCTACCATCCTAGGTAAGCGGGTTCCATTGCATCGCTTGGCTAGCTATGGATCTGCCACCCTTTCGGAGAGTGTGACCAATCCACTGTCACTTTTCCACTGGCCCGTTCTCTGGTAAAGCCGTTCGTTAGAGATACGGTTTGGCCAGAATATCCTTAAGATGTAGCGCAGGCACCTATTGACAAACGTTTGCAGTTTCCTCGTGATAGATATGGCCACTCTCCAGGCGCCACATCCATATAGCAGCACGGATTCAACGTTGGAACAGTTGTTTTGCTTGGTGTTTAGACTAATTGCATTACTTTGCCAAACTGTGGATAGCATTCCAAACGCAGATTTTGCTATTTCTGCCTATTCGGCTGGCTATATCCAGTTCGGTTCCGCCATCGGTTAAGACAATACTCCCAAGGTATTGAAAACTCTCTACTCTCTCAACTATTTGTCCAGCAATGCATGCATGAGTTGATGAGTTCGGTCTCAGGCTGATTATTTTTGTTTTTGCCGAGTTGATTTTCAGCCCAACGACGTCTGCTTCCCTCTCCACTTCGGCTGTCATTTGGTGAAGGTCCATTATTCTGTGAGACAGAAGGCGTACATCATCGGCGTAATCGAGGTGCTTGAGTTCACATGTAAGAGTCCATCGAATTCCTCTATTTGCTGTTGATAAGACTGCATTCAGCACATCGCTAATCACCAATAAGAACAGTATTGGTGAAAGTATGCAGCCTTGTCGAACCCCACTTTGGACTTCAAATTCCTCGGACAGCCTTCCGCTGTGCAAGACGTCTATGAAAGTATTGCCATGAAAAAGTAAGGAAATGAAAACAAATCAGTCAAAACTAAAAGTACACAAGTAATGTATGCAGACCTCTGTCTACAGTCTAGAAGCTACAGAATTTCTTGCATAGGGAACGCGGCCCTTGGTTTGACATTGACCTGTGACTATATTACAGTGATGCCACTTACACTCTTTTGTGGTCCATTTTCCTTCCTTAAATCGGAACTGGATTCCATAGGAATTATTTTGAAAACTCTAATATAATATTTTTATCGTCATTTAATTAATTTTATATAACAAAATGTGGTAGTTTTAATGAAACATTCACAATAAAAACACAATTTAACCAATTTTTATGGAAAACTATTTCAATAAATATTAATGAAGGCAGAGGAGTTTTTTTTAAAATTCATGGAAATATAATTTCAACAAAATTACTAAATTCAATTACCATTTTACACATAATTGGTTAAATTTGCAGGAAAAATCAATCAGATATCGTATTCCAAATGTCACAGAATCTACACTCTAAAATATCCTCAGTTTTATAGAAACAATAATTAAATTGGTTATCTAATCATTGCTTTTTTTTTATGTACAATTAATTTTTTAATTAAAACATTTTCATTTAATTTTGGCTTTTCAACATTTCAATTGCATTTCACTTTGGGGAGGAATATTTATTTAACACCAAAAACATATCATTTGGTCTACAAAAACAAAAAAAAAAAACATCCATTAAAATGTTGTCATAATAGTTAAATTGTAGTCCATTGTTGGGAATATAAAAAGGTGCAAAGTAAACATGAAAACAATGTAACAATAGAGAAAATGGGAAACATTTAGAACGTCTAGGCTCCTCTTCATGCTGTGTTTTGAGTTTTTTTTTAAAAAACCATTTCGATATGTAAAGTAGGTATCTCTCTATTCGGTGAATAATTTTAAAGACTAGCCTAAGGTTATTTTCATTGGGATGACTTGCAAATGGAAATTTATATTGCTGCTGATGGGAGAATATTCATTTTTAAAGTACTCTTGGTCGTGAAGATAGTTCATTTAGATGCTTGAGAGAAACACCCACAAAAGGAATAAAGGAAGTGGCGGAAGCTGTTTACGTTTGCCGTAAAACTCTAGTTTAATGCAGATATCCATGGATCCATCATGGTTTATGTCATCAAGCATGCATTACCATCAACATCACTCAAAGTGCAGCGCATAACTATACTAAGACTGCTTCAATTCGAGATGTAGACCTGCATATGCATATATGACAGCGGAGACTTAAAATAATCCAACTCATGGAGAATAAAACTTTGGGTTATGGGAATTTTTTCCTGATTTTATATTTAAGCGTCATTGTTTCAAGACTAGACAGACGGAGGCAGATATGTATGCTGACTAGGTTAGGTTGGCAGAAGAATGAAATCTTCCTCCGCACTCAGGTCAGTACGTACTTCCTCTGTTCCAGAGTATACGAACCACCCTGATTCAACAGCTTTGTAGGGGTCTCCTAGATCAAGGAAGAAGTGTTTGTCAAGGAGCTTGTTGGTGGAATTTTGGAGTCCAGGGCACTGGCAGAGAAAGTGTCTTCCTCCGTACGACGCAGTTTCATCAAGTGGTACCGCAGAGTCTGGTGGCCCATCAAGATCCTCACAATCATGAGCAGTGATTCTTTGTCCTTACGTTTAAGTCTTTCGGTCTTTGCTTTATCAAATGATGGCCATAATTGTTTTGCAATTGTGCAAGTTTCTAAAGAATTCCATCTTAGGTTCGCCTCTCTCGTGGCTAGTTTCTCTGCTTCAAACCTGAGATACTTATAGAGAGCTTCGTTGGTCTAGTGTGTTCGATGAAGCTTTTCTTGAAATTCATCTGCCTTTTCATTTCCCGGGACGTCTTCGTGCTCGACTGTGCCCATGTGCCTACTAAGAAATACCATGCAACCATTCCAATTCATCTTAACAATCCCCCCACTCTTTTGCTCCCTATTCTGCGTTGTACACATGGCAAAACTTTCTTTGAAAACCTTTCCGAGATATAAATTAAAAATACCTTTCCTAATACCACAGAGTTTAAGTAATCGAGTGGAATGTCTCCTACCCTACAAGGAGTGATTTTGATTCTCTTTGAAACCTACCTACGATGACCTCGACCTCTTTACTATATAATTTGTGAGCCTCAAAGGTTTCTGACAGACCACAACTTACTAACGGTTCATCTTAGTAAGAATAAAAATCTGATGATGTGACAACACACTCTCCCCTGTATTCAACGACCTGGCCTTACTGGGAAGCACCTTACCGACGCGTTGTGTACCAATATGCACATCTTGGTCTCTTGCATGAGTATATATAGATTTTAGCATCCAAACACAATGATCGAGGAACGAACCAACTCACAAATGTAATCCTAAAATAGAACCAGGACATTCAACAATAGGCCTAAGTCAATTCAATGGCTATCCTCCTAATCTATAATCCAATGAACAATAAATCATTTACTGCCCGCCAAAGAGTGAATACAGAACAGTGAAATGCACCACCAGACTATAAGACAAAGTAAGACCAACCATACAATTGTAATCCCACAAAAGGACTCATATGGATATGGATTTGTAGCCTTTTAAACGCCAATAGATGAAAAATTGAAAATAGATTATGTACTTATCCATCAATGAAACTTTTTTCAAAAAGGGAGACAAACATTTACTTTTCTATCTTCGGCTAATATTTGTCCGCAAAATAATTTAGCCCACGCAGTAAAGAGAAGAAGAAAGAAATCCTTGTGGTCCTCGGTATTGACCTTTTCTCAAATGAATTCTGCCATCAACCATTAGGCATACTCTTTTCAATATCTTTTGGTCCATAAATAGAATTTTATTGAGTGACTTTTCGTGCAAGGTCGATAGAATGTTTAGAAAAATAACTTTATCACTTGAAACGAATGCAAACGCTTTTCGTATCCGCGTGCAAAGTAAACAAGTTTGATTGGGGATATTTATTACTTCCAATCTCCATCTATCGGCTTAATTTTTTGTTCAAGTTATAAGCTCTGCGATAAAAACAGCTTCAAAGTCGAATGAGTAATGTGAGATGCGTTGCGAAAAGAAAGATAAGTTTAGTTTGGCAAACAAAGGAAAAGAGTGCAACAAAAATGGCATATATTTTTTTTTTATATTTCATACTAGGTTCGTTTGCGTACCCTCCTAAAACAGCGAATTTTAACGAAAAGTTACGAATTTTTACGAAAAGCTGTTCGCGTACGGAGCATTTTCGTAGTTTTTCACAGAAGAGAGCGCTCACAAGAGAGTAAATAATTTCCCCATGCTATGAATTCTAGTGCAAGAAATTTCTTTGGGCTAGTTTATGAAAACTGTCAAAGCTGTCAAACCAGTGTATTTTCAATTTTTTCTTGTTCAACCCGTTCGTTTACTTTTTCGTAATTTTAATTCTCTCTGAGAGAATTTTACCGCCACTCTTCGAAATTTGATGATCTACGAATTGCAAAAAGTACGCGAACGGACCTACTAGGAACTATGACAGCACGATACAACAGTTACACAAAATTTGTATTGTCTCTGTGTGTGATTCACCACGGATGTGTGTATCTTCGTAGATACTAATAGCCCGAACGCTAGATTGGCAAATCAGCAATAACTACGCACCCTATAAACTTCCACCACTTTTCCTGAGGGACTACCATTAGGTATTCTTCGCCGTGTTATTCGTGTCTTATCACCTTCTTCTGAGACTTTTTCTGGCCTATTCTCTTAGCTCGTTTTGTAGAATTTAAAACACATGTTTCCGGCATATTATCCTCTGACTAACGTGTGATCGAGAATTAGAGGGGGGCTGGGAAGTTTAGTCCTCCATGTCGGACATGTTCGGGATACTTGTGATAATCGTCGTGACTATACGAACTGGCCGGAACTCTGTTAGGTTATAGTATCCACTTGCACACTTGAATAATCACAAGGCGACTAGGAACTATGACCCGCAATTATAAAAGCTGAGAAGACGCAGAGGAAGTAGAGTCACAGTCACAGATCTTCTCTAGCACTGCAAAAGTAGCAGGGTCATGAATTCATTCCAATTCATTGCAACTCCCAGTGGGCGAAACCCCTTCACACTCCACAAACAAGGGTAAGAATAATGAACCTTTAGTGTCTCCGAGTGCACGTGATGAGTTTTCTTGTCATCACACGCCCTCATAAGCTAGGCTTGCAGTTGAAGTCCCTCTGATTGTCAGTATAAACTTGTGTGCCGTGCAGAGTTAGTATATTGACGATAGTCTCCTTTTGGTATCCTTCGTCTTTTATGCCTGCGCCCATATAAAGGCGGCATTTAACAGAACTGATATAACAACTCTGGAGAGTAAGATCGCTTAAATGTATCCGGGTGACGAGAGAATTCCTTGCATTTGTGATGCTTTAGTCGGTAAATTCCAGTCCGGAGGCTGCTCCCAATCCTTTATTCGGTCAATTATATAATTTGTGGTGGATTTAACTGCAGGAATCTGTAAAGTTAATGTCATCGGTGAATTCATCTCCTGTCAGGCTAGGCAACGCCAATTAAAGAGCTTCATCGTATATAATTTTACAAAATAACGGTCCTCTGACCAATTCCTGTGAAACTTCGGTGGTGAATGTTGTAGTTAAACAACTTTCTGTTGTTAAAGTAACTCTTATTTATATTATGCAGCAAGTAACATCGTGAATCCATCCTGCCGAGTGATCTTCTAATGAAAAATCAGTAAATGGTCAGCTTAACCCCAGTTGTTCGGTTTTTCTATACGAATGGCGGTTGTTCCTTTTGACATCCTTCTGTTGAAGGGCATCATCGGCTCTTCTCATCTCTCACGTAAATTTTTTCATGTTCTCCCCTTGCCAACTTGTGTACATCTTCTTTCGAACATACTCATTATCATACCATGGGCTCCTATTCTACGCTAGTATACATATATTTTCTAAGGATATACTTCTTACGTGCTTTTCTTTTTATTGGCTGCTATAATTATAATCCTAACTTACTCTTGACTTCAATGCAATCATCCCATCCTATGCTCCTGCTTTTCTATGGTAATCACTGGTGACAATTCAAGCCGGATCCAACCTGCTATACGTCATAATATCTCAATTTCAAGGATAATTTGGGACCATAATTCTCTCTATTCTCTTTATTCCTCGCAAAAGACTTTAATTTTACTTATCACTGAAGTATAATGCCACCCCATTTCGATGGTAGGTACCTACATCATTTCCTGCCAACAATTTGTATTATATTCACACCGTTGATGCGGGGTACCTTGCACTTAGTGTATGTTAATATATTCCCACCACTGCTGCTCTGTAGTTTCAGTACAAGGATTCTAGTGTGAATAATTTTGTTTTTTTTTCTCTTTGCATAATATCTCTTGAGATCAATTTGAATAGCTCTTAGGTGTGTTTCGTCTAGCCCTGTGTATTTTCACATTCAAATGTGATGATTTGAAGAACCCCAGAGCTTGAATCTTTTATCGGCAGCTTTTAGTGTCTGAAGAAGCTCTTTGAGTACATTATTTGCTCAGTTCTTACTGTCTGCAGTGTTAGGTCTTCATTTGTGTTTTAGTTTTCTTCTTGGTTATGTATATGGGATACAAATTGAGTTATCGATGATTCTTAAGAGGGAATCAAAGACTACGAAGATTACTCATATCACTCAGAATGCTATTTGCCTGCCTTTAATCCGTGAATTGACTTCCAACATAAGAGCTGAATGAACTGACAAATAATTCATTGCCTCAGCTTGTCCTATAACCTAAAATCATCTAGTATATTGCGAAATTCTAATTTTTGACGAATTATTTCAGTAAATTTCACAACAAATGAACTGTTTCATGAAGTACTTTTCAAGTGATGCTACTATAGTTCATTTGTTTCTAAGATTTTGTATAGGTTCACTCCTTTAGTGAAAATTTTGTTAATAAAAAGTTCATTAGTAAGAGCCAAATGTCAAATCGACCAAAGATGTCTTATGGTCACGCACTTCAATATCATGCGATTGTTCTCAGCAGGAAGAGAATCTTTTGAACAGTTCATTTGACCTCGATTGAGTGGTTCATTTAGTTCGTTAAATCAAAACAAATGCAATTCAAAATTGGTTGATTGAATAGGATTGTTGGCTTTTTATTGTCAGGATGTTGGCTACTGATACTGACCAACCAAATTTGTAGTGCAGTTCGCTGTCCAATTAGTTTTTTTTTTATTATTTATTGTTCATATGTAGTGCTACTATACACTGAACTAAGTATACTCAAAACTGAACTAGTTTCATAAATATGATTGATCACTGACTATGGTAGACAAAAATGTAATACCTTTATGTTTTTTTAAGTCCTTTAGAATTTTTGATACTATCGACAAAAAATGCAGTTCCATTTTCTCGTTGACCTTTAAGCGAGGAACATAATCTTCTGGTACCTGACATAAGGGTCTTCATCTCTATCGTTATGTTGAATTTGGACTCCTTTACATTGGTGGTTATCCGAATTCATCCACCTAGTTGCACAGTTTAAGTTCTTTTGGTGTTTTTCTTTCCACTTGACCTCATTTAGCATTTTCCAATTAAATTTCAAGTGTCCTTGTTATGTGGTGAAGCTTTTTTTATATTTTTATGTTTGGCAGTTCAATTTGCAGTCTCTATTCAAAAACTAAAATTTGTCCGTTGTCACTGTCAGTGTGAGAAGAATTATGACAAGACTTAATCTTCATTATCCTTGACCATAACCATTGATTGCGAACGACTGCAATTCTTCTATGAAAACGTTTCCTTATTTGAGAAATGTTTCAAGATGTTATATGTTATGTTGTACAAAAGGTATCTGTCAGAGTATCCTCTACCCCAAATTGAATTTCAGTCATTTAATCTACTTAAAGCATGTTTCCTCATTCATTCTTAATTGAATGCAATTACCTTTAAAAAGCGACATATGACATAACATATGCGCCATCGACACGATGTGTTGACAGCACACAAACAATTTAGGACCGTCATTAAACGCATGACATAGCAAAGGATTATGGATTAAAGGACTTGAAAGGAAGCATATACCCGTGCAAACAAGAAATACGTATTAAATGTTTACCTCCTTTTTTTTCGCTGCTGTTATGTTCTTGGCGTAATTAGCATTATGCTCAAGGGATTATGTGTTGATGCTACCCTCATAATGCAAATGCACAGCATAAGTTGTTAAGAAAGATAGATGAGAGTTGGTTGGAGAAAGAGAAGCGTTTTTTTTTCTTTTTTTTTGGTTTATTCTGTCGTCCCTTGTGGTTGGCGTTTTTGTTTGTGACCAGAGGAACTTCCGTTTTCTTTTCTTTTTTTTAAATCGCTTATTCATAGCTGGAAATGAAATAATAAAAACATAAGGGTGGCTTATAAAAAGAAAAAAAAAATCATGTATAATGATGAATATCCTTTTGTGTACACTAATTTCATTTTACTCATTGCTATATTGTCTTACTATAGTTTTGTTTGCTGAAAAGGAAACTTATCCTAGTGTTTTAATTGGACATAGAGTTGGTATTGTTATGAATAAATCAGAAACTACAGGAATTCTGGTCGGATTTTGCTGGGTTTTGAGAAAGTGTGTACCTACTACTTTTGTGAGTGCTTTTTGTACCTTTCGACAAGAAAAAAAAGTTAATCCGTGTATAGTGCTTTTGAATTGATATAAGGTTTTATTTTTTAAAAAATTAAGACTGCAATAAGTTTGTCGTGTAAACAGTTCTCATTTATGTCAGCATTTCTAAAAGTTACTGACGTTCAAAGTGTGCTCTGCATAACCCTATAAAGCACGTGTCCAGCTCTTAAAGCATTTAAAGTGTCAAATCGTTTTATGTATGTCCAATGTTAAGTGACAAATGTATGGTTTTTAGTGTTTTTTTTGTATCCTTTTACATACGATGTGTCAAAGTAAAAAAAAAATCTAGTTACCATCTTTAATGTCAATTAGGTTAGGTTAGGTAGATGGGTGCCTTGTGGCCAGAAAGTCACTGCTCACTTAGACCCACAATTCGGGTCCATTGTACCCTGGGAACGCTGTAACAAGGTCCGCTGTTAGAACCACCCAGATAGTAATATAAATCTCAGGAGGTCCACCAGCTCAACATTGCCTAAGTCCTCCAGCTCCGGGAGAAATGACTGCCAAGAGTTCTCTTTCTTCTAACAGATAGGGCAGGACAGCCACACAGCAGGTGACGAATAGATTCGATTTCTTCTTCGTCTCTGCAGCTTCTACAATAGTCATTATGCAGCACATCGAGTCTCTCTGCGTGAAGGCCAATGACACAATGGCCGGTAATTACGCCAGAAACGACCCGTGCGTTATGACGATTGAGTTTAACCAGAGTTGATGATCTCTTCTTGCTAAAGGCCGGCCATAGAGCTCTAGCCGTTACGCATGTATCCAGATGAATCCAGCGTCTATTTGCCCGATCGATGGCTTCATCTTCTGCTTTTTTCCTTAACAGAGCTGACTGGGGCTGCTACAAAGGGAAGGGCCCGCGATATGTGCAGCGTCGACCCTTTCCTAGGAAGCTCATCCGCCTTCTCGTTTCCTTCGATATCCATATATCATGGTACCCAACTGAGGGTCACCGTATTGGCCCTGGATATCTCGTTTAAAAGTGATTTGCAGGTTCTCACCAGCCTCGACCGAGTTATAGCAGTGACCAGAGCCTTAATGGCTGCCTGGCTGTCTATATAGACAGTTATCGTCTGTCCGACGATATTACTCTCACGTATAATCTCAGCAGCCTGCGTAATGGCAGTGACTTCGGCTTGAAAGACGCTGCAGTTTTCGTTTATTCTAAAGAAGCAGTTTACTCCTAGGGCTTCACAATAAACTGCGGCTCCTGTACCACTGTCCATCTTAGAACCGTCAGTATAGAATGCCAACTCCTTTTTCTTTTTAGCCCTCCAGTTCTTCCAGTAACTTCTGTCAGGAATCCTTGCATTGAATCTCCTTTCGAATGTTAACATCGGGTTCATGTGATCTGTTTTTATCAATCCATTGGTAACTTCCCATCGGGACAGAATAGAGGCGTGGCCGTAAGAGTTTGATGACCACAATCGACCTTCCCTCAATCTTATAGCAGTTTTGGCTGTCAGATACTACAATAAATGTCAAGCGGAATGAAACTAAGCATGGTTTCCCTTGCCACCGTCGGTGTTGTTCTCAATGATCCCAAGATTCCGATGCATGCCGCCCTATGGATTTTGGTGAGGTTTGAAAGCTGATATTACTTCTCAAGTACCATCCACCATACAGGAATTCGAATGCACCCCTTTCATGTATGTTCTTGGGTCATACCAGTCTGGAATCCCGAAATTCACTTGCAACTTCCATTAGTCGCGTACGGAGGCTTTTATCTTAATACTATCAACAGTTCCCGATGTGATTTGTCCTGGTTTGTATCCGGAATACCAATATCTTCACAAAATTAGATCAGCACAAAGGTTACGTCACTAAAAATGACCAAACCACCATCAAACAATTGTCTAATTTTACGACTTGAAAATAGCCACCACCAATTTCAGCTCGAAATTACAATCAAAACTGCTTCCTCTAATTTAGTAACCACGCTTGTACTACCCCAATGTGTTTATCTCTTCCTTCTTTCATGTACAACCATAATTTCCCACGGACATAACCAAAAATATAAATCTTCAAATATTCCTTTCTAAAAAGAAGAAAAAAAAAACAACCGAAACTAATAAATAACTTTGAACCGACATTACGATTACCTTTTCTTTTTCCGCTACGCACATGCCGCTGCTAATTATAGCGCGCAAAATAATTTAAATCGGATAATCCGTAACCCAAGCACCGCCGCCGAAAGTGAAAGGCAGAACGAGAACATTTCCTTGCCATTTCCGTCCTATTAATTTCAAATATTCACCAAATGTTCCAGACGCAAAATAACCATATTAAGATTTTCTATTATAAGGATTTATTATAATAGTCATGCTAATAAGGAGTGTCCACACCTTTCTTCCATTTCGGCCCAAGCAAGGTGTTATGTCGACTCAAAAATTTATGAATTCCATAAATGTCCGCCGACTTCCGGTCCGAAAAAAAAAACACCACCACTACTCAGTGAGGGAGGACTTGTTTGTTGGCCTCTTGCAAGTCCGGTTCAAGGTGAACATTCTCATAATTATAATATTGCCTTGCAAATGTCATGGGACCTAGCCAAAAAAAAAAAAAAAACAGAACCAACGGCTAACACGCGATGGGTTGGAAACATAATATCCGTCGAGCATTTACTATAAAAAATTAAAAAACAGACATTTGTTCATAATTTTCATAAAGTTATCAAAATGATGTAAGGTTAAATGAAAAATTGCCTGTTTTTTTTTTGCTGTGTTAGATTGGGGTCTGTCGGGGGCTATGGCCCTCGGCCGTCATTTAATAAAACGATTAGGATTTACAAACTGGACTGTAGGCTATAAAGGAAAATGTATCTGAAAATCTAATTTTATTTCCACAGGGGATCGCAGAACAGAAATTTGTCAGAAATTTATCAAATGATCGCTATCACAAGGATAATGTAAAATAATTTATTATTAGCTGCGTCGTACTGTAATTATTGTGCTACGAGTGCACTAAATCAAAACACTGACCTTTTGGTTTGTATGCAGCAATTTTGCAATGAGATTTATGGTATGTACATCCCAATAGATACAATTATCTTGTTGCAATAAGCTCGTACAGAACCTTGGAGGGCTTGGTATTCAGTGTATAATACTTTGCAGTCGAATGGATATAAGTTCTTTCGCGAATAAGAATGTCAACACGACGTAGAGAACATTTTCAATTGTTCACTTGAAGGCACATGGGATGGTGATGTATTCATTTGTTAAAAATGAAATTTTGACTACTCAAGCGAAATTCTCAAAGCACTTTGACGAACGGTGGCAAGTTGCAAGAGAGCGAGAAAGCACTTTAACTTATGCCTTGGAACATAGTTGCCTTGGACCAGCATTAGTAATAGATTTCGAATATATATAGATAGGTAGACGATGGCTAAGATTAAAAGAGAAAAGAGGATTCAGTTAAGAATTTATATAGTGGTACATAAAGGGTGGTTAAGTTTTAAGGGCCGATGTTGACACAAATTATTTAGGAAATTATTGTCATTTCTTTTTATTATGATAATATTGGTATGGTTTAATTATGTATGGAACAAAATATCGGCCAAATGTGCCGAATTATCTCATCATTTAGCTCTTGAATTGTTGCTGGCTTATCGACGTACACATTTTCTTTCAAATAAATTTTGAAATTTGTCGCGCAAAAGAGCGTTAGCTGTGTGGCAAGTGGCACCGTCCTGTTAAAACCACATATCGTACACATCCATATCTTCAGATTCGGGCATCCATATCTTCGTTATCATCTCACGATAGCGAACACCATTCATAGTCACTGCCTGACCGTCCTCATTTTGGATAATGCCGCCAGCCCATAAACCGCACCAAACAGTCACTCTTTGTGGGTGCATTGGTTTTTAGGCAATCACTCTTGGATTATCATTCGCCCAAATGCGGCAATTCTGCTTATTGACGAATCCACTGAGGTGAAAATGTGCCCCATCACTGAAGATGATTTTCTTCGAAAATTGATCATCCACTGTTGCCATTTCTTGCTCCATTCTGACCATTGACGACGCTTTAAATGGTCAAGAGGATTTAGTTCTTGAGCCAATTGCATCTTGCAAGCGCGTAAATGCAAGTCTTTATGCATAATGTTCATCAACGACGAGCGTGAGAGGTGCAATTGTTGGGCACGACGATGAGTTGAGGTGGACGGCTCTACAGACCAGGTTTGCTCAAATTTGTGCACGATTTTTCCGTGCATACAGCACATTTGGACGATTAAATTGACCGATAAAATCACGAAGCGCACGATATGCATTTTGATTTGAAAGCCCATTTTCATAATAAGCCTGAATAACTTTAACGCGTTGCTTGATTGTGTATCTTTCCATGGTTCACATTGAGTTAGTCTGAAAATGAGAAATGTCAAATGAAATGCAGAAAAAAACTTGACGTTTAGGTGTGGTTCACATTCAACATCGGCCCTAAATTTAACCACCCTTTATTTAAGCTCAGTAGCTGGCACTAGTGGGTGCCGCGGCTCAGTGGTTAGTGCGTTGGACTACTGCGCAAGGGGTTCTAAGTTCGAATCCAGAAAAATACCATCAAACGTTTTTTCTGACAAACATTCAAGAGTATTCACTGTCATGAGAAAGCTTCTCAAAACCCCTCTGCCCTTCGGATACGGCGTAAAACTGTAGGTCCCTTCTGTATGTGCAGAAATGTATACCACGCACAACATGTACAGTTGTGAGAAACTAGGCCTTGGCCCTCTATGGGCTGCTTACGGGCTAATATTAATTTTTTATTTTATTTATTTTAGCTGGGGTCTAATTTCCTGAGGAAAATTGTATGCTATTTTTGCATTCGTTTGTAATTCACAGTGTTTTTTAGCGTTCTTCTTGAAGTCAACTAAATGATTTCCAAACAAATTTTCAATTTTGTTATTGTAAAACCTAAATGTTTAAGACTTGAGCACCAAATAGTTCATTTAATGACTGGATGGGGGACACTCTCTTATCGCTTGCTCAGCATAATTCGCCACGAAAATTTTACCAACTCTTGCAATTAGTGTACTAGCTTCCAGTTTAAGAAATATTTATCAAGGATAATTTCTATACAGTTTTCAGCTAATTTTAATCAAAAAGTTTTGGTAATAACCACATTAAAAGCTGTTCGTATAGGTAGGCGGAAGTAAGGCATATTTTAAACTTCAAATAAGGAATCAACTTGTAATTCGAGTGCTTTTATGTAGAGTGTTGACAAATTGCATTCTATGGAGGAAAAACAGCACACTTGGTAAACTTGTATTACCTAAACAGATTCAACCGCAGAAATGTGTGTTTCTCTTTGTAGGAGTATAGGGTACGAGTTTGTTGAAAACACTGAGGACTGAAAGTACAAAAACCCCTGCCTCAATCTTGATCGTGCTTCAAATCACTTGGCTTTAAAGATGTGCAGAATCCTTCTGAAGTTTGTAGAAAAGATAAAGATTATGCAGATGCCGCGCGCCTATATACCATTGTAAAAATAAATATAAAAATTAAATGTTTGTACAGTCAGTAGATCTAACCTTCTTTGAATAGTTTCCTGCTCCAAAATTTTGTTGTGTAAGAGGATTAGCTAGCTTAGAAGAGTTGGAGTTTTATGAGACCTTTCATGAGCTTCTCTTGAGTGATGGGTGCATCAAGTATGTTCCATTTCTACTAATGGTCGCTTTTCTTGTTCTGTGCTTTCTTGCTGATTTCTAGTCTCAGTTTTATAATATTGTTCCGCAAAAAGTTATATTAAAGACAAAACCTTTACTGTTTTCGTGAAATCATCGTCAAACCAAGCTATAAGTTATTTTTTAATAAAATTTTAAAGACTAAGGAAATTTGTCACCGGCTATGGTTTAGAGCTTCTATCGTGATCCATACAAAGCAGTCATAATTTCTTGTTCACCAGGAGTTTGAGACTGAAGATTATTCCAAGGCATTTCCTTGTTATTTTTATAAATAAAATTGTAAAGTTACAGCGAATGTGCAACTGAAACAACTTTCGTTTTTCATCAACATGAAGCAGAAGTATGCGGCTGGTGGTGTGGTTACTGGTTAGTGCATTCGACAACTGTAGGTTTGAATCCCAGAATATATCATACCAAGTTTTTTCACAACTCATGAGGTGTATAAGTTCCTTCATGAAGAATCATCATCAGAACTTAGTTTTTTCTTGGTACCTTCTGGGTTTGCTGGGTCCTACTAAGGCACAATCACAAGCCAATAAGACTCTCAGACACAAGAATTTTAGTGTCTTATTTCCGGCAAAAATGCGAGGATCCAGAAACTTTTCACAAATTTCCTCTTATATCCTGCTTGATGGAATATTATATATATTTTCGGCGAGTCACACCATGTATGGTTCATTGCTTCCACAATCTAATGCCAGCAAACGATTCTTAAACACTAAAAGTAGACTTAGACTTAGTCTATTTTGACAAAGATTAATTTCTCCCCTGCGATGAAATCCGCCTACCAAAGTGGCGAATCAGATAATTAAGGGAAATTAAAACGAAAAAAAAAGTTCTTTCTTTTTGGCAAAAATTTATATGTACTCGTATATATATCTGTTTCGCTCATTAAAGTCTATCTAGTGGCCCATCAAAGTACAACCAGGATATCTTTTCCCCCAACCACTTGGTGTACTTAACTTTTGGCTATACTACAAACGAAATTAGTCAGCAGGAAACCTTTGCATGTTGTTGCTGTCGTGTCGTGCATATTTCCTGCCGAGCCGAATGATAACGCAACTTTAACGGGTTGCTTCACATTAATCTCACTCGACAGTAATTAAATTTTCGTCTTTTATAGACTTTCATGCCTGGTCAACTGGAACAAGAGAGCACTTCTGGATATATTTCGACTTGGCACCCTCCCACCATTTTGAATACAAAAATAATCCATAAAACCTATATAATCTTGATTACTGAATGGACATTTAGCACACCGACCGGTCTTATAATCCAGGCAAAGCAGCAAAATGTCATCGCCGAGATAACGATAACGATAACGATTTTTCTGCCCCCAACTTTGATGGATGATGACAGTTCAATGCGTCACTATAGAGACTCGCATAATGTTATGTCAGTTTCAATTCCGATTGACAAACTTTGTCTTAAAAATAAAAACTCAAAGGATGTAGTTCCAAACCGCTCACCAGGATGCCATATGCGTGTATCATCTGTATTTGATTTATTCCTTTGTTTGACTGTAGGTGACTGTATCTTTCATTTTTCTTAAATGTGACTTCAATTGTCAGATGAATGTGACGTAAATAGTAGTAGGATTCGGTTCAGTGGTGAAGTATAAATCCCATTCCAGTCGGATGGAACCAAATGCCGAAGTATCTACGCAAAAACTTTTGAATAAAAATCTTGTTTACAATACAAGCTAACCACCGAAACGAGGACGTATTGATTTTCGAATGATGTAACATTTGTTTTCGCGTTTTCTAGATTCCCTTTTGATTTGCTACCCGAACAATTGAATTTGACTCCATTATATTTTCTAAAAACGAATCCGAATCCTTGGAGGATTCATTTCAGTCGATTGCTGAGTGTAGAGGGGGCCAGCCTAAATGTCAGGGTGTAAAACCATCACCATTTACTACGCAATTCGATACGGTTGTTGGTCCACCACCATGAGTCCATGAGATTCTGTTCTGGAGAATGTCAAATTCTAATCATTGCCAGATTCGCATTCAGTCTGCAGCAAGTCTGCGATAAAAAGATGAATTTTATTGCTTTTTTTGGAGCAGAGAATTTATTTATCCTCCACGGGAAAGAAGGAAGGACGCATTTCGGGTTCAACTGTAGTCACCAATGTGAAAGCGGATCTGTTTAAATTGTTGTTCTTAATTCATAAGGATTGCTGGCGATAAAATCATTTGACTTCAGGATGGTGACCCGATTTTGTGTTTTTTTTTTTTTTTTATTCGAAATCATAGTCGGAAACTTTTGCAACCACAGTATCGTGGTCGGATGGTATTGTGTGCACACACAACTGGTGGAAAAAATAACTACACAACAAGGACAACAAACATAGTTTTTTCTTGTTTTTTTTTTTTAACTTTTTTTCGAACAACGGAACTTCCTTATAACTGTGCAACTATAAAACCCAGAAGGAAATGGGCTTTGTGCCCGCTTGTCATGGGCAGCATAAGGAAATTATATAAAAAAAAAAAAAACTTCAGGAAGAATAAAATGTCGATTTAAATAGTATAGCATCAGGTTTAAAGTGTTTTCATTGAAAGTTTCAACACAACTGTGAAAGTAATTATATAGCAAAAAAGGAAAGAAACAAACACCACATTCATATCCTTCGAAAGAGCTGGTTAGAAAAGTTTGCACGTGTCACATCGAGCAGAAGGCTTATACCTGCCTCTACCTTTACTAATTAATATTTGGAACTTCATTTCAGTTTCTCTAACTCGACACACTTGGAAGTTTTCCTTCTTTTAATTATTATAGTGAAAGCATCTGCTAGGATATAGAGAAAATTGATTCTCAGTATCCGAAAACTTTTATAGAAAACTCGATTTAGTTTCGATAAATAACCTCCCTTTAATTGGACCATTAAGTTTTTATTTTTGTCCTATTATTTGAGTACGGTTGTCAATAGACGGGTTTGAGTAAAAAAAAAAAAAAAGCGATTGCATTTTCTAAGGATGCATCAGATATTGGTGTTGCATAACTCTAAATGGATGTCGAAGAAAGAAAAGCTGTTGGTGGAGGAATTGCCCCTTGTGTGGAAGAAAAGTTTTATAATAGAAATTTTATCCGGAAAATTTTGTACTTTGTTCAGAAGCTGTTGTGCATACTGAACGAATATTGTTGCTCTCTGCGACCTCAGGTGAATTGAAACAGTTTTTTTTTTTTGCCACAAATGGCTTGCTTGTGTTATGAGAAACTTTGTACTTCAGGCAAACTGACGCTATTTGCAAGGGATTTCGTTCTTTTTTAATGGTCTCTCTTTAGTGCTTAAGTACATATGTACCTCCAGATAAAATAATGTCGAAATTAGATGCTAAAGGCATTTATTCAAATTTCTACTTCTTACTTACTTATTAATAAAGAATTCAAGGATCTCCTGGCAACCTTTCTATCCAGATTTTATACAATGTGGTTACTTAAGGTTATATCTGTAATATGGTGTCTTTGTCCTTTAACCACAATAGTTCCCCATGTTAATGGATATCAAAATGTTCCCTCTTTCCTTCGGAGAGCTTTCAAACCAGTCTTCTGCATTTCTAGAGCCAGATCTTTACTCCACCTCCACTAGAACTTGTTAAACTTAACAGAGTTCTTGACTCCAAACATTAAATAGGCAGGATAAGAGACATTGAAAAACTTGACACAACTCGACAACGTTAAAAAAGTAATCACATCCTCGCGTTTAAAATCCTCTTCAATATCTATTTTCTGTTTGAGCTTTAGAGTAGCTCGAAATTTTGGTCAAAGACTCCTATTCTCAGATGAGACGCATTTCGTCAGTTGTTTGTATAAAAATAAATAAATATCAGGCCGTAAGCAGCCCAAAGAGGGCCAAGGCCTAGCTTCTCACAACTGTACATGTTGTGCGTGGTATACATTTCTGCACATACAGAAGGGACCTACAGTTTTATCCCGTATCCCGAAGGGCAGGGGGGTGTTGAGAAGCTTTCTCATGACAGTAATACTCTGGAATGTTTGTCAGCCACTCGGAAGAGGTGGGGCCGGGGAAAAAACTTTTGATGGTATTTTTCTGGATTCGAACTTGGAACCCCTTGCGCAGTAGTCCAACGCACTAACCACTGCGCTACGGCACCCAAGGAGCTGCTTTATATTTTTTTTTTTTACTTTTTTGTTAGATGCCTTTATAGATCAATGCTTTGTGAGTAATAAAGAGACTAAGGCACTTAAAATAGTATTGGACAAGCTGTTCGGGAAATAAACGCGGAAGACATGGAAAATCTTTCGAAAAATTGGGTTGGCAGGATGGCCTACTGCCAAGCAATAATTAATCAGAAGGCTTACCCTTTTCAATTGAGAAATAATCTAAACAATATTTTTTATAGCTTTTTTTTTAAAAAAAGAACCCGATAGGTGGTCACCCTGTAGTCTTAAAACAAGTATTAGTAAGGAAGTAGCATGGACTTGAAACAAGCTACTAGTTAACACGATAGTTTCTTTCAACAAATAATTTTTCAACATCGACTACTATATTAAAAAAGAACGTTAAACGTTTTATAAAAGCATCCCTATTAAACCAAACAAAAACCATAGTTTTTGTAATATAAATTCCTTACAACGTTTGCATGTATGTATTACAACAATTGTCACCAAGAATGGCAAACAAATATTTATTTAAACAATTTTTCATTATATTACAGTCGCTGTGGTTATTTTATTTTTAAATTCAAGTACCTTATCCCCCGCCTCAAGCAAGAGCACTAAGAATGCAAAACCATTTACTTATGTTTTGTGGAACGAAATTTTATGCTTTGAATTCTACTTCTAAACGAATAGAAGTGGTTCTTTTAATCAATGCCCTCCACCCCTCCGTTTGTGTTTGTGTTACCATTTAGGTTCCCACAACATCCAAATGCTTAGATGTCCAATTGCACATAATACAAATAACAAAAAAAAAAAAAAGTCCTTGTTTTCCCTGTTCGTGCATTGCACCAAATCTAGTGAATGAGCACTGTTAAGATTTGTTTTTTTTTTTTTTTTTTTACTAAATTCAACAAAAGATACATTTACTAATTGTTTTTCTTTCTTTTTGTGTTTTTTTTTTTTATCTTTTCTTTTGATAGCTCCGCAAGCCAGCATCTACACTTTCAATTCCTGGCTCGATGAAAACACCTTCCATTGCGAATCGGGAACAGATCTCATCTGGATGCAACGAAGAGGCTGCCGAAGCGCTAGTGGGCATCCACTCCGACTATCCAAGGTTTGTATTGTACTCTCTTTTATTGTTGCAGTAAAAATTACAGATATTTATTCTTAATATCAGAATGCTTTATTTAAAAGTTAAAAAAAAAAAACTGTAACTGTGGGTACCAATATTTATTAGATGTCCTTCAGCAGAATGTTGTTGCGTTTTATGTTAAACAATTCCTTTACAATTGAATTTTTTTGACTTTAATTTTTGCTTCGGTTTAAGGAATGTTATCCTATAAACTATACTGACAAATAAAAAAAAATATATATATATATCCCTTCGTGATCTTATGGAAAGAGCTCTTTTAAATTGAATAGGTAAACCGATGTTTTGTACATAATGCCAAGGCGGAAACGTACTTGCACTCTCTATGATAGTGTACAGGTGGCTAAAGATCCTGCCGCCAACAAAGATTAGGAAACAACAACTCGACTTCAGTGACATGACAAAGAATCGATGAGCATATCACAACGATTACTACTGCACCATACTTTTGCAAGAAATTGCTCCTTTCGCGAACTTATCTGCAGATTAACATCAGAGAGCCCTTTGCATTCACTGAGAAGGTGAAAAAGTGTTCGTTTAAATTGCTCCCAATGAACTTTATCTTTGGCAAAACCTGTCTGTCTGTTGTTAAAGATACTTCAAACTAATCGTCTGATAAAGGCAGTTCAAAAATTTGTTAAAAATTACAATAGACTCAGTCGACGCTCCCTTGGGCTTAATTATTTTGCCGCAATCTATCAGTTTTCCCCCAAAGGAGTTCTAAATAATCCAAGCACTTTGAAATTTGTCGTATTAGCTCTGATTTCATTACGAGTATTTTCACATATCCAATTGAAGTCCCCACAATAGCTAAGCCATCAAATTAAAAAAAGATCCTAAAACTATGCCTTATGAATCAGAATATGCTGCATACACTGCTGCATTCTCCCCCAATTAGACTTTCACGCTTTGGATAGTGGTGGTTGGCGACCTATAGCATCTAACGTTTCCTCTATCATTCATACGTAGAGTCATATGTATGTGCGAGTACATATAGCACATTTATACAGGAAACGCTGTGTAGTATATACGAAAAGCAGTCCCCCATTCGAGTTGAGTTGATTAAATTTAATATTGTTGATAAAATTTAGTGCTGTTTATTTTCTCCATAATTTGTGCTGCACACGAGTGCATCTAAAAAGGATAGTGGTAGCAGCACTGTTGTGTGTATCTTATAGAGCTCCCAAAACGAGGTCAGATCTTTTAGTTCTCAGAAGTCTTTTCTTATTGACATCCGTGCGCGGGACTTGGGTCCTTGCTTTCTAAATTTTGCAAAAACATTTTCGAATTTCCGAGGAAGAAAATCCTCTATTTTTGTTATTTATTCAATTGATGTATGCAGAGTGAGAATATGTGTACGGAGTAAGCTTTGGGGTTTATATTTTGACGGAAGATACGGTTCACTGCTTGAGGAACCAAATACTTGAAATTGAAAAACGAAACAGCTGAAGTATTCAATAGAAACGGAAGAAATATGAAGTGATTATGGTTTCTTAACTCGTCCTCTTGAATGGGTCTCTATAGTTGTATTAGCGATCTTTATTTAGAGAGTGGGAGCAAACATTTTTCGAGAACAAATTTCGAAAGCTAACCGACGAAAATTATAAAAAAAAAAATCAAAAACTATAATTTGCGTGAATTTTTACAATAATTTTGTCAAATTTTGTGCTTTTTGCTTAAGTGATTTGAAATGTATTCAAATCGGAATCTGTTTTTCAATATTTTTTGCAATTTTTAACTCCAAAGGTTCAAGTCTCTTTTCTCTAACACTCGTTTTGTATTAAATTTTCTACATAAAACGATATTTCTCAGTGTTTTTTTGAGTCCTTTTGTTTCAGTGTCTTGGCTTTTTTTGTTTAAAATTTCGCTCATTTCATAAACAAAAATCATAATTTCGTTCTGAAACAAACTATTGTTCAGTATTTTATCTGCTAAAACTAATTGAATGAATAGATTTATAAGCTTTTACTAACAGTCATAATTGGGAGTGTGGGCAATTCATATGATATGAAATACTGGACCGAAACAGAAACAATGCACTCTTAAGGACTTTTCCAATAATTTCAGGTTGGAACTGCAATCCAAGGCGCTCCACCACAGTACAATAAGTATGTAAGTATCTATAAAATCACATCACTGAACTGTACAATTAGGGCATTATTGTATATATGTATATGTCGTGAAATTTTAAATCTACATCAATGGCGCTTTCTATTAACTGTGCTAATCTAGCTGCCAGAATCTTGTACACAGTTTAAAGTAGGACATAGCTTTCTTGTGGTAGCATAAATCTCTCTGAATGCCTGCCTCTCTAAAGACCTTGTCTTACTCTAAACTGTGTAAAAGATGGACTATTTCGAGACTGGTCAATTTGTTCAAATATCAATGGAGGAAGAGCATTCGTAATACGTCGTGACATTTTTCATTGCCTCGATTGCCTTCATATCTAGGAAGCAAAGGGTTGATTACCTCTGAGCCTTGATTTTATTATAGCAGAAGTAATACATGGTACGTCCTTCATAATCTCAAGGATAATGGAACGTAATATGTTTGGCACCTTGGTCTGTTGGATAACCAGTCCACTTCAGTTTAAGTCTCCATGATCAGTCAGCATCTGCGGTAGAAGCTTTCCCTTCTTCGTTTTCTAAAATTCGGAATCATTCACTGTGTCCATCTGCCTTTGTCAAAATGCCATTCTTCAAGTCTCGTTTTTGGTGGTACTCTGGAATCGCCACGAGTGTTCTGTTAGCCCATTATTTGCGTCGGATATCCTTAACAAAAAAGTCTATTGGTGTCATTCTAGTCATTACGCATAAGTGGTCTTTCTCAAGTTGATTCTGTATTTCTCCTAGCTGAAGGCCCATGCCCAATAGCCAGTACTCTACCATGCAAAAATCTGTCAACGCTGTAATGTTCCAAGGAGTTTGGTCACCACAACGATCGCTATGTCGTTGGCGAAAGCAATTTTTTCTCAGAAAATGGAGCCAAAAAATGCACGTGTTGATTGACAGATATATGAGTGCATTTGTATAAACTCTAAAATAAATTCTTTTAAATCGAAAATGAAGTCATAAACTTGAGCTCATTGAATGCTTACATTCAAAAATCTCAGCATTATCTTACAATGCTGTCAAGAATGAGGCCAACACACTTAGCGTTTTCAGAGAGGAACTGACCTAAATCCCCCTCATTTTCGGCATCATGGGAGGGTGTCTGGGGTTCATTAATTTATCTTTCTCATGTCAAGGTTTTCAATTTTCTAACAAACGTTCCAAGGAACTTATTTTATGATGCTTAATCGAATGTCCTTCATTTCTTCACATCTCTTGGACTTAACCCCCTTTATTGATTTAACAAACTGTCCATTCATGTCATATTAAAATTGATTAGATTCCAAGAATCTGCAACTGACCTATTGTCATTTGAACTTTAGTCCAATGACAATGCAAATTAAATTAAAAAAAAATGGAAGAATGAGTCCAGCAATTAATCAATTGTGATTTGTGAAAGCGCCTCTGACCTCTTTTGAAACGTTTTCCATTTGAATAATTCACCTGACTAGTTGTCACTTTGTAAATTAAAAGTAGACCAACCTATACATACATAGACTAAAACCAAACAACAAGTGAAGCTAATTAAAAGGATATTTGTCACTCATCCACCATGAAATGCAATCAGACTGTGGATAAAAAATTTATTAAGCACCATTCCACATAATTGTATGATACAAATACCAACGCCCTCCGGTCGTCTAGAGGCAACACTTGTGTATTCTGTTTGCTAAACATATCTTAAGGCACGAAAATGAAAAGTCAAAAAGATTTTTATTTCATTTTTACGTTTCCTTTGAATAAAAGTAGGTATCCTGCGTGCAATTGAGAAGGAAAAAAAAAAGTTTCTAAGAGAAAATGAAAATGAACATAACTACAACAGTGCGTGTCATGGGGGTTGGATTGGTCTGCGGTGTTTAACATTTCACAAGATAAACACAAATTTTAAGGCGGTGTTTACATTGGTTATTTAAATGTTTGACCAGTCTAAGTTCCATCGCCGTCACTGAGAAATGAGCTTCTTAGTGTTGACGAATGTATCATCAAAGCGAACTCGCGGTATTACTCCTCGCGATGTAATTTAAAACATCAAAAGAAGAAAGAAAAAAAAATCAATTTTATTTTAAGCACTCGAGCGTTATTCCATTTTAATTACAATGTACAGAAAAAATTGCCTTGAAGGATATAGGTTAGTGGTGCAAAAAAAAAAATCACCAAAATTTGAATTACTGCCCTCAGCTTCAAGTTTGTTACGTGTGTTATGTAATATTTTGATTGCCTTGTTTTTTTTTTTTTTTCTAATTTATCAACTAGTCTTTAATATGTACATCAAAGTGTTTTAGTGAATTACAAGAAGTTACAAAGACATAATATCTGTAAATCTTTAAAATTGTGGCTTTAAAAAAGTGGACTACAACCATTAATATTCAAACATCGCCTTACCTTATGCATAGTATACTAAGCGAGTAGTTGGAAAACATTCTGTGAATTATAACACTGAATGGAGAAAAGAAAACATAGTTCAGACACAACTCAGCCTATGAACATCCTATACTGAACCTTACTGATAGCTGAGCTTCAAACCACAACAGTTGTTTTTCCCTCCAACCTTCTCTTCATTTGCAACTTACGACACACATAGTTATTTGCATTAACAGAAGTTGAGTCTTAATTGTAAGTTAGGTAATTAAAAAAAATATATGGTTTTGATACTACAAACATTGGGCTGATCAATAAGTTTGTTCCAGTAACACTAGAACACATTTATGCATTTTCGTATTGAGTATTTTGAGGTGAATTCACCACTCCTGCTGTCAGCAAAGAAACAAGACAACAAAGTTGTTGGTCAGATTGGAGCTTAATTTTAGATGCGATCTGACATGGACACTTCCTCGAGTACCCTCCAGTTTGTATTCAGCTTGACGTATCTGTTTGATAGCGTCAAATGGATTACATCCGTTCTTCCTTCCGTAAGAAAGGTTCACTGAGAGCTGACATCGTTAATAACCATGTCAGATGATGGTATCAAGGATTTTGTGTACATATTGGAAAGTACAAATGAGAAATTGTAATTATAAATTTGTCTGATTCTTTCTATCCAGAGAGCGGTTTGACGATTCCGCTGAGAAGAGTGATAGCATCATTCGAAAACTCTCCACGGGCACTCCTAGAGCAAATGTTTCACTGTACCAGTATCAGTAACTATTCATCTCAGCTCGACCCAACTCTTCCCAATTCTCGCAGTTTCTTCTCTACTGTTTAACTTTTACGGTGCTTGAGGACCCAACTACTTCCAATGAGATGGCTGCAAACACAACCAATAAAACCCTTCTATAATTCGATTTGAGCGCGTCCTTAAAAATGCCGTGAGACCATGGGTACAGTAAGCCAACGTTGATTGCATTGGAGAAGCTTACTTTTTTGAAAGCCTAAGCAGCCCATAGAGTGCCAAGGTCTAGCTTCTCACAACTGTACATTTCTCCACTTACAGAAGGGACCTACAGTTTTATTCCGTATCCGAAGGGCAGAGGTTAAGAAGCTTTCTCCTCACAGAAAACTCTTGAATGTTTGTCAGACACTCGAAAGAGATGGGATCATGAAAAAACTGTTGGTGGTTTCGAACATGGAATCCTTTGCATAGTAGTCCAACGCACTAACCGCTGAGTCACGGCACCCAAGATTCACTTTGTGCTATCAATGTAACCGAAGTTGAAGAGCACCTAAGGATCTGTAGCGGCAAAAGTCCAAAATAAACTACAGAATGAGGCAGAGACTACCAACGTTTCAAAAATTTTTGAAAATTCGAGAAACACTCGAAACATTCATTTCCTTTTTTCCAACTTCAGTGCTACCCAACGAAGTGTAAGGGTAGGTAATCATTTCTTGGAATGAATCCAAATGGGGGCTCGCAATGAGATGTGAGCTCAGCGAATACTTTTTGTGAAAGAATACAAATGTGTGTGAATACGTGAAAAGCAGTGAATATCTTGAATAGCTCACAAAACGAGCTACTTGCTGGAGGTCTCTGGTCTCTAAGTACTGTGCTCAGTCTGACAATATTTCTTTTTAATCTTATGAAGCAGGTTGAGTAGAAGAGAATGATGAGAATGATGTTGTTTTGAAAACCAAAGATTTAGCTATACGTAGCACATAAATATATGTATTTCTGTAATTCTACTAGGAATAAAATCTCTGTGAGGAACTTCAGAATGAAATGAGGCCCGCCTCACTCTTGCCAGCTAGTTTTCCATTGTTTACACTTAATTCACAAGCGACTTCTGATGCCAAAAGACAAGATTATTGATGTATGTGAGAATATAAAATTTATTTACTGTGGTTTTGTGTGGAAATTGTGTCGGAGAAACTTGTATCTATCAGCTTGTTGACTGAGTCTTCTCTGTTGAAAATAAAGCTTGCTGTTCCTCTGTTCTTACACCTCTTCTTACTTGTCACACATGTTAAGCTACGGTGGATTGTTTTAGTTCTTAGACTACTTGCATGCAGATAAAATACTTGCAACGATGTATGTACGTAGGTAAGCACAGCTTATCCTTAACCCTCTCCTTAGCACCAAGAGACATCTAGATTGATTATACTTTTCAGCACGAAGACAATTTGTCGCCAGCTCTGTGTCTGTGTTGCCAACTTGTCGTTGAAGGACTCGTCAAAGGCACTATCACAGCAAAGTGTATCTGAATAAAGCATCATAAAGCACCTCTGTTGTGTGCTGTAAGTCCATATAGGGAATACATAAAATAAGGGTTAAGATACCTAAAGTATCTAATATGTCTATTTAGAAAATCCTGTGTAGATATCTTCGAAATTTATTGTGACGATTCTCTTTCTGCTTATTAGGCATAAAATCCAAACAAAATCCTCCTTATTTTTTTTTTTTTTTTGCCTTTTCGCCTTCAATTGATATGAGATAAGAGTAAATCCATATTGTACACTTGATATACTATATAATAAATTTTATCACTTTCTAGGTACATGGAGGAGCGGGCATTGACTGGCGGTAATACTTCCCGAAAACCCTCAACAAACTCAGCGAAGCACAAACCCAATGTAGGATACAGATTAGGCAGGAGAAAAGCTTTATTCGAAAAACGAAAACGCATTAGTGACTACGCACTAGTCATGGGAATGTTTGGCATTGTTGTAATGGTAATTGAAAATGAATTAAGTAGTGCTGGAGTTTATACTAAGGTAATGATATTTCTTCAACTTGAATGTCCTTTTCCTACATATTAACAATGTTCTAATTGACGCTTTGACGTTTGTTTTTTTTTTGTTTTCTTTTCATTTTTGAAATATTTCAGGCTTCGTTTTATTCGACGGCGTTAAAAACATTAATATCTGTTTCGACTGTGATTCTTTTAGGACTTATTATAGCTTATCACGCTTTGGAAGTGCAGGTGAGAGTGAGTGATTTGAAATAATTATCAGATGTATTTTGTCGAACAGTTCGTTCTTATATATACTTATATATTTTTTTTTTCAATGGATTTTTGCTAAATTTGAGTTGATCCGCTTTGTGCATTAATGACGTTTGTTGTGAACGCATTAATTTATTGATATGTGGATATAAGTACATGTGATTCGATGTGTTTTCTTTGGTTTTATGTTTTATTTTTTTTTTTGTAAACCGAAATTCCATTTGAAAATATGTATTTAGTTTTGTGGTTTGTGAACAATTTGTGAACAATCTGGTCAAAACTGAACTAGAACTAGTTGAGATAGAAAACATTACTATGTACGCAGATCTGTTTCAAATAGTTCTAGATAACTTACATGTTTTTTTTTCTTTAACTTTTTATTCTGCATGTGTACCGTCATGTCAGGTCCAATGTGCATGACCGAATGGTTTGGTGGTGTTGAACCTTTTTTTCATAATTAAATTGATGCCTAAATTAGGTCCAGGTTGTACTTTGCTACCTTGTGTCATCCAGTATTCGCTGGGTTATGGTTGAGTCTTATCTTACGGTAACCAAACGGCAAAAATCTAACTTTCAACTGCGGAGCGTATTGGTCAATCCGCTTCTGAAGATTTAGCTTCAATAGCTTCTAGCAATGCCATAGTAATGGCATAGAAGATGTGCTAGAAAGTAAAAAAAAAAATACTAAGGCTCAAGCAAGCCATAAGGGATGTGTGACCTTGAAATAAATTTTGGGATAAAAAGGATCAGTTGTATTTCTTATGAAATGGGCACTCATGTTCATCTTCCTGTATATATCTGCATACGATAGTCCTAATCTCATGGCATGCTTCTTCAGAATGCAATGTGCAAAGAGCATTGCTATCGGTGTTCTTATATCCTTAGATCATAAGGCCTTAGACACAATATGCTCTTCTGAATCAGATATATTAAACACCCTATATTAGCCAAATTGATGACTCTTCTTAGAATGTTTTTTCTAGTACTATTGTCCTATCATATGCCCTCTTGGGGCTATTGGTCTTAGATCGTTCTGCACATATTTCTGCTTCCAAATTTTGTGATCCAAGAATCCGACACTAATAGCGTTGTTTGACAGCCAAGCCAATGTACATAAATGGCTATATAAAGGTTATTGTTTAACATTAATTCCATCACATAAAATTTAGTAGCTTTGAGGTACATGTGCCCGGAAGTTACTTTGAGAGTAGAGTGCCTATTTCAGAGGACTTTCGGTGGTAAACTCTTGAGGGTTACTCTCGAGTGACTGAAGACACAAGTTGGTTTCCAACTCCAATTGAAATCAGTATACCTTTGCGGGAAGGCGCTCCCGATGGTTGTCAGTCTGTCAGAAGTCATCGCAATGATAGTTGAATGGCACCTCTTGTTTACTTACTTTTTATAACCTCATGGAAGCTTTAGCAAAAATATGACTTGCTTTGTTGAATTTTTTCACTCTAGGGCAAGCAAAATATTTTTGTTTTATGCCAGTATAGCACCGGGCTACATATGTGTTCGCTTTGGATGTCTTGCGAATATTAGCTTTCGTGTGAGGAGTTGTTGTTCAATCTGTCTTTCTGGGTCTTCTGTCCTGAGCCCATGATACTGAAGGAATTACAGTACAAGTGAAGGAATTGGAATACAAGTATTGATTGAGTTTTTAGAAAAACTAAGAAATTGCAACTACCCAAAGCTGAAGAAAAATTTGTGGTAAAACTAAGCAACTCGGTTTAGATCCATTCATACACAACTCAACGACACAATGGTCGTTCGTCCTCAATCGTACATAGGACATATGGTTATTCGAAATACTTGTTGCGATGAACCACAATTTTCGACACTGATTTGTACAATTTGTAACTGTTATTCTGGCATAAGTCAAATTATAGTGACATGGCCAACTAAACTGTCAACTGTCAAATGGGTTGCTTCTATAATGTATTTCTCATTCGAAAAAAGAATCTCTAAGAGAAGCACCCTATAGTTCAGTGCTCTATTCAAATCACCACAAGCAATGAAACAAGGATTTAGTCTAACGGAAAATTTTTAAAGTAAGGTGATGTCTATAAAATTATCTTTGACTGTATTTAATATAATTTAGCGCTAATTGAGACACAGCGGAATTCGCTCGTACGAAAATTACTAGGATCACAATTACATTACGGTCTTCATATTTATTTAAACTTGTCCATGCTGATCGATAGTGATAGTTACTTGTCGAATGAAGGGGCGACCTACTCAAACATGTTCCCACAATGATGTCAAATAAAGATATTTACTGGTAAAACCGTCGCGCCGCAGAAGTTAAAAGTTAGCCAACTCTTACTACCGATCAGGGCCGGACCCGCCATATGTGTAGAATGTGCAAATGCACAGGGCGTCAAGGCCTTGGGGGCGACGCATTGTAAACGCTGCGCTGTTGAACGAAATTATATTCTAATAATACAAATAACTTACATTTCAGCTGTTCACACAAAAGACCATTCTCACACACCAGAAACTAGTTCGAATAAAACCGAAATACAATATCCCACCAGGTCTGTGCAGGATAATTTCTTGCACAAACACTCAAAAATTTTCATAGGAAAAAATCTCAAAACAATAATCTCAATCCGTAATTCTTATGGAATCATTTGAGATTTATTCATTTGAGAAATTTGTTTGATAAGTGAATGTATAAAGCGGTCCATACACAGCACATATCTGCGCATACTGGCCTGTCGATTCACTGAAAATCGTACTGTATGGATTTGTGTACGATTTTAATTTCAGACACGATGCTAGTAAAATCAAATAGTTAGATTTTCGGTGTCGATTGGTCTGTTATGTGTGTGGTGAAGGCAACGCTTTGGGGGGTAGCTTATGATGACAAGACTGAAATTGACTCGGGCCGGCCCTGCTACCGATACAGCTAACTATTAAGTTGCTGTGTAATCTACTTTTGAGAGTACATACACAGCCTCACCATCGTGTTCGGGTAGCTAAGGAGCCTTCACGTCTTATTGTTTTATTGGTACTAAATTGTTTATTGATGAAAGTAATGGAGCTTGGTTCCTTCTGATGACATGCTTGATCTCTTTGTACATGGTTTCTGGATAACTTCAAGTTCTTTCAGACTTTACAATTAGTGTCCAAATTCTTTTAGTTTGTGTTATATGCCATGAGAAATCAGATAACGAAATATTTTTCTGCGATTTTTTTCAACATCCGTCTTTGAACACTGGGGTACAAAATTAAGCCTTTTCTGCATATCATCGCGCTTACCGCAGCAACGTCTCAACACAGTACGTGCGGCTTTCGACGTGTCTTAACTAGCGCTTAAACTGATTTAAATTTTTGAAAAATTTTTAAATAGCAAACAATTTGGGAGTGGGAAATTTTAAACTCAACGTAGTTCATTAGTTGTTTTTATTATGTTATAGTTTCTTGTAATAGTCTACAAATCATATCTCATACTAACCAACGCAACTTCGTATCCATGTAACATTTTATGTTAGTTTTTTTTTCTTTTTAAGTGTAGGTATTTTGCTATTGGATAAATGTCAAGCTTAAGCAACAAAAAAAAAAAAAATACGCGAAATTGTTAAATTGATGTAATTACGAATTAGAATCTCAAAATTTATAGTTTTGCTTTGTTTTAAATAAAAAATTAGTAGCACAAAACAGTAACAAAATAAATCGTTAAAAATGCAGGAGATTTAAGTCTAACAATACTAACTGCACATTAATAATTTATTTTTTATTAATAACATTTGAAGTTGTGTTCATTACAGGACTTTTCGAATTTGGAACTTATATTTCTTTGGTATTAAACAAAAAAACAAATAATAAAAAAGACACGTGTACCTATACATACATTAAAGAAACAAACAAAAAAAAAATAAAGTATCTTTCATAACTTGTCACAGACAGTGGAGAGCAGATTTCTCAAGTATTTTTTCTTAGTTTTAAATATTTAATAAAAACAGATTATAGTTTGGGTTTGAGTTTAAAAAAAAAAAATTAATAAAAAATTCTTTGCTAATTGTAAGTACCTATTGATTAAAAAACAAAAAAAAAGTTGTGAGTTGCATTGAAAGACGAAGTGCGGAAGGTTTGTATTCCCACGGTCGATTAATGCCTTTTTTTGTAGAAACGTGAATGTTTGTCTTTGAATGTCTTTTGTTTTGAAGGATCTATTCTAATGTGTGCTTTTGTATTTCTTTTTAGTTATTTATGATTGATAACTGTGCGGATGATTGGAGGATCGCAATGACATGGCAACGAATTAGTCAAATAGGCTTAGAACTTTTTATATGCGCTATACATCCGATTCCTGGTGAATATTATTTCTTGTGGACAACAAAATTGGCGAATAAAAATAAAACAATTGGCACGGAACTAGTGCCGTACGATGTAGCTTTATCATTACCCATGTTCCTTCGATTGTATTTAATATGTCGAGTTATGTTATTGCATTCGAAATTGTTTACGGACGCATCATCCCGAAGCATAGGGGCGTTAAATAGAATTAATTTTAATACGAGGTAAGTATTACTATTTTTTTTTCTTCTCAAATATGTCCCTTTTCACACATCATAGTACGTCAACAAATCTAGTTTTTTGAACGAAAAATCTACTACAATTTCATTCAGCACAGGCTAGTCAGTTCTATGAGACTAGTTCTCACAAGTTTTCACTTACAGCCGCCGAAGTGACGAATAAGTTTACAGGAAAATCTACCTTCCATCCTATCTGTACTGCTTACCTAAGCTCAGATAACTTCCAAATCAAAAATACCCCACAGCAAGTTATGAGAGTGATCCCAATAGCTTCAAGAAATAGCTGCTGCTCCAGGCCTTACAGTTTTGGCACAACGATAAAGTTACGTGAGCAGCTAGTTCGTCTAGAGAAGAGTCTGTCCAGGAGATGAAAACCATTGTGGACATGCATGTTTACGTGCTAAACCACCGCCCCCCAAATCTGTCCTGTTGCCCCCTACGATACCGCCGATCAAGGCAGTTTTTGACGTCATGTCTTCTTCGTTATGCTCCGTTCTTCTTCGGCTCTTTGTGTTTGGTTTTCACCCGTAGCTCCTGCATTATGCTTGCAATAATGTTGTCGGCAAACATCCAAGCCTCTCTTCTTGAGAGCATGAAACCTGTTAGGCGCCTTGGGGTTACCGCATTTCCAATCTCTCGTTCTAGGATGTTTCTCGCAGACTCATATTGTTTGCACTCTACAAGGACGTGTTCCGCGTTTTGGACTTTCCCTTCACAGTGCCAGCAGAAAGGATCATCTGCGATATTGTATTTGTGAAGGTATTCTCGAAAACTTCCATGTCTTGTTAGAAATTGGGTAAGGTAGAAGTTTACCACCCCGTGTTTTCTTGTGGTCCACTCTTCGATATTTGGCAGCAGTTTGTAGGTTCAGCGGCCATTTTCTGACGTGCTCCATCGTCGTTGCCATTCTAGTTTTGCAGTCGTTCTGGTGGTGCCAACGTACATACGTAGCTAGAGAGACAGACAGTTAGTCTATAAGATCCAATTCGGAAGTAGAATGAGGTTTTTTGACAAAGGCATTTAGAAGGAAGGCGCCTCTATGTTTGCCAAAGGCACTTATGCGCTTCACCTGAGATTCCGAGAGATTGTATTGTAGCCTTTTGTTGATCCTTAATTTTGACCACAAACAAAAACGATGGTTCTAAGCCCCGTGGTATGTATGTACAGTCCATACAATTTGGAGTGGAATCAGATCGCAGCGGGCAATTCATGAATGCTTACCGTGAGGTGACCCAGTCGTCAAGTTACTCCTTCACAACGCCATCGCCTAATTTCTTGTTTTGTGTCATGTAGCGCGGGCTGTTGGAGCTTGAGGACGGATATATACAGAAAGTGGATAATTATTGCTCTCTATCTAAGACCTTCCTCATTTCGAAAGATATATGGGTCCGATGATGCCGCCTTATGGCATAGCAGCCGATCTTATGCATTGATGCTCGGTCGATAACTTGTGGATTGTGTTCCCTCCAATTATGGCACGTTGATACAGCAGCTGACTTAAAAATAGGCCTCGTCTAAACCAATATGTCGAATCAGCACAGTCTTAGGTCTAAATTCAACCACAAAATAAACCGACTCTCTGACTCATTTGAACGGCGCTGAATCGACATTTCTGAGTCTTCTTCGATTCTGGCCAATACGGGGGCTATATGTACTTAATTTCACACTAATCTCTATCTAGTTGGTGGCTTAAGGTCCAAAAAAAGTGTACTTGTGTTCAAACTTTTCCACTGTGCGACGAATTGCCTACACAGCGACCTCACGACGGAATTCACGTTGGGCATTTGCAACTGAGACGGAATTTCGATGATATTTTTTAACAACTTCCATATGATCTAAAAAAGTTTTCTCAAAATTAAAAATCCCTAGAAAGCCGACACACTTAGACTGTATTTAGGTTCGCAGGGATACACTAATGATATTCGAATATCTCTCAATAAAAATCCACCCAAAACTACAACATGTTATATATTTTCAGGTTCGTGTTAAAAACACTGATGACAATATGCCCAGGAACGGTATTACTAGTGTTTATGGTATCCCTCTGGATAATAGCCTCCTGGACGCTACGCCAATGTGAAAGGTAAGAACTTTAACTGGTTCAAAACTATAAATTATTAAAAAAAAAAAAAATACAACATTATTATTTTTATTTGTATATTTTTCTCCCAATCTTTCGTAAAAAAAAAAATACCACAAAAGAAACAATTATAAAATAAAAAAAAAAAAAAAAACAAAAAAATACAAAACAATCTAATACAACTAGCACCTTAACACAAAAAATGCATGCAAACTTTTTCAATGTCCATACAAATAGAATGTGCATTTATGGAATGTTCTAGTCTAGCATTTGGTAACGTTGATGTAGCCAGATATATATATATATATTGTTTTTAATTTAATTGTACCAAATGTTGTATCTACGCACGTTTTGCTTCGAAACGTTCCGATATACATGTGTAAATATATATAAAAAAAAAAATGTTTTAATAGACTTGGCTGCACCTTGTTTCTCGCTTTCTCCTAAACATCATACATTTCCTTTATTTTTTCTTATTTTCTATTTTCTTTTATTCTCACCACTGACAATATTGTTTTGATTTTTTTATTTTTTTTTTATTTTGAATAAAACTATTTATTTTGGTTAATTTTTTTTTTTAGTATAACTCAGAACTTTCTTATAGAAAAATTTGTAGATTAAAAAAGTATTATTAAGCTATGCGCATGAAAAGAAATAATTTATGTATAGAGTATAACAAATATTGAAGTATTTTTGCGGCAGACCCGTAGTTTTGTGTGAGTGAAAAAATTTCCAAAGCATAGATATTCAAGGTATCATATTTAATTGCTAAGAAAGTAAAATCACAAAAATTAAGTGTAAAAATGTTTAAAAAAAATTTCGGCATATTTGCTTGAGTTTTAAAGTTGTAGGGAAATTGAATTTTTGTATTTAAGACCGTTAAGTCAAGAATTTGGTTATTTCCTAAAGTACTACCTGCAGTTGGTTATGCTTTTCACATTCTCTTGGATTAGTAGTTTTCAAGTAGAGAGAAGCATGCTGAGATTCTCCTTCTGTGGTAGAATCGACAGAATGATGCTAATCCTGGTGGGTATGTTGAGAACTATCTGGAATATCCCAATGGTCCTATAATCCATTTTTTCTGGTTAAGAGATAAAGGGCAATTAAGAGCAACTTTATAATTGAAGGAGACCGAATGCAGGGATTTAATCGGGGCTTTACTATCAGTGAAATGGCGGTATTTAGGCTGCATGGCATCCTTTATAGCCAAAATTTCTACCCGGAACACACAAAAGAGATTAGGAAGACAGAAGGAGGACATTTTTGGCGAACTGAAGATGATGTTTTTTGGGATGAATTCTGGTCAACTTAGACTAAATGAGGTCCTAATGCAAATACACGCCGATAACTACACAAAACTGAGCAAGTTCAAGTGGCTTTATTCAGGGCAGTCTATCAGATAATTATGCCATACGGTGATGGATGCGTCATAATTTGATTCCTAGAAATTTTTCAGGAGGATTGGAGGGGTTCCAAGATCTTTAGTTTCCAGTATAATTTACTGTCCAGAATGTGGTCCAAGTACTTCGTCTTTTAACTGTGTCCAAACGCCCATTTGTTTAGTCCATTTAAAGAGAAGCTCTCTACACGTCTTTTGTGAAGACTTTTCAGTGCTTTGATCGACCGACGTATAGTGAGTGATTGAATCCTTATTAAGTACCACCTAAAAGAAGTAAATGCTTTAAATGTATGTTTGGTGGAACTGCGACGACGTATCAGCTCTTGGGTAATTCTATGCCTATATAGTTCTAGTATCGCACCTACCGTTTGGTACTTCTTCTACTTGCTATACCCAGTTGATGCAGTTGAGTTTGTTATACTACCGCGCTCCTTTGCCACCTTCATTCTCGCAAGGATGGCCTAACTATGTCTTCACCATTTGGGTACCAGTTACAGGTTACCATCTTTTATGATGGATAGAATGAGCAACAATACGAGCGGGGTAAAAAAAAAAAGAAGCATTTTTGAGCTGCCTTATTCACAGTTGATCTGGTTCCCCTCCTTCATTCTTGTTCCAATAAGAACCACTCGGAATGATCTCTATGCAGGAAATTGGTAATTGGAGATTGAATCCTTCGATTATTAAGACTCTGTGTACAACGTATACTGATGATGATCTGAGAATCGTGGGGATTTGCAACTTTCAACAACATAAAGTGTTTTCAATACGCCTGCTTTCAATGAAACATTTCCTAGAAAAATTTACAAAAGATAAATTTCCACCAACTTAATAAGCTTCAGGTTTTTGTAGAAACACTCATTACATATCAACCTGACAGCTTATATATTTTCATTTTAAAGATTTTTTCACTTAATACCCTATTTACTTGTGTCATCATTATTTCTGCTTCGTTTACATACCTACAACTTTTTTCTTTACTGCACTAACCATCACTTGTGAGATATTAGAAAAGTTTTTGACTTCAGTTGAGAAATTAAAATAAAAGAAAAAAAAAGTTCGACCAAGTTTTCGAAAAGAATATTTTCATTAAGTCGCCTAAACTATGACGATTAAAAAAGTTAGAAATTTTTTTTCGATGATGTCCTTCTGGGCATTCTTATAGTCCAGAAGTTTATGTCTATCAAAGATGGTTTAAAATATTTTTTTTGTTTTTTGGGAAAATAATAAACAAACCAATGTAACAGGAAACAGTATATGGCTGCCATGTTTTTTTAGATTTGAAAGACATTTGTCAAATTTAGCTTGAGTGAATGTGGGTTCATTTCGGATGACATTTTAAAGAAATTCATAAAAGCTTCTTATTCGATTCGAATCAAAATATCCAAATATAAAGTGTCTACCGTTCTGCAAAATGATTTATCTAAAACGATTCAATTTTGCACAAGTTAAATAAAGTTTTAAGCCAAATTTAAAAAAAAAAAATCAAAGCCTTTTGTTTGACTAAACTCCATTCTATCTGTCTGTTCTTTCTGCCTGGGTAAACGGATTCTAGTGCATGGAATGAAACACTCACAAATGGAGCTATCTTCGAAAAGTAGTTGAAGAAATGATTAAGCCAAGAAATTTTCAAGATCCTTCTAAGTACCTACTGAACTCATTAATTAGTACTAATTCTACGTTAAAGGGGAACAGTTAAGACTCCATTGCCTTTGTAGATTTTCGATGCCAAAATGTTGGCTGCTTTTATTTTAAGCAGCACTTTGCTTGCTTCAGCTGTTGGATCCGTTTCATTAGCCGATGTGAAAGTATATAAACATAGGGATACTGCATATTGGTCTTTAAAATCTTCTGATACATAACCATTGTTTATACAAGATCAAGACCGTCTTAGCTCAGTATTTTTTTTGTGTTGGAAAGGAATCTTTCAAATACGAAACTGAGCCTGTACTTAGTAACAAAAATTTCATCTCGAGGTGGACCTTGGACTTACACATCCCGCTCGTTGGTGTTGGCAGCTAGTTGCGTTTCCTTTATTCTTTCATGATGGTTGCTATAGTATCGCTAATTGCTTGGTGTGCTACTTCCGTGCTCAGCATCTGAGTGCTTATGCTTGGACTTTTATGAATTTTCTAAGATGATATAAATCTCCATGTAAAGTAGGTGGTGTATTTCATGTCAGGCTCCAAGTCATCATCATTTGTATTACTTTTTTTATCATATAGTCTTCTCTTCCTCTACAGTCCTTGATTGTATTGCTAGTATACATAATATAATTTTATCATATTTAGTTAACTCTACTTACTATTCAGTTCCTATGTTTATTGATTAGGTTACCATGTATTTTTAAGAGTTAAGTTCTTATGTACATATATACATCATTTAAAAAATTAAGTAGAATAGTCTTTAAATTAATTAAAAGCTGTATCATAACATAGACACTAAACTCTTCTGTACGTACAAAAATGCTTCTAATGACCTCAAATGATGCGGCTACTTGCGGATAAAGTGACTTCTATTCACAATGGAAGCTAGATACATAAAGGGTGTTTCTTTAGAGGTATACATAGAGCTTTAACATCAACATGGCCTATTGAAGAGGTTAAAACTCTTAGTCTTTTACTCGAACTTATCCGTTTTTGTTTCCTTCAACAATTTGTGGTGCACTCTGTAGTTGCATCGCCTTGTTGAAACCACTGCTCTTCCAATTGATGTCATTCAATCAGTAGGTAATTACATATATTCGAACTACTCGCTTCTATGGACGATTATGTTAATTTTGGGAACTCAACCAGTTTTCGAAATCAATTTGCACAACTTGCAAACATTATTCTGACGTAACTCTACAATATTCACGGTGAAGCCGTCAAATTGGCAGTAATGACAATTCTGAAAATATACCCCTAAAAGAACACCCTTCTTATATACATAATAAGAGCATGACACATGTAAAATAACAAAAATACAATATCTATTCTGCTTGTTCTTCTAATAGTGAACAGTGTAGTTTAGACTAAGCTTCAAAATCCAGGCATGAACTTATTCCGATCTTCTTCTGACAGGAGATCTGCTGATGCAGCCCCTGCTGACTTGTAACATATTTCATACCATAGACTGTCACTAAAACCTTTAAGTTATTTGTAATATATAGAATGCTCAAAGTCGGCAATTAAGTTTAAGAACTATAATTACTTGTACTAAAAAAAAAACAAAGTTTAACTTTTTCTTTTGTTTATGTACTGTCAGTTCTTTATAACTTTTTTTTTTTTCTAAAAAAAAATCCACTGCCGTATAGACGTAGATATTAGTCACGTAATATGCTTTGGACATTTTTTCGTCTTGTAAATCCCCTCTCTGAATATGCATAAAATAAATATAAAAAATCCTTTCTTTATTATTACAAATTCAAATCTTCATGCTACGTATGTACACAAATTAAATAAAAAAAAAATAATAATTTAATAAAAAGAAAATTAAATATAATCCTCTTTTCATTTAGTTTCCGTTTCTTATTCTTCTTCCTCTTTCTCTCTCTCTTGGTCTTATTATTACAATTATTCTTTCCTATAGATATACTCGTTAAGATTTTTTTTATTTATTTCACATTTTTTTATAATTATTTTCTTTTCCTTACTTCTATATATATATTTTTTTTAAATACAACAAGTTGTCTCTTCTTTTTCTAAAAAAAATAAAGCCAAACTTGCCTGCTAAAATGTTGTACGATTTAAAAAAAATATTTATACTTCTTATTGAACGAGAAAAAAAAATATTTTTAACTGATTTCAAATTTATTAAGCTTGAAAATATGGATTGAACTACGCCTGCAACGTAAAAAAAAACCAACCAAAGCATCTATATTTAAAAAAAAAATGGAGTTTAGCCAAAACACGTGCTCCAATATTTATGAATTATCATTGTATTTCATATAAGTGTATCGATATTACTCTTAATTGATTGGTGTACGATTTGTTTTAATTTTTTTTTACTTATAATTTTAGCATTTATTTATTTTTTTTTTCGTTAAACAATAAATATTTATTTTTTTTTTACATTGGATATTTCAAATTATTTCCTTTAATTGTTACGTGCATTTCATATGTTTATCTATAATTTTCATAAAATTAGAGCTATCAATTAAATTTTCCAACAAAAAAGTTAATTTATTTATTTATTCTTTTATATATTAGTTTGTGTATATAAATATACCTAAAGTGAGCCGAATATATATATTTTTTTTAATTTCTTTAAGAAAATCTTTAGTTTAAATTTTAGTTTCGATTTGGGCTTAAATATTTTATAGCATGGTCATTGTTGAAATATACAAAAGAAACATTTAAAAGAAAGAAAAAAAACAATCGTTTTTTTTTTTTTTAAATAATAAAAAGATTTCCCAAATAATCTATATATAATCTATCAAAACAAAAATGTGCTTAGTTTACTTAGTTAAGCCATGAAAAATGACGTAAAATGTGAATCGTAGTTTTAATTTTTATAACGAACACACTTCAATATCGAAAGAACAAAAAAAAAATTGATTTTATTTAGTTGAAATATTTAAAAAAATAAAATATATTTAGCTTTTTTGTATAATACAAAAGCTTATAGAAAATAAATATATATTACAAAACCGTTAAGTTGATTTCTCAGTACTCAAAGGCAATCACTTCACTTGAATATACACCTCCGAACACTTCATCCATAGATTTCAAAGAGTTTTGACACTTGATTAATTTTGAAACCATTGAAAACCATTATTGCTATACAATATTATTATTAGAAGAAAGAGTCTCTGTTTTTTTTGTTTTTTTTTTAATTTGTTGAAACAAAATTCACCATTATACAAAATCTCAGTCAAATACAAGCGCTACGTTTTTTTGTTTTTGGTTTAATTTACGAGAAAAAAAAAATACAAATACTATTGAGGATTTTTTATTTTGTATTTGGACGACAAAATTTTTCACATAATTTCACATATGTTTATTTGTTTGTTCCACTTTTCACTATCCTTCCCGAATAAGGTTCCACGACGAGGAGCACGCGAATTTGCTAAACTCCATGTGGCTTACAGCCATCACCTTTTTATGTGTGGGCTATGGCGATATAGTACCCAACACATATTGCGGACGTGGTATAACTCTAACCTGTGGTATGGTGGTGAGTATTATAAACAAAAAAAAAAAAAATCAAGAAAATCAAATTCTCAAAAAAATATTTAGCCAAATCAAATCCAAAATTAAAAACCTTATTTGAGTTTGTTTTATTTTAGTTTTTTTTTTTTTTTAATTTGGTTGTAAGCTACTCCTAACCTTGGCTTTACCTAAAAACTAGATTATGACTCAAGAAGTGCGCCATATATTATATATATATATACATAGTTTTTTTTTTTGCAAAATAAAAAAAAATAAAAGAATATAAAATACTAACAGCAGCTTCGGTTGGTTGGACTTTGCCATGAATGCTCTTCGAATTTAATTTGTATACCTCTCAAGTTCGATCCATATTTTCTGCTCTGCGAAATCAGAATAAAAAAATCGATTGTATTTGTATTTTGAATATATCTCTACTCTACTACACACGTGTATAGCAATACAATAAAAAAAAAAAAAACAAAATTTTTAATTTTTTTCTTTCCAACCATATATCTATGTGTTTATCGAACAGGTTTCATGACGAAGAACATGCAAATCTTTTGAATGCTATGTGGCTAATTGCGATCACTTTTTTAAGTGTCGGTTTTGGTGATATTGTCCCAAACACATATTGTGGTCGTGGTATCGCCGTCAGCACTGGAATTATGGTGAGTTTATTTCGATATGAGTAATGCGCCAAGTAAAACAGATGAAAAAAAATAATTTGAAGAAAAAAACAAAAAAAAATCTAAAATTGTTGAAACAATTTAAATGCTGCACGGACTGCCCCGACAGTCAATGTTATGCATGAAGTAAATTAAAAAAAAAAATAGCAGATCAAGATTAAAAGCATAAGGAAGTAATATCTGCACGACAAGGTTCTAATCAACAAATAATCACTTTTTATTAACAAAGTCACGATACGATCCTGTAATCCGAATCCAAACTTTAAAAATTCTATTTGACTAATTTAATATATCAAATATCTTTATTTACGCTTAAAACACTTGGTTTTGTATATTTTTACTAAAATATTGTGTAATATAATTATCATAATTAAACTAAAATTGCTACTAAGTAACGGCTTGGATCAACTAAATTGACTAAAAACCAATTCACATCGCAACTCATAACGCCAACGGCCTCGAATCATTTTTAAAATAAAATTCAAATTTGTATACATCTTTCCAAAGGCAAAAATGTAGATTAATCGGGAGCAATACGAAATTTTGACCGCCTTATGAGCTTTACTGCAAATCTCAGATGTAATTAATTTATTAAGTTTGACACCTTATAACAAATAAATAAGTACATACTCATTCTGCACTAATTATGAAAATCCTTGCCTGTATCTACGAATAGCACTACGAAAAGTTAGCACTTTGAAGTTCAGAAATGACATTAAAATTTTCATTTTGAAATCAATAGAATCTCTTTAAACAGTAAAATATTTAATTTGTTTGATACAATTGGCAATAAAAATGAGAAACAGTGTTGAAAGCAACTATTCCGTGGAGGGAATCCTTCGGGTCTGCTGGTATTCACTTTGTGCCTAAATTGTCTAGAATCTACTCAACGAACTGCGTGGAATCGATCGTATTGGCTTATTATAAGATTTATGCATTAGAGTCAGAAACTACTACTGGACATCATTTGTGTTAAAAAATTTTTCATTAAATCTTAAAAAATGATCGTCAAAATTCTATAGAACAGTTTTTGCATCCAGATTCCATTGGAGTGGCATATTGTTCCACTGTTTTGACTAACTTGTGAGAAATTTCTCCACTTTCTCCATTGTATCGATAAAAAAAAGATCTTAGCTCCATGTGCCTGCCTGGCAGTTGATTACATACCTTTAGTAAGCGACGGAGTAACTAGAGTTTACAAAGTTTCAATGGGTTTCACAGGATAAAATAACTTTCTGAAGTTATATTTTTCTAATATTATATTTTGTGTATATTTCGTCGAGATTTCCAAATAGAAGGCCAGTTCGCGTACTTTCTGCACTAAAATTCGTAGATTATTAAATTTCAAAGAGTGGGGGTAAAATTCTCTCAAAGAGAACTAAAATTACGAAAAAGTTAACGAACGGGTTGAACGAGAAAAAACTTAAAATACACTGGTTTGACAGTTTTCACAAACCAGCCCAAAGAAATTTCTTGCACAAAAATTCGTAGCATGGAGAAATGTTTTACTCTCTCGTGAGGGCTCTCTTCTGCGAAGAACTACTAAAATTCTCCGTACGCGAACAGCTTTTCGTAGAAATTCGTAAATTTTCGTAAAAATTCGCTGTTTTGGGAGGGTACGCGAACGACAAAACGAACGACTGGAAATTACAGTCAACTTGTTGATCAGGTTTAACAGAAGCATGCAACCAGTTGATTTTGATTGTCAACAGAACAGAAGAACTAAGTAAATTAAGGCCATACACGATTCAATTCAGTCATCCACTTAATCAAATCACAGTGATCGATTTGACGGTTGACGATTTAGTTGATGAAAATTCAAAAGATTTTTATTTTTCAAAGTTTATTAGCAAGTCACTCAACTCAATTGAATCGTGTGTGAATCAGTTGACTAGCTGCCAGATTTACGAATTCGCAGTTGAAATTGTCTGCATACGCGTTGGTTGTGCTTGCCTGTATATTAAGTCTGATACATAATTTGTAACATATAGAACTATTAAAGATAGCCCCAATCGAGCCAAGATAGTAGATTTTTGGAAGAAGGAGCCGTGTAGGAAAGGGGTAGGGTATTACACGATCCGCTTCAGAATGTTTTTTGACAGTAGAAGCAGTCTTTCAATTCAGTTGATATAGTGCATGGCCGAGCATCAATTCAGTTGACAACTCGGTGTACAATCGAGTTGAATTGTGTTTTGGCTACTTTAATTGGGAAATAGGGAAAATTTCTTACTGTCTTCTGAAAAAAACTCCAAAATCCTTCGTACTAGAACAGTTTTTCGTAAAAATTCAGAATTTTGTGCAAAGGAATTCCTGGCTGTGAATTTAACTATTCAACTATGGTTGTACTATGTATTATCTTATATTTCTAGTTATTGTTATTTAATAAAAAGGATTTAATGGAAAAATGATCCTTATCCATGCTTCTTTTCATTTTATTTATTTTTTTTCAATCACAACTCAGTATGTACTCAGTATGTATTTATGAACCAAAAATAAAATGAACCTTTCTAGGAAGTGAATACTAAACGAAATAACTACGAAAAGTACGTGTAAAGCCAATATGGGATACTTTTTTCTCTACTACTACGCCACCAACGCTTATGTGCTGTTACTCATTTCACAGACTTGATAAAAATTCATGTAACCAATTCATCTGCGATCTTGAATTTGAATTTCATCATCCAAAACTAACCTCCTTTACGAGCTCGTAATTTAATAATATTTTTTTGTTAATCTCTCTCCCTTTTTTGGATCTTTAACTCTTTTGCAGCTACAGCGAATCCCCAGAAAAAAACCTACCATTCTAACTTTATTTTACCCGATTGCACTAAAATTTTTGCAATTTTTTCAGGGCGCCGGTTGTACAGCTCTCCTGGTTGCCGTGGTCTCAAGGAAACTGGAGCTGACGCGAGCCGAAAAACATGTGCACAATTTTATGATGGATACACAGTTAACAAAACGGGTATTTAATTCCTAATAGTTTATGATTTCTTTTGAAAAAAAAAAAAAAAAAACAAAAACTAACTTACAAAAAAAAAAAATCTGGCAAACTCCAAAGCTGACTGAATTAAACTTACTTTATTCCATTTTTTCATTTGTTTGTCTTCAATTAGCTGAAAAATGCTGCAGCGAATGTTCTTCGTGAAACTTGGCTCATTTACAAACATACAAGACTAGTAAAACGGGTTAATCCCGGTCGTGTAAGAACCCACCAAAGAAAGTTCCTTCTTGCAATATACGCGTGAGTATCAAATTCAATCCAAAAAAAAAACTTAAAACAAAAACAAACAAGTACAATCCGTGTTTTAAACATAAAAAAAAAAAACTAACTAACAATAAAGCAATTATGCAATGTAACAACCCTGGTTTTGTCCTCCCTGCCCGCCCTCAAAAACTTCTGACCATCAAAGTCACTATATATGTTGTCTAACAACTAATACACCTGATCGCACTATTTAGTTGTTTTGTTCTACTCGTAACTAATTAAAATTAAAAAAAAAAAAAATTCCAACACCGTTTTTTTGTAAATTGCACATTTAATGCAACCAACCATAAACAACAACTAAAACAGAATTTTAATAGATGCTTAAATGCCAATCAAATGCCACCTCCCCCGCGCCCAAAAGCCAGCAGCCATATTGTTCTATCATAAGAGTATTTTTTTCAAAGGATTCATAACACTGAATCTCCCTCGCCGGCTTACAACTTAGATTAAACTCGTTTTACTAGCCTGTAAATAGGTTGTAAAGCCCTGTTTGCAATCACAACTCAAAATTGGTCGTCGTTTTTTTCAGAATTTCGTATCTCAAAATATGTGTGTATAAAATGTGTATAGTACCGTTTAGTAGTATATGTAGTAGTTTGGCTTAAACATTAACACAGTACCTAAACCAAAAGGCCTGAATCCAAAAAAAAAAAAAAAAAATTAAAATCAAATTTAGTGTTGTTGGTGGTCTTACACTCCATGAATGTAAACTCCAATTTTCACTTTGAATATTAGTTTCCATATTTCGTTGTAGTTAAGATTGCAGAAGCTCCCCTATTTCACATTCAATTTTTTTACTTGTTTCTTTTTCTTTTTGCTTGTCCATTCCTTGTTCCGATGCGGCGTGTTCAAATGATGTCTGTCCTTGCTCTTGCGTTTTCCTTGAACAACGATGAGAGATAAAGATTATGGCAATTAGCTTTATGATATTCATTTTCAGTGGAAAGGATATCATGAAACCTTTGAAAACAGATCCATCCTTCAACAGAACTAAGAGGGCTGCATTTTGTTTTTTTCTTTTTTATCTCACCCCTTCAGGTGCATGTCCTTGTGGTAGATTCTTGTTCTCTTTAAAAATATATCTAACCACAACACTGACATATTTTGACTACTTAAAAGAATAATTAAAAAACTAGTCCCTCCTGGATGGATGGAATACTTTATCACAAGGACACAATGTCCTTAAATTGATTTTTATTTTTTATATTCCCTTTTCTCTCTCTGCTATTTGCCTACTCCAGATTTGGAGATTTTTATCACAAGGTTTATCAAAATTAAGCATAAATGCTTACCGTTTATGTCGAAATCATAAAGACAAAAACTTCGACCGTAAATCTTATCGTCTTCAAGTAAAATTGTCTAGCGCTGGCGACCATATAAGTTCACCTTGCATACATCATTTTATGGTTTTCATTATATTTTATGTGATCCCCAAGTAAAAATAAAGGGTCTCCTTTTTCTTTTGTGTTTTGTTTTGTTTTCTAGATGTTTTCCTCCCCCTTTTAATACCCTGAATTGTTTTTAAGCAAATATTTCGAGATACGATTTTCTGCAATCTTAACGACGAAATGTTTGTCATTTCTCATCGCAAAGTATTTTTCACGGATGGACTAATGGACCCAAAAAAAAAAAAAATTAATAAACCAAAAAAAAAAAACAATAATAATAAACAAAACGAAATCATAACTATTAATAAGGGTTTAGTTTTAACTTTAGTGCATAAGATTTTAAGATTCTTTTTTGTGCGGAAACTCTTGGCAATTTGGAAATTTTTAATTATTTTAATTATTATTTTTTTAATATGCTTTTTATACGAATTCTATGTATCGCTTGCTAAGACTTTCCTAAAAAAAAAAAAATATGTTTTAAATTTTGTATGCTTCAAACACACTGAACTGAGAATTACATAAGTATCTAGGTTAAATTGTCATCATTAAGACATAATGTACTGCTTAGTTTTGAAAGAGAACAGCATCCGGGTATAATTGCGCTAGGGGCCAGTACTCGTGTAACTTATTAACTTCAAAAGTGGGGTAAGAGAGGGTACGACAAGGGAAAAGTGGTTAATTGGAATTGTGAATGGTGTTGGATGTTTGTCACTAAGCTTAATGGGTTTACAGAAAACTAGCTTCATGTGTTAATTTAAGCGACTTTAGAACGCTTGTGTGTTTGCAGAACTTCTTATGATTGCTTAAACATATGCATATTTACTGTGAAGTGCATTCCAACTTTTGTTTAGTATTTTGAAAGTTCATGAGTCTGTTCTGTCGTTGGAAGAAAACATATCTTAAAAATAGTGAATTAAAACATAAAAGATAGAAAGAGGTGAGTTAAATAGGCACCACACTCTAGAAGTCGTTTTTTAAGCCCGTTCTTTGTCGAAACGCAATCTCTGAAGCACTCAATGAAACATATGTATCTATTTTCATCAGAGAAGATTCCTTTTCAAGATCATTTCATAAATATATTTAACTTGATTGGGAATCACAATGGTCACACGTTTTAAAGTCGTCATTGTTCTTCCTTTCGTAAGTCCAACTATCGTTGTAACTCCACGTTCACTATCAATATTCTGTTCATCAGCATTGCTTTTCTTTATCCACACCATGTTAGCTGAATCGCCAATGCAGTCAAAAATTCCAATACGTGTACGAAAAAAAATACTCTGAACAACAACCCAATGCAGAAAATGCAAACGATTCTTCGCAACAGTTTAGACACTCACTAAACATCAATCATGGAAATTATATAAAGGAACCTAATGCCATCTAGTTCCAAAAATCCACGACATCAATTCTCTCCTTCTATCCCAAAACTCTTTATTATCACCTTCGTGTAAAAGTACTAGAAGTATCGCTTTTAAAAATGTAAAGATCGCCAAAGGATTTAGGACTATTTCAAAAGCAAGCCTTTAAGGTTGACACTATGTAACTGTTCCCTAACTATAAATTTGTCGAGTTGTCTTCATTCCTTTGTTATTCCATTAACAACAACAAGTCGTGTGTACAAAATTGTTGCGCCTATAGATGTCAAACTGGACGCCAAAATCGTAACTTGATTGTGGGAGTTTATTGAGCTCCTATTTAATTTAGCTTGAACGTCAGAATATAATGACGAATTTCGACGGTTTTTAGCTTGGGACCTGATGTTGACAATCTAATTTAGTTTGTCTCTTGTGAACTGAATCACGATTTGTACAATTAACGTTATTCTGTCTATTCATGGTGACAGCTGTCAAATTTTGCAGAGAGTATTGCCACTTTGAAAAAACTTCTTCAGCTTATGGTTGATGTATTAGAACAGACCGTTTCAAATGAAATTCAGTAGTAAGAAAATAGGGAAGTGGAAAAAAATCAAAATCAATCAAAAATTTCCGAAAATCACAGTGTGTTTGATGCTGTTAACAATTAGAACTTAATAATAATAAATTAAGAAAATGCTATTAAATAAGTTAATATTAATTCAGCTTAAATGTATCTGCATAATATATTTAAAAAATTTTCAGATAAATTTTCTTAAGCAATTATAATGTGCGCTTATATTCTTAATTCTTTTATTCTTTCTAAGCATAGACATACATATATATATAACAATTTACCATTGTATTACATAAATTCGCAAAAGTTGTGTGTGTAGTTTAATGTTAAATGTTGATTAACTCCTAAGGTTGCATAACCTTTCTTCAATGTTCTGTTGATTAATTGAATTAAAACTTTGAATTTATGTGTTTATGTCGGTATATTGAACGTTATTTGAAATTATTGTGATTTGATTCGTTTTCTCCAATAAAATTACACACAGATTGCGAAAAGTTAAAATGGATCAACGGAAACTCATGGATAATGCCAATACTATAACTGATATGGCGAAGGTAATTGATTTTTGGAATTTCTACTCAACACTAATGCTGATTCTTTTCTATTTATTAAGACTCAAAATACTGTTTATGAAATTATTTCGGACATGTCCAGTCGTCAGGATGCGATAGAAGAGCGATTAACAAATCTTGAAGATAAATTGCAAACATTGCAGGTAGATAAGAATAATTTTTAATTAATTCGATTGACTTTATTTTTTTTTTTTTTAATAAATTTTAAGGAACAACTGGAAAGCCTTCCCGATATAATATCAAGGTGCCTAACTAACCATCAGGAACGGATAGAGCAACGACGGAATTTTTTACATCCTGATGCAGCGGCTACAACGATGCAAATATCCCCACAATCAGTTTTTAATTCGCCGCCAGTTTTATTTCCTCATTCTAGGTATGTCTATTATGGCTTAGTAATTTATACATTTCAAGTGCTAGAAAACGCGAAAGTAATGCTTATAAATTCAAATATTTAAACCATATGTTACTGCTACTTGCTATTACTCAGAAAATAACAACTTCTATCTCCTGGAAATGCAAACTCGTGCGCTAAAAATACTGATTTCTACCTTTGCAAAGGCTTGAAATTTACCAAAAACGTAACTGGCCTTGATTCACTTACTTACTTAAGGGCCTCTTGACTTTTGGAGAGCAACTATCTAGGCTACGGCTACCTGGTTCCAAATGTGAAGACCCCGCTTTCTATCATGAAGGAAAAGTTTTCTACCTTGGTGTTTACAATGGAATTTCTATCTCATTCATCTTCCTAGGGACTAGGACTCAAAGTAGAGTCATTTTCCATTAGCTCGACGAGGCTGCGCCAAAACAGCAACGTCTCTTGGCGTCCACTATCTTTATACTTTCATTTAAAATACTCTAACATGGACTGCAGAAAGTGCTGTGACTCTTATCAGTCTACTAAGCTGTCCAACATTATAGTACGTTTACACCGCAACCCAAATCCAACATTTCAGGAAAAAAATTTCGAAATCCAATTTGCGTTCCCACTGCAATTTCAACGGACAGCTAGTGTCAGAATTGAGTACTGATATTTTTTTCTGATTTAAAATGATTACTTGAAATGACTTATTATTTAATTGACAGCAGTTTTTTTGTTTATTCAGCGGGTTGAAGTGTCATTGTTTGACGTGCTGAATTTGTAAAGAGGATTGTTCGATTTGACGAACTTACAAATGCAGCGACGAAATTCAGTATTTCGCTGGAATCCAGCATTCTAGAATGCAGAAAAATGTATGGCGAAATGCTAAGTATTTGGGCTGAAATGCAGAAATTAGCCGATATGTTGCATTTCGGTAAACGTACTATTAGGTTTCTTCTGCTTGGAAGGCTAGGGACTTCATATATCCCCAGAGAAAATAATCCAAATATCTTAAACCACCAGAGCGCTTTAATGCGAAATATTGCGATCATCGAATAGCTGCTTCAATAAATTGATTGCAGGACAAGTTGTGTGGCATGTTGCACTGTCTTCTTAAAAGGACACCAAACAAAGTTTTTTATGGATAAAAATAGTTGTTGATGTAATCAAAAGCAAGCTCCTTTTTGGCTAATTCACCGAGCGAAGTCGTATCACATTAAGTTCAAATGGCTTCAATTTTTCCACGAGCAGGATCTGATGAACTCATTAGTCAAGATCTTTCCTAAAGTGAATGAACAAAACTCATTTGGCTTATCATCTAGTGAAACGTGCTTTCTATATGACGTCTGTGCAGATTATCAATTGGAGTATGCACCGTGCGAATGAGTATGATCCATAGTTATATCACGAACGATCACGAACTGATCTCTCCAAAAAAAATTGTATAGTACGCAAGCGTTGTTCTGCCGTGAGGTTGTTTATAATGAAATGACAAATCAAAGTGAGCACAAATCAGTTTACGTTACAACTGTCAACTTGGCTGTCACTGAAAAAAGTGTTGCCACTGCAAAAAAAAATCTGATACCGCCTCTAAAAAGACCCTACCTAAGACAGTAAGTGACTGTTTAACTCCTTCTCTAAGGAGTTAGCACAAATCAGCTTACGTTACAACTGTCAACTTGGTTGTCACTGAAAAAAGTGTTGCCACTTCAAAAAGTGTTGCCACTTCAAAAAGTGTTGCCACTTCAAAAAAAATCTGATATCGCCTCTAAGAAGAACCTACCTAAGACAATAAGTGTCCGTTTAACTCCTTCTCTATGCATAAACACGCCTGAGTCTATTTAAAAAACATAATCAATTCTAATACTTATAACAAAATAAAAAAAATAAGTCCTATTCTATATTTTCTCTAACTGCTTTTTTTGTGCATAGAAGCGTTCCCTCATCTAATAATGCTGCTACATACCATTGGCCAACCAGTCCCATATTACCACCTATATCTAGTAGAACTCCACATTTAGTGCCTGAAACTCATATGTCATCGAATGGATCTACAGTTAATAATTACACATCTTCCAATAAATTTGGTAGCTGAATAGAAGAAAATGAGTTTACGTCCATAACTTTACAAACGACTGGAGAAGAATGCGATGCCGAATCTGATTACAACGCCGAACAACATCATCTAGAACATCAACAAGAACAACAATCGTCATCTGCGACACCATCCACATCCGCAGCGAATAAATTCACTAGAAAACGAGAACGTGTGTGCAATAATAATTCTACTAATTTTATTTCAACAATGGCGTACTGCAAAGCCTTTTCGAAATAAATTACTAAGCTGAAAGCATTTAGTTTATAAACACTTATACATAGTTAATTACGAGAATAAGTAGGAAATAAATTGATATACTATATAAGTTTCTAAGTTTCATTTCAACAACAGAATAGTGTAAAATATTTAGTCTAGTTTAACTTTAAAAACAAACAAAAAAATACCGTGACTTTTTATTCATTTAAATTATTTTCTAAAACGGCAACTTAAACCAAACAAAAAATGGTTCCCATTATTCGCGATTTTATCATCATTTTCATATTTACCAAAACTGCTTTAAGAAAAAAACAAACCTTAGTAAGAGGAAAAAAAAATATTAAGAATAGAAAGACTTGTAGGAACTATCTCTAGTTCGAGATTGAACTATAAATTAAAGAATCATGAGAAAATTTTCACCCAGATATGTTGCCATTTTGGAGAAACAAAAAGTCAACTGAGGCAAATCGCCACAATTAAACAAAAAAAAAAAAAACTAAAACTAAAAAATTAATTAATTTTACTTTAGAATAGAATGTATTATACAAAAAAACAAATGAGATCGATTTTTATAAGTGTGAAACTGCGATAAAAATGAATTAATTGAATTTTGAACGTTTTCATCTTTTTAGGATAAAAAGACTTATAACATAAATTACATGTAAAAATATTAAGAAAAACAAAAATCAACTTAAGCACTTTAAGGAAAAAAAAAAAGAATATATAAAGAAGCCTAGCTTTTTTATCTGTTAATTATTATTATATTCATTATTGTTCAATTTTATAGCTCTGTTTATTCAAATAAAAAAAACCTAAATTATCACTATAAGCATCCTATTTAAATAAAACAAAAAAAAAATATAAACTCACTAGGTATGTACAAGTAGAAATTTAAATAAAAAAAATATAATAAATAAATAGAGACTCTTAAACCGAACAACGTAAGTAGAAAAATTAAAGAAAACAAGTAAAAAAGAAGTAAAGCAGAGCTATAAAATAAATTAAAAATAAGAAAAAAAAAAACATGATCCCCTGCGATATCCAGGTATAGATACCAGCAGTTGGCTTCTTAAGACCAATTGAAATTTTTTCATTTTAGTTAGTGTATCTACTTTCCATTATTTTGTAACGAGATGTTACGTTAAAGAATATTTTGACCCTGTTTTAGGGGTCAGCTTATTGAGAACAAGCCCCTTACGACTATAGTATATTTCACTAAAAGAAAAATGTTTTTACCAACGAAAATTTGTTACCTTTGCTTCTGCCAGACATACATACATAAAAACATGTGCAGAGCACCACGAATGCTGGCATCCTTAGTAAACAGTTCGTATCTATTGGCCTGTAACCTTTTTGGAAAGTTTGAGCAATCCTCGTTGCAGGTTTGACCTATTAACGATCGCTTTTCAATCACCAAATTATATATAGCAGCAACAGTTCACTAAATTTTAGATAATCCGGTTTGAGAAACCAAAGATTTAAGCGCCATTGCTGGAGAGAAGTATAACTGAAATTAACTTCCTTGACGACATTTAGTATCTATTAAAAAGCGCCACAAAAACGGTTGGTATAAAATTCGTAGATGTAGATATTGGTGGCAGTTTTTCTGACTGCCCTCTGTCTACAAGCTCCTCTGTATAGAAAAGTCAATGGAGGGGACCCCAATTAAATGCAGTAAGATTCCCGGAACAAGATTTCTATCAATTCTTTCAAGCACCTATGTACTTCGTATGCTAAGGGCCATCAATTCGGAAACATGTTAGCCTTTTGATTTTTTAAGAAACAGTATGGGGATACTCGCAAATAAAATATGCATGCAATTTACGGGGAGATCTATCTATCTATATAAGTCATTATAATCCTTGAGTTTAAGAGTCCATAAAATTCATTTCAGACTCGCAGTCTGAACTTCTAATTTCAGAAAGCAGAATCTGAGACAGTCTCCGGTAGGTCATACGCAATTTCATTACGTGCAATACCGTGAAGTCGAGCAAACCAAACAAGCTTTACACTGTTATGTCCAAGTAGGGAGTTTATTGCATTTTGGCGCCCTCGAGACCTCTAAGGTGGCTCTCATCTCATTGACATACATATATATATTTCAGCTTGTAGTACGTACCTAAAGGTTTCAGACTAGGTCCAAAAGACTCCACCTTCAACCCCAGAAACCATTATGATTCATCAGTGAAGCAAATTAGATTTCTTATCTCCAAGGTCGGAGAAAATTATGAAATTCTCAAAAACCATACACAAAAAAATAGACTTAAGATCCTAACTGTTTTGGTCATTGGCCTAATGGGAAAATAGTCTTTTTTTATTCGGACATACGCCAACTAAAACTACATGACACTGAAAAGGACCAATATGTAATCTGTGAATGTCCCGTCATTACCTGGCTTAAGTTTAAACACTTTCAATAGAGTTTTAACCATACCGTTTGATGACAGCTCTTCCTCGGCTCAAGCGTCAGTTATCAATCTGACATCAGTTAAAAAGCAACTCAAACTAATAAACGCCTAAGGGGATACCAGAAACGATTATTGAAGTCGAAGTGCTTCACAAAAAAGGAACTTCATTTCATCAAAAAGATAACACTCATAAGAAAATATAAAGGCAGGACTTTAATGCCCGTTTTCACAGTGCGAGCTTAAGCCTCAGCTGAAGCTTAAACTACGGTTTAACTTATCTTGTGTTGGCTTAAGGGGTAAACCCTGCTCAAGTATTGATAAAACTTAAGCCGCCGATTTTTGTGACTTAACTGTTGGCTTAACTACTGTCAGAGCAAAATTCAACATTCGATGTTACCAGCATTAGCACATTACCTCTGTTTAATGTAACTACCTACTTTATTTATGAAGATGAACCTAAACCTGCAAAATACTATTGTTTTACAACATTGTTACATTACTTGAAACTTTTATTTCTTTATTTACAATGCTCGCTTTCCCTCCGCATACATATTTATTTTTTGACGCCTTTTTTTTCTTTTTTTTCGAATTTTTTTTTAAACACCCGAGCCTCGAAATATATCTCCGCAGCCGGTATTGAATTCAATGTCAATTTTTTTTAATTTTACCACGCCATTTTTCTATTTGACGTCTCCGATCAATTCACAGTAGTTAATTACCCACAAGCTATTCACAATAACTTCTTATATTTGGCTTAGCTAAGCCACAATTTTTAAATGACTGTGAAAGCCGTAAAACTTAAGCGAAAACTTAAACCCTGCGTTCTACTTAGCTAAGCTGCGGCTTAGCTTCGACTGTGAAACCGGGCATAATACAACTAATTCAAATTTCTTTTTGATGTTTAGGACATAAAAAAATAGGCATAAAATCTTGACTTTTCGGTCTCGGTTTCGGGGACAAATTCTACACCTTGACCACTTCTGTAGTTTAGCGGTAGACTTCCTATAATATGACTCCGGTGGGTATCCTAGACTTTCCTTTATTCCTTCGGCTTAATTAATTTTTATGAATTTTTCTGAAATTTCTATTCAGACTGCGCTTCATTTGAGGCGTAGCCAGTTGCAACTTCCTTTTAGCAAATTTTGTCTTATGCTAGTTATCTTAACCAAATATGACCATTTTTATCAATTAGAAATACCCATCATCAGGACCTTCACTTCTCATTCTTCGCAACAACATACTACCGACATAGTAGAGTTATGAGTAAACTATGGCCGAGTTCCCAACACCTCGCTAATCTAGAACCTTCGCTAGATTAGCGAAGTGTTGGGATCGCGGCCAATAAAAACGGAGTCCAATGAAAATGTAGTAGATTCTTTGAAAGAGTGAAGTGTAAGTAAAAGTTGACATTAAACATTATTGGTACTTAAGTGTGTTTTAATACATATTTAGGTTAGATATGCGAGTTGGCAGAAGTAAAGAAATTCCAAAGCACTCAGGTCACAGCTGACCTATTGTGTTACCCGTAGGGAAAAGAAACGTATTCACTTTCCCATTTGAAACTTATTAATATTTAAGTCAACACCTTTCTTAAGTTATGACTACGATTCGTTGTTGATATATGATTTTGGGTTAGTAGCGGTTTAGATTTTGTTTCAGATTCTACTATTTCTTTTTCTTGTGGAGTTTTTTTTCCGAATTAATTGTAAAATTGGTTACCCACTGGAAGTGCTTGTTTGATTGCTCTACCTGAGCCATTAAGACATTATCGCTATTCTTACACATGCCAATCAACTTCCCCTTAGGTGTTTTTAAACATTTACTTGCCAACTCAACACTCATTTGCGGCTCCTTTGAATTAGTAACTTCGAAACGCTTTTAAAAACCCCACTCATTTGATAATGATGTTATACCGCCGAAGTATTATGATATCCTACAATGGCTACAAACATACTGTATATTCTTTCTGAAGGATATTCGTTTTCATACACAGTATTAGTTATAAAAAATTAAACTCTTTCCTTGTTTCAATTTTAACTAATTTCAAATGGTCTTAATTAGTTTACAGCTATATTGTATCCCTTACAACCAAACTTTATCTCAAATTTTAAATACAATTTAAAAAAAAAAGAAAACATTAAAAAAATCCCTCCTGATGTTATAAGTCGAGCTTATGCGGTTTTTCATTTGCCAGATATAATCTAATTCATTTTTATTTACTAACAAACTAAATATGTGAACAAAATTAAAAAGATAATTCATAAAAAATACCGATAAAGATGCATTTGCCACAAGTAAGAACATCTAAAGAGAATATAGAATATTCATAATACAAAAATAAAAATAATATAAGACTGTCAAAATCGAAAGCTTTATTGGATTACAATTTCAAATGTCCGGAGCTCTTACTTACCGACAAATGTTTTTTTTTTTTTCTTTCGTTAATTCCCTTGTACTAGTATTTGTACTAATTTACAATGACTATGTGTGTTTATTGAAGAAAAAACAAAACAAACAAACAATGAGACTCTAATTTAATTTATTTACATTTATATACAAAATAAAATACTAACTATAGATTTATTAAAAACAAAAAGCTTCAAACCGAAAAATTAGGTTTCCTTGGACATCTACTAGCATCGTAGTGAAACGAATTAAATTTCATAAAAATCTTATCAATCTTCTTATTTTCAAATGGAAAAGTTTTTTTCTTTTAATAATTTTTCCTTTTTTGTGGATGGTTTCACCGAACAAAAACAAAATACTGAACCAATATTTTCCCTAACAAAAAGAAAAGCCAAAAAATAATAGCTTTACGGTACTATCTACCTACATTTCTAAAAAAAAAAAAACAAAATGTATCTTTCATTGTTTCATTACAAATGGAAAACTGCATCAGTACTCGATTAGTTTATATCAAACAAATACCACACACTCACACATACATCAAATTATCTATAGATAAACCATAAAAAAATAGCTTTAAAGTCCGTTGACAAAAAACAAAAAAAAAATAAATAATTATAGTTCTTCACATCTGCAGAACACACTTATCGCATAACGAATAACGAATTCAAACTAGACAACAACAAGAAAACATATGTATATGGTCATAACATAACTCCACTAATGCATAGCAAAAAAAATAAAATTCTAACACACTTCACTCAACAACACACAAAGAAAAGACAAAATTTAATTTAAATTAAAAAAAAATATATAAAAAAAAATAATAAAAGAAAATATAGTTCGATGAACAAAGACCAATTTATAGCAGACTAAGTTTTAGAACAGAAAAATAAATAAAAAAAAAAGAATAAAACGTAGCAGAAGGCAAAAGATTAAAACAAACAAAATCATTGAATTGATACAAATATATATATATATATATACAAAATAAGGGTCAACAATAACAACAACTAAAACCAATAAACAACAACTTAAACAAATAAAACAAAAGGTAAAAAATTAAATAATTAATAAAAGAAGAAAACGTGTTTGCGAAAAGCTTTAATATTTAGGGTGCCTACATTTGCAAAAAAAAAAATTAGAATATTAAATACAATTTATTACATTTAAAATAAAAAAAAAATGAAAGAAAACAAAACATACATAGTGAAACGATGTGCTATAGAGTCGTTAGTTAATTCTTAAATAGAAAAAGAAACAAATTTACTGTTAATTTTCTTTGACTCCAAAAGAATGAAATTTATAGAAAAAAAAAATTAGTTATTATTATTAATTATTATAATTATAACGCTTTGTAAAAACAAAAAACAACAAAACAAAAAACAATTATTATTCTTATATAAAAAAAACCAAGAAAACAAAATAAATTTTAAAAAATTGCTTGATGTGTTTTTTTTTTTTTAAAGAAGGTTAGCTAGGAGTGGATGTCCGTAGCTACATAAAATTTGTTGGGTTAGATCCATATGACCACTGGAACTAAAATAGGCGTACTACTTGGGTCTATCAATTACAAACAGCCGGGAGTTGAGCTGAATGAAGACGCTATTTTGCGGTCACAGTTCTAATAGCGACTGCGATTCTGTCGTGGAAATTAGCTGCGATTGCGAATGTGGAAAATGATATACACTACGGAAGGTGCTTTCTTATTCTTAAACTGTTGCGTTCTACTAAAACAGATTAGGTAAGAAGGTTGACAGAAGAAAAACTTCCGCCGCACTCAGCTCAGAGCTGACCCATTAGGGGAAGAAAGGTGTTCTCTTGTTTTCAAAGCATACAAACCATCCTGACGCTCTGATGAAGCTCAGAAGCTTGTCGATATTTGCGCTAAAGAGTTCATCTAAACTTTGGAAGAAGTGTGTCCCGATGAATTTATTACTGGAATGCTGGAGTAATTTTTTTTTATGCGCTGGAGGCGATGGACTCTTTATGGATACTCACAGCCCGTACTACGAAGTTATGCCCAACTCCATGCGCTAGCATGTTTACGTGCTAAACCACCGCCCCTAAATCTGTCCTGTTGCCCCCTACGGTACCGACGATAAAAGCAGTTTTTGACGTCATGTCTTCTTCGTTATGTTGCAGGGCTTTATTTTTCTTCGGCTCTTTGTGTTTGGTTTTCCACCCATAGCTCCTGCATTTTCCTTGCAATAATGTTGTCGGCAAGCACCCAAGCTTCTCTTCTTGAGAGCATGAAACCTATTAGGCGCCTTGGGGTTACCGCATTTCCAATCTCTCGTTCTAGGATGTTTCTCGCAGCCTCTTATTGTTTGCACTCAACAACGACGTGTTCCGCGTTTTGGACTTTCCCTTCACAGTGCGGGCAGAAAGGATCATCTACGATATTGTATTTGTGAAGGTATTCTCGAAAACTTCCATGTCCTGTTAGGAATTGAGTGAGGTAGAAGTTTACCTTTCCGTGTTTTCTTGTGGTCCACTCTTCGATATTTGGCAGCAGTTTGTAGGTCCACCGGCTATTTTCTGACGTGCTCCATCGTCGTTACCATTGCAGAAAGGATCATCGGCGATATTGTATTTGTGAAGGTATTCTCGAAAAATCCATGTACTGTTAGGAATTGTGTGAGGTAGAAGTTTACCTTTCCGTGTTTTCTTGTGGTCCACTCTTCGATATTTGGCAGCAGTTTGTAGGTCCACCGGCTATTTTCTGACGTGCTCCATCATCGTTGCCATTATTCTAATTTTGCAGTCGCTCTGATGGTGCTTCTTTCCTCGTTGTCGCTATTCTGCATGCATGCTGCTACTCTGACCTCCAGGTGGATAGGCATTCGCGCTGTTATTACATTAATTGCATCCCCCGATTCTGTCCTATATGCGGAGCTTATTCTAAGAGATGCACTTCTTCTGATTGGCCTTTACCCTTATGTGGACTAGGTGTTCTCTAAAGTTTAGCCTATGGTCAAGCAGCACTTCCAGGTACTTTCTGTAAGGCTTCGACTCGATAGTGTGTTCACCTACCTTTATTGTTAGGCGCTCAACTTTCTTGCGGCTGCTTATGAGGGCGGCCTCCATTTTAATGCTGGATTCATAGGAAGTGGGTATTGTCTTCAACGTCTTCCTCATCGCCGCATCCTCTGGAGAGTTCTTCTGTTCGACGCAGTTTCATCTAAGTCCCGTAATGATTCCCACAAGCATAGAGAGGGATCGTCTGTCCTTGAGCACAAGTCTTTCGGTTCTGGCTTTATCAAAGGAAGCCCATAGTAGTCTTGCAATGTTTCAAGTTTCTATAGAATTCCACCTTCAGTTCACTTCCCTTGTGTATATATTCCCTGTTTCAAGCCTGAGAACGTATGGCGGGATGTTTATAGAGGAACCTGCAGGTTCTAGTGAATCTGATGAAGCTTCTCTAATTCATCTACTTTTTAATTGCCCGGGACATCCTCGTGTCCAGCAACTCATTTTGTGCTGTGTTCCAAGAGCCTTAAGCTCTTTGCGACTGAACTTCATAAGCTTTAATTTGATTTCTGTGGTGGTAATTGCTTTGATAGCTGCCTGGCTGTCAATTGGCCGTGAAGATGAGCTCATTGGAGGAAACTCCACTAATACCATCTTCCAACTGTCTATTTAAAAGTAGATCGAACTAGTGCCTGCAATGCTTAGGCGTTATTAGAGGAAGTATTGTCTAATACTGCAGAAGGAGTGGGAAGTTCCTAGAGCACCACTAATACAAGTGGTAGCGGCTCTCTGTACTTATCCAATACGGAAACTCTGCTCTATGAATGGACAGATTGGAAATGAACGGCCAAATAGTCTGACAAGAAGAAGTACTCCCTTATTGGCCATGGTATGGACCATATTTCGGGCGGCCATTCAGTATTGTCCAAAAACAGCGGCTGGTTCTTCTACCGAAAGCAATAAGGAATCTAGACGTGCCTAAATACGATCAATACGACCAAAACAATACGATAGCAATTCTATTCTAATTCAATATTTCAAATTCAACAGAATGCACCCCGGAAACCATCCGCAGAGCCACCTAGTATTCGACAACACTAGTTTACCTTGTTGTCCATACTAGCAGAATACACACTCAACCTGATGTAGAAATCCATAGGTTTATGTCTCGAATAATGACAAACACCCACTTGCCACTTGACGTACACAAGTTTACTTGAAAGCCAGCGCCAGCCCAGCCAACTAAAAAAAAAAAAAAAAAAAAAAGAATTATACCAGTGTTTATTGCGAAAAAAAAACTGTCTTGTGTCTTGTGTGTTCTGTGGTGTTTATTACCCCAAAATCGCAAGTGTCTATACCTGTAACGGAACTGTGTACACATCGAATTCGTGATATTTAACAAAAAAAAAAAAAAAATGTCCAAATAAATCGAAAGTTCCAACTCGAGACCAGCGAATCTAAATAATTTAAGTGAAATGTCCCTCAAGTTCACTCACGCAATCGTTTCTAGGTGTGTAAATTGATTAAAATGTTTACAGTTCGCTCGAATAGAATCGAATCGTTAAACGATATACAAAAAAAAAAGACAACAAATTGATGCTTTCATCTGCACAATTGCCACCACGGCTGAGTGATTCCCATTGAAAAGCCCAGATGAGGCGATCTGCTACGGCTAGTGCTGCTTGTGGTGACGATGAACCCATCTCGACAGCATAGTTATAAATATTTATGTGTGTACCTGCTCATCTAACGCTCGAAATGAGTGCTGAATATCATGTGTTTGACACGAAGCCACTATTGGAATGTCGATATCCGTTTAACGATTTAAATAATTTGTTTAAATTATCTTAATTTTAGTTTTGTGTTCTCTCTTTTTAACAGACTGTCGCAGTCACTGAGTGGAATCGGAGACTTTGATGTGCAAATTGCCAAGAAGCAGCATGAATCTTATGTTAGGTAAGGACAAGGTGTGGTTAATTAAGTTTATGTTGTTAAATGCTTAAAGATCTCCTTTAAATTATAATTGTTATTCAATCAAAAAGTGTATCACTTTACATAGTCCTTGCTGACTTCATTCGGTCGCATAATCCTTTAGCTCTGCAGTGGCTGACATCATCCCCATAAATCTCCTTCCACATTTGCTTAATTTCTGAAATTGAAAGTGTGCCGTTTGCCTCTTAAAAGTCTATACATACATATGTTTAGATCTATATTTCCTGAATCAGGATCAAAGCACTAAAGAGGCCACTTGTATATTATATGACATATAAATTGTGAAAAACATTTACAGTTGTGAGACCTATAATAAAAATAAAGTAAGCTCTTAAAGAGTCATAGCAGCGTGAGATTGATATACCTATTCAATCTTTGAAATGTTGATTCAAGGTAAGCTTGATGTGGCTGTCTACAGTCAAATACGGTTAGGAGCGGGCTATGTATTAGGTAGGTTTAAATGGATGCCTGTAATTACGGTCTTACGGATTGCGAAGCCACTGGATCTTAACTCTCACTATTGTCTACTAGTACTGGAGGGACTATAACTCTGCTCACTAATAAAAACAGTGGTACATGAAGATAACACAGGATTATCAGCAACACCAGCTAGAGCTTTTAAGGAATATGACCCCATATGGGACTGCTTGAATGAAGATGGTAGAGTAGGTTCCTCGTCCTCTTCATCTCTGTAAATCCTGCAAAAATCACTTGAAGGCTTAAGTCTAACTTCTTTCCCAGGGCCGGCCACCAGACCAATATCCCAACTATATAGATTACAAGCACATGTAATGCTTAAGTGCCTAAGTCCTTTGTGGATTGTCAGAATAAAAGTGAGCTCTAATGGTACGCCAAAGTTCCAAGACGTCTTTATTCACACAAGAAAGGGTTCCAAAGTTTGAGAAACCTTTTGTATTCAAGTTTTTTTTCTCTTTGTGGGCGCAGAATTCTCCTCCATTGTTCTTAAATTCAGTTAGTAAAAATGTATAGATGCATATTTAATTAATCGTTAACCTTCTTAAAATATTGCATTTCAGCTTGCTGCGTGAAATTGGCTTGGATGTTATCGAATTGCCTCCCGATGATAGTTTGCCAGAAAGTGTGTTTGTGGAAAACACCGCTGTAATATGCAATGGAGTAGCTCTCATTGCTAAATCCAACAATCCGATACGCCAACGTGAGGTAAAATAAGTCGCCTTTTTCTCGTTTTATAGAAACAATTATAATTTAATTGTTGTATTTCAGGCAGATAGTATGAAAATTATTTTAAAAAAGGAACTCGATATACCTGTGGTCGAAATGCCATATCCCAATGCGTTGTTGGACGGCGGAGATGTTCTATTCACGGGTATTGTTTCAGAGCATTAATTTATGTCAAGTATTAAATTTATATTTCAGGTAGAGAGTTTTTCGTTGGTCTCTCCGAACGGACTAATGAAGACGGCGCTCGTGCAGTAGCAACTACATTCCCCGAATATCCTTGTACTCCAATTAAGGTGGGTACATAGAATAACTCAACTCAAACCTAATAAAAGAAAAAAAACTTATCTACAGATTTCCGGAAATAAGCCGTTAAAATATTACGTAACATTATCTGGTCCTGATGTGCTGTGCGTAACGACTTCGGACAGCTCTCAGCAGATTTTGAAACGAATGGAGAGAGAAGCAAGTTTTGCATATCAAACTCTAACACTTCCAGAAGAGCAGGCCGCCAATATGTTGTTCATTAACGGAACTCTTATACACCGTTCGCCAGCTGAAATTCCACAATCGCACAAGGTAGGTTCACGCACACATATATTAGCCATTTCATACTTTATTGTTCTTTCAGATAATTAAGGAAAAAGTTGACATTCCAAGCCGAAATATCGACATAAGCGAATTTAGTAAATTTTCCAGTGGGTTGACGTCGTGTTGTCTTCTCTTGCGTCGATGGAAATCCATACGTAGCCTTTAACTAAACGATTGCGCTCTTGCCTAGCTCCTCCACACGCACATAGTAAATGTCTTCTGTTTGTTTATTTATTTCTAGTGTTTCTTATAATTAATTATTGAATTAACGAATTAAAAGTCTCGAATTGTACACGTTAAACTAATTGGTTTATCCTGAACACATAGTTTGATTATTATTATACCAAAAAGGATAGATGCTAAAGGAAAGGGCTGTAAGATCACGTGAATTTTCTTATTTCGGTCGAAGAAAATGGACGTGCCGCAAGTGTGGTTATTCTGACTGAATGGGAGCTTTGGAAACCTTTGAGGTGTGCATAATTGAAGGATATTGTGTATCTAGTGAGCAGGTATGAGTAGAAGAATCATGAAAGAGCTGATATTTCTAGATAAATTTAACCCTTGTACTGAGGAACAATCAACATGCATAGCTGACGAATTTACAGGAACAGCTCTACCGTTAAATAAGAGAAATAATAAGAAACGTGGAGGCCAAACAGAAGACGATTTTGTACCCTTGAAGCGAGAGGAACTCAGAAAGAAGTTAAAGAATTTAATAGAGGAGAACAATGAAAACCTTTATTTGTTTTGTCCCTTTTACTAAATGCAAACGCAAGACTAACAATACAAACTTTCTCTCTGAGAATATAAAGACAACAAATTACAGGACTAAATAACGTTTCGGTGGAATTAAGCACTCAGTGTCGTTGCATTCGAAAATCCAAAGGGGCGCCACTGTTTCTCCTTTAAAAACTTTATCACATACAGGTTCATTTGCAATCGCATAGTTTGCATCATCAAGAGAATTTGTTAAATTACCATTATAGGTTTCAATACAACGCTCAACTTTTATCTTATCTGTCGCACTAAGCTTGTCACTCACGTAGAACTTATAGTGCTCGAAAAACGATGATCCGTTAGACGAAACGTTGCGCTTTTTCTTGGGTATGTAATCCTCTTCTTCCGTTGACACCTCGAAAATATCTTGCGTTGGTGAAGGCTTCTTACGAGATGATACACTTGCTAAGACTTTTTCAATCTCATCTTCAGTATCACTTCCAGAGGAAATTGTTTTCGGATGACTCGCATTATTATCATATATTTCTAGTACGGCATCATCATCTTCCGAATCTATACGTGACTTTGAAGTGTTGTTTTCTTTTGGTTTAAGCGATTCATCGAATATTTCGTCGTCACTCTCTGGCTTGTTTAGTTCAGCTGTGTCTAGAGCGTAACGCCTCCAGGGCAATCGTTTTTTCTGACTATGACAATCTTCTATCCAACTTTTGGTGACAATTTTGCCCACACCTTTGACTTGATTATATTTTGGAGTGTTTTTAAATGCACATCTGTAAAGTAGGCAAAACGTTAAAGCATAGCTTTAGCAAGACTAAAGTCATGGAACTTACATCAAATGCGTGGAGCTACTATCCCAGTCTACTTTGTATTTTGCTCCAAGTGCCAATGCTTTGTTTCTTAAATTAGAACGATCTGGATTCTGTAAAGACAAATGAAATGAAATTATGTTTTATACTTATATCAAGTTACATTACGCACCTGAATGCCACTTATAACTAGAACTACCCCACGAAGCAGCTGATCGAAGGGCTTATATTGTATATTTTTGTCGAGTTTGGGCTTCTTCGGTTTGTCACTGGTACACGGAGATGATGACGGACGTCTATGACCAGAAGTTGAGGGTGTTGATAATTTACGATCTTTCGAAGGACTCTTTTTGGTTACATTTTCCTTTGGATTGGTCTTCTCACTACTTTTGACTTCAGGCTTTTTCTGTTTCTCGCTACTTTTGCTCTCATCTTTGGACGTATCATGATTCGTTGGCTTTTTAGATTTGTTGTTCTCTTTTGTAACCCGTTCCTGGTCTGCAACGATTACTTTTTCCAACCTCTCCAATCTTTTCTTATGTTTATCCTCTATCGAATCTTTCTCGTCATCGTCATTGAATAAAAGAGAATCTCTGTTCCGATCTCGCACTGTAACAGTTTCTTCTGAAGTTGTTTTTTCCACAGAGGCGGACGGTCCTGCAATAGCTTTCTTAAAACTAAAACTTTCATTCGGTTTCTTTAATGACGCTGGACTAGGTACTCGTGGAACTGAGGAAATGCCTTTAAGAGAAAAAAAATTCCTATAACGTCATTCATCTTCAATGCAAAACTCAGTTACCATTTGTATTCTTGTTTTTGGATAGTTTCCAGCGGTTAAAGAGCGCCGTTTTACTCTCAGATTCAGAATCTGAAGAGTCTTCTCTTAAAGTAAAGCTACCGACCGGTTTACTGATGGACATTCCATTGGATTCAATGCTTCTTTTCCTTTGAGGTCCATCAACGTGTATTTTAATGAATGATAGACCATACTGAGTGTGCTTGTTGAACGGCTGGGAGCAGACTATCTTAAGGAGTTGCCACTTCTGATCGGCGATTTCTTCCACAAGTGCTTCTCGGCCGAAGCACCGAACTCTGTTGAGATTCGTGGAGTTCCTACTCTCAATTGGGGTCATAAAGGAGCATGTTATAAGGAGCTCCTATAGAATACAGAGTTAAAGTAAGAAAAAGACCGGGAAACCGAATAGCGTACCTTAAATTTCTCCCGCGCACAGCCGGGACCACCAACAAGGACTTCTACAAACGCGGAACCTTCATTACCAATATCTATTCCTTTAATTGTATACGCTTGATCCATTTCTATGATCACAAAGGCGGACTTTTCATCACATTCTTCGGTTTTCCATTTTTTTGCCGGCTCATTTTTGAGTAGGTTCGCAGCGCAATGTACCTGGAAAAGATTTGTTTTTTAGGAAACAAGTGAGAACAACTTGTACTACTCCAATTACCTTATCTTCACTGCTAACTTCACGGATTGATTTAAACACGGCAAAAGGCATTTTAAAAGATTAAAATGCAAATTTACAATCAGAATCTTTAAATATTGCGAAATTAAGACAACAACATCGTCTGTTTATTGAAGAATGTACTAGATTTATCTAAGGTAAGTGTACTGTCAGCTGGCAGCATTCAACGCTTTCGAGGGTAGTATTTTATTGCGTTGTGGAGTGGATAATACTTTTTACAGTACCTGCGGACAAAGATTTAGAAATCAAATGCTGAAGCGTCAATTTGGGGCTATTTGAAATCCTTTTGTTCAACACCTAAAAGAAAATTCCCTCAAAAAATTATATAGTAAACAAATACGTGGAACAACAAAATATTGAAACCACAAAATGCATCAAAGAAATTTTAAGATAACGTCTCCAATTTTGTGTAATCTCGTTTTATTATGCGAACCATACATTACTTGTTCTGTGTGTAGAGCGCACGCATCTCCTCTAGCGAAATCCAGTTCAAGCCCTTTTTGCAATGAAGAATGACGTCATTTATTGCCTATAGGCCCTTCTTCTACTTGCACCTTCAATTTTGAATTTAGTGTAGACCAAAGGTTCTCAATTTTATATTTTCATTCTAGCGTTCCGCGGATGTGTAACGATTTAATCATGTCACACCGAAGTGAATAGCGAATTCAAGAACATATATTTTTATATTTAAGGCCGCACTCTGAAATCTGTGAGGTGGTGAGCAAAGAAGGTATATATGTACCACAAAACAATTTACACGTTTGTATGCAGGGTTTACAAATGAACTTTAGTCTGTCTGTCCATGGGGTTTCAGGTTTGAATCCAAAAAAATACCATCAAAGGTTTTCCACAGTCCCATCTCTTGTTAGCGTCCGACAAACGTCCGAGATTATTATTCTCAAACACACTGTGCCCTTCCTGATCCTTTCTAAAGGTGCAGAAATGAGTACCGCCACAGCACGTATGACTTGTAAAAAGATGGGCATT